>OX411319.1:16720000-17970000 GCA_948150665.1 Conistra vaccinii
TTTTACCACAGGTAAGTACAACTACAGCAAGCTTAGAATTTATATTTTCTCGCTTTTTTTTTAAGATAAAAATACAAACAGTGAAAAAAAGGACCATTTGAAAGTAACAAAATAAACATTATTTTCTCTAAAATAATAAAAGACCTGTCAGGTGCGCGGCCAAAAAGCTATGTCAGCATAATGCTGCGATATTAAAAAAAAATAACCGCAGCGCTGGTATTCTGATAGATCTGAGCACTCTGATTGGTGCAACGATCTAGCCGTCTGTCGACGGTTTAGTAGCTGTTTAATAACCACCTTCCTTTAAAAAAAACTTTCTATCGAAGCACTATGACAAAGACAAACAGAAGATGGAGAAGCACAGGTAGTACCAACTCCCTTTGACTCATACACAACGCAATAATAATTTCTAGAATTGTTCAAAGATGCTCACATTACGCGAAGACAAAAGAAGACTCGGGTTCCAACGCTCTTTCGAGTGCCTTAGAAGAGGGAACGAAATCTGAAACTTGAACACTATTGTCTGCAGAACAGAATTTATCTCTCAAATAAAATGTATTTTGAAATCGATTCATTAACGAATAAGGTTTACAGTCTTATTTGTTTAAAGTCTAGACGATTCTACGACAAGAGAAAATGACGACCCTTTTGAGTTTTACGCGAAGTACTAAATGAAAATTCAGTCTGTTTCATGCAGACTATGTTCAGTTTGATTGAAATTTGGTGAATAATAAAGTTTTACAGTCACAATTCTGTCTATACATTTTATTCATTACGTTACGTGCGTGTGTCTATGACAATGCTTAAAGTAATTACGCTAATTATTGTGTACACTATAGATTTATGAAGGTACTACGATGTCGAAATGATACCTCAGCCGCGCTCAGACTATTTTGAGCTTTATTGCCTAAATTCAGCTTTATTGCTTTATTGTTAGTAGGTAATAGGACAAAGTGAGACTCTTCTGATCAGAAGGTTGAAGGTTGCATATTTTTCATAATATATTACCGGAACTCTCAAATGCTGAACATTACCAAAAATTCTGAATCCTAAAATTGTCAAATAGATGTAAGGCAATTCGGCTTTCTTACGGCAAAAATGCAAGGAAAATTATTACCAACAGTTGTAGGATCCAAAACTATTCAAGTAAACGAAACACAACATTTATGAGAATATTTCTTCCTACAAACTCATACGATTCTGACTTCCAACTTTTATTGTGTAAAACAAACCAACAATATTAAATTCATATAACGGAAACTTTGTTGTTTCCGTAAAGGCATCCGCTTTCGCGCCTACGGCGAAAATTACTCCATGTTAGCTGTCAAATTTGTCTGTAGCTCGCAAAATATTTATTTGATCCGCCTGGTCACGTAATTAACGGACGTTATATAACAGTGGGGGCGATTCCTGTATTTGAGGAGCTTTTTTTAATATTTCTACACCGGCAACGGTAGTATAAATGTGAAGCTTTTTATTAATATTAAGATCTTAATGTTACATGTACTGAGAAATAAATTATATCTTATCTTATCTTATCTTTCTCTTTTTAACCCCAGTCTCAATCTGTCAAAAATACCTCTATTTTTTCAACATTTCGTCATTAATTTTCGGTTTCTTAAACATCAAGACACTTTTGGCATTAAAAGCAAATTGTTTTTGTTGTTTATAGTTTTAAGTAGTCTTTTTTTTGCTGCAATGCCAATAAACGCATTAAATTAACGACTAGATTTTGATCCATTTTTAACTACTTACTGAATTTATTTTATTGATGTTGTCTGGCTGATGAGCCTTCAGGGAACCGAGAATAAATCTTCAACACTACCTTTCTAAGTATTGGAATATATATTTTTAGCTATTTGCGTCAGGATCACATCCGGTTGATCCGGTTTATCAGCTATCGTTCTTATTTTGGGACGTCACACGGCATTACGGATGACGGGAATATAATAGAATGTCATGTGACAGGATGAAATTGAGTTCATGCATTAATTGATGAGTGTATGTAGATGAAGTTTGGAGGAACCAGGTGTTTGCCAAGTTGTCTGCTTTGATATCCTAGAACAGATTCAGGGAAGTATCTAAGTCTGCAGCATTAAATCCTGCAGTTTCGAATATCGACTTGGGACTTATACGACGTACTACTACTCCTTCGAATTCAATCTACCTAGCCTTTTCCCAAGTATGTTGGGGTCGGCTTCCAGTCTAACCAGATGCAGCTGAATACCAGTATTTTAGATGAAGCGACTGCCTATTTGATTTCTACAATCCTGTTACTGAGTAACACGATACCTCTTGGTAAGACTGGTTGTCATAAGGTTCTGACGACCCATGACGACTGTCAAAGATCCAAGAATGACAGCCGGAACCAACGGCTCATCGTGCTTTCCGAGGGATGTTCACTCCGTGCGGTTGTTATTACGTAGCTACGAGCCCGAGATATTTAAAGAGAGTAAGTACTGTAGGATATATCCAAAATTGGTATTGTACCTATATCGACTCAGATTAATTTCATATTCGTTTTCCGATTATCGCGTTTATTTATAATAATACAAGGTAATCCATTTATCATTTATTGGTGTCATTCCCTAATTGACTCTTTCAATGAAAATGCAGTTATGAAAGTTTCAAATAAAAAATAAACCATTGAATAATTTCAAAGCCCAGATTGAAAACCAATAGAGTTTTGATAAACGAAAACTTTTGAAAGAGCCCGGAATCGAAAAGTGTATGGAAATGAAAAAATGTCAGATTCAACGCATCACGCCACAGAATTGGTGCTCTGAAGCTTGGATTGGAGGGTAGAACGATAGCTTGGCTTTCAACTATATTTGAATAACTCTCGGAACCACAAATCGGGGTAAATATTGCATTTTTGACATGCGAAGTCGGTATGAAAGGATTTTGTTTTCAGGTTCGCTTTTAAATTGGGTATGTCCGATTTATGTTTGGCTAGTAGGGTATTGTTTTCAGTTGTTTATTTTCAGAATATAGTTACTAGTTTCGGGGAATAGATCGTGAATGCGATTAAAATTGCCCCTGCGAGAGACGATACTTTCCGTCCTATCTGTGCTACCTTATACTTAGTTCATTTTTAAAAGAGAGAAGATAACGACGAGACAGCTGTCCAGTAAATACCTGTCACTTCCGTAGTCTTGCTACGTAGCTTCAATTTAGCAACGTTATAATTGGTTGACGTTTAGAGTTTGGGTTCTTTACAATAGAGTAGACAGATTACAACTAAATATTGTGCTCAAGCAGTTACATCTACGAGGAGTATTTTAAGAATACCTAAATGATAAAGATTAACATACATTAATTAAAGAAAAAACTATGTAAAAATCTTAAATAAAGGATTTATAGTATTTTTAAACAAGAAATTATCATCTATAAAAACCCTTTTAACGATTTGTTTACCTTTATTTAACTACTTAAAGCTTTGTGCAGACCAGCGCGACTTGTCGCGCGACGCGACACCGGTTATTGTTTTACCGTGAAGATTTCTAAGAAATTGTATTGTTCGTGTCGCGTCGCGCGACCAGTCGCGCTGGTTTGCAAAAGCCTTTAAACCTACGGAGTATAGGTATCTAACTGTAAAGAACCACACAGGGGTAAGCAGTTATGTGATCACAGTAGGTACCGATGATGCTCACGCACATTGCAGAATATGCTGCTGCTGCATCCTCGCTCACTTTTGAGCGACTCAATATCTTAGTTGGAGAAAGGAGGTTGTAATTCTTTTAGTACGATTCGACCTTGAAAAACCAAGACCTAGTTTAATCATAAACAATAATGAACATTACTTTGCATACGATGTTGCAACATAAACATAACGCAAGAATAGGAACAATTATTTTATTACACAATGCAAAAACCTTGGGTTTGCAACGTACGTTTTATTGGTTATAAAAAAAAAGCACAAGCTGGCATAGAGACCGGCTGTTACTTTAAATAACCGCATAGAAATCTCAACTTGAACTTCCACACTTATATAACCTTCGTAATATCAAAATGGCGTAACAGTAGTTACTATTGCGTATGTAAAAGATAAAGTAAAACATTTAAATCAGTTATAGTGTGTTCTTTTTAATTGTCACATTAAAATTTGGTAAACAAATATGTGTGAAAGATGATTTGTCTAGAAAGAGGGTGGCTACCTACCGAGATGACGACTAAGTAATAGAGAAGTAGGAAAGAAAAATACATAAACTGAGATAAGGGCAAGAGAATGATGATTAAGTTAACAAATATGGCGAACATTGATTTTGAAAAAAAAAAGCATAATTATTAAACAGTTTTTGATGTCACTCATAGCATATATTATCTACACAGATAAAAGTGTGTGAATGATTCATGAAATCGTGATTGTCGACCCGTGTTTGTTTACCAAATAAGTCTTAGGATAAGGAAAAATTTACCGTAGTTACGTAGTTTTAGAACAAAGCTCGTTGTGTAAATACAACTGTATAATTAGTCTGAAGTTAGCTCCAGTTACGAGTATGGGTGAGTGATCTACGGTTGTGATGTGATCGAAGGAAAGGTGAAAGGCTTTTGAGCTAGTACTGAGCTTATGAATAGAGTGATGGAGTGTTGGTTAGACCTTCAAAAACTTAAAGCGATTCCCTCAAGGCAGGTGTCAGAGGAAACCGCTACAGCTTATAACCGAAATAGGTTAGGTTAGTGCGTTCGTGTTTTTTACATAGGTAAGTACCTAATGAATAAATTTTACGAAAACAAAATCAATCTAATAATGTTAAAGTTTTCCCGAAAATAAGTTTAAATGAATAAAATATAATAAACGGAAGGATAATTAACTTATAGTCTCAATTTTTCCGCACATATTCTGATGTAAGATGGTACTTATCTAAATCTTTTATGTCACTCGTGTCATAATATGTCGAAGGTGCGCTCTACATCGTATTTATACCCTGACTAACCGTAAAAGGAGTTTGAAATAAAGTGTTCTGGTTGTTCCAATAAATCATGGTTTATTGTCACTGTAAGCTCTTTGAACACAGAACAGTGAGTGATAATTACGTAAGAAAGGCTAAAGGAGATTAGCAATGACTGGCAAGATTTGAAGAGGAAGATAGACAATCACAATGAGACAGGAGTGGAATGTAAAGAACCGGCTTAGACGAAGTTCGTATAGTAGTGGTTGTCCTAAACTTAGTAGATAAAAAAAAGCTCTAGACACCTAGGACTATTGACCTTACAAAGTACGGAAATTTGGAACTAGCTACCATAGTTAGGTACTTGAAAAGAATAAATTTTATGACCGGACAGGTGCCAACATCGGATGGGTTAGACCCATTTTCACTAACACTAGGCGACATCTAAATTTGCCGATGGATTTTAAACTATCGGCGCTAAGATAGACAATGAAAATCCAACAGAAATTGTCTAGTACTGGATGTTCCTAAACTTAGTTAATAAATAAGTTCAAGACACCTAGGGCTATTGACGTAACTCAAATTGAAATTCGCAGTAACTTGAAAGAATAAATTGTAGGAAAGGTATCCGATGGATTACTTATAGGATTAATTGAAACTGAAGTTTCTTTTAAACAATTAGTTCTTTTAATTTAATTCAATACGTATCAGAGTGCCAAACCAGGAACCACTTGCAACAAATGAGATTGATAAAGACCCAAATGTACTATGTATTACAAAAGCTAGAACTCCAGTTGACAGTCCGCCAGCTCATTATTGCGCATAAGCAGGGGCAAGTCTACGCCTACGATTCGTACTCCTTGCGTAACTTGATGACGTCATCTTTGGAAACTGTCAATTAAAAATGTTCGACTGTTTTATGCTTCGTAAACTGGGCTGACACTGAGATTTCGATCTTGTGTTTGACTTAGCTTTCGCTTGTGACTTTGGGATTTGTTGTTTCTTAGACCGATTCGCCGATAAACTTGTATCTTCTGTCTGCCTTGCCGGGTTGCCAGGTCTCCGGCTTTTTACAATCGTGTCCGGTCAAATATACACAAGTCCGAAGTTACAAATTACTTTAGTAAGAACAAAATGTGATTCATAACAAAGAGTAGGTAGAGTAATTTCAAATGAATAACATTAATAAATCCTAACTATCTTATCTAATATTATAAATGCGAAAGTGAGTTTGTTTGTTTGTTATGCTTTAACGCTAAAACGGCTGAGCAGATTTGGATGAAATTTGGCACATGGGTAGACCACGACCTGGATTAGGACATAGGATAGTTTTTATCTCGATGTGCAGCTGGTACACAAATAAAAGTTAGTATTGTTTTTCTTTTAAGAAAAAATATGTGTCAGGCTTTCAGGGCAAAATGTCCGGTTAAATATGAACCTGTATCCGGCTTCTCTATTTTTGGGCCTGGCAACCCTACACATGGGACAAGGGGAGGCGGAAGACTTGGGGTCGGTAAAATGTGTTTTTGCCTCCCTTTCTTCCTTAACAGCCCTCGCCTTATCATTCACTCCCTTTTCCTTCATATCCCTCACACAATATATCCATCTTTTCTTTGGTCTTCCTCTCCCCCATCTATCCATCCATCATTTACAATCATTCATCACTCTCATATTCACATCACTGTTTCAAAACGTAAGGGTGTTGTTACTTCACAAAAACTGTCGATTTACATTTAAACACTCGTACTTTTTCGAATACCACCGTAAATTCTTTGCTTCTTTCTTATATATTTTTTCTTTCTCTTATTTATTTACGAGGGACATTCTCAAGTAACAATAAATCTTTACGTCAGAATAGTGCGAAGCCACTCACAGTCAACATGTGCTTAGTGCTTACTCCAAGTAGAATTCAAGATCCGTTACAGAATCGCCCTTTATTGAAGCTACTCACAGTCAACATGTGCTTAGTGTTTACTCCAAGTAAAATTCAAGATCCGTTACAGAATCGCCCTTTATTGCTTTGTCCTTTTACGTAACAACTGCTTCTAGACTTCAGACTGCTCGTTGGTCTAGATGTCGCAACCGTGACTGTTGTAGGTTCCATTCCGAAACCCAAGGTATTTGGTTTTCGATCTTTCCTCTCGCTTTATTGCAATGTTAGGGAGTGATTTCGTGAAAAGGGACGGAAGTGTGTAACAGGAAGCCGGGGAAGCGCGAGCTATTTGATTTGACCAATGAGGGCGCGCGGTGTTAGAGTTGGCTGTCAGATGGTACCAACCCATTTTCCGAGAGGTTGGTACTGTCAGCCATGATGTCAGCAGTTACACATCATCCACTATTGTAAGGCTCGATCGTTTTTTTTTTTTTCAGTAGTACTTATCCCCGATTTTTTATTTGTGGCAATAGGCTGAGTCACAAATACAGTAATAGAGGTGAAGCCTAGTACAGACGCCAGCACATCAAGTTACTACAATCTATCAAATTTCTTTAATAGATTTTCAACTTTATCGTTAAAATATAAGGTTTAGTCGGGCGGGGCAATTTCGACTATGGGGTAATTTCAACTAATGCCAATAACTCGTATTCTACTGTATTTGTAGCAGCACCATCTGTGAATATTGTGGAAATTATCTGTTTAGCTACCTGGATATAGATGGCGGTTTGGTACAAATACAGTAGAATAAGAGTTATTGGCATTAGTTGAAATTACCCCATAGTCGAAATTGCCCCGCCCGACTTTACACTTTAACCTACTCCAATCTACCTTTTTCCAATCAATATTGGATTGGGAAAATTTGACAGATTGGAGTAGGTTGATGTGCTGGCGTCTGTACCTCTACCTATGCCCTTCCAAAATCAGGCTTCATAATTTTATGTAATAGGTACCTTTATAACTGAAATACTTGTCAAGAGATTTAAAAGGTTAGTGAGGGTTGTCCAAAGAGCTTTGAAATAGTCGTCTTTAGATTAAAATTTCGCTATTACATTCCAAACGTTATTTTATGATTTTAGATCAAATTCGAAGCATTAGGGTGGGATCAGACGAGGCGATTTACGTTCGCTCGCGTGCACTTTCAATATGTAAGGAATTTTGTCGGAAATCTTAAGCTACTTTTACGTACCAGGTAATCACTAAAGGTAACAATTTCAGGGATCTCGTAATACTTCAGGCATTCCAATTGCTTCAAAATTTCAACTCAACCTTTTGCAGTACGACACAACTTAGATGTAGCATAGATTTGAACATTTTCATTCACTCATTTCAATTTCACGAATGTATTTGGCTATATGACTTTACAAGTTATTGCGTTTTCAAAAGATCATTTTCACCTAAAGCAGTAATAAAGATTGGTGATTTTGAAGGCGCACTCAATTCGGACGGTGATCGGTTTTACGGATTTTGCCGATGCTACATCTAAGTTGTGTCGTACTGTACCCGTTGATAAAGTCGGAAGTATTTTTGAAGAATTGTGTCTATGTAATTTATGTTACTCAAAGGACTTGCCGCTGTAAAAAATACAATAGACGACGTATATTTAGTAAATCCGCCTAACTGTTCTTAAAGACTCATCAAGAACCCTGTAAGAAATCGACATGTGATTCACCTCTAAACGAGGCATCCGAGGATGACGATTGACATGTTGCCACGTCAAGCGCCGTACGCAGAGCAGTACGTCGACTATTATTGTATTTTATAATGGATTTCCGCAAAGTCACACCTGAGTTAATTAACTAACGCAGTATTTAAATCGCGTATACCTGTATCATCTCCAGAAAATTGAAATAACGGGTCAACACCCCCGTTACAGATTCCGGTCGGGAGCATAACCCGCGTCGTGAGCACAGGACCTTATCGTAAATCAAATATTCATATCTGAGCAAACTGAATTTGGTATAAATCTTAACGTAAGTTAGCCAGTTTGTAAGTTTAATACGTCGTTCGTAGACAGCTCAAGGGATTAATTTTTAATAAGTTCACTTGTCTGCGCTTGTTACACGGTTATGTTATGTTTTAGCGTTATCATGAGCCCATGGGAGGGTTATAGATCGATTTGCAGGTGGATTGTGAGGGTAAAGTTTGGTTCTGGAGAATTTTAAGTTTTGTTACTTAGTTACGAGCTTTTGAATGCATTAAAAAGTAGTTTCGACTTATGGTGCTCTACACAAATGTTTGAAAGTCAGTCCTCGTAGCCGACTGGCTAGTATTTTTGAAGTCAAAAGTTCTTTAGCGGCGTTGTGCACTTTTTTTGGGATGGATAAAAAATTTTAAACTCGCGTCAGGACGTGACCGTAAGATCCGTTGCCTAGCAACCGACAAAGTAAATATTCTTTGACATCACGTAAAGATTGCGAGGTAAGAAATTTTACCCATATTGATGGGTAAAAAAAAGCAGACAGAAGTGTTTTAATAAATTGTTTATTTTTGTTAGACCATATTATTTTGAAAATAAATAAATATACTACTACTACTAATGATTATTGTATTTAACCACATAAATTATAGTAGTTTTATACTGATAATTATAGCAATTCATGCGACATTATTCCCTAACGATTCCAAAATATTCAAAAATGCACAACGTTAATGTTCAAGTTTTCACTTCTGCCGGCGCTCCCGGAGTGCAACCCGTTGTATTATTTTTTTTTACTACAACGGGTAACCTCTTGGCCTGCATCGCACCTGATGGTAAATTATGATCAGGCCGAAGGTGGAAGCGAGGTTTACCTGGAATTCTCAACCACAGAGGAACTGGCTTGAATTTTACTGCCGAACACAACAATGCTGTTAACATTGTTGTTATGGCGACAGACTTAGATAAGATGATGGTAGCTAGCCAGGCAGACTTAGAATAAGCCCTACCGCCAACCAAACCAAACAGAAAATTTTGCCCCCACTGGGAATCGAACCCGGGACCTCTGGTTCTGAGAGAGGTGGTCTAACCATTAGACCACTGAGGCCGTAAAATTTTTCGGTAATTGTTTCCAACACATGAGCTAATAGTTCTGCTACACCTACTTAGTTTGTAGGAAGCTAGTGAAGACGAGCTTCTCTTTGTTAAAAGCTTAGTAAAATATTAAGAAGAGTATTTACTTAATTGAAAGCAGTCTTCCATAAACAAATAAAAACAAAAGTGTAAATTCAAAAACTTATTTCAATGAAAATTTAAGTAGATTGCCAGATTGAATTATAAGAATTTCGCTCATTTTCATCAAGAACATAGGCCTCCGAGAAGGTCCTCTGCTTTTTCAACTCAATATAATATTAATAATCAGGCTTTACGTTGCCAAAGTTACCATTATTTATAATTAAAAGTAAACAGAGCACCAGCGAGATTCGATTGAAAGCATAACTCTGTCACAAGTACTATTTATTTTTCGACTGAATTCGAAAATTATAAAGTTACAACTGTCTCAATTAGCTAGCAAAACGCAAAATGTGTTCTGAAGCAGTAGCATTAGAGATGAAATTCCAAGAACTGCTGGCTCATTCATTAGTTAGTACAATCAGGGCCTAAGCAAACATCAGACCGGTGGATTTTGTTTGAATAATTATTATTTCTGTTTGAATTATCCTAAACAACGCGAGTCCCGAATGGAAAATTCTTGTTCTGTATATGAAATCTAATTAAGTACGTAGTAAACCTCTGTTTTGACTCGTTTTCGCGGGAATCAAGATATACGAGATCAGCGAATTTACTACAACTTTCATTGTTATGTAATTGTACCTACAGCTCTGGGAAGTCTCTGAGGCTCTTGTGTTAGCTAACGCTAACAACTACGTTAGTGTTAGTTGACGTCAGTTGCGGACATTTTCAACGCAGCAATATCCACTTTATCATAGAAGTGGAGAATAAAACGCTGAATGGCAGAGACGTGAGATTCATACATTTACTACTAGGATGCACGTCCGACATCAACCTAATTATTAGATTTATTTATTTGCTGTGCAATAATATTCGCACAGACAGTTTTTACAATAACCAAACTGTTTGCAACGGAGGTGGTGTCGTCAACATTTAGGTACTTACATGACAAGTTTTTCCGGGTATAAAACGACTGACACTATTTATTTATTTTTATTTAACCATTTATGTACACACATTTAAAAACAGTCAAGAAGAAAAGAACAGAAAAATACGTACAAAGGTGATTTGTTCAAGTGTGTTTATGTTCAAGTCCATCTCTTCTTGAGCATATCGATGGATATCTCAGTTGTGTCACCACACCCGCATATTTTCGTAAACGATTATGACTAATTTGTTTCATTTGGACTTCGACAACATTCATTGCGTTATTTACGTTTCTGAGCAGATTTTTTTTTCGAACTAATGTAGCATTGGGATTAGCAATCAGTTTCAAACCGATTCAGATTCTGATTCTAATTGATCGTGTATTACGCAATTAGGGTACAGAATTTTGCTTTATGTAGTAATATACAGTACCAATTGATCGAGATCTGATTCGAAATTGATTGAGCGTGATCAGTGGAATGGATGCTAGTTCTATGTAATATATAATTAGGGAACTTCTTTTCGCTCCTAACTTGAGCCGTATCAAGAGAAAATGTTAGAAAACAAGAAGACGTAGGAGCATTATTTGTAGTTCAGATGTTAACGAATTAAATACAACAGAGACACGCCTGTACTTATTTGTAAGTAAATAAGGGAATAAGTACCTAATGTGTTGTATATTTGTTTGTCAAGTACTAGATACATTAAAACAGAATGTTGTCAAGTTTTGGTAGGTACCTAAGTCTGGTGGAATAATGTCATATGGCACTCGGAGAATTAATTTGTTGAAAATTATGTAGGTATCCAATTTAAAATTTTTATAAATCGTAGTAGGTACCACAGATTGAGGGAGGCCTGGTACTACTACCATTGCTGAGGTATTTCGAGCTAAGTAATTATATTTATTAGGTCCAGAGGTTTGGTCATGTTGAGAGGTTGAATGAAAGGAGACTATTTATTTATAAGGCAGATGTGACTGGAAACGCCGGGAGGGGACGCCCTAGGAGGACATATGCTGACCTTATCGGTGATGTTCTTCAGAAAGGACAGGTGCGTAGTACTCGCAACCGGCGTGCGTGTATGACCTGATGTATGAACGTAAACGCAAAAGGAGTATGTAAGGATCGTAGCAGGTGGCGTTCTGTAGTTTCTGCCTACCCCCATGGGAAGAAGGCGTGAGTTTATGTATGTGTATGTGTAGGTTCAGACAAAGATTAACACGGACCAATTACCTATATGCAGTCATCACGTTATGCATGTTATGTTTTTATTTTTTATCATTTCGAAAGTATAATGGTGCAAATAGACTGCGGTAGACCGATGGCAGAACAGATGGCCGATGGGGCGAAAGGTTCTGGAGTGGTGACCGCGTACCGGAAGACGTAGCGTTGGAAGGCCTCCCACACGGTGGACCGATGACCTTATAAAGCCCGCAGGAATCCGCTGGATGCGGGAAGCACAGAATCGGTCGAAGTGGCGGTGCTTGGTCCCGAGGCCTATGTCCAGCAGTGGACGTCTCTTGGCCGATATGATGAGACCGATGGCAGTGGTGGTTATGCATGACATGGCAGCCATAACCTTCATTTCCCGACCGTCTAATGCTTTGAGGCGATCGATATAGGACTGCTTAACGTCAATCGATCGCAAACTACTTACTTGCACTTTAAGAAAATTATAAAATTCTGTTGTATGTAGTACTTACGTTTCGATATCGTTGGGGCGATATCTAATTCATGTTTGGCGGCCAGCGCGCCGACTCTCTCGTAACTTCAGTTCTGAAACAATTCAGGAATTAATATTAATATTATCGTCTTACATTTTGTAAGGACAAAAGGAGAGTCTGAATTGTTGGAGGTATTCGTAATCGTTGCGGAAATAACGGGTGAAAGAGAATGAAAATGTTATAATAATTTGGTAATTTAAGATTTTTTGGCTATTCAAGAGAATTCAAAGTCTATCTTTGTATAGTGAAAGATCGACGGATACTCAATTGCTCATGATTGCATCAACTACTAATCTCTTTAGTCCACTTACTTACACTGTATGTTTCCCCAGAATATGCTTATACACAAAGAAAGCAAGAAAAAGAAAGAAAATAAATTTATTTTGCAAAGACTAAAAGGCACACAATCAGTGATATTCTAATAAAAGATAGTTAATTGACTCAGGAGTGACTGAGGAAATCCGCTATAGACGACGTATTCAGAAACATAACGAGCAATAAAAAAAGAAAAAAAAAAGTTTAAATATCATTGCACACAATATATTTAAAATAATTATACAGCAGATAAAAATATAAAATAAAAATCAAATAAAAAGTGTAAAATGCGAAACAAAGAGAAACTACTTCCTAACCAATTATACCTAAACTATATTGGGATATGATTATTTACAGAATGATGATGAAGACTATTGTCCAGCTCACATATACATATATTATATACTTACCCCCTTACTAATAAACGTTGTATATCGCCTGTATAGTTACACAACGCTTTGTCTTCTTCTTTCGAATGTCAAATTACTGACGACTGAAACAGAGAAATCGGTGTGTAACTATACAGGCGATATAAAACGTTTATTAGTAAGGGGGATAACGTTTAAAACAACCTTCAAATCATTTAGCCCAAAAAAAAAACAGTTTAAACTCCCATGCCATTACCACACATCCGCATAAAACCTTTCCTCAACCGTCTATTCGACAAGTAGTTCCAAAACCGGCGCATGATCATTATAAAAGCCGAATAAGTTCGTTATGCGTTATCCTGCGACTGTGGTAGTGGGGCACGTACCAACCGTTGCTTCTATAGCCGTCTCGGCCTTGGATAGACAAAAAATATACTATAATAACCGAGCTCGGGTAGCAACAAACGTGATTCGAAGACCTCCAGACGATTTCTAGGATATTTGGGGTTGAGTTTTTATGGGACGCTTTCTTTCTCTGTTTATCTTATCTGGGGTCTTTTGTTTGAATTCTAGGTATAGGGAATAGTGGTTCCTAGGACTGTGGTCTGTAGGAAAAGATAAAAATTTGTAAAAGTATTACCAAATTGTGCCCAAAGGCTCTAACTCAAATTAATAGCAGTGCAGTGCTATGTAAGCGGTTCGTGTAATTATTTAATTTATTTAAGACGCAAATATATGGCAGTGACCTTGAGTTGTTAGCTTGTGTGTTCTATACTGAGCTACCGCAACGCGTCCTATGACCAGCCAGTAATAGGATAAGAGTCGCCCATCATGGAGCGCTGTCCCAAATAATGTATTATACATACATATAAATAATAAGTTATCTTTAAAATGAAAAATACGCTTCATAGTTTTTGCGTGCTTCTCAGTTTTTTACCCGCGTTAGACAGAACTTTACAATCTAATTTAACTATGTAATATAGACATAATCTAAAATATTCCTATATTAAGTTATTAAGAAAATGCTCTAATTTGACATACATAGGGCCTATTTCACGATGTCCGAATAGCCACTACTTACCTAATAAATTCAAAAATGGAACAGAATTTGTCTAAGATTATCTGCCAAGTAAGTTAATAGGAACTTAATCGTAGGTGGTGAAACAGGCCCTTAGTATATTTTTTCATTTACACTGCTCGTTTAGACGTGATCTTCAGTATAAAATCATTAAAACTCGGTTATCGTCGCCTTATGCATTTCTTTCGACTAATAACAAAAAAAAACAAACTAAAATATTATTTTGATTTGTCTGAGCTGGTCTTAAGCTTAAGCTTAACAATCAACGTAACATTGTGACTAACAGTCTGTGTTGTGATTGTCCAAGTGCAGGGCAAAGGCCTCTCATTCCAATGTCAATATAATGTAAGTAGCGTGTAAAACACTAAACCATTCCAATTTCAGTGATAAAATTGCCAAATTCCGATTTCAATGAAATATTTTATTTGAAATCTCGAAATTGGATTCGTATTACAGATTTTGAAGTTCATTGTCACTAGTCCAAGGTTATTACGAACTTGTCGACACGCTTTCGTTAAATTGACGGACAAAACGATTTTGTCATTACGTTGTATAATGCTAAGAATTTTTATTAAACCTTGATAGTTGAATGAAATTAGGTTACTAGATTTTTGAAATATTATTCGATACGACTCGTGCTTACATAAAAAAAAAAGTGAGTAGAATCTTAAAAGAGATTATATACAAGCAGAAAGTATGCAAATTCTTTTAAACTATTTTGTTGTTGTGTATTATTTCATCGAACTTTTTTTTGGAGAAGTACAGCAATTGCAGTGGGAAGGGTTCGAAATTAAGTACAGCGCCATCTAGTCGCTTACACCGGAACTTTGTCTACACTAATATAGTCACTAGATGGCGTTACTTCTCGAAAGGTGTTCAATAAACGGCCATGCAAAGGCGAATTTAAGAATGACATTAGCTATGCGATTTCTAATCTATTGTGAATGGACCTATAGCGTAATCTTACATAAGATTACTCTTGTGAAGCAATCGGCTATAGACTGAAGATTAAACTAAGGTAGTCAATGCGGTAAAGAACACTCTTCACAAAGGAGAATCTAGGTAAGTAATGGAATATTTTAAAGATAGAATTGGGAAGACGTAGGTAATAAATATTTATGTTCTCGTCTTTATTTCTTTAAATAGACATTATATTTTACTTTTATTATATAAGTAAGTACTTAAGCTTAGAGATGTTATCAACACCAGTCAGTTATGGAGAAATTTTTAAGAAGTTGAATTTTTATTTTTAAATTAAATAAATTACAAGAATTTTAAGAAAATCCGAAGAGAATCATGTCTTAAAAGAAAGTACAAACTTCATTCAAATAAGTTTTAACTTAACTCAAAGCATTTATTTCAATTGAATCATTTACAGGCACTTTTGAATTTCCAAAGCAGTCGGTCATTCAGAAAGATGAAGCGAGTTGCCAATTCCAAAGCGTAGTAGATTCCTATGGAGAAGAACGGGCAAGAAACGCCATGGAAACTCTGTTGAATTTATAATTATACGTGGGAACGATGTAAAAAGACGTGTACGTTAAAAGGGTACAAATACTCGTAAATAATTAAAATAAGCCGTGGCATCTGCTGGCACTCGTTCACGAATATGACATGGATCAGTACCATTCAGCTCAACCATTATAAAAGGAACTAAATAATCCAACACACGCGCCACCATCAGCGAGATATTTGAGTGAGCATGACATAATCTCAGCCGCCAGCGCACATTGAAATCAATGAAAGAGTATCACCACAATGTAACCTTGAACTTAATAAGTAATGTGTTTTACCTAAAAGATGAATATATCCAAATCGATGTCAACATACGATCACCAAAATGTCGTCATTGAGGTCCCAACTCAAGCTTTGTAATTTCACACTCTATCAACTCAAGTAGGTACTACCGTACTAGACATTAAAGGCTGTGGCACACACTGGCTGCCTAGCACGTGCGTTCAAGTTTCCGTTTAGGAATTTGACTGATTATTATACTGGCGTATCGTGTTATTTAGCCTTTTTCAAAGATAAGAGCATTAGATAGTTGAAAGATCTGCTTTAAATATTGCGTTTAGTACTGTTACGTATGAATTAAATTCTCGCACGAAATAATTACTTCTTTTGACATAGCCTAGGTACAGACAGTTGTTCCGGCTACAAAGCGCATGTCAGATTTGTCTGTTAGACTCGAAAAATTGAGTTACGGGGCAATGGTAAAATATTGCAATAATTTTAATTACCAAAAATTGCGCGTGCAACACAGTACACGCAATGATAAATACTTATAATATCATTGAATACACGTGACAGAAGTGAAACTTAAAAAAAAATTAAGAATAAGTGATTTAGTGTGAGAGACAGAGTCGTATCTTTCTTCTCTCTCATGTTGTATCGAAATGCGAGCATGACTCGTCCTTGGAATTCTCATTCTCGTCCAATTTTCGAATAAGCACAAGAAATACTATTCTGGTCTCTCATGGATTCATGTTTTTTTATGTATTGTACGCTGTTAAGTTCTTACATTGTAAATTTGTAATATGTTCAAGACTTCAAGTAGCAATAAACCGTTGATCACGGTTGTCAACGCGCAGTTAATTCTGACATGTTTGCCTTCAAGTACCGCAGTAATCCTTTCACTTAACTGGATATGTCACTTACGTCAACAACGGATGTGTGGCGGCATCTACAACGCCACATGCGAACTACGCATCACACTGACGTCACGCAAAATCCTGCACCGCGCAAGCACAGTTTTCCACGCGACGAGTATATATTATATACAACGTCCCGACATCATTCCTCGGGCAGTACTGTGGATCCCTAAGGCTACCCACCGACCCTGTAGCTGACCAGACACTACATCCGTCTGGTCGGAGGATCCTCCCTTTTTTATGGAGGATGAGTGAACTTCACACCCTGTTCCTCATACCTCTATACTGGTGACCCCGACGTGAAGAAACAACAAAAGATAATTTATATAATTATACAAGGTGGGGACGACAATACAACAAAAAATTCAACGGCGTGTCCATAATGACGTTCCCATTCTGCATATAAAAATTCAATTGAATATATTCAATAGTTTAGTCATTATAGCTCGGCATAATCCATAGTCGGCTCGAGTTATTCCGTTTATCCACCCCAAAAAGCCACCCTAAGGTGGATATTCGGAAACGTATGCCCGAGAATTCACCCTAGGCCTTGTGGGATAAACGGAATTTATAGGCTTAAGGTGAATCCGGCCTACACTACATTTAATTTGTTTGAAAAACTCATTTTTTTATTTCGAAGCTAGAATTTATTTGACAGTTCCAAAATACTCTTATGCCTTAGTAGAGCCAGTATTTTCATTTTTTGTTGTATGGTAGTCTCCACATTGTATATATTTATTTAAATTATTATTTGATAACGACCAGGGCGCCCCTGTAACGCACGGCTTTTACCATTTTATAAACTATATCGCGATTTCTTTATTACATGTAAATTGAGTTGTTATTATTGTATGTAAGTTGATTAAGGCCCAGAAATAGAATAAACACGTAGTTATCCTACACGTGTAGGAAATAAATAAGTCAATGACCAACTAAATCCAAAACTCCAGTCTCCCTTTTTCCAAAGACACCAAGTTTACTAACTGAACACAAACAAGCACTATTCTGCAAACAATTTTAGTATACAACTCATTAGTAATAAGTATAAGTTTGGTGTGTCCGTGACTTTAGGACGCTCGGCGTAGGCGTTGACAAGGGTCCGACTTTATTTACTTGCCAGCGACGCCCCTTTTCATTACCGGGCCCGTATGCTAAATGCTTGGACCCTAATTAAGGAAACCAGAATTGGAATATGGGCAGAATGATATTAACGAATTGTTTCATTGCTGTAGGTTGGAGTTCTTAAGATTTTTAATTTAAGATCAGGTAGGTACGTCGTTTTGTGGGTGGCGTATTTTTCAGGTAAATGTCAATTCTTTTTTTTTTATAAGATTTTAATTAAAATTATCCTTGTTTACAACATACATTGTTCAACAACTATTAAATACAGTATTCTAAATCAAAATCACTAAAATAAAAGAGCTTATAGGTAATGTAATAACTAATGAATGACACAGGCTAAGTAACTCTTTTTTTCTCGTTCTGTATATCCTGCCTACCCCCATGGGAAGGCGTGAGTTTATGTATACATAAATATGTTTTAATATAGCATGGACCCATTGTTTTGTATATCAAATTACACTATCAGAAGTTCATTCAATAATCAGTTACCTAAACAACCAACACACAGGAAAAAAGCTTTTCTTTACTTTTCTATACCTACAATAGATTACTACGAGTACAAAAAAAAAAACTAAGATGATCGGTTAAAATTCCCTACAAAAATTGTCTTACTGGTATTATGTAAAAGTAAATGGCTTCATTGAGACTGGGCTTTATCTATTGCCTAGTCTAGGATGCATAGCCTGTACGGGTCGCATATCCTTCCATATCCTAGTCACTTTTTCCCTACCATTACCGCGCCCCCCAGTCTACTCCTTGATATGCACTGGCCTCTGTAGCCTGATCACAGATAATATAATACTACGTACAGATACCCAATCCCATACAAAGAAATGTCACCTCCCTAAGTCGGGCTATTGTCTGGCTACAGCGTAAATGTGGTACAGTGATGTAAAACGCCATCTATTGCAAAGAGCCCTAAATAAAAAAGTTTTATCTTTTTTTGTTGAAAAGACGAGATTTATGAGTTACAATAGATAAATCAGCATTAAACAAGGAAGTTTTGATTTTTGCTAATCTTACTTCAGCCAAAAACTTCCGTTGATCGCTTTTTAGTGACTGTTAATTTCATAATTGTTACCTATGCTGCCATCTATGGTCTTTTTTCAAGACTAATTATAATTTGTTCGATTTGGTATCCCATGGCCCGATGAAGCATGAGGTTCCAGGGGCTAGTGCATTCTATTTATCGAGTCTGGTTAAACTACGCTGGGGTCGATGCATTTCATTAATTCATTGAGAGTGGACTTTATCTGAAGCGGCCAGTCGGTAAGCCCATAGATAAATAAAGTACACAATGGAAGGGACAGTTCATAACACCTAACGTCAACCAAATAAATTGTAACTCGGTTAGACTTGTTGTTGTTAATGAAGCCGATGTTGATGTTACTGTTAATTTCTTTGTTTATTTAGTGTAAACTGTGCCTAACTATTGATTGTATTTTGCCGTTTTAATTGGCAGGCGTTTTCCTGTCTAATAATTCATACAAAAATCCCGTAGAAAAAGCTTTTCTCGAATTTGAAAATGTTAAAAATTTTCTTTCCATAAAAACCTAATTTGGACTGTTACGAACATTTAAAAAATGCCAAGTCGGTCCAGCCGTTCTCAAGTGATGCGCCTACCAACAATAAACATTTAATTTTTATTTACATACCTACCTATATAGAAGAACACATAACTTTAAAAAATAAAGCTAAAAGAAAAATTATATTTTTCATTAAGTATTAAAAAATAATGTGTTTTATATTTTAGTAAGTAGGAACGTAGTTAATCATATACCAAAAAGGTTCTCAAAAACTTCAAGGTGTACCTACCAAATAAAACCCAATAAAAAAACGCGAAACCGAAATTAAATACAAACGAAAACGTAAGCGAATCAAGTTAAAACGCGAAACGCCAACGTAATTACCCCGTACCCAGAAAATGGCGGACGAATAGAAATAAATTTTAAATTAACCCGCGACAAAAGGTGGGCTAATTAATTTTGAAAACTGCTGCTGTGTGTGTATTGTGCTAATTAAGTTATTGCTGCATTATATTAAAATGTGTCGTGTTTTTTGAGGGAGTACGTAAATTGGGTTTGTTTACATCCTGTATGTTCTATTCTAAGTGGTGTTGGTGTCATTCGTAGATGTTTGACAGTCGTTCGGTACGGGTAGTCAGAAGCCCAAATGTCTGACAACCAGTCTAACCAAGGGGTATCGTTTTACCCAGTAAATGGTTTGTGGACGTCAGATAGACAGTCGTTTCATGTAAAATACTGATATTCAGCTACATCCGGTTAGACTGGAAGCCGACCCCAAAACTGATAAACGTGGCAATTATTGCAATACCGCTTTGAAAAATCCCAAGTTGCTGTACATGGAATTTTTTATGTCCATGTTCCAAAGAGTTACTTGTCTTCCTTCCAGCCCAACTAAAAAATTCGGTAAGTTTGACTAGCAATTTGAACAATGGCCGTAATTTCACTAATTGCGAAGCTTCGTGCATTAAACGTATGTATTGGACAGATAATAATCATTATACTTTGGTCCAAAGCAACCCAGCCTGCGCAGCAAGACACGTAAGCTAATCCCAAGGCCACAGACCGGCTGCGTGGTACTTAAGTACTTATCTAGACTCGCAAACAAGCTACCGAAAACATTCACAAATTGCAAAACTTGATTAAACAAAAACAACGTAATCCTCAACTAAACTTGTAAATTAATTCCAATAAGAGTTCGAAAATCGGATCAATTTGGAACAATGAAAAGATACCTAATATTATTATAATGAAAAGTAAAACAGAAAGTACACAAACGGATCTGGTCGTATCATGTAATCGTATTACAAAAGCCAAATTAATGATAAAAGCTGCCAACTTTCCGACATCCATTAAATCTCTCGTTGAAGTTCCAAATAAGTTTTCGGTCGAAAAGGGAATTATGATGAAGTGGGACGACTTTAGAATCAGCGATATCGTTATGGGGAAAACAAAACGTCAGAGATAGAATTTGTTCTAAAGAAGATTTTAGAAAAGTATGTAATGACCCATGCCCGGTTTCTGAAAGGTCAATCAAATTTCTGAGCAGTAAGATAAACAGGTCCGCTATGTCAAATCCCACGTCAACTGTTGTGATTTGCTGTCGGAAATTATAACAACAGCGAATGAAATTGCTCCACGAGATTTGACATCGAATAACGAACGTAGGAGATGATAATAAATCACTTGTAGGTGAGTTTTGAAAGTATTTTAGACGATTAATCACAGTGTGTGGATTAGTCAACTATCAACCCACGCAGAATTTCAAGACTACTGATACAGTTTTTTTTAGATTCTTAGAATCCTCAATTTATCACGTAAAGATAAATCAATCGTTTATCAATTCTTTCTTCTTCCTATTCGAAGTTTGACGTGCGATTATGCGTTATAGGCTATAAGGGATATTTGGGCTTATAGCGGACTAATTTATTCAAAAATACTAATACTTTGAATTGGAGACAATGGGATAGTATCAAAAACACAGCAAGTAATATCATGACGTGTGGTTAAAAGTACAAAATATGAGGAATCGCAGTAATCCCTTTGATTATATCCGTCTGAAAACGACGATGTTTAACACAATAAATCTATAGGAAGGAAGATATGATTTAATGCTTTAATAAGTAATCAAAGCTTAAAGCTTGCTTAAAAGCAAAGCTCTTGTGACACTCCCAATCTAAATCATCTTTATTTCATAGATTCCTTTTAACACGCCATTTCTTTGGCATATCAACAAAAGGATATCAATGGAGAAAATATTTATTTATTCATTGATGCAAAGTGGCCGACTGGAGAAACCCCAATACAAACATAGTGTAATTCACGACAACCTTGAGATCTGAACAAAAGTTATTTGGGTCTATGTACGAGGGTCTCTATTTATTTTACCGAGATATTGGTAAATAGGAAAGTGTAAGTGCGTAATGGGAAGGTATTTTTATTAAAAATACGTATCATATCGCGTCATGTATAAATAAGGGGCTTTCTTATACACTGTTACAATGAGCGGAGGTAAAGAAATATTCTCACGCTAACCACGCGTAACATTTAACTCGCGTAATAGTGATAGTAGCAAATAATAAGTTATTATAGCACACGAGCAGGATGCTGTCAATCTTTATACAAAGTCCACAGAAAACAAAACGGTTGGTCTAGTCCGTCAGAATTCAAACAACAACTAAATCGAACGCCTATTATTAGACATTGACTAAAACAATTAATTAACGTTCCAGACAGCAGATAACCAATAGACACAACAGTCGCAGAAAATAGAATATTCATCACATTAAAACCAGATATTTATTTATTCAAATGCACTGGATATTTATGTATATCAGACCACTTGATTTACTCGACCATGGCACTTTCATTTCATGCGAACAGGCCCTTACTTTACATCATTTGGTTTTACATAATTTCGCACGATCACGGACATAAGGCGATGCATAGACCAGCTAGTTGGAGTTGCTCGTTTGAATTGTGATGCAACATACGCAATAGTTCGCACGAAATGATGGGAGAATTGGATAAAGACGTATTTATTTGTGTAGACTCTTCTTAGCATTTGTGCTTGAACGAGCTGAAATTGTTTTAGAAACTGGAAGCATAAATTAAATGTTGGAAGAAAAGATTAATTTATAATCTAGGTGAGACGGTTCGAATTCGGCAATAAAGCTTGGCGCCGATTTGTCATATTAGCATCCTGGTATGTTTTTAGTAGCATGTTAGATGCTAGACGAACATTCACAACAAATTCACGTCAAGGCGAATTAGCGTCGCTCGTCTTTAATATTGTGCCTCTCTCGATGTAGGTAGGCTTAGTATTAAGTGGGCTTCTTTCGACACTAACATTAACTGCGGTGAGATCTGTAATTTCTGTTTTGGTATGATGCAAACAAGTGTGACTCAAGATTGTATCTAATTCTAAAAGTGTTTCAAGAGTTCTATTTAGTTGTAGCTTCTGAATTATAAACAATGTTGCTGATTCGTCGACAGTATTTAAAACTATACCAACCTAATTATATTTATTCTTAGAACTCATATTTAGTTCTCAATAATAACTCTGCAAAACGCAACAATTTTCCTTATTCACAACAAAATCCTTTAAGTATATTAGACCCCTGTTAATACAGAGTTGGAAGGCCAACGAAAATGAGGCTCTATTAAAAGATATTCCGAAGTCGTTGTCATTAGCCAAAGTTGAGGGTAGAATATTATGGAGGCATTTGTGGGCATTCATCTATAAATATAATTGGCCAGCCTTGTTAGTTTCAGAGAACTTTGGCTTTGAAGTCTGCCGAGGTCTGTACGCACAATCGCACGCCGTAATGATAAACGTTGGGTCCTTGACGGGTGAATAGATAGACGAGAGCATGTGTGGGTGTTTTTATGTAAGAATTTTCCTATGAGATCCAAGTTTTTCCGGTTCTATTGTTAGTACTTCTCTTTGCAAGGATTTGAGTATCAAAGTCAAAGGGCCTTGTGCCCTTATAGCTAAGTACAACAAGTTAGCTATTTTTGGGATGGGTTCCGTTTGCTTGAAGTTGCTGATGTATTACAATTTTTGCCAAATATTTGATGAAAACATATTTACAGAAAACCTAGAAATGGCCAATGGTCACAACAAAAGCTGATACTAATAGCAACAAACCACGTGCAAACTCGTGTTATCTCTCACTCAGTTCCCACAGTTTCCAAATAAATATCGAATCTCATACAATATTTACCTCGCAAAACATTATGTAAAACCAACATATAAAGTGCCCATCAAGATATTGATCCCTTATAAAGAATACAGTTATAACAACCCAAGCCTAAATAAACAAGTCAAACATACGTTACATACAGCAACACGTATTCAACATAGAAATACATAATAAATGTATTATATTTACATATGAACTAGGACGGGGAGCAGAGTATATTTTTGCGAGTAGCCGCCGGTTTTATGTTTACGCTTCGTTTTCTGCAAGATGGGTTGAGAATGTGGATATGTTATATGTATGAGAGTAGTACGACTTCTTATGCGTAAAATATCGCTCAGATGAACAAGGGCCACAGGATAGCTCCTTGAGGAATGCCATTATTATAATCTTTAGGCCGTTGCTGATGTGTAATTTTGGAGACGAATTTTTTTATGAGTTGACACTCTACTAGTAACTCTTATTAAGATTCACTCGGCTCATCATGGTCTTCTTTACCTACTTATTTATGCCAACCGCAAATCCGTTATTGCAGTGAACTTAATGAAGAATTTTGCAGGGATTGGTGTTCACCAGTATTCAGAAACACCGAGATTCAATCAAAACGGCTTTATTGAAACACTCGATTCCTTTTCAATTAAATGCAGCACAAAGCCTGCTAACACATTGCGTCGTATCGAAAGGATTAACCAGAATTTTCAGGCAACGCTGTGAAACAAACTGGTCCTTTGTGGTTCTAGAGCGTTCGACGCTTTCAGTATAACCAGATTTACAGGAATCTGAACATGAAGCGACAGAACGATTGGAATTCCCTCTACGCAGAATGTGTGAAAAACGCCATTCGATGTCTATTGAATGCTTATATGAGGTCCGAAACTATTGGACTGGTTGTTTTTTTACTGTTTACACTGAAGTGAATGTTCAATGAATTTTTTTAAGCGCTTTTCGCGGATAAAGTTTTATCCACCAGAACAAATGGAAAAGCGCTTATGTAAAAATGCGATTTTAGGTCTTATTTGTATGTAAGTGACTAAAGCTTGTTGGAAATCACATAACAGCCTGTATTCCCCGAAGGGTTAGACAGAGGTGTACCTATAGCACCTACACGCACATTTCGCTAGTTATGTTTAAGTCCCATGTAATAGGAGGCGAGCCTATTACCATCAACCGGGCACAAATCCAGACTCCAGGCTGCTACTGAGCAATTCCAGATGGAAAAACCCAATAACACTTTGCCCAACCCGAGAATCGAACCCAGGACCCCATGCTCAGCAGTAGCGCTTGCGACCACTAGACCAATGAGGAAGTCGTCAATGCAAAACCAGTCAAGTATTATAATGTTTGTACTTCTATGAAGGGAAATGGTGATATATTATGAGGTGCCGATGTGTTTTATTTATAAGTTGGACTGCAAATGGTACGCATCAAGTGTGAGAAATGGGTCAAAACAGTGGACGAAGGCGGTGAGTCACTTTCGACATTCGAGTTTGGATCGGAATGGTTAGTAGCATTTCATACTAGTCATACTAATATTACAATTACGTAAAATGGTTTAGCAAGACAAAGCTTGGCACCGTACCATAGAGTAGGAATGCCCTTTATTTCCAGTTCACCAAGTGAAGGTTTAGAGGTAGCGAAGCTTGCGGGAGTGATGATGATGACGTCACGCTGAAGTAGTTGCACGAAGGCTGCGTTGACGTTCATTCTCGGGGTCACCAATTTAGAGGTATGAGGAACAGGGTGTAAAGTTCACTCATCCACCATAGAAAAGGGAGGATCCTCCAACCAGACGGGTGTTATGTCTGGCGGGCAACTGCCCGTATGTTGATTTCGGATAGTCTTATCTATGTTTTTCGCTCGGTAAACTCTAACTGCGCGATGTAGGAATTGTGTGACGTCATGTCTTTGCTGCGTAGTTCGTATGTCGCGGTGTAACCGCTACAAAGGTTTGGTGCTTCTAAACTCAAAACTAAAACAATTTTCCCACAGCCTAGATAACATTGGTAGTACACCAAGTAGGTACTAAATAGTGAAGTCATTCACTCTATGATCGGCCACACGCATCGAACAGATGGCGTAACCGTTGATAACAGCATGCGGGCCTCATTTGACGAGTACTGACAGCTGTTAAGGCTGGCTATAGACGGATCGCTTGAAGCAGGCGACACAGACTGCTAAAAAAAGAAGTATCAACATAGAAAACTTAACATGACATTATACGGTAAATTAAAAGAGAAATTGTGAAATTGCTTGAGGGTACGTACCCCGTATATCACCGATTAGGTCACTATGTCTTTCTAGAGCGTCCTAGAAGGACGCTTGAAGCACAGACTGGTAAAAATAAGTATCAACACATGACATTATGCGGTACCTAAATTAAATAAAAAAGAAATTGTGAAAATGCTTGAGGGTACGTACCCCGTGGCCCGTATATCACCAATAAGGTCACTATGTCCTTCTAGGGCGTCCTAGAAGGACTAACTGACCTTATCGGTGATGTTCTTCAGAATGTCAGGTGCGTGCGTATCTAGTAGGTACCTACTCGCGCAACCGGCGTGCGTGTATGACCAGATGTATGAATGAACATAGACGAAGCAACAGTAGTATGTAAGGATCGTATTAGGTGGCGTTCTTTCTGCCAACCCCCATTGGAAGAAGGCGTGAGTTTGTGTGTATGCTTGACTAATAAATCGAGGTTTGAAGAGCCTGGTTATAGTCACACAGAGAAATAATGATGCCTACCTTTTATAAAATTTTACCAAACTAAGTCTTTCAAGACATTCAGGCAAAGAAAAGAGTCATGTATTTGTCGAAACTATCGAGTAAGTAAAAACATTATCTATGTCAAATAAATGTAGTTTGGCATGCAGTCGACTGCCTTTTCGACCGTCTGTTGCCAGCCTTAGATGTGTTCTTTTTATTAGCATCTTATCTATGTAAAGGAAATGGAGAAAACAGTTCAGGTGAGGATATTAGTGTTACTTTGTGCAATGTTCAAAGTGGGGACAGGAAAATGCAACATCTATCGTAGCCAAAGATATAAATATGTCTAGATAGACAGTCAAAGCAATGAACTCATCGAAAAAAACTGCGCCCAACGCAACGGTTGGCCGCTAAATGCAAGCGCACTAGAAAAGCACAATGACAGCACAATGACGTGGCGCGAGTGTAAAGGATCACGTGCACTAGACGGCCACGACCACGACCAGTGATCGCAGCGACCAGGTGAACTATAGAAACCGATACAAATCGCGCATTTGGTCGCAACGGCCAACTAGCCGCACACCATACAGATGGCCGTCTAGTGTGCGAGATCCCTTAAGACGTAGCTGTCACGCACACCACCATAACAAAGTTGGCTTGCTTTAGTTCTTTTGCAGCGCAACACTCTTATCTAGATAGGTATACATTAAATATCAAAGTTCGAAGCTTTTGTTCCAGAGGTAAGTTATATTTGCTTATCTTTAAAATTAGTAAGTGTAATGTTAATGACAGATTTTCAGAAAGCTTTTAATAAGAATAGAATACTCTTTATTACACAATGTACACCATACGAGTTAGATATAAAAGTAGAAATTTTGCATAGGGTGACACAATGGGCGTTCTTATCGCTAAAAGCGATCTTTTAAAGACAACCTTTGGATGGATTTAAAAACAAGAGAGAAGAGACAATACTGCAGGTAGTCCTTGGTGTAACACAATTACTACTTTTAATTTTTAATAAGCTTATTGATTTCGACGATAATGATAATTTGAAAGTAATTAACAATGTTTACAAATCAATTCAACCAAACATTATCTGAAATTCAGTTTCCGTTCCCGGAATGAGATTTGATATTGTTATCAGCTATATTATTTTCAATAAAGTTAATAAATGATCGTTGAACTGATTAATAATTACGGGAACGTATTAGTGATGTGACTGTTCGGTGAAAAGCCGCGGGGATTATCGAGAAGAGATACTTATACTATATTGTAGCTTTGTTTGTATTATATGTTTATATGTAGATACTAGTTATGCGGTTATTGATCATCCAAATAATTGGTAGGTAAATAACTGCTAGGATCTAGTTACGTAGGTACATAAAGTATAGGTTGGTTGTTGGCAGAATAAATTGCTTTTGCCGCAAGCTTTTGATCGTCAATGCGGTTAGTCATAAGTAAAATATTAAATAAGCCATGTTACTTAACCTTATAAACAACTGCACATAGCTGCGCTGTTTAAAAAATGTCAAGGATGTTTAAAAAATATTTAAGTACTTATTAAATAAGACGGTTATACATATAGTTTAATCAAACCAAAGGACATGATAACGAAATAGAAAAGAGTGTCGCAAGCATTTTACAGCATGGAAAAAAATCGTATTTAATTTTCAGCGAAAACGGTTCAGCACATCACTAATAAAACTCCGAATCTCTCCATTCAGGTTTCAATTTAATTTAACAAAATATAGACGCCATTACGTCTTTTATAACGTCGGCTCTCAAATATAATGGATTTTAATTGAACTTTAACGATTTTCGCAGAAATTCACGTTCGTTATAAATCTTATACGGTTCATTTTGAGTAATGAATGCCTTAGGTAATTTTATTTTGGTAATTAGGTGCGTATTCGTGATTTTGAAGCACATCAAGTATTGGTGTGGGCGTCGTTGATCAACGTCAAAAATATATCGACGAACAGACTGATGAACGTAGTTAAAAGGGATCCCGCGCACTAGACGGCCCACGACCATGACTTTTGGCCGCACCGACCAGGCTATTTGGCCGTTGCGACCAAAAGTCGTAATGGTCTAGTGCGCGAGATGTCTAAGGGTTGATTTTCCCAATGAAACTGACTGCGATCAGCATTTCTAAAACGCGTTCAAGAGCTGTCAGTGTCAAAATTGTTATGGAATATTGTACACAGAACGCGTTTAGATGTGCTAAACGCGTTCAATTTCATTAGTGAAATCCGCACTAAGAGTGTAGTATCTCATGTCCTGAGCGGTGCTGACCCAGGTAATGGTCTACCCATGTACCAAATTTCATCCAAATCCGTTCAGCCGTTTTAGCGTGATAGCGTAACAGACAAACATACAAACATACAAAAATTTAAATCTTTTCTCTTTATAATATTAGCTGTTTATTATTTAGACCAGTGTTTTTCAACCTTTTTCATGACGCGACCCCCTTGTATGAAATTTTTTGTCGCGACCCCCTATCCTCAACTGTTTATATCTGTATTTTGTTATAATACAAATAATAGTTAAATACGTACAATATTTTATAGTGAGAATAATGACGTATAGGTTAATTTCATAATTAACAGATATATAAACAGACTCTCGCTATAACTTCATTAGCATCAAAACTTTAAATTAGCATTTAACTCAAATAACTTATAACAATATTCTTAAAATCAGCTTCCTTTTTTGAAGTGAAAACTTCTTTAGCGGCGTTGTGCACTTTTTTTGGGATGGGTAAAAAATGTTAAACGCGCGTCAGGAGTTCAAGACATGTGACCTGATCGAAAATTCGTAAGACGTTCAAGTTTTTGATAGCAACGCACTCTGTTTTACTTTTTTTGATTTTTTAAATGGAGCTACAGCTTTCGTTCTTGTACTGACAGCAAGCCACATAAATTCGTGACATTTTAGTTAGATGGCGTTACTTAGTTTTCACTTCAATCGGCAGTCCCAGACTTCCTCGTTTTTTAAAATTTTTCTGTGGACAATAGTGTGGGTTAAATGTTTAACTATTTATTTTATGAATATTATTGTATCGTCCTAACATGTAACTGTTTTTTTCCTAATAAATAATAAAATGTTACATCGCCAAACGCCTCAACGGAAAAGCGATATGATGGATTTGTGGGGACAGCGTATTCGACTCACCTCCTAATTAAATCCTAAGTGTATTGTAAGTAAATTGTATGTCGTATAATTGATGGATTTATGAATTCATGGCTACGAGGGATTTCCCAGTAGAGTAATTATGTTTTTATATGCAGCTGACTTAGATGAGGCAACTTTGGGAACCAACCTAAAAGAAAATCTGCTAAAATTATCTAAAGCAACAAAACAAAGTTGAAAAATATTTTCTTTTTCTTTTACTGAGCCCTCGACCTCGCGACCCCCTTATAGAGGCGACCCACAGGTTGAAAACACTAATTTAGACAACTAGGGTTCGTGTCCGCAACTCCACGTCAAAGCGCGTTTTTTGCGTAACCAGTGGAAAAATCCATTATTCGATCCACCCCAGCTCTTCAAGGAAGGCCAGCAACGCCTTGGTGTTACTAACAATCTCCCGGAGGGCCTTTTTATGTGCATGTCGAATAACAGACGTCTGTCTCATAGTCATAACAGAGGACCAAAGTTTGTAGTCAAAAGGCATAAAATACATCCAAACAAACATTTAATACATCATAAACGTCAATTAATACAATATATGTCCCAATTAAAACTTTATAAGCCGTATTTACATAATCCATTCAATCCACCAGCTATGCCTAATCTGACATAACAGGAAATTTCACCAAAGATCCTTATTACAACCGCATAAAGCACAAAGTCAAGTGATCCTTGATTGTTAAATAAGCAAAGTTAACTTGCAGGGACATACGGGCACAAAAGTGCTTATGAAGCCCTAACGAGTAGTGCACATGTGAGACGATACGGGCGCCCTCTATACTAAACAATGCCTTCATTATTCAAACTACTCAAGTAGAACAATAATCCTTATCCCTAAAGTTATAAGTCTCGAAGTTGAATGAATCTAATCCGGAACAAAGGATGGAGTTTTACAAAGAAAATCAACAGATGGCACTGTGATAAAGATGGGCACATCTCGAATGAGTGTTCATTATGAAAATAAAGGGTCACGTCAGGAGGATTTAGACCTGTTAATTTTTTTCGTGAAGGGTCTGCGGGTTTCTCTGGCACGTTGAGGAAATTCAAGGATTAAGTGGAAAACATTTTGAATTAAAATAAATTGTTTACTTGACACTGCGTTAATTAAAATGTTAAATTATTTGGAAGCAGACGTGCATTAATTGCAAATAAACAAGGTTGCGATTAACAAGTTTCACTGAAATGATTTCGTTCGTATTAAGTAAAAGTAAAACGTGCATATTTTGCGACTAGATTTGATAAAATAACATAACATAACATCACACCTGTATTTCCCGCAGGATTAGGTAGTGGTGTACCCATAGAAATAATAACAGTGCACCTATAAATAAATAATAATAAATGTTCGCTTGAGGCCCTGACTTCTGAGCTAGGTGGTACCTGTGGACTGTGTTACAAGAGTCAGTGTCTTCACCCGTCAATTTATGCAATAAAACTACAAATAAAATAACTTAAAATGTAGGGAACCAATTTAGTGCATGCATGCTCTTGAGTGGTTCTTGTGCGTGTGGGTGTGTGTGCGTGTGTATAGAAGTAAACCCACAAGAAAAAAAATAGAAATGGTTTATTGTAATCAATACCTAACACAACAAATTAATTCCTTTATATACCACTTCTAAGAAAGTTAAAGTAGGTATCCAATATAATTAAGTACGACTTTATTCCCTAATGACGAAACAAACGTTATGAAAGATAGATGAATATTGTATTTAAAATGTTACTTTGATCTACCGTGAAATTCATGACAGCTATGAAAAAATGAAATTATGCGTGTTCAGAGTATTTACCTCGAATATTAAATTAACGGTTTCCCAAAACACGGTATAGCTGAACTAACACTAGTGGTGAGGTAATTAAAAATAGATTTTCTTCCACCCAGCAATCAAAATGGGATAGATAGGTACTTACCTACTTTTATTTTTAGAGAATGTTCGCCTATAATTATAGTTAAATTACTGTAATTACATAAAAAGAAACTGTTTTACACTCTTTGTTATTTTATTACTTACCAACTAGCTTCTGCATGCGAGTTCGTCCGAGTGAAATTTCGGTCCCCAATTAATCCTATCGTACCAAAATATTTTAAATGATAGAAATAAAATTATCTATTTAAAAAAATTAGAAGGGTTAATTTAATTAAAATTGTTAATAAAAAAATAATAGATGCAATATAATACGAACCCACCGCGTCGCATCACCCCATCGCCTACCCGCGCTATTATTTCGTTTTACTTGTCTTTTTAATTTTTGCTCGGCTCCTAAGGGTCGTAGCGTGATGATATATATGTTATAACCTTCCTCAATCATTGGGCTATCAAATGCAAAAGAACTTTTTCAAATCCGACTGGTATTTCCAGAGATTAGCGTTATCAAACAATAAAAATAAACTCTTCAGCTTTATATTAGTAGTAAGAGGGCCTGTTTCATCACCTACGATTAAGTTCCTATTAACTTACTTGGCAGATAAATTCATACAAATTCTGTTCGATTTTTTTTTTACTCGGTAAGTAGTGGCTATTCGGACATCGGGAAATAAGCCCTATATGTGTTAAATATGAATGGATTATAGAAATACGTGTTTAGTTATTCAAATAGGGCACAAAGGTGAAACCACCTTTTTGTTTGTAAAGAACAAGTCAATTCCATCTAACTTTCTTTCAGCCAGTATATATTTTACACGAACCATTTCAAGAGCTTAGCGCGGAGCCCGTCAAATATGCAACATGTGGTACCAACCTCCCATAAATAAGATCGACCAGGAAAACGTTAGGCAACCGTAAGAAACAAAATAACGGCGAATAATATAAAAAAAGGCCCAGGTTTTATGTGAATGCCCACATTAATAATTCATCCGTAATCCCCTAAAGTTGGTGGTGGGATCTAAAATGTATTTTACGACACAATCGAGCGTGTTTTATACACAAGCCACAGGGGCGGACTGAGGTGCTAACTCGCCAATGACGCCTTCTATAATATTTTTACTTCTCTAGTAATGTGCAGGTACTCGTTTTATGGTTACTATGTTTTTTTTTTTCGTGGCTAGATGTCCTAAATTGGGGTACCTTGTAAATTGAGCAAAGGGTGGTAAAACCCTTGGATTTGCTTTGTAATAATTAGAGATATCCCTACATGGTAAAAATCTTATAATAAGTCTTTTTCTGACACTAGCTCATAAGAGCTAAGTTCAAAATAAAAGTGAACATTGCTCATGGGTTGTCTATAGACCATGAACTCATAGCTGAGCAATACTAAAAGAGTAAGCACAATAAAATACACTCTAATAACAGTGTTACCGCGACCCAAGAGTGACAAGAAAATTAAAGACCACGTAGGTAGGACCTTGTAGCGCCAGTTATTGGCTAAATAACAACGATGAGGTAAACCGAGGTCGTTGTATGAGCAATTTATTTATATCTAATTCAGTTCAACCCACGATATGTGTTTCGTTTGAAGAGCTGTCTTGTTTACGGCTTTATTAGGTGTAAAAGTTTTAGTATCTGATCTGGAATGTCATGTGAATATAGTCGTATATTTTTATTGTGATTTAGGTGTTAAGAAACGTTATTCCGCGAAAATAAAATTTTATATCTGGAGTAAGGACAGCGGTTGATTACATGAAAATGTGTAAGGATATTTTTAATGACATAGATACTATATACGTTTCGAAAAGCAACATTAACAAAATTACTAAACCTTACACCGTAGAATGTTAGTCGCTTCAAAATCTATTTCTACCCTTACTAAAATAGCTGAAACACCTACGCATACTAAAATACCAGCACCAGATTGCCATACTCCATCCCTGTTCCCATTCCCACTACACAATGCCCTTAAATGAAATTTAAGTCACCCGCCGAAAGTAGATAAAACTTCAGTTTTTGTCGTAAGCTTTCGGCTTTCGGCTAACTTTTTTAGGTAAGGAAACTTCAATGAATTTCGGTGTCGAGTTTCCCCAATGGTTTTAGGAAACAACCGAACACGGCATCGAGAAAAAATTGTTAGCAGGTAGGAATGTCTGAGATAAATTCTCAGATGTCGATCCCAATGCTAATTTTGCACCAGACCTCATAAAGCATTTTGTTTTATTTTTTGTGTTATAAAAACCACCGAAAAAGGACCAGATGTAAATTTGAAATAATATGCCGAAATTTGGGGTCTATGCCAACCACCTTAGGCAATGTGTAATCCATCTTGCGGTCCCACAAAAAGATAAAGCGATAAATAAAGACGCTGAAGACAAAGACAAAATCGAAACGTCATGTCCTGAAAAAGATATTACTTATAGCACAAATATTTACCAAAAAAGGAAAAATAAATAAACCTAACGCAATACATTACAAAAAAGGACCTGTATACACGTCAGGACACAAACTAACAGAAAACGCGTAAAAATAACTCATCTAACGTTTTTATGATTTTGGGGAACAGGGATGGCGTTCATTACTGTCTCGGGGCTAAAGTAAACAGCGGCGGTGGAATTTTTTCATCAAAATTTGACTTATACCATCTGCTTCCGCGGTAATCTTGGCTAGGGCAAATATTTGAACCGCCTCTGTTACGTCGCTTCATAATTATAGCTAGGGCCAAGGATTACTAGTAGGTCACTGTGAAATCTCATTATCCTCGCTTTATGTCATCAGCGATACAATTTGCGTGGGCTTGAATCAATTATAGTATGTTTGGAGATGCGCTTTGGGGATTAGTAACGTCAATTAAGTTTAGACGCCGATTTAAATAACAAAGTGCTTTGTTATGGTTCAGGGGAATTATGTGACATGACAGTTTGCTGTGTTTCCGTTTGTTGTGATCGGAACTTTGTTTGAAATATCGCTAGGAACTGTAAATGTTGTACTAGAATCCGTAAATTCTACAAGATAATATACCGAAGGGTTACTTGCGTAACACACATAAAATGACAATTGATCGCAATGTGTTTCATTTTGACAGTTCACCCACATTCATTGCGTTATTTAAGTTGCTGAGCAGACGAATTTATCAATCATAGGAAGCAATGCATTGGCAATAACCTTCAAAATCATTCAGATGTTACGCAATTAGGGTGCGGAACTGACATTTCCGGAAGTGACGTAAAGGACAAAAGAGTTCTTAGTAACCACCCAGTCTAAAATTTGTTTTGCGTGACGTTATTTCGGGACTGAGAAGGCAGTCGCTAACGAACGCAAAACTTCATTACGTAAAGACATTTATAAATTCTTAAACTTTTCTAAACTTCGAACAGTTTTTAATTGTTTTTGACAGACTTAATTCCAGGACATAATTCCTCTGGAAAGGTTATTAAAATAACGAAAGCTACGACAAATAATACAGCTAATTCACTTTACTAATGAATTATTTGCAAACAGTGCCTTAAATCTCAGGTAGCAAGGAAAACAAAACACTATCCACATAATAAACTAGAATTTTATTTACAGTATCCAGTATATCTTTGTGGATCGTAGTGGCGCTCTGCTCGTAAAGGAAAACATCAACAATTTATGTCAAGTTTAGTATTTAAATTTAGTTCCGCATTTTGCAACAAAATATATTGGGCGCCACAATCACTCACTGTATCACCGCATTCAGCGCTGTGCTTGACATTACCTGCAAACAAAACAAAAACAAATTAGTTCACGCATTTATTAAATTATTAAATAACATTTATTATGACGGGACACGAAAGTCTTCGGTTGTTAAGGTGGAATAATTTAAAATTAATTTACACAAAAATAAAATATTAACATTGATCACGCTTCTTGAAACTGTTTATAATTTAAGGAAAGAGAATAAAAATAAGGATAACTAAATAAATAAGCCGAGCGACGACCACATTAGTCTACAGACCAATTTAGCCATAGATTAATTTATACAGTATGTTAACTAACAGAGGGCGTTCCCGTTAACCCGCAATAGTATAGCGTCCATACATGCTAGAAAAAATATTAAAATCGAAAAAAAATAACTTTATTTATATTTTTTTATCATAAAATATTCACAAAAAATATTAATTTCATACGTAAAACAAACACTCTGTACACGCGCACTTGTCGCACTTGTCTTTTCACGTTGAAAGACAAATGCGCGTGACAGAATGTTACATTTACACATCAAAATAAAAAAAAATTAGAAAATTTTTATAAAAAATTAAATAAAAACATACTGTATGTAAATTAACCTATGGGAATTTCCTAATTAATTTTCTAAAAACTTCTACTAAGTTACGTAGCGATAATTCAATCAACAACAAATAATACCAAATTCAATCATTTAACTATATAAACTATGTAAGACGACTCCGCATTGGAGTGTAAATGTGGTGCTGTTCCACAAACGATGGGACACTTAATTTCATGTCCTGCGTGTCCTGTCAGCTGCACGTTACAGGAACTGATGGACGCTAGTGATGGCGCCAAACACGTAGCCGAATTCTGGGCCGAGTCCATTTAGATTGCCATCGACACGCTAAGAAGAAGCACTGTCGTCTAATGTTTTGTGATACAGGAACGCGTCTGAGTCCCAGTACCACAAAACATTAGACGACAGCGATTTATATCGCTAAAATATAACCCGACCAAGTGAAATTGCTCGTTAGTTTTGTACTACACGTATGTTACTTTGAGTTGATTGAATTTGGGATTATTTATTTCGCTACGTAACGCTACGTAGTAGAAGTTCTTTGTTTACAAAATTTATAGCTTCTCCTGGCGGGGACCATAGATCTAAAGCAGGAAAATCCTAACACCGCTTTTGTTTTTGCGAGATTTTTTCTAAATAGCCAGCACTCTAATTGCGTAACACACAATCAAACATAATCTGAATAATTTTTGAAAGATTTATTACTAACTAATCCATTGCTTTGTAAGTTCGAAAAATTTGTCTTTTCAACAACGTAAATAACGCAATGAATATTGTTGAACTGTCAAAATGAAACAGATTGTGATTGATCGTGTGTTACGCAATTAGGAGCTGGAATAGTACAGTGAGTGAGTAACCTATATAAGTACGCCAAAACCATTTATTTTATGAGAAATTAGGTAAGTAAGTACTTCATCATTCTCCTGCCCTTATCCCAATTTATTTGGGGTCGGCGCAACATGTCCCTTTCTTCCATACTTCTCTATTAGTCGTCATCTCGGTAGTCACCCCCTTTCTAGCCATATCTTTCACACAGTCCATCCATCGTTTCTTTGTTCTTCCCCTAATCTTACAGCCATCGACATTTATACTCAAAACTTTCCTCACGACATATTTTGTCTCATTCCTCCGCATCATATGCCATTCTCCATCCAAATATTTTACTAAAAATATCATGACGTGTTAACTCTAAAACCCACTACCTAACTCAATCTAGAAAAAGATCCAAATCTTAACAAAATAACTTTTCAAAATCCATATAAGTACTCAATTCAGCAGATAATAACGTGCCCATGCGACGTGAAATAAGCTCAGATTTATGTAATCCTAGTATTCTTATATTATCCGCCATCTTTGCAATGACTTCTATGTTATCATGTCTTATTTTAAAAAAGAAATCCTCTCAATATTTGATGGAACAAGCATTTTTTGTTTTACTTTGCATAACTTAGGATTTATGGTAGTCTGTTTTAGTGAAATTTTGTATTATTTTAAATTCTTAGTTGGAAAAAGTGAGATATTCCGTTTTAACATATACGTCATTTTTGTTTTATTTTGCATAATTTAAGATTTATGTTAGTCTGTTTTAGTGAAATATGGTATTATTCTAAATTCTTAGTTGGAAAAAGTGAGATATTCCGTTTTTATGTCCTTTATTGTCTTGTATTGTTCTGCTTATACTGCGTCGCTGATGTGATCGCAAGCGTTACTGGAACTGAGGTGTTGGGTTTGATTCCCAGGTCAGGCAAAGTGTTATTGGGTTTGTCCATCAGTAATTTCTCAGTAACAGCCCGGAGTCTGGATTTGTGCCCGGTTGATGCCAAAAAGCTCGTCCCCTATTACGTGGGACTTTTAACTGGCGAAATATGGACGTCCTATAGGTACACCTCTGCTTAACCCTTCAGCGAGAACATGCGTGATGGTATGTGTTCTGCTTATTACCCAGCTGTGAAAAAGTCTATGTTAATATTGTAAGTTTAATTATTAACACTGCATCACAATGGAGATGGCCAGAACTTTGCTAAATTTCTAGAACTGCCTGGAAGTTTACCGGCAACCATACTAGTGCTGGTCCTTGAACGCCATCTTGAAAGCTTAAAGCTCCTTTAGTAGTAAAGGGTCCTCAAGAAGCTCCAAGACTACAATTGTTAAATAAAATGATGTCTAGGCAAACAAAAATAGTAGTTTGACAACATACATTTTGCAATTGAATGATAAATTCATACAATAAAACTGAAAAGACTAACAGGCGTTAGAATGAAATATTGAATCGTTCATCAACCTTTTATTTAGATTTCTATTTGATACCGTTTTGACTGGGGATTGACAGAAATCGAATTACATAGCACCTTTAAATCCTGACACGTTTGTATTAGTTCTTACATTCTATTTTGTACAATATAGTCTGATGTAGCAAGAGAAATCCTTTATTTATAAGTAACTAGCTTTACCCGGCCTGGCTTCGCACGGTTAGCACTAAGTACTTATCTACGGCGCATCTACCTTTCCTAATTACCTATTTCTACCTAATTACCTACCCTACCTACCTACCCTACCCTTCTTACCAGGGTAGGTAGGTACCTAACCTACCCTACCTACCCTACATATCTACCTGCTTACCTACCATATATACCTATTTATACCTACTAATACTATGTTAGTAGCAAATAAATAACTTTGACTTTAGTTAATGCATGTTAGTGGATAAAGTTAACTTAATATTGTTCTCTTAAAATAAATGAAATATACTCCTACACCTATATTTTAACACAACAACATTTTCTCATTAAAATTAGACAATTTCTTTACAAATCTTTGTTTTTTTTATAGCGCCTCTGTTGTTACCTTTACGAAAGTATTACAAAAATTCATAGTGTTAAATCTTGTACGACATGGTATGGAACCCTTCGTGTGCGAGTCCGACTCGCACTTGACAGATTTTATTTATTTCCAATAACCAAATCACATTGTTTACAAATATATTGCCGGGCACGTAAATCGAGTCACCCTGCAATTCCATGAATGACAAAGAAAAAACTTTTTTCGACATACATTGGTGTCGTTATTGTTCCAAATTTGAATCACGACCATTTAAAAAGTTATAGACTTCCATAAAAAATGGCAGGGTGGCTCGATTTAGGGAGTCCGGGAGTGTACATGAAAGATTTAGGACCACGGACTCAAATCATGTTAGATTAAATACAACTGTGGTTCTATTCTATCTATATAACCAACTATAAAAGGGATGTCCCTTGACACTACTCCTCCTAAATTGACAATTGTGAAAGCGATAACAATCATCATATTAGAATGAGGTCCTGCGACCCTAGAAGTTAGGTTCTCATTCTAAAATGTCCCTGGAGATCAACTAGACCTAACTTCAAACATGTTCTTAAGTATATCTAGGAAAGTTTGAGAAATATATTGCTAGTAAGATCCAGAAATTCTTATCAGGACTGCCTCTAAGCGCGAATTTCACCAATGAAACTGAACGCGTTCAGCACATCTAAACAACGTTCAAGAGCTGTCAGTGTCAACATTGTTATGGAACTGAGAGCTCTTGAACGTGGTTTAGAAGTTCTGATCGCGTTCAGTTTCATTGGTGAAATCCGCACTAAAGGGATTTCACAATCCTATCCTATAATTTGATTTCATGTAAAATGTAAGAAAAACATATTACGCCGAAGCTCAAAAATGAGTGTTTATGTCGTATTGTATACGAGTCATAGATCTTTGATCATGATGATAAAGATAAGATAGATAAATGTTTACTCAAAAAAAAAAAAAAATATAATTATAATGATAGTGGGATACTCGTATTAGTAGGGATAAAAAAATCACAAAGAGTCACCATATTTATAAAATCTAAAAGCAAATACGGCAAGAAGCAATTCATCAGTATTATTTCAGTTCTTTTTAGTTGATATTTTTTTGAACTAAGGAATAGGTGAGCCCTTAAAAGGAATACGATCAATTTATCTTTATAGACGTCTAGAAGGAAAATAAATTGACTTCGCGTCGTAGTTCTTTCGAATAGGTTTTAAAAAAGCTGTAGTTTTTATTATATTTCAGAAATAAAATGTGGACGGTATTACATTGAAAGGAAGATATTTATTTTATAGATTTTGTGAGAAAATATAAACTGTACTGTACCGTACAGTACAGTTTATATTTTCTCCCTAATTTCGTAGTTTGTACGCAATGATCGAATAGGGTTAAAAGCGTAGACGTACCTACAGAATTCAGACGAAATTGGATTTATATCAATATTAACGACTTTAATTTGGACCAAAAAACTATAATATAGAAAGATAAATAAATTGGAAATAAATTACTATGATATTTATTTTAGTTTGATATATAAATCCATATAGGTACCTTGCCAAAACTTAAGTTCTTAGTTCAAGCATCAGCATTCGAAAAAAAAAGAACGCAATTGAAAATCGAACTAACGAAGCTCAAGTTTTTCATAAAAATCAAAGGGCCGAGACATCTCGTTATACAGCCAGCAACGCCACTACATGGCCACACGTGGCGGAACACACGGCCAGCTCCAGAAATACACAGAATAAACACGGCAATATGTTCACAAGTAATGAAGCGAACACTTGGCCCGGCCTATAAATAGATAAATAAATAACTACGCGGCCCGTTTGTGTTACTATTGGTGTTTTGAAGTGCTTTTTTTGTTTGGGGATGGGTGGGTATGTTTACATCGTTAGAACCCGGCCTTTCGCATGTGGTACTCTGATTATTACATGTGTATTCCTTTTACAGTAAGATCAATGAATGTTTGTGATAATTGAATTTTTTAATAACGCGTGGTTTAGACAGCTTAGTTGAAAGGAGTTGAAATAAGAAAGATAATCTCCGACTCGAAAATTACAAAGTAAGAAAGCGATTTTTAAACTCCCCAGTAAAAATCGAGTCGGACGAAACACCGACTCGATTCATCCTTAACCCTTTAATTTGACTACCAGTATTTAAATTTCCTACAAGGGATCCGAATCCTTGGTCTGTTCGTGACATTGACAGCGGTCAAAACGTCGTCTGTCCCCTAGGATATAGAGGGCAGACCCAAATCACTTGATAGCATGGATGTATTGTTTTTAGACTCGGAGCCTCGAACTGTGGAAGGTGACTTCGAGCGCCAGACGTTGGTAAATATTTTTTGGTCCCCAGTGGAAAGTTTTTCGAGTTGGCCGAACATTTTTGAATTAATCCGTATTGTTGTTAACAATACTGCTGTGTTGTTAGCATTTATAGTAATAACCAGCCTTAGTATTTTTGATCTACTGATAAGGATTAAGTACTTATCTTGTTATTACTTCTTCTTTTATCTGTATTAAGCATTTATTTTAACTCTTACTTCGTTTTTATTTTTGTAATGCATATTGTTTAACTTTGAATCTTGCACGGTATCTCTGTAAAAGCTAATTCTAGTCGTAGATTGGGCCTGGTGACCTATAAAACAGGTTTTTACTAAAAACCAATGAGGCACCAGTCTCTCAGAAAGGTGGAATACAGCTGAGACAATTTTTGTACACATTAAAGTCAGCTTTGTGAAGAGAGAATAAATGATTGTTGAATTGAGTTAAAAGCACTAAAACTGTAAAACTAGTGTCGCAAAAAGAATAAAACCCAAAGAATTTTATCTCTTACTTAAATTGACACCCAATAAGCGTAGCTCCCATCTATTTAAGTAAACATTCCAGAGCGAAATTCCAGAAAACGTGACATGTTCAAACTGAACGCGTCTTAAAATGTTAAAACGCTTACAGAGGCAGCACAGAACATCTCCGAAGGCATTGCTCCTTAGGTGGAAAAAAAAACAAGTCCAGCCCACGGACCTTTGTTGTGGTGGTCAGTGCTTCGTGCAAAACAAAAATAAGACAAAACGAACGGGACAGAACAGGTCGGGGCCGACCGAGACCAGTCCGACGACTTTTGACCACTTTTCTGGTCCCACATCCCGACAAACTTATCTCTACAGATACTTTCCAACTTTACCAACCTTATTGTGAAAGCAACAAGATTCAATTTTGTATTATTAACGTTTTTGGAAATGTTATCTGGTTTATTGAGCTATGATTTAAGAGCATTTCGATTTCTTTAGGAATTTCTGTGGTTACGATTATGACTATGAGTTTTGGAGTGATGTAAGATTTTGTTCCTTTATTCATAATTTTGGGGCGACAGCAAATCATGAGTTTTATTTCGTAAAGGCATAAATGTCGACAAAGATATCATTCACTCACATACACTTATTGTGAAGCAGTGAAATTAATTCTTAATTGAATTGAAAGCCTGAGTTGGACAGAATAAATTCTATCCTACTTAAATAACCAAACTTGGAACTTTAAACAGGATTAAACGTAAAACTGGGAGAGCAATCTTATCTGAATTTGACGGCTAAATTATTTTAATTCCGGTTCGTTTAAGAATTAACGAGTCTTTATTAATTATTTACAAAAAAACCCAATAAATATTCTTCTCTATAATTAGTTATTGCCTTGATAGTTTCAGATAATTTCAAATTTAATATGTTACACCGATGCAAAATAGTAGTGTATGAGCACAAAGTAGCCATTATTGCATGCTGAGAAAAACTTACAACTATTAATAAAGAGACATCAACCCGTGGTGCACTAACCAGACATTCTTTCAAGGCCAACAAAACGACCAGAAAACATATGGTTGAAAAAAGAAACCAGTAACATTCATGCGCACACAAGACCACTGTAACTTGACCTCGGCGAACCAGCCAACTTCCTTTATATCACGTTTTAAAATAAAAGCAGAAAGTAAACGTCGGAAAATATAGAATGAACGATGCATGAAAGACAAATATACTCGACAAATTCTGAATAACATTTTTCGTTTTAATGTAAATATTCAAGTAAATGTCACAAATCATTAAGAGTACTAAGGGCCGAGGGAGGTCGTTCTAGGCTGGCTAAGTGATATCCATGACTTGTGTTAGCCGAGCCTCGGTAGCGTTAATTTAAGATGGAATGAGGGGTCTAAGGATGTTGGCGGAACAGTCACCCCAAGCAAAGGTCCCTTGTGGTCACTGACCATCGACGAGAATAACGCAAGTACCTGGACTCACGCGCAGCCTGTATACCTACTCGTGACGTCACTCTCGACTCGATTTATGGGAACAAGATTACTTGGACTTAAGAGAATGTAAAAAAAGGATCCATCATTAGCACGGAATGAATATTTGGATTAATTATTAATGGTAACGGAAAAAGTAAGATGGGTTCTCACATAGAAAATAGGAAGGCTGGCCGTGACAGCAGGTCGCCATTTTTCTTTCGAAGCCTCATTTAAAATAGGGAGAGGTTAATTAAGCGTTTCATCAAGAGTTCTTTTAACGACGAGTTTGTGATACTTAGCGAGTATTTAAATAAAAATGTGTACATAAATATTATTTAAATTATTTTTCGCAGACCTTTTCAGTCCGTTTTTGTCCTTGATTTGCATTTAAGTTTTGCAAAGTAAAAGTATTCAGACAATAAGTTTCAATGTTTTGTTTTCTTTTAAATAAGAAGGCTGTTTCTTATTTTAAAATGTTTCAAAAAACATTCCTAATTTGGGCCTGGATTAATTATTCCCGACATAAATCAACGCGATGTTGCATCTCGTATAAAAAATCAGATTAGGGAGAATTAGCATAATTTTATTTTTTAAACCATACCGCGACGTTTTGCTGAAAAAGAGATATAATTTAAATAATCTAAATTCAGTTTGACATCCGTTGTTTGGAGTAAAAATCCCAAAATTTGCCTGTCAATTTTTTTTTTAATAGGTATCTTATTTTGAAATTCCAGTTTTTTTTTTGGGAGTAACTACAGAGCTTGATGATTCAAATGAGAAACCCGAAAAAATCATCGCAAAAAACGACTTTCTTTGAAAAGCAGTAAGTACTTATAAAATATCGTAAGAATAAGGGGCTTAATGGTTCATCATAATCATAATCAGCCTATTAATGTTCCCACTGCTAGGACACGGGCCTCCTCTCTGTGAGAGGGAGTGGGCTGTAATCTACCACGCGGGCCCAGTGCGCGTTGGTAGATGTCCCATCCCATGGCTTCGAATTTTTGGTTCTAGGACATGCCGGTTTCCTCACGATGTTTTCCTCACCGTTTTGAGAGCAGTGGTGATGAAATTATTTACACAAAGTAAAGCGCCTGCTTGTGTTTGAACCCACGATCTACAACTCGTAAGTCGGGGGCCGTCACCACTGGGCCACTACTGTTCTTATTGGGTGACTGGCACGAATCCCCTTTAATTATTAACTTTATTTAATTTTTACCTTTCCTTAACTTTACTGCAAAAATTCAAAATGTGCCAAAATTGCCTAATACGTTCTGGAGTTGTCGACTAGCCCTTAAATACATTAACTTCTAGCGATTCGCCGCAAGAAAAAGTAATATTATTTAAAAGTATCGATTCGCCCGTTTCGAGCGAGTAACACCAATAAGCTGAATAAGGACACGTCATCATCACCATCTAAAAACAAGATTCCACGCCATAATTTTAGCCATCAAAGAACGTGGGTCACTAGCCAGTACATACACATATTCCCATATCATAAACGGTATTTAACATAAACATAATATAGGTACTCAATCTACTGAGCAGGAAAATACGCACCAGTAATTTTGTTACATGCAGTGCGGCTGCTCTCGCTGAAGACCTACTTATCCCGTACTGGATGTACCTACTTTTATATCCCGGTGATATATTTGAATAAATAATGTGAACGTATTTAAGCTAAGCTGATATATTAACTGGAATGAGATGCAGTCACTGATATAACAATACTGGGAGTCAAACATGCACTTGATAATGATTTTAATGTGGGCAAAAAATCAGCGAATGAGTTGTTAAATTTTCAACAATATTTTACTGAAATTCACATAAGAACATGACGTGTGTAATCCCCAAGGGTTATGCAGAGGTGTATCTACAGTATACCCACATTTCGCCAGTTATGTTTAAGTACCTATGTAATTAACCGGGCATAAATCCAGGCTCGGGGCTCCTGCTGAGAAATTTCTGACGGAAAACTCAATACCACTTTACTCGACCTGGGAATCTAGCCCAGGATCACATGCTCAGCAGTAGCCCTTGCCACCACTAGAACAAAGAAGGAATTAAGAAGGCCAAATTCAATGACTGGCTATTGAACTTTCTAGACAGTCATTTTGATTCGATTCAATGTCTGTGACGTTGAATCGAATCAATAAACACATGGCATTGAACTTGATAAACTAAGTAAGTCAACATTGACATTTCCATAGGTGACGGACGGACTACAAAGATCAACACTGTCTAGAAGTGCTTATCAGTCAACATCGCCTACATCAATATCAATTCTAACGTATATATTTTAGAGTCTGTCTTTATCAGCTGTTTCTTCTATAAAACCAAGATCCTTTACATCCTTAACCCTCACTTCGCAACACACAGTTAACCTGCCATCTGCTACTACGTAAGTGCCACCCTTCACTGTAAGACCGTCACCAGCGGATTTATGGCCCAAGGAAATTAACCTAAAGGTGTCGTGCCGAGATTTATAATGAAGGAAACGAGGTATTTTTGAGGGTAGTTTAACACAGCTTTACGGGTATAAGACGTTTGGTTTGTAATTTGAGGATTACGTAAATATAGTTGGGAAGTGTCCTTTATGACGGATGTATGCGTTGGAGGAACGTTTAGTTGAGTTTCAAAACAGCTGTGTAATTTTGAAGTATGTTTAAATAAAGTAGTTCATCCGAACGTCTATCCTTTATGTCGTCAGTCTTTGGAGATTCTTAGTTGATTACAGATAGAAAGATTTACACGTCAATTTGCAGAAAAGGTCAGTTTGTACCAATCATATAATTATGTAGTATGATCAAAACTCAAACTAAAGGCATTTAAGTATTTCAAATGAACCAATTATAGGCACTTTTGAATTGTCAAGGAGTCAGTCAGTTAGAAAGATGAAACTAGTAGCCCATTCCAAAGCGTAGTAGGTTCCTATAGAGAAGTACGGGCAAGAAACTCCACGGACACTCTTTTAAATCAGAATATTGGTTACATCATTCATGTTCAAATTATACATGTGAGAACAATGTAGAAAGACGTGCACATTAAAAGCGTCCATAATATAAAGATAAAAAAAAAACAAATCAAAAATTAAAATAAGCTTTCACTAGTACCTGCTCTACATAATGTTCTGAGTAGGTACACTTCTAATTTGTCCTGCTTCCAGAGGGCCAAGTCTTCTTATTTACAAACGTCACAATGGTCTCTCGATGGTGAGTTTTTGACAGATTTTGTATGGCAAATCTGTCAAAAATTCACCATCGAGAGACCATTGTGACGTTTGTAAATTAGTAGACTTGGCCCCCTGGTTGAGTGTGAAAGCCTATGCTTTCGACAAGTAGTTTGTTTTCTGATAGATCATACATTATATCTCTGATAAATATGTATACAATATCTCTGATATAGGTATTTGTGATGGCATCCAAACAATGCGAGTTTCCATTCAATGGATTTAGAATTTGACACAAATCATAAACATTTTATGCCACTTCCAATAGAAGTGGCTTCATTTCAGTCCTGTGACGTCACATGGTAAGACTATAAGATCTTTTCTTCGAAGCGGAAGCATAAGACTCATTCGAAGAATTCTCGAAACAAGAGAAATATGAAATAAATTCTATATTTATTTGCTGGATGACATTTTCTCAAGTGATTTCAAAACGGTTGCAAGATTTTTCTTCCTTTGATGTCACATGCATATGAACTTTAAAGACGCGGAAAGTAATTTTGAAACTTGTTTCCATATTTCTTTGAGATGCTCGATCAGCGGAAGTATGTGGAAGTTTGACGTCTTTGTTTGTTGTTTATTTGGTTCAGCAAATCGACTTCATGTCAAATTTGTAGCCGATGGCATAACAATATTGCATACATCATACTTTTTGTAGCTTTCGTATAGGTTCCGACCGTGACTTTAGAATCCAATACCAATTGATTCGAGTAAGGTACCTAAAGATTCACTCAGGCACAGTTTGTTATCCAAAAACTTATCTAGGAAAATGGACTCTGGTTCCCTTATCCCTGTTGTCCGTATTGTTTTGAAGGATTCATTTATTATACTGTAAGTAATTTTGTGAGATCTGCCATAACAATATGAATTTGTGCAAGATATTTTAGATTTAATTTTCACGTAATTTTCTTTTTATTTCCAACGATGTTTAAACAACATAATCCACGAAATGTGTATGTAAAGAACCTTTTTAACTAAAATCCCTCCCAAAAAAACAATTAAGCATTCCCTACCCGACGTCGTTTAAGGGCCCGAGAGCTACAAATTTGAATTTCAAAAACTCAAAGTTAAGCCTAGGGTTTTGAATTTTAACATAATTTACATACACAAATGAGTCATCTGCGTTCGTTACGGTGTCTGGACGTCGCGTCCACAACAGAACAGTGCAGAAGGCGCACTCCGCATTTTAGGTATGAAGCTACAAGCAAGACGCGGCGGGCTCGATTTGTCGGGCCAATTCAGTGAGCGTAATGTAGTTAGAAGGTCTGCCTTGTTTCATCTAAAAGAAATTGACAAATTATCACTTCCCAAACAATTTTCTGCATAATTTCATTTGCCAAATTATTACTTAGCAAATAAACTCTTCACAATATAATTGTAACGCAAACCTAATGTTTGGCAAGTGAACGTTTAAACAATAACTTGCTTACCAACTAGTACTTTTACCAATTTTAATTTAGTCAAATATTTCAGTTGGTATAATATATTTTACGCAAAATAAAATAAGCCAAATACTTAATTTCGCTAGTTTTCAATTTACGAAAAAAATTCGATACGAAGTGGGTGTAGTAGGGTGGGGAAACTTGTCCTTGACCTTGATGTTATTGACCTAGGTGTCAAGGTCAAAATTCTGAAAGTCAAGATCCGCGGTTCTCAGGACCAGTAACAGGTCAATATCATGATTTGCTTGCTTCAAGCATTCAGCATGCAAGCAGGCATGCAGCGTGCAAGCAGGCATGCAGCATGCAAGCAGGCATGCAGCGTGCAAGCAGGCATGCAGCATGCAAGCAGGCAAGCAGCATGCAAATAAACATGCAAGCAGGCATGCAACATGCAAGCAGGCATGCAACATGCAGCAAGCATTGTTTCTGTCACGGCTCCGGCGCTGCGGGGTTTGGGCGGCTCCACGCGAGCTTATCGTCGCAGATGGTTTTAACGCTCACCACCGCAGCTTCGGCTTGCTGACCGGCTTCGGCTTGCTGACCGGCTTTGCCGGCCAGCCTCAGCCGCGGCGGCGGGCCTTCAAACCACCTGCTCCTCAGCTCGCGGGCCGCCTCGCCCCTCCGCGCCTACGCGGGTTTAAATTACACTCTAGGGGTGGGGCAGACAAGACTACGTGGAGTCGGTTTTGCAGCGATTCGTTTCTGTGTATTTGTTTTACGACAATCAGTTGGTCGGAGACAAAAATTACCACGACGCTTTTAGCCTTACATAAACTTACAAAGAAGTACGCAAATAACATCGCATATAAATGATTATATTAAAATAAAAGCGCATTTTTTAATTATATAATTACCAAAAAATCTTAATTTTGTCTTTATATTTTTTGTCATAACAAATCAATTGACTAAATGTTTATTGTCTAAAGATAGTTTGCTGTAATAAATCATTTGATTAAAGACCAAATGCCTTAATGACATTATCCTTGGTAATAGTCTGCCAAGTAAAAATTTGACCAAATGAAAATGCGCGTTTTTTTTTTTTTTTTTGGCTAGGGCATCTCGCAGGTTACCACTAAGGTACTCGCTGCTTAACCGGACTTTCCTGTGGCTGCCTTAAGCTCCTAAAGAACTCAAAGCCTCCAGCCAGGGGCATACAAACTAAGCTAATTAAAACTAGGCGAACGCTCGCTAAGGGCACCCCCTGTGGGGTACGAACCTCGGCTTAGGGCGTTCGCTGGGGGGAGGACAGCAAGAGGGACAGGCTGGATCAAGGATAGATCATTATTATTATCAGGGGAGTTTAAAGCTACAGGCTCAGCAAAAACGCGGGCTGGCGCATCGTTATCGAGCAAGGGTCGGGGGGGTGAAAATGTGCGTACTAAAATCTTTCCAAATATTGCATTGGTATAAAAAAAGGTTGCTAAAATTTGTTTGGATAATGAAAATTTGTCAAAATCCTTTAGGCAAAACGGGGGGATCCCAGTTAGAAGATATAAGAGTTACGTGATAGAAAGGGATGCAACTTCTAGGTGCATATAACTGCAGGTAATTAGCGCTGTGCGACTTTAATTGGACTTTATTGTGTCGTTGCAAGAGTTGCTTTTTAATTTAAATGATTTTGCGGAGTGAACCATTTGTATTAATCTGTGCCTCCACCAAAAACTGAAATATAGTCATGTATAGCGTGTACTGCTGGATGGGCTGCGAAGTCTTCTGAATAAACCAAAAGTTGGCGCGCATTGGAAATTAAAGCGCCGAAACCATCACAAATGTCGGGAAGTTTGTTTAATATGCAAGGCGAGTGAGATCTCTCAATGAAATCGAAAAAAAAACATCAAAATCATGCATTTACATACACACAACAGGATGATTCAATGGACGGAAATGGTTATTTGGTACAATGGTTTTCTGGGAATTTATGTGTAGTTAGGACGGAAACACGGGGCTTGGTCATGTCCTAAACGGGGTAAATGGAATTTTTTGGAGCGTAATGACTTTTGGTCAAATGTGCAAAATTTTATTTAGTGCCTCAAAATTGTTGACAAGCTTAAAATTAGTCGGTGTGACAAACGAGGAAAAGATTTAGAAGCGAGTCATTGAAGATGACAAAGAGAAAAGAAAAGTCTTAAGAAGCAAGAGACGTTAATGGATGGGATGAATCACGGAGCACATTCTTCTTTTTTTTCTTACAATAAGAAAGGTCAAGTCTTTTTGGAGGGGTGTTATTACTACTTACAGACTGCCACCTCAATGAATAATATTAATAACAGCCCCACTGCTCGATCGCAGGTTAAGCTACGCTTGTTCCGGTCGGCTCGTGGATGGGTGATTTTTACATCGAGAAAATCGTATGTCGAAAAAATCACTAAGACGATGGTCCCGGTTGTCATTCTTAGATCTTCGACAGTCGTACCGGGTCGTCAGAAGCACGAATGTCTGACAACCAGTCTTACCAAGGGTCTAAGGGGTACTTATCGTGTTACCCAGTAACTGGGTTGTGGAGGTCCGATAGGCAGTCGCGCCATGCAAAATACCAATATTCAACTGCATCCGGTTAGATTGGAAGCCGACCCCAACATAGTTGGGAAAACACTAGGCAGACGATGACATCGACGTTTGCTAACGAACTATTTCGCCAATTGATCTTCATATTATCTGCAGGCACGGTTAAGTCCAATTCTTCTTTAGAATTCTTGAATAAGAGACTAGTTTTATGATGCAATATAAATTAAAAGCTAGGCAGCATTGTGATGTCTTGGTTTAGGTTAGGTATGTACAATAAAACACTGTTTCCAATAGTACTGCGCTAGACATGCTATCGCAATGGCTGCTCAGAGTAGACTGCCGACTTGCCGAGCATGGTACAACGCCCCGCACTCCATCTACCGTGTAACCGTGCAGCCCCCACCATAGCAAGCATAACTAATTTATTAGACGTCACAAGCATGATTGCACATAAACCCTACGAACAAATTGCTGCTGGCAAAATGACTCCCAAAGCCCACATAATCAGGAAAAGAATTATAATTTTATTATATCTTGGCTTATAATTTGTAGGCCTAACTTATTTCGTGTGACCTCGACTTTTATGGTCGTACCTCCAAGGAGTCACTGCGAAAGAATTAGATGCTACAGCGGCGAAAAATTCTTATTATGATGAAATATTACAACAGTTGATTACTTACTAAAATAATAACAAAAATCTCATCAAAATCCCTTTTCCATTTGTCAGAGTTTTCCGGACGTTAATTTTCAGGCTACATCTATCAATGTTAACTTTAACGCTTCACACATAACACACCTATTCACGAACGTAGTGCTTAGGAAAAAAACATTCTTCTAAGCAGTACATGTGTGAATATATTAAAATCAATTAGTATATATATGCAAGCTGGCTGGCTGGCAAGAGGTGCTCGTGGCTAAGTAATAACAAGCCGCACGGGTCGATCCATCAGGTTAAGCTACGCTTGCCGGGGTTGGTCAGTGGATGGGTGACCATCTTTACATACCGAGACTCCTCCGTGCCTCGGAAAGCACGTTAAGCCGTTGGTCCCGGCTGTTATTTGTGGATCTTTGACAGTCGTTACGAGTCGTCAGAAGCCCGAAAGTCTGACACCAGTCTTACCAAGGGGTATCGTATTACCCAGTTACTGGGTTGTGGAGGTCAGATAGGCAGTCGCTCCATGTAAAATACTGGTATTCAGCTGCATCCGGTTAGACTGGAAGCCGACCCCAAGATAGTTGGGAAAAGGCTAGGAAGATTGATGCAAGCTACACAGATAATTACAAGACCAATGATGAAAATGACCAAACTTGAACTTGTTTGCATCAAACATTCTTAGTTAATTTTACTTGAGATCCTCTTCTCTCGAATCTATCAAGCTAATCTTCAAAGAAACCACTGAAGTATTTAAGAGGGTATTTAAAATCATTTTATGAATTCTTGAGCCGCACCACAGGAACCCGCAAATCCTAAATCCCAGAGGGTTTTAATAATAAATAGCAGAGCGGCCCAATTTGAAAATAATAAGCATTTAATATACAACGATTGGAACTCTGAATTTAAGTAAATATCCACGTTTTTATACTTCGGAGAAAATTGTTTTCCTTTTATTCACAATGGTCGTTTTGCAAAAATCTAATTACTCTGTTATTGACAGTTCATGATTTTGAAACACGAAAAAATACTTATTGCGCTTTATAAGGAGCCCGTTTAAGGAAAATAAGTTATTTTTTCATTTCTCTCCAGACTCTTCTTTCTTCAACTGGCAATAATACATTTTCTTTCGTGTATTTTATTACACTAAATTACCAAAATGTACAACAAAAGCTTAAAGTTTTATCATCGCATTGTCAAAATGACAGACCTTAATTCCAATACCCTCGCATTGTGTGAATAGTTTGATCCTCGCTCTCAATCCTCAATTCAAAATGCGATGTCATTCCTATAATTTGGAAGATCGATTGTGTAGTATATGTACCCGCATTATTCCATAGTCATCAACATCACAGTTGTATATTATAAGGTGTCACATTGTATTTAGTTCAGTTCGCAATATACGCTTGCTATCGACACTCGCCTTTCATTACCTCCGTATAAACATCTCAGTGGCGACGAGAATAGGATAACACCGTTCTACAATTATTGTATTCGGTGTATTTCACGTGCTTAAAAAAAAAAAAAAAAAAAAAAAAAATCGTGTTAAATTAAAATGGCGAGTGGACAAATCGGTAGAATAAGGGACTTTGATTTGACGTCAGGAAATTGGACTTTGTACGTGGAAAGGTTGGAGATGTATTTTAAAGTCAATAACGTGGATAAGAACATGTGGTTGGCGATCTTGATCACCGGCGTTGGCGATCAAACGTATGAGTTACTAAGCACGTTGTGCAGCCCAAGCAAACCGGCGGAGTTAACCTACGAAAATGCCGTTACGATGTTGCAAAATCATCTTCAACCGAAACCAACTGTCATGGCGGAGCGTTTCCGTTTTCGTCAAAGAAGGCAAAAGGACGACGAAAATATAACGCAATATCTAACCGAGATTAAAAAACTGTCAAAAACCTGTGAGTTTGGCGGGAATTTGGAGGAGAATCTGCGGGATCAGTTGGTGTGCGGACTTAAGAGTGACGTCATCAGACAAAGGTTATTTGCGGAGGACAATCTAACGTACTCAGGGGCAGTGAAACTAGCTTGTGGGTTGGAAGCGGCGGAGCGAGATGCGGCCGCGGTTGAACACAGAGCAAGCACGGAGGGACCAGCAAACGTATACGCGTTGAGGCCAAAACGCGGGCGTGATAAGCGCGGGGGCCGCGAGCGCGCTGCGCCGGACACGGGCAAGGACGCCGGTAGCTGCACGGCGTGCGGCTGGCGCGGGCATACCACCGACGAGTGCCGATATAAGCATTTTGTATGCAGTAAATGCAAGGAAAGTGGACATTTGAGACGCATGTGTCCTCGGCCAGGCACAGGAAGAGGGAAGAGGCGCGGGATGAACCACGTCGAAGCTACCGGGAGCCAGCAGCCGGGTGGACTACGAGGCGATTCTAGTTCGGACGAGCTAGAGGAAGAATTACACCAACTGTGTTTAAACGGATATACCCCGGTAAGCTTATCATTGCTTATTGATGACAAAGTTATCAAGATGGAGATAGACACAGGCTCTGCTGTGTCATGTATAAGTAAAAAAACATATGATAGGTATTTCAGTACTAGAACAATTGAGCCGTTTAACTTAGTGTTAAAATTTTATGATGGTAGTAATATCAAGCCATTAGGTGTAATAAGACCGAAAGTTCAGTACAAAGGAAAAGTTAAAAATTTAGAACTGTTTGTGATCAATGGAGGTACAACTTCGTTACTAGGCCGGCAGTGGTTATCCGAAATGGAAATAAAAATACCTCCATTTCAACAAGCAATTAATTATGGCAATATTTTAAAGACAAAATCTGATACTGCAAATGCTTTGTTAAATAGGTATAAAGAGTTATTCAGCGGCGGATTGGGACGGTACACAGGCGGTAAGGCAACACTCCAGTTGCGGGAGGGAGCGACCCCCGTGTACTGCCGGGCGCGGCCGCTGCCTTACGCTCTGAGGGGTCAAGTCGATGCAGAGTTGGATGCGATGCTGCGCGCGGGCATCATCGAGCCCGTTGAGTGCTCGGACTGGGCGACACCTTTGGTACCGGTACGTAAAGCTGACGGTGGACTCCGTATCTGTGCCGATTATAAAGTTACGTTAAATCCTGTCTTACTGGTCAATAGGTATCCGCTACCGAAGATAGACGATATATTAGTGAGTATAAACGGGGCTACGTTCTTTTCGAAAATCGATTTATCCCAGGCTTATAATCAGATAGAATTGGATGATTCCAGAGATTTAACAGTAATAAACACACATAGAGGTCTGTTTAAATATAATAGACTCGTGTTTGGCTTGTCTTCGAGCCCGGGCATCTTCCAGCGGATTATGTCGAATCTTCTTAATGATATACCAGGCGTAGAAGTATTTCTTGATGACGTAATCATAAGTACCTCAGGGACACAAAGTAAGCATTTGGAAACTTTAGAAAGAGTGTTTCAAAGGTTACAAGATCATGGAATGAAGCTAAAAAGAAGTAAATGTCTATTCATGGTTGATGAGGTTAAATACTTAGGATATGTTATATCAAAAGATGGTATAAAAGTTGATACGGATAAGGTAAATGCTATAGTAAATATTCCTAGGCCGAAAGATGTTACTGAGTTGCGTTCTTTCTTAGGATTAGTAAATTTTTATGCTAAGTTTGTCAAGAATTTGAGTAGTATTTTGTCACCACTTTATGAACTTTTAAAAAAAGGTGTAAGTTGGAATTGGAGTGATCAGTGCGAGGAAGCGATGGTAAAAGTAAAGAAAATATTAACAGGCGCGGAAGTGTTAGTTCATTATGACCCAGATAAGCCGTTAGTGTTGACGTGTGACGCTAGTGCGCGTGGTATAGGTGGGGTACTCACACAGCCAAGCGCCGACGGCCGGGACCGGCCGGTGGTGTATGTGTCTCGCGCATTGAATAACGCCGAGAAACATTATTCTCAGATAGATCGGGAAGCGTTAGCTATTGTATTTTGTTTAAAAAAAATGCATCAGTTCGTTTATGGCCGACGTTTTACTTTACGAACTGATCATAAGCCATTAGTAAGCATATTTGGTCCCAAGCACGGCGTCCCGGCTATGGCGGCGAGTAGGTTACAGCGTTGGGCGATCATATTATCTGCTTATACGTATGATATAGAATACGTAAACACAAAACAAAACGGTGCCGACGGACTATCGAGATTACCGGTACCTGGCAGTAGCGATGAGTCATATGTGCCCGAGCAAACTTATTTACATTTCGCACAAAGTGCATTGTTACTAGATTATAATATAATTAAGCAACAGACTATGAGAGATCCGATGTTAGGCAGAGTTATAAGTTATATTCGGGATATGTGGCCCACGGATAATGAAATACGGGAATTACAACCGTATTTTAACCGTCGTAAGGAACTTTACGAAGAGTTAGGATGCGTCATGTGGGGACACAGGGTAGTGATTCCGGAAAGCTGTCGAGCTAGGGTGTTACGGGAGTTACATGAACCCCATATGGGCATTGTAAAGACGAAAGCGTCAGCTAGGAGCTATGTTTGGTGGCCGGGCATCGACGAGGCCGTGGAAGCGACTTGTCAGGGGTGCGCGGTGTGCGCGGGGGAAGCAGACTCGCCGCAGCGACACGCAGTCACGCCGTGGCCATGGCCCTCTAGACCATGGGCGAGGGTCCATCTAGATTTCCTAGGTCCTATTTTTGGTAAAATATACAGGGTGGCAGGGACATCGACGCGAAGCCGGTTACCATGGATTCAGTACATGATTCTGAACCCCCCTGCGTTGAAATTTTTCGTCGGTTATTTAAAAAAAAAACAGCTGTTTCATAGAAAAGTGCAGTACCTACGCGGTCAAAATGTATGGAGCAGCTGATTTTTTTTTTAATAACCGACGAAAAATTTCAACGCAGGGGGGTTCAGAATCATGTACTGAATCCATGGTAACCGGCTTCGCGTCGATGTCCCTGCCACCCCGTATTTAGTAATGGTTGATGCAAGGACTAAATGGTTAGAAGTATTTCCCGTACCTAGTACCGCGGCTAGTTTTACCATCGAAAAACTTATAGAAGTTTTTTCTAGATGGGGTTTACCCCGACAAATAGTTTCGGATAATGGTCCCCCATTTACGAGTAAAGAACTATCAGACTTTTTATCAAATCATGGCGTAGAACATGTCTTTTCGGCTCCATACCACCCAGCATCAAATGGGGCTGCGGAAAATGCAGTGCGGACTGTTAAAAGAACAATTAAAAAAGCGGTGAAACAAAAAGAAAACATTAATTTATTTTTGAGTACCTTCCTATTACATTACCGTAATACTGAACATTGTTCTACCGGAGAAAGCCCAGCGACGCTAATGTTAGGTAGGAATTTACGTACTAAGTTAGATGCTTTAAGGCCCAACAGGGAAGAGAAAGTGAAAAAGGTTCAGGAGCGGCAACAAAGGGTAGGTACGGACCGTTCTTTACAGTTAGGGGAGGAAATATGGATGAGGCAGTATAGATGTAATGAAAAATGGCTTCCAGGTCAAATAGTAAAAAGGCTAGGTACTACTGACTATAGGGTTGTGGATGAATCAGGGAAAGAAACACATAGACATATTGATCAGTTAAGACAGCGATCGCGTAGTTCGTTGAATTGTCCAACCAGTACGACAGAACGGAGTTCTCTCGAGGCGGAGCGTTCCAAAGTGCCGGAGGTGATGCCAGCCGCAGTTAGCACAGAGGTACCACTGTGTGCTGAATCACGGGCCCCTCAGGGCATAGGGGAGTGTAGTCCGGACCGAACCGCTACGGTCGATGTGTTGCCGTCTACATCCGCGGCCAGCTCAGATCCTCTCCCTAATGTTTCCAGTCCAGATCCGGGTATAAGTGCTCCTAATTCTGAGCATCTGGTTCCGGAAGTGGTTCGAACCCGTCCTATACGGGAATGTCGAATAAAAAGACCACCGAAATATGGTAATCATTAATTCGTTCTAGTACCTAAGTTAGTTAATAATTTTAGTATCATTATGAGTGTATGTAACTTGTTAGTTAATAATTTTAGTATCATTATGAGTGTGAGTAACTGTAACTTGTTATTATAGTAAGGTTGTTGATGTATTGTTGTTAAGGCATTACATTAAATCATTAAATTGTATTGTAGTAAATTTACTTGTACTGTAGTGTAGTTTGGTATTGTGTTGTACTAGTTGTAGTGATTCTTGTTTTAAGGAGATGTATTATTTAGGGTGGAGAATTGTAGTATATGTACCCGCATTATTCCATAGTCATCAACATCACAGTTGTATATTATAAGGTGTCACATTGTATTTAGTTCAGTTCGCAATATACGCTTGCTATCGACACTCGCCTTTCATTACCTCCGTATAAACATCTCAGATTGTTTGAAAAATTATGTTTAAATCTTATATTTTATACGAAACGAAGACAATCAACACAATTTCTGCCTCTTGCGTGATTAATAACCCGCGGTATTCCTGTGACAGGTTAAAAAAAATAAAAGGCATCACGTCACATCATCCCAGACCCCAAATCAGGTTCTATTCAATAGGTTTTTTGACAAACAAAAGTACCAGAAGGCCTTTATTCCGAGCCTCGTAAAGTTCATTTTATAGTTCTCAATTTGATTATCACTTTGGAGTTTGGTCTTTGTTCAATTGTGATAAGGTTTATATTTATTTGGGGAAGAGAGAGGAAGGAATTTCAATATGGCGAGTGAAGAAAGGATGCGTTCGGGATATAAAAAATACGGTTGAACGCACGTGGGCGGTCGCATTCTATGGGGTATTAGTTAGATACACATCTTCGCGCTATATTCAATGTGGAGTGGGCAAGAATGTTATGAATCCTTCATATGAATCATAAGCGTATATTTCTAGATGAATGCTCCTGTTTCAGTAATATAAACGTAAGGCTTGCCCTTTTCTATTGCTTTCAGTTGTTATTTTTTGGCATATCTCAAGTTGTGTGTATTGTAAGCTTTGAGAACCGTTGAACCAAAACGAGTGTTGTGAACTTTAGGGTATCCTTTGCACATAAGGTCAGAAGTACCTTGGACATAATTACAGTACATTGGATCCTCATTTTATTTTACTCAATGATTCAAGAACTTATGTAACAATTACATACACAGAGTGAACAAAGACAGCTGATCGATGCAAAACCTAACATCATAACAAACACTGTTGCATTATCCAACGCTGTTTTAATAACAATTACTATATTACTAACGTAAATTAATAATGCAATGTGAATTAATATGAAATTTCAATATTTATTGCAGCGCACGCGTTTTTATGTCATAACTGTTCGCGACGAGGCGTCACCGTCAATTTTAGCTTGTTTAAAATCATTAATTTTAACTTAGCTTAAAACTTGTATGTATAGGATAAGTATTTCTTCGCAATATGCGTAATAATAGCATGTAGTATGTAGATTCCTTGTTATACGCAATAATGCGTCATCAAAATATTTTGTTAGAAAAGACCTTTCTATTTATCCGGATGTTGAAATACCAAAAATCTGCACACCTATAAAAGAAAAACTAAAGTTGCAATAACGCAAAACAAAATAATACAAGTTGTGGGCAACGCCTATACTAACTCAAATATGAAAATAGTATAGGTATTAGTAATGCTATCTAGCAGCTAGACACCATCCAAATATCAAAATTTGACTAAAAAAGGTAAACAAAGCCCTTGCACTCCTTGATTAGGTAGGTTAGACAGATATAACGTAAAATCATTTATGGCATCCAGGTCACCTAGACCGAGACCTAGCCCTGGACCTAACTTCTAGAAATCTAGCCCTTCAGGATACCTACTTAATCGAGTTAGAATGCCGCAAAGCGGATTTGTAAAAATAAAGGCTACCCTACCTGTATTCAGAGGCCTATAACTGGCTGAAAAATCTAGATACAATAAATAAAATACTAGATTTCTCTAGAGGAATAGACTAGCCCGAGTGTTCTTTTGGTATGGTGGAAATCGGATCAGAACTTTGTCTGAAAAGTCACTTGCAAATAATTAAATATTTATTTAATCATTTTAATACCGATAATCCTGAAATATCTTTTCAACAGGAATAGTCAGAATCCTGGAAGAACCCTCATTAGAAAGGGGGCAATTTTGTGAATCTCATGATGTATAACATGATGTATATAGCTATTGAAATAAGTGTGTTTAGCTATAAGAAATGTAATTTTATAAGAATTTTGAAAATAATAAAGTTACGAAAACAGGAGGCGATTCATGGGTCTCTATAGGGTAAAGGGCGCTACCAGCTAAGCTAACACGCCATCTCTAGAAATTGTAGTCATCAACATGGAAACTAGTTCCACCTAACAAGTAAAGCAGTAGTCCTGAGGAGTCCTGAAATCGTGTCCTGAATAGTTATGAAGACTTATCAATAAACAGTGTAATCATTCCTGCCGAGCCCGTTTTCCTTCAAAAGGTCGAGTGCATATCCATGTGAGTATTCGAAAATAGCTAGCAAAAACTTCGGTACAGGACGTCAGCGCCGCTTGGACCAGGATAGCCTTACAACCTACCTGAACCCGTATCCAGCGATCACGCCCGTCCGGTATATCTGCTGGTCCTTCGAAAGCCGGATTATTTTCGAATCCTGGAGAGCTCAATTGAAGACTGAAGGATTACCGAAGAAGGAAGATTCCTGGAATAAGAAAATCGGTTCCTGAAGAATTATTTTTGGAACCTGAAGACTTACGGCTGAAGGATTATTTTGAAACCTGAAGACTTATAACTGAAGAGTTATTTTTTCCTGAAGGATTATTTTGAAGACTGAAGAGTTATTTTTTCCTGAAGGATTATTTTGAAGACTGAAGAATTATTTTCGAATCCTGAAGACTTATAACTGAAGGGTTATTTTTCCTGAAGGATTGTTTTGAAGACTGAAGAACTATTTTTGGATCCTGAAAACTTATTTCCTGAAATTTTTTCCTGAAGGATTATTTTCGGTTCCTGAAAACTTTTTTCCTGAAATTTTTTCCTGAAGGATTAATTTCGGATCCTGAAAACTTTTTTCCTGAAGAATTATTTTTGGATCCTGAAGACTTATTTCCTGAAGGATTATTTTTGAACTTTGAAGAATTAACATTTAACATAGAGAAAATAGTTTGACGTTTGAAGATTTGTTTTGAAGATAGAAGAAACAACTTGGAACTTTGAAGATTTGTGTTGAGGATTACAGTATAGTGCGTTTATAGTGAAGTGACGTCCCCGAATCTAAACCAACATGCCGATCACAAGGTCACAAGGCAAAGCGCCTGAAGCATGGACGGTGGAGCTGGACAGAACGCGTACCTCTACAGCTATACGTCATGAGTTACCTCCACGTTCGCCGTCCACTACGGAAGGGACTGAGCAAGTGCCACCACCACCACAAGCCCTAACCGGGGGTGAAGACGTACCTATACCAACGACTTCCAGGAAGGAAACCAGACTGGAAGGAACTTCAGATAGAACATTAAAACCTTCAAATAAATCAGTGAATCCGAACAAAATAGTGAAGCCATCAGCTGACAAACGGGATGGAACTTATAGAGGAATTATTCCGATGACTACCCGGGGTGACGCCCGTAACGAACGTAGACCGCCGTCGACAATTAAGACGACGCGGTCCCATCTAAAAGTAATGAAAGCTCGTGAAGACCTATTGAAAATTAGGTTAGAACTTGCTGAGATAGCACTTCAGAATGCCGAGGAAGAAAATTCCGACGGATACATGGATGACAGAGATTCTAACGACGAGTACATGAAATCGTGGCAAGAAGACGCACCGCCGTCTGAGCCAATGAAGGAAGTCCTTTCTGCAGAGGTGGAGAACCATGATTGCGAGATAAGCGATCAAGCACTTTCTGTAGACAACGCCGCTGAAGAGAACGGGAGCAATAGAAGACGGGACGCCGTTGATGCTCCACGCCCCTCCAAGGATGTTGAACCTATAGTAGACTTCCATCAAAAGCAAGTACCCGTGTTACATCATCCTATAGAAAAAGAAGTGAAAAATGTAGTACCATCGAAGGATTCGGGGGAAGGTCAACTCCGTTCATTTATAACGGACTTGACGTCTGCTATAGCGTCGCTAGCCGACAAGAAAACAGATCAGTGGACAGTAAATAATCCCTCGGCGTCGAAGGTCATCATGACCCTGCCAAATTACAGTGGGGCTCACACGGAATGGTTATCGTTCCGTGCCATCTATGAAACAACTCGTCGATACTTCAACGATGTTGAGAATACAGCTAGGCTGAGAAGGAGCCTGCGCGGACGAGCACTGGAAACAGTGAGTTCAGAACTCATCGGAAATGCCAAACCAGATGACATCATGAGAGAACTCGAGCTGCAGTTCGGCCGTCCAGACTCGATAGCTCAAGCTGAAACGGACAGGCTCCGTGGGCTGCCGCGCTGCAGTGAATCTCCGAAGGATATCTGCACGTTCGCCAGCCGAGTAAGGAGTGGTATAGTCACGCTACGTGCGTTGAAAAAAGAACATTACTTAATCAACGCCGAGTTAATGCGATTGTTGACTGAGAAGTTGCCAAACTCCCTAAGGGTACAGTGGTATAGAACCTATACCGAGAAGTACCAATCGCTGCCAGATTTATCTCTGCTCAGCGACTTCATCACCGAACAAGCCCGTTTCTGCAGTGCTTTCGCTCCGCCCGAAAATATAAATCCCGGCGAAGCGACAGCGACTAGGCGTGTCACTCAAAGGACACACACAGCAACAGACAAAACGGCTTGGAAATGCCGTGTCTGCCAGAAAGAAGGGCACGATGCTTATGACTGCAAGAAGTTCAAAGAAGCATCCACAGATGAAAGATGGGAACTCGCAAGGAAACTGAGACTGTGTTTCCGTTGTTTGCGAGTCCATCGGTCGGATAAACCATGCAAAAAGAAAATGTGTGGGATCAAGGAGTGTACAGGCACTCACCATCAGCTTCTTCATAAAGAAAAGAAGAAGCCTGCTGCAGAAAGTACCGAGAAGCCTGATGCCCCAGTAAAGAAGGAGCCTCAGGAAACGGTAGCCAGCTCGAGATCAACGTCAGACCAGACGTACTTGAAAATAGTACCGGTCCGGGTAATCGGACCGGCGGGAGAAGCAGCAACATTTGCGCTGCTCGACGATGGGTCAACCGTTTCGCTGATAGACGAAGACATCGCAAAGGAAATCGGGGCAGAGGGCCGCATCGACCCTCTGAAAATAGGTGCGATTGGCAACACTACGATCGACACTCCTTGTTCGCGTCGAGTAACAGTCGACCTTGCAAGCCAGCTGAGAAGCAAAGTGCTCTTCAGAGCGCGCACGATACCGAAGCTCAACCTAGCACCGCAGTCAGTCAGCGAAGAAGACATCGCCCAGTGCAAACACCTGAGCGATTTGAAGGAACAGCTGACGTACGACGTTGGCGCACCGAAGATCCTCATTGGCCAGGACAACTGGCATCTGCTGTTGGCCAGTGAGATACGCAGAGGTCCGAGGCACCAGCCTATCGCATCACTTACCGCAATGGGCTGGACCCTGCATGGCGCGCACACCAGAATCTTAGGTCAACAGGTACACTACGTCAACCGACTGACAACGAGTGATGAAGAGCTGAACGAGCGACTTCGTGAGTTCTTCGCCTTAGAATCGCTAACTATCAATCCGAAGCGACCAAGCTCAGATCCCGAGAAAAGAGCGGAAGACATTTTAAATCGTCACACTCAGCAGCTAGAAGATGGACATATAGAAACCGCTATGCTTTGGAATAATGAAAGCATAGAGATGCCCGATAGTTACGGGATAGCGCTCAAGCGGCTAGTCTCAATCGAGAAGAAGCTCGACAGCAACCCTGCTCTTCGAGACAGATATACAGAACAGATGGACTCGCTCATGCAGAAGGGATACGCAGAGAAAGCCCCCACCACGAGCACACCAGGTAGAACATGGTACCTACCACACTTCGACGTATTCAACCCCATGAAGCCAGACAAGCTCCGTATAGTACATGACGCTGCCGCTAAGTCGAGAGGACTGTCGCTCAACGACTTCCTTCTCACAGGACCAGACCTGCTGCAGTCACTGCCCGGCGTCATGATGAGATTTCGCCGACACTGCATAGCCATTTCCGGTGACATAAAGGAGATGTTTATGCAGGTAAAGGTGCGAGCTCAGGACCGAGACGCACTCCGGTACCTATGGAGAGGCAACAAGAGAGAGGGAGCGCCGGAAGAATACCGTATGACGTCCATCATATTCGGTGCGGCAAGTTCGCCGTGCACAGCCATATTCGCAAAGAATTGGAATGCGAAAAGGCACTTCGAGGAGCAACCCGAGGCAGTGAAAGCTATCATCCATAACCATTACATGGACGACTACCTCGATAGCTACAAGACGGTCGAAGACGCAACGCGCATCGCAACAACGGTGAAGGACATACACCTGAAAGCGAAGTTCGAGCTCAGGAAATGGGTATCGAACAGTGCGCAAGTCATACAAAATATAGATCCGTCACAGATCCGAACTGAAGTTATCAGTATCGGAGATGCAGAAAACACCGAAAAGATACTTGGTCTAATATGGAGACCGGGTGAAGACGCGCTGGGCTTCAATCTAACGCTCGCGCGCCTACCGAAAGGTGTTCTAGAGAAGGAAGCGCCCACAAAGAGAGAGGCACTGAAAATTGTGATGTCGCTGTACGACCCGCTCGGACTCGCCTCACCAGTCACAATTAGAGCCAAGCAAATACTGCAAGAGGCATGGAGGCGAGGAGTCGACTGGGATCATCCACTAGATAAGGACCTGGCAACTCAGTGGAGAAGTTGGATACAGCACCTGCAGCAACTCAAGAATATCAGCATACCAAGATGTTACCCTGGATATAGTGATGCTGTGGAGACACAAATCCATGTGTTCACCGACGCAAGCGAGATGGCATACGCAACAGCAGTATATTGGCGGGCCACATCGATGGAAGGCAAGCAGCAAGTCAGCCTCGTCATGGCAAAGGCGAAGGTGGCACCACTGAAGCTGCAATCTATACCACGCCTCGAACTGCAAGCCGCGGTGATGGGAACCCGCGTGGCTGCAGCCGTGATACGTGAGCACGACATCAAACCCGCATCGGTGACATACTGGTCAGACAGTAAGACCGTCTTGACATGGATCAGGAGAGGAGCACGGGTATACAAACCATTTGTTGCTCATCGCATAGCCGCCATAGAGGAAAACAGCAAAGTAGAAGATTGGCGTTGGGTACCCACCAAATTGAATATCGCGGACATCGCTACCCGTGATGTACCGCGTGACTTTGACTCACAGCATGCGTGGTATTCCGGCCCTAGCTTCCTATACGAAGAACCGTCGTCATGGCCTGCAGAAAAACCTCCCATCAAAGAGGAGACAGGGGAAGAAAGGACCCTCGTTGCCGTCGAAGAAGCTAACACGCGAAAGCTAGCAGAAGCCATACCAGATCCGGCCAGATTCTCGAGATGGGAACGGTTACTCCGTGCGACAGCGAGTGTTCTTCGCTTCATTGCTCTCTGCCGAGGAAGAACAGAGAAAACGTTCTACAAAAGAACGAGGAAAAACGCAGAGAAAGATCCAGATTGGCGGAAAAAAAAGACGACCCCAAGTCCTCCGAAACAGACAGCAAAGACGTCTGAAATTCAAATCGTGAAGCAAACCTTAGAAGCAGAGTATCTCCACGAAGCGGAGAAAATACTCATTCAAGTCGTGCAACAGCAGTCTTTCGCTCATGAGATAGCGAAACTGCGAGAAGAGAAAAAGTTGGAGAAAGATAGTCGTTTGCGGCCACTGCAGATCGAAGTAGTGGACAATATCCTACGGCTAAGAAGCCGGATAGCCGCAACAGACGAAATATCAGATGAAGTGAGACATCCGCCGATATTACACGGCGACCATCACATCACCCAGTTATATATAGACTGGACACACCGCAGCCTACAACATAGTGGAGTAGAACTCACTATCAACGAGGTGAGACAACACTATTGGGTTGTCAAGATGCGGCCGACCACGAAAATGGTGCTAGCCAGATGCCTACAATGTCGCATTCGCAAGGCACAACCACCCGTGCCTGCGACCGGCGACCATCCGAAGACGCGCCTCGCGCATCACCAGAGGCCGTTTACCTATACGGGGCTTGACTATTTCGGCCCGCTGTCCGTTACTGTCGGACGCCAGCATCAAAAAAGGTACGTAGCACTATTCACTTGTCTAACCACCAGAGCCGTCCACCTTGAGATCGCCGCCAGCCTCAGCGCAGACTCCGCCATACTGGCGCTGCGACGATTCGCTTCTCGCCGAGGTTGCCCGACCGAGCTGCACTCCGACAACGGCACCAACATGCACGGTGCCGACAAGGAGCTCCGAGACGCGTTTCAAAAAGAGGCAAGTCGAAGAGGCATCGTGTGGCGCTTTATAACGCCATCGGCGCCATTCATGGGAGGCGCCTGGGAGCGTCTCGTACGCTGCGTGAAGTCCGCATTGTACACTGTGTTACTTGAGAAACACCCACATGAAGAGGTGTTGTCCACACTATTGTGTGAGGCAGAGTACACAGTGAATAGCCGTCCACTGACACACGTTTCAGTGGACAGTGAAGACGACGAGTCGATAACACCGAACCACTTCCTACTTGGTGGGTCGGCCAGACTCCCAACACCCGGGGTATTCACCGATCAAGACATAGACAGCAAGAAACTATGGCGGCGCTCACAGATACTAGCCGATATGTTCTGGCGCCGCTGGGTCCGGGAGTACCTGCCGGAGTTACAAAACCGGCGGGAGCCGCATAGCCGCGGACCAGACCTGCAGGTGGGTGACCCTGTTCTCATTGCTGACGGCCAGCTGCCTCGCAACACATGGCCGCGAGGCCGCATAATCGCCGTGTTCCCCGGGGCTGATGGTGAAGTCCGGACTGCTGAGGTGCGCACTGCCGGCGGCACCCTGAAGCGTCCGGTGAAGAAACTCGTCCCCTTACCGAAGTAACGAGGCGTCGAGACGGCGAGCGTCGCGGCGGCGAGCGTCGCGACTACGGTCGTCGCTCACCGGTGTGATGCAGCGCCGTGCCGACGTCGCTACTAGTCGCCACTGCACTGCATGGCGGGAGAGATGTTCGCGACGAGGCGTCACCGTCAATTTTAGCTTGTTTAAAATCATTAATTTTAACTTAGCTTAAAACTTGTATGTATAGGATAAGTATTTCTTCGCAATATGCGTAATAATAGCATGTAGTATGTAGATTCCTTGTTATACGCAATAATGCGTCATCAAAATATTTTGTTAGAAAAGACCTTTCTATTTATCCGGATGTTGAAATACCAAAAATCTGCACACCTATAAAAGAAAAACTAAAGTTGCAATAACGCAAAACAAAATAATACAAGTTGTGGGCAACGCCTATACTAACTCAAATATGAAAATAGTATAGGTATTAGTAATGCTATCTAGCAGCTAGACACCATCCAAATATCAAAATTTGACTAAAAAAGGTAAACAAAGCCCTTGCACTCCTTGATTAGGTAGGTTAGACAGATATAACGTAAAATCATTTATGGCATCCAGGTCACCTAGACCGAGACCTAGCCCTGGACCTAACTTCTAGAAATCTAGCCCTTCAGGATACCTACTTAATCGAGTTAGAATGCCGCAAAGCGGATTTGTAAAAATAAAGGCTACCCTACCTGTATTCAGAGGCCTATAACTGGCTGAAAAATCTAGATACAATAAATAAAATACTAGATTTCTCTAGAGGAATAGACTAGCCCGAGTGTTCTTTTGGTATGGTGGAAATCGGATCAGAACTTTGTCTGAAAAGTCACTTGCAAATAATTAAATATTTATTTAATCATTTTAATACCGATAATCCTGAAATATCTTTTCAACAGGAATAGTCAGAATCCTGGAAGAACCCTCATTAGAAAGGGGGCAATTTTGTGAATCTCATGATGTATAACATGATGTATATAGCTATTGAAATAAGTGTGTTTAGCTATAAGAAATGTAATTTTATAAGAATTTTGAAAATAATAAAGTTACGAAAACAGGAGGCGATTCATGGGTCTCTATAGGGTAAAGGGCGCTACCAGCTAAGCTAACACGCCATCTCTAGAAATTGTAGTCATCAACATGGAAACTAGTTCCACCTAACAAGTAAAGCAGTAGTCCTGAGGAGTCCTGAAATCGTGTCCTGAATAGTTATGAAGACTTATCAATAAACAGTGTAATCATTCCTGCCGAGCCCGTTTTCCTTCAAAAGGTCGAGTGCATATCCATGTGAGTATTCGAAAATAGCTAGCAAAAACTTCGGTACAGGACGTCAGCGCCGCTTGGACCAGGATAGCCTTACAACCTACCTGAACCCGTATCCAGCGATCACGCCCGTCCGGTATAATAACCTTGCATATACTACGTTTTGTTTCACGCTATTTTGAGCTTAACACCTTTTGATTAAAGGTGAGAATTGCCTGGTTTTACGTAGTGAGAGTATACTCCTGTATGAAATCGGATTCGTCTGGTGACACACGATTCACGTGTCTTGATATTACAGACAGTGCCTTATCGCTGTAATAATTTGATATTCAAAGAAATTCGTAATAAGACAGTGTACATTTCGTAAGTTATAGTTTTTATACACGCAAGTGCAATTTGTTAAATAACATTATATGTTATTTATTTCACGAATGGCTTCGTAACAGTGGATGTGTTATAATTTAATTGGTTGGTTATTTAATTATATTTGTTCAAATAGAACATAAAATACGCACATGTTAGATTGTAACGTAGGTAAGTAATTATGACAGACAGACAAAAAATTAAACGCAAAATAAGAAAAAACATAATATTCGCTGGATAACAGTATCATGGATAATATAATGATTCAAGATTTTAAACTAACAAAACGAATCATAATGTGCATAATTGCGTATGACTAAGAAAGAATGTTTCTAAGAAATATGTATTGTTTTAGCATGAATTAATTATGACAGACAGACAAAAAATTAAACGCAAAATAAGAAAAAACATAATATTCGCTGGATAACAGTATCATGGATAATATAATGATTCAAGATTTTAAACTAACAAAACGAATCATAATGTGCATAACTGCGTATGACTAAGAAAGAATGTTTCTAAGAAATATGTATTGTTTTAGCATGAATTATTAGTACATTACAAGACTACAACGTTCTTAGAATCAATGCACATCAATAAGATATCTAGATTATTTAGTAGCCACACACACAACAACTTCCCATAAACTATGCACAGCTTTTAGTATTAGCAGACTATAATCTTTCCAACCATTTATTTTTCTTTTGTCAGACTCGATATCTTCTATTTTTCAAATTCGATGAAATTCATCATGAGTTTCGACTCATGATAAACATCGAATTTAAATAATAATTAAAATTAAATAATTGAAATATATTATCATCGAATTATGAATTCGATGATAATATATTTATAATAAAAAACAAAGAGCCTATCAAGCATTGCATTTTTTCACTTTGGTTTTTAATGTAATAATAACGGAACTTCATAAGCGTGTATATGTCAAAAGTTAAATAAATGGTTGGAAATAGTCTATAAATGCGTATTTCACGAATGAAACTGAACGCGTTGAGCACATCTAAGCCGCCTTCAAGATCTGTCAGTGTCAAAACTGTTGTGGAATATTGACACTGACAGCCCTTTAACGGGGCTTGGAAGCGCTGATCGCGTTCAGTTTGACTGGTGAAATCTACTCGTAAGTGTTACTACAAGTTAATGAAACACTCTCAATGCCTTATACAATTAAAATAGCCCTTTACTAACTAAACCATTTGCAAAGTTGGAGAAGTTAGTCTTGAAATCGGATTTTGACAATGTAAACTGAGAACACTTCCACTGAAAGAGTTTCCTCAAATGTTAAGTAACCATGAAGCCTACGCTGCAAAATACGCGAAAAGACGAGTTATTTTAACCAAAAACAGCTATAAATCGCGATATTCTACTCGCCTATTTACCAGTAATATAGCTTACATCCCATTCATTTCATAGAACTAATATAGAAATATATTTCTTTAATAGACCTTCAATAAAATTATGCTGTCCGCTTTTGTATCCGGTACAAGAAAAATCACTTCGAAGCATTTGCTAAGTCACTTCCTACGATTGTTAACATCGCTAATATTATTAACTAATACCTATAGAAGAGTGCCATTGTTTCTCTCCCTTAATATTACTTATAGGCACGGAAAACGGAAGGAAGATCTTGTGGTTTCTGGCAAAGAATACCATCCCTTCTCTCGCTAATATTATTAACTTTTACCTATAGAAGAGTGCCATTGTTTTTCTAGTCACAGAAAAAGGAAGAAAGATCTTGTAGTTTCTGGCAAAGAATACCACCATTTCTCTCGCTAATATTATTAACTGGTATCTATAGAAGAGTGCCATTGTCTTCGCCCTTCTTCGGCACAGTAGGAAGGAAGATTTCTCCTTCTCTTGACGTAGTTGGAAAGGGATGACCTCAAAAGATTAGCAACGAAGCCATCTCATCAAATCTAACATAATCACAGAAATCCTAGCAAAAACCGGTCATTGGGTATTTGGGAAACCCTGTGGCACCATCATCTTCCTGCCCTTGTCAATTACTCGGCGTCTGCGCAAAACGTTTACTCTTTCCATTCTCCCCTCTCAACCGTCACTCCCTTTTCATTCATATCATTCCTCACACAGTCCATCCATCTTTTCTTTGGCCTCCCTCTCTCCATCCATCAACATTTAATAGGGAGGAGACCCATGACGATAACAATGACAAGACAATTTTGAATACCAAGAATCACTAAGTCTTAGAACCAAAACCTCTTCACATACGGTTAAAAGTTAAAACCTACTTACATCTCGTAGTTCTCAGGACACAATTATTTCCGAAATGACGTATAAAGAGTAAACACATGACTATAATGGCAACCGGAACTAAAACATGTTCAGGCTAAATGAGTCAGGGCTATCGAGTTTCCATTGATAAATGCATTATAATCGTTATGGAGAAACTGGTAGGTATAAGCATGAGAAATATAACAAATGTTACACGTGTCTTTGAACAGTATTTATAAATCTGTGATAACTGTTAGTATAACCACTGACTTGGGATAATGCCATGTCTGACCCTAGAAAGAGTATAATATCAATATCTCTATCATACATAATATTTGAAACTTATTTGTAATATAATACAGGTTGCATTTAAAGATATTAAACTTAGAATTTTTTATGAACATCGTAAAAAGTTCATCATCAGCCTATTAATGTTCCCACTGCTGGGACACAGGCCTCCTCTCTGTGAGAAGGAGTGGGCCGTAATCTACCACGCGGGCCCAGTGCGGGTTGGTAGATGTCACATGTCTTCGAATTTTTGGTTCTAAGACATGCCGGTTTCCTCACGATGTTTTCCTTCACTGTTTTTGAGAGCAGTGGTGATGAAATTATTTACACAAAGTAAAGCGCCTGCCTGGGTTCGAACCCACGACCTACAACTCGTAAGTCGGGGCCATTACCACTGGGCCACCACTGCTCTCAGATCATATCGTACGAGCTGTAAGTTTTCCAAAAACAATAACATATAATATTGGTTTCAATATTTTTTTAGAGTGTCTATGGAATTTCTTGCCTGTCCTTCTCCATACCTACTACGCTTTGGAATGGACAACAAGCTTCATATTACTGGCTGACCGACACCTTGACAATTCAAAAGTGCCTGTAAATAGTTCAATTGAAATAAATGCTTTGAGTTTGAGTTATCCTACAATGCCGATGGTTGACCTCAGATGAGGAAGAGCTCCAAAATCCCTCCTACCCGATAAGCTCATATTAGTCTACATTATCTGTAGACGTAAAGGAGCGGAAAACAAAGATTTTAGACTTTCTTGTCCAGTAAAGATGTTGGTAAATATCATGTGAGACAATGATATCAGCACGCGTAGCATGACCGGATGATGAAACGGGTTTTGTCGACGGAAGAATAGAACAAAATGACAGATAAACAATCACAATCTGTCATTTTGTCTATTCTTGCGTCGACAAAACCCGTTTCTATGCTACATGCTACGCGTGCAGGTAAGTAGCTTGTTCTCTCTGAAATGACGGTAGTGAGGCGCGTCATTTCGGAATGGACAAGCTATAGCATCAATACTCTATCTAGATATTAGCCTAGCCTTAGACAGTTTAATGAAACAGATTCAATGGAACGAACTGATTTCCACAATCCAATTGCAGTTACGTCGAACATCAATATCCCAGGTTGGACGCAGCTAGTAAAACATTTGATCTACAACAATCACCTTTGTTTCCCCAGCATCCAATAGCAAGCCAGATCTAATATCCTATACGTAGATTTTCAAGGCAATCCTTGCACATGTATTTCGTTTCCTGTAATTTTACGTAAATGTTGTTGGCTCTCCAATTGAGAGTCCAGTCTTGATGTTTGAAGGACAGCGTCATAATAGAAGTTAAACAATATGCTTGGATGGAACCAAGATAGATTACTGGCCACGTAAAGGTAGTCAATCAATCTACAGTTCTCTTGGGTTTTGTAAAGGCTAGAAAATGTCAAGCAAAAGGATTGGCAGCAAGCAACTCCTAATACAAGACCTTCTGTTAGAATAATGGCGATTTGTAATGCTATAACTAATAAACCTGATGCATCCTTTAGGCCGAATTATGAGACTTCAAACAACCACAATAAGGTTTACCAAGTCCAAAGAGTAACTAGTGTCTTGGTGAATCTAGTCTTCTCACCAATGGCATTTCTAATGTCAATCAACTCAACATGCTCCCGAACTAACGCATTCTCAATCAATCTGTCTAGTTTTTTCCCTAGGTTGGGGTTGGCTTACAGTCTAACCGGATGTAGCTGTATTTTACATGGAGCGACTGCCTATCTGACCTCCACAAACCAGTAACTGGGTAATACGATATCCCTTGGTAGTCTTTCGGCTTTACTGGTTAGTCTTTCGGGCTTCTGCCTACCCGTAACAACTATCAAAGATCTACGAATAACACCCGGGACCAAAGGATTAACGTGCTTTCCGAGGCACGGAGGGGTCTCGGTATGTAAAGATGGTCACCCATCCACGGATCAATCCCTGAAACCTGATGGATGGACCCGTGCAGCTGTTATTACTTAGCCACTAAACGGCGAACTAACGCATCCTATAAGATCAAATCTAGTCCACTATAACCTGGCCCATTGGTTCACGCACCTGCCACCTCGTTTACAAACGTAACCAATGTTTCTATAACAAGTTTACGCAACCACACACGTGACATGGAGGAAACGTAGCACAATGGTGGCGGGTGACGTCATCCGATATGACCGCTTGAAAGTAGACGGGTGTCAGCTATTGGTTTTATAGACACTGTTGATATGCTGGTTTTTACTGGTGTTGATAGGACACATAATGATGGTATTCTGAGAAGTGTAAGCAGAGCTGTTCAACCACTTACACTTTTTACTCAACTGGCTGATGAAGATACTAGAGACGACTCGGAGAATGACACTTGTAAAAAAAACGATGGACAGGGTGCTGAGTTGGTCTCCCAGACCGAAAGTTGGTAAAAGTCAGGATTTTCAATAAATGGCAATAGACTCTTATTTTAATTTATAATTTCGTCATAGGTATTTGCTGAGCTATGTGAGCTCATCTTTGCTTATAGAAAATACGAATAGAAAAATATAAATATAGCAGAATAACTCATTTAACTTCCACAAGCGGCTTCGCCCGCGTGAAATCTTTATAAATTATAGCCTTTGTTACCCAAGTGTTATTATAGCATTCTACTGGAGAAATATTTTTTTAATTCGGTTCTTTAGTTTTTGAGTTTATTAAAATATACGAACAAAAACACAAATCTTTTCTCTGATAATTTCAAAGTGTGGATGGTAATAACTTTCTGATGTAATAATTGAAGGTAAAATAATGATCATTCGCATGATGATGTTGCAATTAGCAAAATGTAGAGTAGGTCAGCTGATTGTCATCTAGTTTGCGCAAGTTGCAATAATGAACATTGCTGGTAGGTATGTCAGCGCTTCGACTAGCAATACCTTTGTCTTTATTGGTTTGGTCTCACACAATAACGTTACCTACGTTAACGTTAATATAACAAGGGATTTCTTAAAACGTGGACTGTGAATGTACAGTACACCCCTGCACGCATAATCGAAATTGAAACGGGTTTTGTCGACGGAAGAATAGACTTACAGACAAACAATCACAATCTGTCATTTTTGTCTATTCTTCCGTCGACTAAACCCGTAGAAAACCTGCTTCTATGGTTGTCATACTAGATCAACATTTAAATGTATGTACGTCATAATGATTTATTATAGTGTTTTTTGATCATATTATATTGATGATGATACACACACAATACATTGGTTCTACAAGATACTTTTGATAGGCTGTTTTTTACTGGTGTTGATATGACACATCCGGTTGGACTCGAAGCTGACCCCAACATAGTTAGGAGAAGGCTAGGCAGATTGATTGATTGATACATTTTTAAAATTATATTCAACTGCGAACACAAAATTAACAGTCAATTGTTCGCCTCAGGTTAAAAAAAATGGCCGGCTGTCATCCAATACGTCGATGGCGACGGACGTGGTTAAAATCCTTGAGAACGCGGAAACCATGGCATGGTCACAAATACGTACATCATTTACCTCTTATAAAGCCCTTGGAGTTGCTGATACGATTTATTTTTATTGATGAAAAGCCGGAAATTACCTGTAACAAGAATAGAAGAATATTATTAGAAATGTATTTATTATCTTCTAACAGTTTAGGTTAAAAGATATTTCTTGAAATCTCAATTCGATTAACCTTAGTTTATGAAAGTCTCTAACAGTTACACCTAATTAGTGTATTACAAGGAACAATTTGTTTGCGTAAATTAGTTACTACGTCATTTAAATTTAACTCTTATGAATTTTTTATAGAGTATAAATTAGAATTATAGCCGAGAGTTGTATAAAAATCACGGCACCATTCTAATTTACATTTTATTACAATGTGGTAAGAGGTACATTGCAATAACTTATCACACGATTCTAGTCAGTCAGCGCATTGGCTATTATTTTTGATAATCAACCACGTAGGTGCAGCTAACATGGAATGAGACAGCAGATTCGCGGATTTGAAACTAAACCATGCTTTCAGGAAAAAGTGCATCAAAATCAAATTGGATAAGGCTATAAGTAACAATATAAACCGGCGTCTTAAAGGCCACATTAAAAGGTTTCCAAACACTGATTTCTTATATTTTAATCTCATTACAGAAGGCTCCATCTTATCCGGACAAAAACAGAGCAAACATATAAGGCAGACCGCACACGAGCGGCCCGCATTTCGTCACTGGAACAAAAACGGTGATCATAAAGATTAACAAGTCAGTGAAGGGCCTAAACACACAGTCCTTTCGTGTACCTACCGCCTTGAGTGAGGCTAGGAAAACAGCGTTAAAAATGTTACATGCGTTGAAGCAGTGAAAAGATTTTACCGTTATTTAGAACGTATGTTGGAAATGCAATTAAATATAGCTCGACATATTCTTAACAAAAATTGCAGCACTACAGTTACTGATCTAAAAGATCTGGGTGTCTGTTAAGATTATAGAAGACTAGCGACCCGCTCCTTCTTCGCACTGTTTTTAATACTTGAAAAAACATGGAGATTTCTTTATTATATGTAGGTTTTAGATTCATATTTTATACATATAAACCTTCTGGGATAAATTCTCTAAATGAAGGTGAGAACCGCATCAAAATCCGTTGCGTGGTTTAGAAAAACAACACGGTCACACAGATAACACATTAGACACCAAAAGCGATATTTTTTTATTTTTATTATACTTATAATAAAATTGTTTATAACATATGTATAGATGATACTAATGTGATTGTAATTACCATGGTCATGGTCAGCAACTTGACTCTTATATGGCTGACTGCACATATAGACATAAGAGACTATGAGCTCAAATGTCCGAAAGACTGATGCAGCTCGATAACAATTAAAATTTTATTGTGTCTCATTCATTAGTGAAAGTTAAGTGGCTATGCAGAAAAGCAAAGACCCTTTGTCGGAACACTTGCATAAAATCAGTAGGTTGGCCCCCGAAAAGTTGCAACATTCATAGGGATAAACTCCGCGTGTATTAGTGGACTTTAAACCCCATTCCAGACTCTTTGCAACTAAAGCCAGTCACCCACTCCCTTCTGTTCCACACCCCGCTCCTTTCAAAGCCACACCAGCCACTAATCCTGTGCTCATACTCTAAGCACACTATGTTTATGTTTTAGTACAAGAAATTCGACCAACCGCTCGTACCGTGGCTTGCAAAGATATAACACGATGGTAGAGGATTATCACACCGGACACCTTAGCCTTATTTTTATAAAGATTTATATAGGGATAGTTAGGTTAGCACTTTAGTAGCGTAAGGAATGTGAGTTAAAAAGTTCTGTGTATTTTGTGTTTCAAAACGGCAATGGTCTTGAATTGTCTTCTATTCTTTGAGAACCTGTACCCTAATTACGTAATACACGATCAATCAGAATTTGAATCGTTTTAAAACAGATTGCTAATCCATTGCTTCATAAGTTCGCAAAAAAATCTGCTCAACAACGTAAATAACGCAATGAATATTATTGAACTGTCAAAATGAAACAGATTAGTCGGAATCGTTTACGAAAATGTGTTGCGTAATTAGATAGCTGAATTGCCAGAAAGAAGACAAGCGACTGGCGGAAGATTGGAGGACATTAGACTAGCTTCGTCTTCAAATAAGGATAATATTTTCAAGTTCCTAAGCTTTAGGCGAGATTTATGTTTAGCAGTAGAGTTGATAATTCCGTAGCGCAGTGTTTACACCTGGTAGTTATTCACTATTAGAAATCGTTCACAATATTACCGCAAACGGTGCTATAGACAAACTTCGACAATAAAGACATACACGGCATTCTAATAAAACAATAGCTCACAAATTAATTACGATCAAGAAGCTTAAGTTACATCAGAAAACAGGTCGGCAGAAGGCCTGGTTGTTCTCGTATCAACACGGTATTAAGGTAAAAAATTCTGTACAGTGTAGAAGATAGAAGAATTGAGAACCATTTTGAGCACGGTGATATTTTAGTTGTGTGTGGACTGTTTGAAGACTAAACTATCCTAACTAATATTATAAATGCGAAAGTGAGTTTCTTTGTTACGCTTTCACGTTAAAACGGCTGAGCGGATTTGAGTGAAATTTGACACATGGGTTGACCATGACCTGCATCCTAATTACGTAATGCACGATCAATAATAAATTGAAATGAATTGAAACAGATTGATAGTCCATTGCTCCATAAGTTCGAAGAAAATATCTGCTCAATTTTTTTTATCGAACTTATGAAGCAATGGACTATCAATCTGTTTGAATTAGATTAGGACATAGAATACTTTTTATCTCGGTACCTATTCCCCCGGGATCGAGACTACTGCGGGGCGCAGCTAGTAATATTATAAACAGAAACGATTTGTTTTGTATGTTTCTTTGTTACGCTTTAAAGATAAAACGGCTGAACATATTTGGATGAAATTTTGGACACGGGTAGACCATAGAAAGGAGTGTAAAGGCTTTTTAGTTTCGTTACAATTTTTACCACCTATAATTTAAATTCTGAGCAAACATTTGGTGAAGTAAATTTTTTGGGAAAAGGAGATTTTTGGAACGTCAGTTTTGGACTGTCAAATTGAACTTTATGGAGTTAAATCTATTGAAAATACAAAGTGTGCTTTCTGCACTTATCTCCTATACACAAAGCCCTTTAAGTTACTCATATACGCCATTATGTGTACCTTAAGGAATATTAATAATTATTAGCGAAATGATTAATTACTTCACAAGAATTCCTTTAGATTCGTATTAACTGGAGGAAATTGAGATACTTACATAAGTAATAATTTAGGAGCGGAGAAGTCTTTGGAAACTCGTCGTTCGTTAATAAATAATTATTAAGGTTTTGTTGAGGTATGGAGTCATCTTAAGAGAAATGTTGAAAGATAATGTTTAATGATTATATATTACTATGTGATAATCTTTTCGTTCGCGACAAAGGGTTAGTAGATATAATTTTGATTATTTCCGCTGTAGGTAAGTATATTGATTTGTAATTCAAAATTTTACACATTAAAAAATAAGCAAGTACCTGGGTGATCGAGCTTTGCTTTGATAAAAATAGAGAATGCTCATTTAGTAGTATAGGATAGTTCATACTAATTCCATGTAGGTACAAATTCAAATTCAAATTCAAAAGTCATTTATTCAAACTAGGCTGAGAATCAGCACTTTTCGAACGTCAAAATTACATGACAGTCCCCCAAAAACGCCCGCCCTTCACCACTTCCTAGTGCTTTTGCTGGAGAGAAGAAGTGGCGCAACAAACTCCCCAGCAGCACAGCTGTCTGTTCAGTTAAAAAAACTTGATTCTATACAATAGTATGCAAATAATTTACATTACTCAACACAAAAACTTTCAATAAAATATATTTGCCACAATGACAGCTAGCACGCGCCAATGTACCAACAAAAAAAAAATATCGAAATCTAAACTCAAGCAAAAATAAAAACTAAAAACGTAAACAGAACTTAATACAGTACAGTTCATACTAATGCCATGTAGCTATGATAGTACATACTAATTCAATGCTGCCATGTCATTATTGGTAGTCATCTTGTTCTAAATTTAAAAGAGCTCTGCTCGGGTGAAACTACGGAGAAAACGAATTTTCCCAGATATGAGACCTAGCTAGCTAGATCGATTTTTCGCCCCCGTAAACCGTATACTTATTGCTACTTTCATAGAAATCTTTAGAGCTGTTTTCGAGAACGTAATTATAAATATATATACCTATATACATTTAATACAAATATTGCTCATTTAATACTTTTGTTTTCGCATATTTTTTAGGTTCTTGAATCTCTCTATTCTTACTTATTTCATGGAATAGTGATGTTTCTTTTTATAGCATTTGATAGACGGAAAAGTTTAGCGACTGTTAGTAAAGCATCGGGAATTTCATGTAAAATCTTTTTTCACGACGCATGACTTCCAGTCATCCCCTTCAGTAATCCAACATTATCTACTCAACCATGAACGAACCCTTTTAACTAAACTAAATATAGCACCATAATTATTTAAGTAAGTACCAAAAGCTGAACAAGTCAAAATCATCGATACTAAATAACCGAGCAATCCCATCCCTAATTTTACCATAACAAAGAAGAAGGCTGGTTGTCATCAGCCATTGTTTAAACCAGACGTTATTTAAATATTCCATCGCAGACGGCTCAGTCTGGCTCCAGACTTTTTTTTAACCTTTTTTTTCGAAATCTGACACGGCATGTTTCTGACGGGCATTATAACGTGAATACTTTTATTGCTTACTTCGATGTGTTAAGTATTTTTGAGTTCAATTTGGTGTAATAAAGGTATAAATATCTTTTAGTAATATTGGGGTTTTAAAGATGATAGGAATATCGGTTTTTAGTTAAAAAAATATAAGAAGTTGAGAATAGTTCGGTTTAGACAAATTTTTATATTTTTGTAGGTGTGTAAGTAAGGGACCGAAAGGAAGTGTGTTTTATTAAGGTGGAACTAGTCGCGGGCTCGAACTCAATGGTGGGCATGGCCAAAAACCACGCTGTCTCACCTGGCACCGTGTCCGACAGAGATAGTATCAGTGATGAGCAGTTAGAAGCTGGTCTACATGGACAACGTATAGTTCGCACGCACAGAAACACCGTGACGACCAATTTTAGTAAAACGAGCGCGTCAAAAATTACGAAAAGGCCTTTGGAAAAAAGGTTTTTCTGAAAAAACCACTGCATAAATCAATTACAAATAAAATTTATTGAAATCTTCGATAATTTTTCTGTGTCGGTACGGATTTTGTTTTCGAGATTTCACACTTCTTGTATTACTTATTTACGCCCAAAGTTGCGTTAAAATTACCAAGAAAAACGAATCTTTGTTGGCTTATAACTTTTTAATGGCTTTTTATTTTACTATTCTGCTTTCGTACAGACAAAATTAATAATGAGATCTAACGATATCATGTTAAACTTTGAATGTACGATGTCAAACAGTGGAGTAAAACCCCTCCGAAGTTTGTATGGAAAAAATATCAAATTGTTTCACCTTAAGGTATCCAAGACTTGAATGATGTCAATTGGAAATAAAACTCCTGCAGCATAACTTTTCTAGGGTAATTGAGTAACACACATAAATGACAATTTATCGCAATGAGTTTCATTTTGACAGTTTACCCACATCCATTGCGTTATTTACGTTCTTGAGCAGATAACTTTTGCAATCCTATGAAGCAATGGTTCAGCAGTATCCTTTGAAACTCTCGGATTGTGATTGTTACACAATTAGGATGCAGTGCAAATAATCTGAAAGAAAATACCTAAAATTCAAGAGTCATTTAAAACCGCTTCGGTTCTCTGTTCAAAGACTCACTATCGACGTTACATTTCACATCACTAATTGCAATAAAAGCAAATAGTAATCCTCAACTGGCGACCGACTCAGCAATGAAACCAACTGAACCATTGACTTCCATTCACTTTTATTCCCATACATTTAAAGTTTATTTTCCTTTTCCCGGACCGCAACAACAACTTTGCAGCCCCTACCATTGTTTCGAAGCAGATTGTATATTTTGACAGAAGTTGACACGAACAGTTTATTTTTTGTAAGAAAATATTAATAACCTGCTTGTGTAAAGATTTAACTTTTAATTAATAATTCACTGAAAGCGCAGTGTTTGAAAACATGTACAAAAGACAAAGGGTTGAACAATGAAGGCTTTAAAACGTATATTGTGTGTGACTCACAAAATAATTCGTGTTGTTTAAAATCAGGTATAATAATACAACCTTTTTTTTTTTTTTTTTTTTTTTTTTTTTTTGGGTGGGAAATCATCAAATGACTTCTCCCGCTCTGGGCGGAGCGGAAGGGCGTGTCAGACTTTTACTGACTAAAACCCACCCGTGTTCCTTCCCTTGCCTAGACCAGGGCCACGGTTTCCCCTAAGGACTTATCCGCAACCCCAGTGGTAGGCATCGGCCCAAACGGACCCCTTCAGCTTCGCTGACGACTCTTTGAGGCGCGCGTGGAACACTACGCGCCGTCGACCCGGGCTTGGTCCTGATCGGACGGAGAGCTACCCATCACTCTCCATCCGCAAGCCCGCGCCTACGGTGGCCGGAAATCCGCGATGGATTCCCGACGCCCGGGGCGTCTACTACCGCGGCGGCTAGGGGCTCGAGGGAGCGACCTTAGTCTCTGCCTCTCGCGCCCCGCCTCCTCCTTCACGAGCATTACTGCTTCGCAGAAGGAGGTGACAGCCTGCCATGCCCTCTCGCTCCGCACCATGGCCTGGACCAGGGCCGGACGTGAGAGGTCACTGCCGCCGATCGCCTGCACGAGGACACGGCGGTGCTCCACCCAAGCCGGGCAGACCTCCACCGTATGCTCCACCGTGTCCTCCGGGCGATCCACGCAGTGGTGACACCCGGGCGTTTCCTCCTGCCTGATCTGAAACAGGAACCTCCCGAAACTACCGTGTCCGGTGAGGACCTGCGTCAGGCGGTAGGTGAGGGCGCCGTGGCGCCTCTCTAGCCACTCCTCAAAGAGGGGACTTATCGCCGCAATTGTGGCGTGCCCAGATCTAGGTTGCGACAATCGCACTCTCCAAGCCGCCATGAGATCCTGCCGGAGCTCTGTCCGCTGTGCCGTGACTTGTCGCGGCAGCGGAGTTACACCCCGGCGCTTCATCTCCTCGCGCCACTCCCAGATGTGGGCGAGGACTTTCGCCTCCAGATCCCATGGCGGCGTTCCGGCAAGGAGGCTCGCTGCCTCGCCAGAGATCGTGCGGTATCCCCGCACTATCCGGGTGGCCATGACCCTTTGGGCCGCGTGCAACCGGCGGGTTGGCTGCAGCCTCAAGGTTGGCGCCCACACCGGCGCCCCGTAAAGGGCCATGGACCGCACGACCCCCGCGTAGAGCCTCCGGCAGGAGGCGTTTGGACCCCTTAGATTGGGCAGAAGCCGCTTCAAAGCAGCCCCGGCCCGCTCCAGTTTGGGAGCCAAACGTCGGAAATGCTCCACGAAGTTCCATCGACTGTCGAGGACGAGTCCCAGGTACCTCATCGTCACCTCGACGTCGATGTGAACCCCTCCTACCGTTATTTCGGAACCCGACGGTGGCGCGTTCCGAGGGCCATGAAAGCACATGACCTCGGACTTGTGCAGCGCCACCTCGAGTCCCAGTTGCCGGATCCTGTCGACGATTGTCGCAACCCCGCGTGTCGCCAATTCGGCCGCCGCCTCGTGCGACCTCCCCTGCGCCAGGACCAGTGTGTCGTCAGCGTAGCACACTACGCTGACGCCGCTAGGGAGGTCGGCGCGCAGCACCCAGTCGTAACCGATGTCCCACAGATATGGCCCCAGGACCGATCCCTGCGGGACACCGCACGACATCTCTCGCCGGTTCCATTCCCCCTGGTGACCGGGGTAGATGACGGCCCTGTCCGTCAAATAGGCCTCGACCAAACGACAGAGGTAGGTCGGCATCCGGTGATACCGGAGTGCCTCCTTGATGCAACTCCAGGGCAGGGTGTTGAAGGCGTTGGCGATGTCTAGAGACACCGCCAAGACGACCCGACCCCGGGCAACAGCATCCCCCGTCGTGAGGGCCCGCACGCGCATGATGGCGTCCACCGTAGAGCGCCCTTGGCGGAAGCCAAACTGGCCATCCGCCAAATCCGGCCCCACCCGCACCAGCTGCCCGACGAGGCGGTTTGCAATTACTCTTTCAAAGAGCTTGCCCACCTCGTCGAGCAGCACGATGGGCCGGTAAGCGGACGGAGAGTCCGCAGGGCGCCCCGGCTTCTTGATGAGGACCAGTTTCCCGGTCTTCCAACGAAGTGGGAACTGGCCCCTCTCCATGCATGCGCTAAGGAGCCCCCTTAGTCGAGGCCCGAGAGCCTCCATGGCCAGGACCCAGGCTTTCCCAGGTAAGCCGTCGGGTCCTGGGGCGGTATTCTTGGCACTCAGCCTACGTACCGCCACTCTCATTTCTGCCTCGGTCACCTCTGGGGCATCGTCGTCGTCGTCGGCGGTGTGGTCCGCATCGGGCACCGCAGCAGGCGGAGCCATAGGCGGGGCGGGATGTTCCCCTCTCGAGGGGAACAGAGCGCTCACCACGTCCTCAACAAGCTCGGGTCGGAGACTCTGTGTCAGCGGGGGAGCCCATGGGCGGAGTTTCTCCCGCACCATCTTATATGGGCGTCCCCACGGGTCCCCGTCCAGAGTCCCCAGAAACTCCTCGCGAGCCAGTCCCCTGGCCCGCAGGATCCCTGCTTGGAGGACGTTCTTCGCCTCTCTGTACCTCTCGTACAGCTCCGCCTGAATGGCCTCCGTATCCGGAGGGCGGATACGGAGCCTGCGGTGCCTGGCGTACCGGCGTCGCGCCGCAACGCACGCTTTGCGCAGAGTCGTCAGCTCTGGCGACCACCAGTACACCTGGCGCCTAGCACGTCCGGGCTGGACCCGGGGCATTGCCACGTCGCAAATTGCGGACATGGCCTCCCGGAACCACTCTGCCTCAACGTTGATGTCGGCAGGCCTGTCCGGTGATGACACCCAGGCCTGCACGATCGAGGCTTCCAGGAGGAGCTCCCGGTCCAGCTGCTTCAGCGCCCATCGCGGACCACTCCGGGCCTGTCGGACCGGCGCGCTCGAGGTCTGGGCGGAGACGTCAAACCGGATGTACCGGTGGTCGGAATACGTCTCCACCCCCTCCATGACGCGCCAGTCGACGACACGTGGCGACAGAGCAGGGCTGGCGAACGAGATGTCCACCACTGATTCGCCCTGCATCCGCACACACGTGGGGACAGAACCCCGGTTTAGGACGACCAGGCCTGTCTCCAGTGCCCAGTCCTCCACCATCCTGCCTCGTCTGTCCGTAAGCCGGGAACCCCAAGCCACATTCTTGGCATTGAAGTCCCCGAGAACGAGCACAGGGAGGGAACCGTATCCGACGACGACGTCTCTCAACTCCGCAAGGGAGTTGTGGAACTCGGCGAGAGTTCGGTTCGGGGAGAAGTATACCCCTACCACGACAATCTCCCCGAACCTTGCTGCCACGCAACCCCGTCCTCTCTTGACAGCCTCGAGGGACGGAGTACCGGCGGCGGCCGACGAAATTATGGTCACTGAGCCGTTCAGGTCCTCCACCCGGTCATCCCTGGGCGGGACAAAGTACGGCTCAGCGACCACGGCGATGTTAATCGACCACTGCGCCATGCTCTGGAACAATAGGTCCTGAGCTGCGGCGCAGTGGTTGATGTTCGCCTGGAGGAGGCGTAATGGGGCCATTATTGGCAGTCCATTTCAGCCCCCTCCTCCCGAGCCCCCTGTGAGGGCCCTGCCGCGGCGACAACGGCGGCGACGACGACGGTGGAAGCGGCAGCGGCGGCGCCAGTAGTGGCGGTGGCTGCGGCGGTGACGGCGGTGGCGGCGGTGGCGGAGGGCTTGCCCCTGCCTCCGGCTTTGGCGGGTTTGGCGCAGGCCTTGCCCCCAATCCGGTGGTCGGCCGGCTTGCCAGCAACCGCACATACGACGCAGTGCGGCGCGGCAGTGCACGAGCCAGCCTCGTGACCGGACTGACCGCAGCGGTAGCAGTTACCGCTGCGGTCCACCTCCGAAGTGCACTTCACTCCCACGTGGTGACCCACGTGGCAGCGGAAGCACCTCAGAGGTCTGGGCTCCAGCAGTTTGACCTGCGCGGACACCCAGCCCACCAACAACCTTTGGCCCTCCTCGGCAATCTTCTTGGCCGCCGACACGGGGCAGCTCACCGTAACGGCTCGCATACCCTTGAAGCCAGGACGGATGGTGCCCGCCTTAACCTGCTCGGCAGAGCACCCCCCCGTCCTAGCGACAGCGGCCACGATTGTTTCCTCCGTCACCGAGTCGTCCAGGCCCGAGATGCGCATGTCAGCGCACATGGTCGGCCTGGACACTCGGGCCTCGTCCGCATGTATGGACGCCCTGATCTTTTCGGCCAGAGCGTCAGCGGCCGGGCCACTGGCCGCACCGGGGACCTCCAGCATCCGGGCCCCAGTCGCGGTGACCTTGAATTTGAGGCCATTTTTGGAATAATACAACCTTAATTTTCAGTTAAGTAACATACATTATATGAATTTAGTGAAGTTTACTCCTGAAATACTCGGGCCCGTGATAATTTAAAGCTACGAGCCACGATAACGACCTTTATATTAAAGTCTAAAACCTGGCTGCTTTTATAACATACTAGCTTTTGCCCGCGGCTTCGCCCGCGTGGATGTCGGAAAAAATCCCACGGGTACGTACTACAGGAATTCTATACCTAAAAGCCCAGGAAAAGGTCATTGACTCCTACCGCTGCACCCGCGTTGTCGTCAACCATAATTATTTTGTGACGCGTAATTTTGAATCTGCGATATATTTCATAGTAATCATTTGAATGATATGATATGATGTCAAGGGTTATTTATAATCTAAATTAAAATGCCCAATTTAAATAACATATTTTATTGGATAAGGATAATACCGGTCAAAACAGCTTCGGAAATAACTATGAAATTATAATCAAATTCTGAAAGATTAAAATGGTTACTATGCATGTATTATACATATTATAAACCTTTCTCTTGAATCACTCTATCTATTAGTTATTACTAATTAGTGATATTATAAGGCAGCCAAATATTTGCGGTTCATTTGCACTAAGATTGGATAATGATATGAAGATTTTTTATAACTTAAAATTGTTGTTTACTGTTTAGTTATTTAATCACTAGCTACGCCCCGCGGTTTCACCCGCTTATGTCTCGATCCCGTGGGAATTTGGGATAAAAGATGTCCTTTTCTAGGGCATGGTTTACTTATGTACTAATTTTCATCTAAATCCGCTCAGCCGTTTTAGCGTGAAAGCGTAACAAACAAACAAACAAATAAACAAACACACACTTTCACATTTATAATATTATAGTTAGGAGTAATAGGCTAATGGAGACGCTTTAAAAATCTACTATATATAAATTTTATGCAGCCCAAATTGTGGTGAAATATTTGCGGCTCATTTGCACTAAGAATGGATAATGATTATGAAGAATTTTTATCACTTAAAGTTGATGTATTAGTTATTTAGTCATTAACAGGTTAATAGAGATCCTACTAACCTACTAAAGCACAGATTTGCTTGACACTAACAAAAAAAAAATCGATCTTAATTAACCGAAACACTTGTTAGGGTTCTGTGTCCGAAGGGTACCAAACAGTACTATTACTAAGCCTCCGCTGTCAGTCCCTCCGTCTGTCTGTCAGTATCTCATGAACCGTAATAGGTAGACAGTTGAAAATTTCACAGATTATGTACTTATTTCTATTGCCGCTGCGCTATAACCACAAATAATTATAATTAAATAAAATTAGCTCAATAAGATCGAGCAAAAAACACGTTTATTGTATGGGAATCCTCTTTATTTATTAATTTTATTTAAAAACACCGAAAAAAAAACGGTACGGAATCCTTCGTGTGCGAGTCTTACTAGCACTTTGCCGGGTTTTCGACCTTAATTAACTGAAACACTTGTAGTTGTTTCCAAAGTACTTCAAATATGTATAAAATATTCATTACAAATCCGTTTATGGACGACGGAATAAATATTATAACAAGTTTACGTAAGTCTTTAAAACATGGAAAACATAATCAACTTTGCTTGAAAATATTGGTATCTCCATCCAAAACCAAGAATCCTTAATCCGTAACTAATATTATAATTGCGAAAGTGAGTTTGTTTGTTACGCTTTTACGCTAAAACGCCTGAACGGATTTAGATGAAAATTGGCACATAAGTAGACAAAGACCTGGGTTAGAACTTAGGATACTTTGTATCCCGATATTCTCACGGGATGGAGACTTATGTGAGAGAAACCGCGGGGCGCAACTAGTTCGAAATTAAACAGTCTTACAGAAGACGAAACTTGTTTCTTTTCTTATTAAGGTTGCTTTTATAAATAAATACCTATAAAATAATACAAAAGAAAGAAAAACATAAAAGAAGTTCTATTCACTATTTCTGACAAAGTAATGTTCCTTTATATCTTTTCAATGCTCAATAAACTGTTGTAAATAATTTATATTTTAATCTCATTTTTATTTAATATATAATATATTTATTTAATTTAATATATATATATTTTTATTTTTTTTTATATATTTTATTTAATATATAATAAATTATTTAATATATATATAATATAATGTTAGAAAATTATCTGTTATCGTTCGTTAGCTTTGGATACTGAAACAAGTAACTATTTATTATTTGTTCTTTTATTGGAGAAATAAAGCGATAAACCTCACTTTTATCCACTTCATAGCAGAAATGTCGTCAATATGCCAAAGTAATCTCTTAAACCGATCTAGCTAGAACACAAAAATATTTCCTAGATTTCTCCAGGAAAAACACCCCTTTAATTTAAACAAACTTTACATGAAAAAAATTCCAAACACTTTCAACTTAAGCTCTAAAGCCCGTTCGATGAAATACGGTGCACCCTTTCTTCGCTCCAGATGCAGGTAGGTAACCGGAGTGCGCCCGAGACAACGTATTAAACTGCTAATGTATTTTCAAGATCGATGTCCCGCGACGGTCGGTGTCGGCAACCAATCATAATCCATATTTAGACGTGTTCCTTGGCGAGGTTTTACTTGCCGTGTCTCTGTTGTGAAAGGTAATGTACAACGGTTTTAGAATGCAATGTAATGCGAGATTTTTGTTACAAATAAGGTTTCCTAGTTTGGGGCCAATGTCAATAAAAATATTTATACGAATTATTGTTTTCTTTCTGAAAATCAAATGTCATCTTCAATCTTACCTTTCTAAATAGTTTTAACAGCTCAAAGATCATAATGTGGTTACTTCAAAAAGTTTTCCATATTATTTTTGGCGAACGGCTATCTTGCCCAATGGTGCATTTTTTCATGACATTTTTCTCAATTACAGAATGTAATATCTTGTTTTCAATCATTGGAAAAAGAATATACAATCTCATATATTCTAGTTTCTTTCATTTGACAGAATATTCTTTGTAGTAACATGTCAGAACATTCATAATAGTAATTGGATCTTTCCATTCTCTGGAAGGTAGACGCGAGTGCATATAAAATTAAATTAGTTTGTGAAGGCTGAGATGTGAAAATAATGTAAAACTAGCTGATATTCCACCTCTTTAATACATTTTCATGTTGTGGTATTTTTACCCGACTGCGGCGAAACACAAAATGAGGGTTAACGTTTTTTTTTACTTGTATGTTAGTGCCTACCTAGTTACCTACCTACATATTAAATGATGGTCTTTTCGGTTGGCTTAATATTTTTTATTTAGCAAACGTAACATCATGGGGAGAGGCCTTTGCCCAGCAGTGGGATGATGCAGGCTAACAGTAACAGATACCAGTAAAACAGTTAATTTAGTACTTAGTAATAACATATGCAGTTGTAAACACCATGCCCTTAACCCCAGGCGAAGCTCAGCAGCGGAAACTGCAGCTATTTTAGTTAGTTAAAATAAATTGAACGGCCGAAGTTTACTCGCCCACCCATTTTATTACCTTTTCCGTTTGCTTGCGACGTTTTAGTTCCCTTTGATCGGAATTATTGTATTTTTGTTGTTTTTTTTTTTTTGTTAATATAGCATTGAGGAAAAGTTTGTTAACGTTAGTATTAATTTTTTTATGTGTTCATTTTATTGGTAAATAAATTATTTATATTTTTCTGTATCTGTAATCTGTATAGTCATCATGGCATGTATGCAAGAAGTTGCACATTAATTTAGCATAGCAGTTATAACGTAAGTAAGTAATTGTTTTAGCAAGTATTCGTTAAGACTTTTTCTGATAAGCTAACTTAAACTTATGATTAAACAACATGCCTAAAACTTACATTCCCGAACTTTTTAAATCACATTCTGAAAGCTTTTTACAAGCCCCACCACAAATTTGAACTTTTATGCCCCAAGTTTCAAAATTACTGCAAAACTATAACACACTGTGGTAGATAAACTTTAAAAGACTTTTCAAGAGAGCCGTTAAGTGCATGCTGTTTGATTTAGTGCCCCTGCAGACGGTACCGAGATACCCGGACACCTGCTAAGCGAATAAATTGGCCAGAACACCGGATTGCCCCGGATATTATATTACGTTAAAATAATATCGCGAAATACGGGGTAATTTTCAATTTAATTTCATTATGGCCGAACTGTTTTTGTTGCGGATGAAATTTCGGTTCGGTGCACAGAGATTCATTGTTATCACGAGTGCTCCTCGTTGATACGTTTAGTCAATTTGGTTTGTTCACTGGGAAGTTTCGTTTTAATTAATTTTGGCCGATTCTCAGCGACTGGGTGCAATGGATCCGAGAGTGTTCTTTAATACTTTTTTTTTTCTTTTTTATTGTAAATCTTAGCAAACAGTGCTAGAAATACAGGCTCCTGCAGTCAGGCGCGACAGTGGAACAATTTCTATGAAAACTTCACGGAGACTTTTCTACCGGTGTCGTGTTGCGCCTGTCTGCGGCAGCCTTAAGAGGTTAATATTATTGCAACCAAAAAAAAGGGGCAACAAATGCCCAAAGGAGTCTGGTCAAACTTTATTAAAGGCATGGAATTTATAATAATAAAAAGGGCATGGGTAGTACCTGGTCACTCATGATTTTGTTATCATGAGTGACCAGGTACTACTGCTTCGGTGAAACCCTGCAATGCGAAAGCAAACTAAATCGCCAATAATGTAAGCAGAAGGCGAGCAGTCTTTAGCAGTCGGTCAGCAACAGTAAGTAACAAATTTCACGAAAGGCGAAGATCCTAATCTACTGCATACTAGGAAAGTAGCCACAGGTTATCGCCAAACATTTTGTAGTAACAGGTTGCCGCATATCGTTAACCACTTAAGCCTCACGGAAAATAAACAGTAAACAAAACAATACAATCACGGAAAAATACCGGATGATTATACACGAACAGTTCTTACAACTTAATCGGTTTATACAGGTGTAAGTTTGGTCTGCGGTCCCAAGCGCTGCTGCTGAGTACGACAAGTCGCGCTGGTCTGCACAGAGTTTTATACCGTGAAGTTTTCTTAGAAATTGTATTGTTCCTGTCGCGTCGCGCGACAAGTCGTGCTGGTCTGCAAAAGCCTTTACCCTCCGGGGAATACAGGCGTGATGTTATTATATACATATTAAGTTTAGGTATAAATAAAGAATCTTTTTCCGGTCAATCACCCAAGTACTTGGCTTCTTTTTTTTTATAGTTTTTGTTTTGTTTTTAGCAAAGGTTCTGCGTATCGATACCGCATAATTTATCCGCTCAAACGCCGTGAGAGGTCAAAATACCCACATTTTACATTACCTTATAATGTACTGTCGTGAGGTTAAGTGAGAGGAGGATTTAGTCGCATTCTAAGTGGCGGTTAAGTGGATTTCGCGAAATATGGCGTAGAATATTCGCGAAATGTATGAACTTATCAAGCAGGTTAGACAATAAATGAAAGTAAAATATGAAACGTTCAGTCATAATGAGTGCTATTTGTGTAGGTCGCAGTGCCCTACACAAATAACACTAACTGTGGTTTCTAAGGTCCGTAAGGCCGCGACCCCTTTTTTACTTGAAATGACAATAGTGTCTGTTTTTAATTTCAATGCCAAAAGCTAATTAGTCCTAATAGCTAATTAGTTATCATTAATCGTGTTTTTGTATGTTGTGCTGTCTTTTGTGTGCACTAAATAAATGATTTATCTATCTATCTAAAAGTGTAAAAAAGGGTTTGTAAATTACCTAAAGGTCCTAAGACGACTGAAGAGTGGCTACCGCTTGAATCTAAAGGATTTTCTAAATTGGTACCCAAATATTGTAAGAAGCTAATGGAAGCATACTTCAAAAAAAGAACCGTACCTACCCATCGCTTCATTATCACTTTCACTTCAATAAAAAAATAACTGAACCACGGAACCTAACACCGTCACACTCACAATCTAAGAAAGGTTGAATAGCCCTGATTTGACGTCAAACGATCGTGATCTTAAATAAATTCAACTTGGAATTGAGGAAATTTTTTGAATTAAGAACATTCAGCGAAGTGAGGTCACTGACATAATTCAAATAAGTGACACCCGATCACGATTGTCGCAGAAATGTGACCTTCGATCAAGGTCACGACATGAAAATGTGTCTTGTGAAGGTTTTTGGCTATATTTAAATAATTTTTCAAGACAGTTACCAGCTGCGACAGCCATTTTTTTGTTTTTCTTTACTACTTACCTACATACAACGCTGATCGCGATTCAACAGTATTAATCGCAACAAACCATGACTTAACACGAATTTCACCAATTCACGGACCCCATTCTGTTCAAACTTCGAAGAAATAAAGCCAAAACCCTTTGAAATTAAACACCGACAAAACATCGATCCCCAACAATAAGTAGCCAACCTGTTGAACGGTTTAATAAATTCGTAAGACTTGCGTTCCTGACTGTACAGACGACCGACAATGACTCAACCCGAACCCTGCCACAGGGATGCTATGCTACGCAGGTAGAGGTAGACCGCATAAAAAAGGAACAGGTAGAGAAAGAGATGGAAGATACATCTCTCCCGGTCGCACCCTTGTAAATTTGGATGTAGCAGTACCAGCCGCAGTCTATGAATATCTAATAGACGCAAGTTTTTCTGTTTCAATTTTACAAATATGTTCAGTCTTGGTATGTTTTGTACAACTTTTGTCTACTAATTTATACTCGTACGTACCTAACGTACAGATAAGAATCTTAAAAATTGCGCCACTGTTTATAAAAAAAATGTAACAACTATTTCAATTATTATTACAACTAGTACAAGTATAATTTACTTACATTGTAATTTCAAAGATTGTCCTTGAAATGATTCGATCAATACAACAAGATTTACGCACATAGCACAACCAGTAACGTTAAAAAGTCCTTACTTTAACAGCCACTAATAAACCTTAATTAAAAAGAAAAAATATAGAAAAAAGTTGTGATACAAAAAAAAAACAAATGAGGTAATTTGAATAAAGAACGAACTCCAAAAGTCCAACAGTTGTTTGTCTGACGCCGTTGACGGTTGACGCAAGAAAAACGCCAGTCAATAATAATTTTAGCAAAACTACCATTGCGTAACGTATATGATGGGTTTCCATAAACAATATCCGTGCTAAACATACGGTGTGAATGACCTACGTAGCCCCCAACCGCGCCTCTTTGTTATAGTATAAGACGTACAAGTTTATTGACCGTTTTCAATCTACCTGTTTACTCCAAGTGTGGATTATTGACACATGATGACCGACCGTGAAATTGTGCATTAATGTTGCTAGTGTCAAAATACAGTGTTAGTTTTTTTCAGCAGTGACAACACTGTGTTGCGGGTTGTTGCACAATCGGGCGAAGTTAGTTTCGACTAGTTTTTTTCAAGTTTATCAAAGCTGTGCTAGTATAGAGAACAAATAAAATATAAAATTAAGCTTATTTTCCTCTAAAGAACTAAGTACCTACTTGACTTCAAATAAATATCGGAAGATATCGGAAAACTCTAGTAAGTGGCAATAGAACGTTTCCAGAGCAAGATTATTATTTCTCATGTCATTACACCTACATAGGTAATAATACTTACTGTAAGTACTTAGCAAGGTCAAGTGTTTTCGAGCCAAAATGGAACGCGGGTTTTTCTTTATGTGTTTTTTTCTCGAAGTTGGTAGCACGAGTTATTCATGTTGTGTTCTCATTTCTCGCGAAAACCACGCAATACATATTTGTTAGCAAGTAACGAAATTCTTCGGTCTTAGATCAGTGACGGGGACTCCCGAGCGAACAATCATGACTCTCATTCAATTTATCCGCAGAAATTGTATTTTTTTTTCCCACGACCTACACACGTCTTTATCAGATTAGATAGAATTTTCCCTTTTCATGTATTAGCATAAATTGTACAATAATTTGATAAAAGTAGGTGTAAGTACTTTGACAAAACATTCAATGTGTACAAAAAAACTGTGATTCATATATTTTTTGCTGTTATGTGTAATCATGACCTTCATGTTAAAAGGTATCTCACAGATCAGTGCCTACGCTTTTAGTCCTTGAAAAGATAAGCATTATTATTTATTTCGTAACTTGAAGCAAGTTTTCACAACGTTGCCCGTTCTTGTTTAATCTGTTACTTAGGCTTAAAACGCAGTCGAAGCCCTCATAAAATCAATCTAGATTAAACAGTTAACAACTAACAGAGCAACGACACGATTTAATCAAATACTTCGTAGAAACAACGCTTACAGACGAGAATAAACTTAATAACCTTTTAGAAAAATGTTTCATAATCCTTAAAAATAAGACAACGTAGATTCAAAGAACCGCGCCCTAATCTTAAACGACGACTTTCTTGGAATACATTATTTATTTTTCGTTAGTCAACTTTCCGCCCGACTATGTTTTTTTATGAATCACGACGGGTAGATAAATATTTTGTTCTAATTGTGTAATCTATTGGTTTTAAATTTTAATAAAATAATATTTCTTTATGATAAGCAGGTGATAGATAATGTTTTAGTAATAGATACTTGACAGCATTCGCCTGTAGCATGCACAAATGCATATAACACGTATCGTATGCAATAATAAACACTGCACCTTCCGGCTTCAAAATGTATGACCGACTTAGCAGTTTCAAACGTAAGTAAGCTTTGTTTACATTTACAAACAAGAGTAGCTATAAAAATAATAGCTGCGAAGTATGGATCAATGTGCCAGTATTTTGTAAAAAATAATAATGTACCATTTATGCACACACATATAAACAGACAAGAAGAAAGGACAGAAAAATACATCCAAAGTTGATGCTTAGGTATTTCTAAAGAAATCTCTTTCAGCATATCTGCGATAGGAAGGAATATAAAAAGTGATGGAGACAACGTGTGTAATAGAAGAAAAACAAAATACATTTAAAATCAAAAGACAAATCACTAATTTAAATATTAAACATACAATATGAGAACATACTTACATACTACATATTTCTAAAATATCATTACAATATAATGATAATAATTATAATGTAATAAAAATAAAATACAATATGCAACTATGACGAAGTGGATAGATAGTGTTCTTTTACTCTTCTTTTAAATACTGCAACAGTTTGTTTAATTGATATGCAATCGCAAGCGATAAGAACGCGGAATTCGAACTGGCGTGAATGATAAATATTTACAAAAAAAAACGCTTATAAAATATTTATAAGTAGTGCGATAGAAGCAAGCAATGTCATCAAACTGGGAAATACAAGTTTTTGGCAGTGTCATCGATTTTTTTTATAAAACAGTGATGTTCATTTCAATAACAAGAAATACTAAAAGCTGCAAAATTATATGATTTTAATTATTATTTATTGTACACTATCCACAAAAACAACAGCAGCTCAACAAGAGGATATGCAATAGGAAAACATTAGAAAATAGGTACTTGTTTTTTTTACGGAAAACTTACGAAAGGTCACTATTGTGTCATTGTATGCAACACGCGATTAGGGTCACGTAGCTGCGCTGATTCGTAATAGTTCCTTATAATTATTTACATAGCAACTGGTGTATCGGACTTTGCTAGACGACTCTCTATCGGACACATTATATTGAATAAAATTTATCAGCTATATTTAAAAAAAGAACAATTCGGAAATGGATAAGAACTGATTATCTTTGAGTTGTTCGTAATTGCGTTTTTGAGGAAATTCCCGAATTCATTTGACTCGCCGATATTACCAGGTAAATAGAAACGTAATTAAATGCGTCATGTGTGCATGAGATTAGCATACATTTATAATATGTTCAAGCAAAAAGAGACCTTATTTATGGTCACACTCCTAAAAGAATTGCAAAAGTGAAAGTAAAGAGGTATTTTTCCGAAGGCTTATTTACGTACCATATTTATTTACTATACAACAGCAATAAAATGCCCCTATTGTGTCAACACAAGGTGCGAATAATAAATAAGATTAGTCACAGACAATTCTATTTTTATTCCACTAATTTATGCAGCTATTAGGATTTTTTTTTTACATAAAAGGCAACGAGGCAATGTAGAACTAACATAAATGTACCTAAAAGGATTTCCCTATTATAATACGTCGTTTCTATGCAGTGAGACAAAGAATTATAAACTAGACAACGAACATTACTTCGACTGACACCTCACAAATCCGGAACATGTGTTTTACTTTAAAAACATAAAAGTTTTAAGTGTCGACTGCCTCGTCGGACTAGTGGTCGCAAGCTGAGCACGAAGTCTTGGGATCAATTCCCAGTACCCTAATTACGTAATGCACGATCAATAAGAAATTGAAATGAATTGAAACAGATTGCTAGTCCATTGCTTCATAAGTTCGAAAAAATAAATTCAGCAGATTTTCTACTCGAACTTATGAACTAGCAATCTGTTTCAATTCATTTCAATTTCTTACTGATCGTGCATTACGTAATTAGGGTACAGGTCGGGCAGTGTGTGGAATTTTTCAATTAGAAATTACTAGAGATGGGCCGAATGTGAACTTCAGCCGAATATTCGGTTAAAATGAAAAGTTCGGCCGAATTTAAATAAACCAGGAACTAATCCAGACTCCAGGCTGCTACTGAGTAATTTGAAATTCGTGATTCATGAGTCTGGATTTGTGCCCGGTTGATGGCACTAGTCAATAGGCTCGCCCCATATTACATGGCGAAATGTGGGTGTGCTATAGGTATACCTCTGCCTAACCCTTCCGAGGATTATAGGCGTGATGATATGAACAGATTTGAATAAAACAGAATCGGGACGTTGTAAAAATATCTACATGAAATAAATACATTTTAATGTGTTGGTGAGCAGTCAGTAGTTTGTGCTTAATGCTTATCAACGGACGTACAAGCTGATACGTTGTTTTGTTATATTGTTCATATTATAATATCATAGTAATAACTGCATGAATACAATTTACCATTACTTGTCGATACTACTACATAAAACAATCATAAACTATACTACTGATTCTGTAACTCTTAACTTCACCAAGGAGACATTGTAGAATACATTAAAATTGTTTATAAAAGTTATCCTGCCACACAGTGCGTCCACACGGTCGTGCGTCGTGGACAAAATGAAAAAAATATTTATTATGCGCATAAAAACGATGGTCGCGTTGCGCGCCGTCTTGACGTCCACGTCCGACGCGCCTCCCGGTTAGATAACGTGAATTATTATTATTACACGCTCACGTTTCCACGTAAAACATGTGAACAATGTAAAAAAAAATATTCCGAGAGTTCAACACAATCGAGACACCCCATCGTACTACGATACACGAAAAAAGCATAAAAAAACATTTAATACCACCTCTTTATATCCACGATAAAACATTGGCCTCTCTAAATTGAGACATTTTATTATTAGAAATACGATTTTGACAGTCGTAAAGCAACGTCGATCCGAAGTTATTATATCTGTTTACGAGTCGAAATATCACAATACGGCCTAGGAATAAAGCGAAAATTTTGAATTACGGGCTACGGCGCAACTGAAACTCGATGCTGAAAATATTAAAAATTTTATGCCCTGAGGGAGTGTGATTTGTGCCACTGGGCGACGCTGTCTTCCGTTTTCCGCGTTGACTGCGAGCCAATGTCATTGCCATTCTCTTAGCAAGGTTATCGTTACGGTGCGTATTCTAAATCCGTCAGTGGCGAAAACTTCTAATTGAAGAGATTGGACTAAACAACGTGTCGTTAGAGACGCGCTAACAAGATGGCAGCACATGCTAATTCGGCTGGTACTACGTGTTTGTGAGTCACGTTTTTTCGTCTGTGACGAAGTTTTTCCTGTCGCCCGCTGCGTACGACCGTGACATTTGGTTGTCTGACCGATTGCACGGCCTTCGCTCGCGGTCATCAACTCCGCGTGTGAGTCGGTACCTCACCTTACGCTGCGTTTTCACTAAGTGTTGCCTCTCGCTCGCACTTATGTAAACATAGGCATCGAGATAAAGAGCGTTCGTTTGTTTCTCTAAGCGTAAAAAGTAAAAAACGTTGCTCATAACATGTAAAATAGCTTAAAATAGTAATGGTCGTTGCCATGTGGTTTAAAGTAACTCTGTAAGGTATACTTAAGAAATCATTATTGTGAATAATTCGGTTGGTTTGTCAGACGGAATGGAATTTTGAGGCAGGAAATGACCGGTACTTGATGTAAATCTATCAGATCTACGATAATAGCGAACAAAAAAATCGTTTTAGTTTTTAAAACAATGGAAGTAGGTAATTAGTTTGACTAAAAAATCTCCACCAAGTGTAATGTCCTTTGAACAGGCATGTTACTGAAGCGAATCTTTACGATTTCTTTTTAAAACAGCGGGAGAATGTAGGCTGTTACTCAAGTAAGTATTTTCTTTTCTCTTTTTATCACAACTTTGTTCATTACTTATGGGTCAAAAAGAATCCTATTAAGTGAGCAATTTCAGTCTAAAATTGTACTCATTACGTAAAAAACTTTTAACAAAAGAACTAAGTTTCAGTACGGCTATTTGCTGGTTCCAGTAAATAGATTTATTTCAATAGAGAGCATTTTTTGTGACCTAACCTTAATTACGACTGAAAATTCAAATTAATAACATAGTAGAGCCATGTTCCAAACATTATTATTAATGACTTCACCAAACTTCGACCACACACAAACAACATTAACTGTTGGTTCCAATAGACCATTAACATCGGAATTAACTACAAAGTGTGGAGCGGTTGCAAATCGTCTGCGACTAACAATATGCCTTATAGATAGATACCAAGAAAGGCAGCAAAATGTTTGCGGAACTATTTACAAGGAAACGCAAAGCGCTCTGTGCTATATCAACAAGGTTAGCAGCGAAGGTGGTTTGGATAGTTGAGAAACATTTCTCTACGCCAAGCTCCATTTACACTGTCTTAAAGATAAGGTTGACTAAATCTCTTATGTGTTCAGTTGCTTGAATAAAAGCGTGTGATTTATATGATGACGACGTGACAATATGACTCGACCAAAATCCGTCACGCTAGGCCCAAAACAATTGTTTCGTGAGGTCACAAACGGAGTCAACGCTCTTTAAAAGATTGTATCTTTGTTTGGAAGATTCTAGAAAGAAATGCGTACGTGGCTGGAATTTGTATATAAAATGATCATCACGTCAGTTCAGGAGTGTATCTCGTTCAATTTAAATAGTACATACGGAGTGTTTACGCACTTGGCGGGCTAAAAAATTGGCATGGTTTCTGGATAAAATACAGTTCCAGAAGAATAACATAATATTTCATTCACGTTTTCAACCAAAGTTATTTAAGGAAACAAATCTAATTTTAGAAACGAACTCGCCGATCATATTTGAATGCCTTTGTTATCGCAAGTCATGTGTTCGTGGAAGCATTATTATCAATTCTACTGTACCAAAATATTGACCGGCTTCAAGCAAACATTCTGAATTAAATTCTAAGTTGAGCAGTTAGTTCATAAATCACAAAACACTTTGTAGTAAACATAGGCATTACAACAAGAGAACAACGGAATCAACAAAGAGACGTATGACTAATTTTACTCGCTACATATATGACTCAACGGGTTAGTACTAAATCAGCACGAACGAGGCACAGGCCTGAGAACAAACTAGCGTGGTGTTACGCTTCTTGAACAAAGAAAAAAGGGGATGTTAAAACACGGCCAATGACTATACTATAAACCTCTGAGAATTCGTGTCTGGCTAGTATAATGAGACATGCCCTTCCTCCCGTGTGACATCTATTAGTGGCAGGAGGATAGGTAACAAGGCGGAAGGTTGGAGGTCTTTCTAGCTTGGTCGGTATTAACAAATCAAAAGGGGAAGGTGTGTTAGAAAAAGAGCTGCGTTGGTGACTGATGATGTCGATTCCCATGTCTGTTAAAAGCGATTAGTTCGTAATTGCCCGCCGGTTGAACTGGAGCGATCGCACTGTTTTTATCGGATTTTTTCGGGAGCTCAGGAAATAAATTGTTGAGAACCGAGTGCTTTTTCAAGTAGGTAACCATTTTTGTAGATTGCAGTAAGGAGGTGGTATAATGTTCACTTAACGTATTATGTACGTCGGTTTTAGACGTCTGTTGCAGGTTATACAAAAGTAATGGAACACTATTTTCGCGTCAGGTTGTTTATTTATGCTTTGTCATATTCGTTTATCAATTCACCTACATACTTACATAAGAGTAATTTGTTCTAACACAATCTAATGTGAATTAAGTAATTTGTTACATAACTTTGTACTGACGTTCAAGTTTTAGTTTAGACAACAAGATTTTTTTAATTAGTTCACTTTATTATTATTATTCAATTCAACATTTATAGCTCAAATAAAATTTAATATGAATTTATAACAACTGTCATTAAACCAAATTGGAGCGAATAGTCCAGTAAAAAAAAAACGGTCGCCATGACAACAGCAATAATAACGTTGCCCTAACGTACTGGCTAATTGAATGATTGCTTGTAATTGTATGTTCCAGCCCTTTTGTTAAAGTACCGAGTTTGCGGTTTAACGGCCACATGCAGCAATTTGAAAGGGAAAATTATATTGCTAGACAGACAAAAATAAAATGGTCGGTCAAGAGAGGGGGGAGACGATTTGATTGGATCGGAACGTTGGGATAGGTCAGTTACACTAGGAGCAAAGTCGGGAAAAACCGTATGTGTCATCGTTGTAAACGTAAACAGTTGAAGGTTTTAATGAAGAAAACCGGTTATTTTGGCAGGTACGTGACATTATGCATGCAGCATTGACATTGGCGAAGTGCAATTGGTGCATCGGTTGCTGAAGTGGCAGTGGGCTGGCCATGTTTGTCGAAGGACCGGGTGGTGGAGCAGACGAGTCCTGGAGTGGAGACCTCGTATCGGCAAATGTAGTGTGGGACGCCTCCAGCTAGATGGACAGAGGTGGCTGGGTCAGACTGGATGTGGAAGGCGGAGGACAGGGTGTTGTGGCGCAGCCTGGGAGAAAGGCTGAGCTGATTTTGATTGATTGATATTGGTCTGTTTTAAATAAATAAATAAGTAAGTAATTAATAGGCACATTGCAGAACTTTAGTTGCTAAGTAATAGGCTCATTGCATTTATCAAGAATTTGGTTCATAGAGGGCTCCGCAGACACGCAACGCGACGGCTCGATGCGACACCGGTAGAACAATTCTGTGAAGTTTTCATAGAAATATTAAGTCCTCAAGAACATTAGAGTTAATTTCTTAGACATCTGTAACTTCTATGTTCTGCGTGTCCTGTCTTTATAGTTTCTCCGAATTTCAAGGAAACATCTCGGAAAGGAGTAATGTAAGGATGCAGCTGGCGTTCTGTAGTTTCTGCCTGGTACATGGAAGGAGGTGGCGGTGCATGGGGGAGGCTTATATCCAGCAGTGGACGTCTTTCAGCTAAAATGATGCTGAATGAGGCAACATTAATGTGGGTTTTTGGTGAAGGAAGACTTGAACTATCTGAACGAGACTAATTAGAACCTACGTGAAAGTATTTAATCTAACACAAGTATGTACTTACAAGTATTTCATTGTATAATAAAATTATTATGTTTACTGTTGTTATTAATAAACTTTCATAACAGCTTGCTATTGAATGAAAGTGAAAACAAATGTTCGTGTAACATTTTCATCGAGAATTAATAAAATTGCAAGTTATTTTGTTATATGAACAAAAATTAGACAGCTTTATACTTACATAAAACGTATATTTCATCTACATTATTTACTTAGTAAAGTATATAAACCAACCAAGCTGCCAATTATTTTGATACGTGCTTATTTTTTTTTTTTATATTATATCCTTCACAAGTTAATAATTTTAATTATGTATTTATTTCGTAAATTGTGTTATTGTTTATTAAATGGTTAACGGGGATGAGAACCTTCTTTAAATATTTAAATAAAAAAAATCTTATGAGATATTTTTTTTCTTTATTTAATTTTATTGAACGTAAATTTCAATTTCCCCAATACATGAGTGGGTGTTGACTTGGTTTAGAAATTAATTTGAGATGAGATTTATCCCCCTAATTACTAACTAACTTTGAGCCCTGAAAGGGGGCCTATCATCCAATTTTTTCTCCTCCACGTCATACTTAACTTGACATATTTTTAAGTAATATTTAAATTACTTCTTAGCTAATATAATGAAAAATGTCATACTGTGGAAAAAAAATTGCCATTATAACAAGATGCAACGAACGTAGTACTTCATAATTGTACCTACTTAGCCATTACAGGACGCACAAACAAACGATACCATTTTATTACCTTCTGGTCTTCCTATTAAATTTATATTATTTACTATTTATTTATATTACTCACGCACATTTAAATAGCTAAATAATACTAGATATAATTTAATTACTGTCTATGGTCAAGACCGCTTGTCAGCGTCGCATAGACAATGAGGATATTACTACTCCCTGTGATACTTAGGATATAATTACTAAGAACTTTTCCACTAGTCTCATACTTTCAATGACACGACTAATGACCCGAAGAATTGAAGACATTTAGGTATTTATTAACACTAGATACGAGTATATCGTAGGATGATTCGACAATTTGAATTTTTGCGATAACCCCTAAGGCCTCAAGGGATATTACGAAAACACGGATAACTAGACAATGGTGAAAACATTTTTGCTAGCAACTTGGAAGTTGCGCTCGCCGGCCGCTGCCGCGGCACCGCGGCTCGCTTCGCTCGCTCGGCTTGCGCGCGGTTGGTCACAATTCCAACCTAACATTAGACATTATTTTAACTAAACCTTTTTTACAGTCCGTTCCACCGATTGTGACTTCTATTGTGTTGGTGGCATGACAAATGGCACCAACACTTTTTCTTGATGCACTCTACACCCGTATAAAGGGTTGTGCAGACCAGCGCGACTTGTCGCGCGACGCGACACGACCAATACAATCTCTAAGAAAACTTCACGGTATAACAATAACCGGTGTCGCATCGCGCGACAAGTCGCGCTGGTCTGCACAAGCCTTAAAGCACGTATCTTCTAAATTCAACTTTAAAATCTTCGGTGGTAGTGCGTTGTCATGTCAATCATTTAGTCACTGACCAGCACCCTAATTGCGTAAAACACGATGAATCAAAATCTGAATATTTTTGTAGGAATATCCTACAAAAATATTCAGATTTTGATTCATCTAGCTAACCCCTTCATAATGTTCGAAAAATTGGTCTGCTCAGCAACGTAAATAACGCAATGAATCTTGTTGAACTGTCAAAATGAAACAGATTGTGATCGATCGTGTGCTACTCAATTAGGGTGCTGCATTCAAAAAATTAATTAATTCAAAAATAACAATAATTAAAAAATTCGACGAATTTTTTTAATGTATGTCGTTACAATTTTGAATGAATGACTAGTTTTAAAGTAACATGATATCATTATAAAGACAAATTCTCTTCTCATTTACTGTGCTCAGGGGATCACATGATACAAAGAACTTACCCATAATTTACGAACCAATTTCACATGAACCCACTAAAACCAAATGAATGCCCACAAAGGGGTCCCAATTACTAAGTGCGGGTATTAATAATGGTAGTGACAAATAGGGTGAAAGATATTTGAGTTATGAACTGTACGGAAACTCTTTGAACTTTAGATATAAGAAGCTTCCCCTCTCATGGACTAACAGACAATCAATCAACAGGGAAGAGGTTTGCATTTCATTAAGTGGCTATGAATAACAAAGTGTCGTTTCTGCGTTCTGAATATTTTTATAGTCTACAAGCGACGATTTCTTTATTTCGTAAGTTTAAGTTCATGTATAATGCAGAATTATAAACCTTTTGGAATATATTCTCTACTAAATGATGGTGAAAACTGCATTTAAACTCGTTGAGTAGTTTAGTTTAGAAGAACAACGCGGTCACACAGACAGACAAGAAAAGAGACTTTTTAGGGATCCGTAGTCAAAACCCTTAAGCTTTGTGCAGACCAGCGCGACTTGTCGCGCGACGCGACGCGAAGTTTTCTTAGAAATTGTATTGTTCGTGTCGCGTCGCGCGCTTTTCGCGCTGGTCTGCAAAAGCCTTTATAGTGTCGCCATGTCCGTCTGTCCGCGGCTTAGTTCAGAGACTCTTAGTAGTCTTAGTACTAGAAAGCTGTAATTTGGCATGGGTCTACATATTAATCACGTAAAATAAAATACTGAAAAAAAAAAATTGTGTACTTCCCCTGCACTTAAAGTGGGAGATTTTTTTTCTCGTCTATTCCATTCCAGGGGGCGTCGTCGTTGGAAAGGTCGTTCAAAAATATTGTGAGTGTGTGACCATTTTTGAATTCAGGGATCCGTTTGCAAAATATTAAGCTTAGTGCTCATTTTTGTTAGACAAGTGTGTGTCCTGCAAGCTAAATGGTTGGTTTTAGATACGTGAAAAAATTAAGGGGGATGCGCCAAGGGGATGACAATTTTATTGATCACAATATCCTTCATTTTGACCGTCAGCCACATTCATTGCGTTATTAAGTTTTTGGGCAGACGAATTTTTCAAACCTATGTAGTAATGGATTTGGATTTATTTTCTTAACCCTTGGGTTGTGTAATAGTAATAGTCCATTTATTTGTGAGTATATAGTTACAGAGATTTTACATGGTTTTAATAGTTCAACACATTCTCCCGTTTCCGGCGTTCAAATACATTGTCAGGGCTTTGCTTAGTTTATTAGATTACACATTGAATTGATATTGAATCAAATAAATTAGGATAACATTCAAGTAACAAGTTAGTCAAATACCTATATTAGCTATAGAAATGTCAAAAAGATTTAATTAAGTCAAAGAAATAGTAAGAAAAGAATAATATTATAAATATTTCCTAATATTTATGTCAACTTTTCATTAATAAATTAATTACTCGAGTTGTAGTATTTACTAAAGAGGTAAAGTAATTGAATAATAAACATTTAAATGTCCTAAAGTTAAGAGTTTTAAAACAATCTGATGACTTATTATTATTACTTATAATTTAAATTTTGGTCGCCATACAAAATACTCGTACATTAGGTACTTATTAGAAAATAGTTTATTATTTCGTCTAGATACCTACACGAAGCATTTGAACTTTGTAATTGAAATTGTCTTATGCAATGCAGTTAGGGTGCTAACCTAAAGTGGGGACGTAGCTAAAAAACGAGATGGAATGGTTATCTGTGGTAATAGTGACAGAGACAAAGGAGAAGGAATGTACAATGTAGGATGTCTAGTAGGCAGATGGATGACAAGAAATAGTCGGGAGTAAGTAGGTACCTACCTAGTAACACCTATTATACTCAATTTGAAATAAGATTACATATTTAAACAAACCTTTTTTACAGTCCGTTCAACCGATTCTGACTTTTATACCGTAGACATAAGGATGGCATTAAAAGCAAAAAAGTGGTTACAATATCAACTGTTTACTGCAGCTGCCATTTATCATGCCACCAACGCAACAGAAGTCAAAATCGGTTGAACGAACTGCAAAAAAGGTTTAGTTATGTCTAATCTTATTACAAATGGAGTATGCTAGAGCACATATTACGCTAGAGTGCCATCTACGAAGACGTGCCTCCTCCGCACTAACAATTCTTTAGTACGGAGCGGAGCAGAGTGGGGCGCATCTTCCACATCTTCGACTCTTCGTGGATGGCACTATCTGTATCTATAGGCACAGGACCGGGGTTGCCAACATGCTACAGGGAAGGTGTACCTATTCTCAGCAGTGGAATAGTTGAGGCTGTATAATTTAATGATCACCAGAGCAAATTTTCGAATATTATTTAGGTACGTAACGTAAGTACTTATTTCGGGTTTCAAACTTTATTTTAAGAACTTCACAACAACCATTAAGTAGTTTTTAAACAAGCTACCTACTTAGCAGTTTATTGAGTATTTTTGTAAATTAAATGATAATGAAAGTAAAATGCATCAGCTGCTTCCTTTGTGTCAAGGGAATCAGGTTATTCAACGGCTTGTAGGCGGTAGGTCCATGACTTGAGTCTCATTATGACTATCTAGGTACGTAGAGTACAGGTATAATGTGATATGATAATATATCTCAAGCAAGATTTAAAAAAATATATTTTGTGAATATTTTTATGGTTAACGACGAGATTTCAAAATGGATGGGTTCAGAGACAATGAAAGTATAGATTTTTTTTACTATGGGCAGGATAATAAATGAATAAGTTTGAATGGTCTAGAATAGGTACTTAGGTAGGTATATTATGATTCGATTTAAATGCAGGAGAAATATCATTCCCTTGTTTTTTTAAATAGGAACTATTGTTACCTGAATTCAATCTGACCTTATCATTTTCATGTAAAAAAGATGAGAGCAAGCTGTTCTGTTGTGAGAATTTATAGGACGCGCTAAGAATAAGGGGCGTTAGATTAAGGCCCACTTTGTTTCCTAGTTCTCCCCCTATTTACTCTATCACGAAAGCAATGTAGGTACCCAAGAAAATCTAGTCAGAATAGTCATGTAATAAAGGTAATGTAATGACTAACTTGTTTTAAAACCTGATAGTAGATCTCATGACTATAAAATTACGTAAGTAAGTAAATAATAAAACTATAATAGGCATGTTATTAAAAAAGACACCATGCCGCCTTGCGTGGGTGGATCACGTGGGCCAGGAGAACATAAAACTATGGTAGGTACGATTATAAAGAATATGGGGAGGGAAGTAAGTAATTGACTCTTTAGTACGAGTAAGTCTGTAATGAAAGTATCTACCCATGCACCTAACTACAAAAATAAAATAAAATAGGTACTTATATGAGAAAAAAAAAACATTTAGGTAGGTACCTAAAGTTATAAACACAACCGACAAATTCATTAACAAAACATAACAATAAATCATTTACGTAGATAAAAACACTGCATTATCAGACTCGAGATATAACCTTGAACGGTCGTCTACTGGGCCGTTCACCCTAATTTATCAACAATATCCTACTGTGGTGCGTCTGTAGGATTATTTCTGATCTATGAACTACAGCGTACCTAAAATAGTTTGTTTGAAAACAGACCGGCGAAAATATGCTAGGTACTACAACAACATTAGCTTTGCCAACGAATAAGAGCAACAAGTAACTGATTTATTCAGACGATTTGAAAGGCTTCGACATCAAATGTCATACAAAAGGTTATACATTATATAAGGTGTGCACAGCCCCGATGCCTTGCTTTGACATGCAACACAATAGTTTAATTACATGCGAGTACACGGATAAAACGTTACGTAAGGTATACGCAATTTGCGCAAAAAATAACTTCTTACCTACTTAAGCATAGACAATGAGGTCAATGACACAAAAACGGATTACGCTTCGTTTCCGTGCGACAGATACGTTGTAGGCATTTCAAATTGTAATTAGTCATGCGGACGCCGGTTTAATCTATGGACTAGGATCTGACGTTTCAACATTTTAAAACTTCATTCCATTTGACACTTGGTAAAAATTCAAAATTACGACCGTTCGTAAAAACATGTGTTTTCAAATAGATACAAAATTCGAAAAAGTATGACCCGTAGGCGTGTGAGTGTGTACCAGTGAATTAATTTCTTGTTCAAACATACCTGTAGCGAGTCGAATGAAGATCGTTCACCTTCCGACAATGTAAACCTTTGTTTCAACACAAGTCAACGGCTCCCAATCAATCCCAACAGTTTATCTGGAAATAGAAACGACTTATTCAATGTGGGTACTCCGCTTTATGATTCATCCAACGCGTTGAACTACCCGTTTATTAATAAAATCCTTACATTACGAGGGATAGTAGAAAAAAACGAAACACATGCCTATATCTACAGATGTAAACAATGAACATGTGTAGACAAGACGGGCGGCTACAAAAAATCCCAACTTCAAAAGGGGATACTAACCGTTCACGTTAGATAAAAATCACGTTCACAGAATGTCCACAAACACGTAAAATTTAACAGCGCACAGGAGGCGGTATGTCGTACCGGAACAAAACTAGTTTATTTTTCCGATCGCATCACAGAGAGCGACAAACGTCCAACCTCAGCGGGGGCCGGCGCGAGACTGAGCGACGGTAGCGCCAGTGTTGCCAGACGCCGAAGGAGTGTCCTCGTACAGACGTGGTCTGAAATCTCGTATTTTGCCAACACAACCTCGTACATACCTTAAAAATTAATAAATTGCTATTTTCTTACTAAAACTCTAAATTAACTTTTTTTTATGTTATAGAAATTATGAAAGATTTCATTTCATTAATTTTTCTTGTTTTCTTTATGTAAGATGTAACGTTAAAACGTAGAAAATACATTATATTTTATAAAATACATATGTCTAAGTTAATTCCGTTTATTGCCCGTGGTTCGAACGCGTAGTTCTTCTAGTAGGACCAAGGGTATTTTTCTTATCGGTCACTCCACGTCCACATAATACACCAAACCATCCATATTAGATACATAATACACCAAACCAAAATTCCGGTTGACCTGCCACCTGTGCGACCATAGTGCATAGAGATAGACACTACCTAGATTGTCCAGCGCGTGTAGAGTGCGCGCAAGTTATGTCTGCGCGTGGCTGAAATTGAAATCGGAACTAATAAGCACAGAGCATGTAACTTTACTTTACTGCTAATATGTAAGCCGCCGCCGCGCCGTCTTGTCGTTTATGTCAGGTCTATTTATCTAAAGAATTATTTAGATATTTAGTATAAATTCATTGCGAATATTTAGAGGCGCGTTCAGAGATATGATTTGTATCAACGAATCTCGTACAAAATCGTACGAGGATGGATGTAAGCTCGTACCTCGTACCAGGACCTCTGAATCTCGTACATGTACGAGGAACCTCGTACGGATGGCAACACTGGGTAGCGCCCTCTCGGTCGCCCTGAGTCGCGCGTGTGTGCGTGTGTGCCGCTGTGGGGGTGCCGCCCTCAGCGCCCCGTGTCGCTCCTGCCGTTTATTTATTTTCGAGTGTGGGGTGTTCAGTGTACGAAAATGGTGCATTCATCATACGAATACAAACGCACCGAAGATCCAGCTTGGCCAGTTGCAACAAGCGTACAAGGATAAAAGCGTTTTTAAAACATAAACGTCTTTTTTTAAACGGCCGTGAACCGAACATCAGCCGCGGTCATTGCCACAGGCGTCAATATAAAAATATTCACGTCACAATAACGCCGCGTGATATGGCTAGAAAGGGGGTAACTACTGAAATGACGACTAATAGAGAAGTATGGAAAAAAAGGGACATGTTGCGCCGACCCCAAATAAAATTGGGATAAGGGCAGGAGAATGAATGATGTGTTTTATATTCTTTTATATTATTGTATTATCTAATTGTTATTTATTAGTAAATTGTCCGGATAGGTACACCTGGCAATACGTTTTATTAGTATTAGACTCTTTTATCATTTTTCGTTCAGCGACGAATTAATTAATTAATCATAATTAATAACATAGGCACACACTTATATAATATTTATACCTAAACATGTCGTTTAATCTTCGTCCTTTTAGAATTACGTTTAAAATAAACCTTAACCAATGACGTACGCAAAATCTTTTAAATTCCTGTGTCAATTTTATTTATTGCATTCTTTTGATGTACCTAACTTTTTTTGTATAAAGTAAGCAAAGATTGCTCGTAATGCATGACCTACGTGAGACCTCTTTCAAATTATTTACGTAAACAATATAATGTAAGTAGTACAAAGATACGCTAGGGACGAGTTTATTTGCGTCCAACAAGGCCAAAGTGGAAACAATCTACTTCTACAATAATAAATTAAATATGTCATCCTCTACCTAGCCTTTTGCCAACTATTTTGGGGACTGGAAGCTGAAATAATGGTATTCACCAGTATTTTACATGCATCTACTGCTTATCTGACCTCTACAACTCAGTTGGTGACACAATACCCCTTGGTAAGACTGTTTGTCAGACTTTTAAGCTTCTGGCAACCCGTAACGCCTGTCAAAGATCTACAAATGACAGTCGAGACCACAGACCAAATAAAAAACCAAGACAAAGCGCTGCGAACAATACGATGAAGCATGCCTAAACTACACCGCTGCTCCGTGCATACACGCTCACACACACACACACATTTAAAACCATTTATAATGACACTAAAATCAAACTACACCACACAAAGTGCACACATGTTTACGAAATCGGTTTCACTTCACTGTTGACAGCGGTCTGCCTTGGTTTTTTATTTGGTCTGAGGCCGGGAGCCCGGGAGCCCGGGACCTACGTTATACCCATCGTGCTTTCCGAAGCTCGGAGGGGTCAAGATGTGTACTTAATAGATAGTCACCCATCTATAGACCAACCTCGGCAAGCTTAGCTTAACCTTCTGTCGACTCGAGCCACGAGCCCCTCCATATTAAATTAGAAAATGTAAGCTTAATTTATTAACAATCATAAATCTACTCGTTTCGGTTTCGCTCACAGAATCATTACTCAGCGTTTTTAATCGATTACGAAACAATAGAATCGATTTATCGATTACTTATTTAAAAAAATACTTTATCGATGATCGGTGATCTTTTCTTTATTTATTACACGTGCTTATTTTGGTGGGGAGGGTCAAAGTTGGTAATCCTTTGACTGCATACAGATGATTCTAATATTTTACGTTTTCGTGTTACTGCCCCAGTAGTTAAGTGAACAAAGTATGAGTTATGACTTATGACCCTTTATTTTTGACGGTTTGGCTGTCAAACTACAAAGTATTTTTCATGGAAATAGTATGACCGAGTATGTAGATTGTAGGTACTATACGAGTACAAGGTGTTCTTTTAGATATCCCTTAACTCTAGCTAACCCATGTCAAAGAATCAACTGGCATATCTATGTACTCATGGTATGGTACTGGTTTGACCAGTACCTACCTGGTGAAGACCAGAACTGGCCCTGAGTGGCCCTGACGGATCACTCAGTCAGGGCCAGATCTGGTCTTGATCACATAGTTGGTATAAGAAACAGTGAAAATAATGGAGATTACAAAGTTGTTGTAACTTATTTACATTTAACAGGTTCCAGAACGATTATATTATTATTTTAATAAAGATGTGGTTTTGAGCAAAAACAAAAGAAATCAGCTGTTGTTTACTCAGTTGGTACCTTGAGTGCCCCGTTGGTGTCTTGGTCGCAAGCGCTACTGGTCCTTGGTTCGAAACTTCGAATCCAACGTCGGACAAAAGTGTTAAGTATTTGGTTTTCATCTCTCATCGGACTATGAGAGTAAGGGAAGAGAGAGTGCAACTGTGTCTGCTCACACATCTGTGCACTATAATATCTCCCGCGTAGATGGCCAGTCTCCGCTCAGATTGGCCGACTTGGCCGAAATTCGGTTCGAAGAACTACCTATATAAGTATATACATACATAATCAGCCTATAATGTTGCCATTGCTGGGCCATAGGCCTCCTGTCTTCGAGAGGGAGTGGGCTCTACCACGCGGGCCCAGTGCGGGTTGGTAGATGTCACATGTCTTCGAATGTTTGGTTCTAGGACATGCCGGTGTCCTCACGATGTTTTCCTTCACCGTTTTAAGAGCAGTGGTGATGAAATTATTCACACAAAGTAAAGCGCCTGGGTTCGCCTCAGCTCGTAAGTCGGGGCCGTTACCACTGGGCAACTGCTGTAGAACTACACTGAGGAGCATTATAAAAATATTAGGTCAGTGATAAGAACCTTGGTGTTAAAGTTGATCTAAATAAAAACATGTTGCTTTATTAATAATTCATTATTGAATTGCATTTTTAGGGTACCGTACCTATGGAACCTCTACTAGTGCGAAAACACCGATGTCTATCCGCCCGTCTGTCTCATCTGTCTGCCTGTATGATTGTATGCCATCGTCTGGCTTACAACCGATAGTCAACTCTACTACTTTTACCACGACTTTGTCGGTGTGAAATTTCTTGTTCCTCGACCGACCCCACTGCGTCGCATCGCATCGTCCGCCCGCGTTATTATCTGTGCTATTACTTCGTTTTCGCTTAGCGTTCCTTCAGACTTCTTTTTTTGTTCGGCTGGTCAGAGCATGATGCCTATAACCTTCGCTAAGAATGCTTATTAGTATAGATGTAGATTAGATCACAACTTGTTACTGACCCAGTTAAGTAATTAAAAACTTTTTCATATTTTAATTTTTAACCTATTTCGTCCCACTACAGGGCAAAGGTCTCCTCCATACTTTTCCATTCATCTATGTCTGCTGCCTTTTCTGGCGAATCAGTAAAGAAGTAATTAGGTAAGTAATGTAGACTAAATAAATGAAAAACCAATGATAGAAGAAAGCAAACAGAATATTCAGCAGGATAATTTGAAAAAATATTAGATACTCAATCAATCAGATATAGAAATCGTCGGTACTACTCGGTTCGTGGGTAAACTTTGATTAGTTCCCCGAGCAACTCAAATAAACATACTGAAATAGCGAGTTCTTCTAAAAGCCGGCGAGTGTATTCATTGAGAAATTTTGCTTGGGGAAAGGAAAATTTCTCAATGAATACTGAAGAAAATCTTAGTGAAATGGAATGAGTTTTTGTTCATGTGTGCTGTGTTTTTTGTAATATAACGCACAGATTCGTTGAAGTTAAAGTAATTTTACATTTTTACATCATGATATATTAGTCTTTTAATGGTTTTTACAGGCAACCGGCATGTCCTAGAAACAAAAATTCGAAGACATGTGACATCTACCTACCAGCACTGAGCCCGCGTGGTGGATTACGGCCCACTCCCACACGGGAGGCCTGTGTCCCAGCAGTGGGAACATTATAGGCTGCTGATGCTATGGTTTTTACAGGGCAAGTGGAAGAAGAAGACAGGGTAACTAAAGATGGTGTTAGTTCATAAGTACCAAAATAGTGCTTACATTTTCAATCATGGAAGCAGAGTCGCATTATGTTCTGATAAAAAAAATACTTTCTCTGCATAAAATAACTATTGTGTTAGTCAGACTTTTACTGATCTAGTCGGTTTCTGAAAGCCTTTTGAGACTAGCCGGGCACCAAAAAGGACAAAAGGTAGGTATCTTGCCTTCAAAACGGACGAGGTTATTTTGCCTAGATTTTGAAATTATGATTTCTCACATGATATCAGTTATTGAACATAGTGTAGGGTCGTAAAAACCATAAAACTAGTAAAGATAATACGAGTAAATCTTTTTAAACCAAATAAATAAGCCGCTATAATAATAGTCCGCCTGGCTAGCTACCACCATCTTATCTAAGTCTGTCGCCATACTCGCCATAACAACAATGTTAACAGCATTGTTGTGTTTCGGCAGTTAGAGATAAGATAGCCAGTTCCTCTGTGATTGAGGATTCCAGGTGAAGCTCGCTTCCACCTTCGGCCTGATCATCACTTACCATCAGGTGAGATGCAGGCCAAGAGCTTCCCCGTTGTGGGTAAAAAAAATAATGTAAAATTGAGGTATCTGTTTGTAATGTTAAAATAACATCTTTTTATTAAAACATACGGTAAGTATTTATAACAAAAATACATTTTTTTTATATTTTGTCAGTCTATCTACATATTTATTCCGGCTAATCTCCGAAACGGCTGGACCGATTTTGACGAGACTTTCACTAGTCTGATGTTATAAGGAGTAACTGTTCTGTAACTAGGTTTATTTTATTTTAGGAAAATAATTAGGGGCCGCGCGGGCGGAGCAGGGGGCAGCACCTAGTATTAATTTTTTAGGTACAGGTTGGACCTTATTGCCTAACAATAAGGTCGAAAAGTGGTCAACCACTAGTGTCCGCGATGGTAAATACATCAAATGTGCGAGGCCTTATTCCCTGAGCTATAATTATCTACTGGTACAAACCCTTCTAATTAAATAGGTACATTCAAAAACTTATTGTCCAAATAAAATAACCAACCCTAATGGAATTATCATGTTTTCAGCGAAACAGCTAAAATTTACTTTTTAAAATTGGCTATAATAAGTTATAATCACCTCTTTGGCGCTAATTCAGAATATAAAGCGCCATCTATGAAAAAGTATTATCAAGTAAGACAAGGAATTTTTCTTTTATGATTGACGATGATGGATGCTTTGAGTTTAAATAATGGATTGAGAGATCGATGGTCAATGGATAAAAAGGGAAACCATTTTTAGAGTTCCGTACTCAAAGTGTGTCAACAATACCCTATTTACCTACCTACACGTCTGTGCTGCCCTGTAAAAGACGGACAGACAAACCGATAGGTCTTGTTTGTCCGTCTGTCTTTCACAGGGCTGTATCTTTAGAACCGTAATAAGTAGCCAGATGAAATTTTCAAAGAATATTTGTAACTTTAACATGATAGTACAATACAATACAATACAATAGCCCTTTCTATCCTGAAACTCCCTTCTTTTGCTAGTTTAATTTCTGTTATTTTCTTTCCTCAGTTATAATATATCTCGGTCTTAACATGATAGTGGTAGATACTAAAAAAAAGGATAGTTTTGGTGGTACGGAACCCGTATTGCGCCAGTCCGATTCGTACATGGCCGGTTTTTTAAGTGCGAAATACGGCAATCTGCGGAAGCGTTAAATATTAAAAGAAAAATGGTGGCTATCAATCGCTCGTGAAAATTAATAATAAAAACAGGCCAAATTCTTAATTAAATTTCTTTGTTAAATTAATTAGCAAGTAAAACTTTGGGAATGTATATTTTTAATCAGATTTTTTAATGATTGATTACCGACTTTCACGAGACAGATTTTCTGATTTTTTTGGCATAATTGGAAGTTAAGTTTTAGAAGTCAATTTTATGGTATCTGGAATTTATTGAGAAGTAGGAATGGAACATTTTCTTTTAATTAATTAAGTTGCTTTTACGATTTTTAATAGTCAATCATATCGTCATCATCATCATTTCAGCCGAAAGTCGTCCACTGCTGGACATAGGCCTCCCCTAAACACCGCCAATTCGACCTGTTCTGTGCTTCTCGCATCCAGCGGATTTCTGCGGCCTTCACCAGGTCATCGGTGCAACTTGTGGGAGGCCTTTCAACGCTACGTCTTCTGGTACACAGTCGCCACTTCAGAACCTTTCGGCTCCATGGGCCATCATATTAGGTAGGTATATTCTCCTGGCTTGGTCTGGCTTTTATGCTGAACTGGGCCTATTTGGAACACAATAGATACTATTTTAAGTGTGAATATTGTGTGTCAGCTCATTTTTCTTTTCTTTTCTTTTTTTTATTCCAAGTTCATTTAAAAGTTAAAATCTATTAGGTCAAGGGGAAAGAAAACCTCTTCCCTTAAATTAATGGTCTATTATCAATACGAACTTGGCAAGCGTGATCAATGTTCGTTCCTTGTTTCCATGGGAGGATCCTTTGCCCTGCTTGGAACAGTAACAAGCTAGTAGGTTGACATCACATGGTAGAAAGCGTCAGGGTAGCCCGCGAAATAGAAATTTTCTTACGTTTTTTGCAATTTGCAGGTCAGTATCAGGTTCTTGATCTAATTAAGATTCGTGGCCTTAAGGTGAAAGCGTCAGGGTAGCCCACGAAATTCAAATTTTCTTACGTTTTTTGCAATTTGCTCGTCAGTATCAGGTTGTATGTTGATATAAATATGAGTTGCGACCGTATCAAATGTTTATTTATAAAATTATAATCATAGAAATCATCAATACAACTCTATAAGTTCATGTAATCCCTTTGAATGACTATTTCATGAAATCACGACATTTGGGGATTATGCTAACCTAAGGAGTTGTATTGCTGATTCTAATGATTATATATAATTCTATAAACCCATATTGGTTACGCTCGCAAATCATATTTTAATCAAGAGGTTTTTTGCAATTTGCAGGTCAGTGTCAGGTTGTACCTGACACTGACCTGCAAATTGCAAAAAACCTAAGAAAATTTGAATTTCGCGGGCTACCTTGGCGCATCCCCCTTAACAAATATGGCTTTACAGAATTATAATCATTAGAATCAGCAATACAACAACATAGAGCTAGCAAGCATAATCCTCAAATGTTATGATTTCATGAAATAGCCATTCAATAGGATTACATGAACTTAGACAGTTGTATTGATGATTTTTCTGATTATAATTCTACTAGTTTTTGCCCACGGTTATATATAATTAGAATAACTAATGAAGTAGTAGTATAACCTAAACAATGCTTTATTTAGGTATACAAAATCAAAGACAAACTGAGTTTTATCCAAATAGCTTAATTGTTGAAAAATAATATGTTCATTAGTTACAATAACTACTTTTATTTAATTTGCATAGTATAAGGAAAACGCAAGTAGATATTCCTGCGCAAGATTCACAGAATTCAAGTGTCCATGAGTGTCGTTCCTAATAAAATGACGTATTTGATCTATGAATTATTTCGCGCTATGACGGTAGTTTTGCTATAAGTATTTAGTGGATGGTTGTTAATTTTATTAAACCAAGTCAAAATAATGTGGAAACTGTAGTCGCCAGTTGCGTATCAATATGATTGCCAAATTATTATGGACTACCTACAATGAGAAAGTAGAAAGAAAATAATCTATTGGCACCAAGAGATAAATAATTCTATGCGATCCGATAAAGGCTCTTCCCCACACACGCGTTTTTATCGGTTGATAATAACGCAAGCGTTAAGGCTCACACAGACTAGCGCCAGGGACGCGACACTGGTAATTAGTTCTACCGTGAAGTTTTCTTAGAAATTGTTTTTTTTAGAATCGCGTCGTGCTGTCGCCTCGCGACGCTTTATTGCGGTATCAGTTTTCAGTACATTTTGTATTAGGACGGCCACGAAGTTACACACTGCTGCGATAATAACGTCGCAATAGATTTAGGACGCTTGCGTTCCTCCATCCTGCAGTATTCGGACATGTCTTCTTAGAACATTTTGTATTAGGATTTAGGACGCATGCGATCTTACACACACTTGCGTTAATAACGTTATAGTAGGTACGGTGTAGTGCGGGGGGAGCCTGTAGGTAATATGTGCCTGTAGTGTAGATTACACGCAAGCGTTAGAAATATCGGACGATAAAAACGCACTTGCGTGCAAGAAATTGGGACGCATTATCGCAATAACGCTTGCGTTATTATCGACCGATAAAAACGCGTCTGTGGGGGAGAGCCTTTATTTTCATCAATGACTTTCACAGTCAATTGACCAAGGTTGATTTTAAAAAGAGAATTTTGTCGAAAAAAAGAATAATAACATTTTAATGGAAACGTAATTACCTTTTCTTTTTCGAAAACGATGTACCATTATTCCACAGCAGCTGCTTTGTTGCAATCAGGAGTCCATTGGTTCGTTCGGTAATGACAATATATGGCAATTGCACTCTGATTGCTCAGCAAGTACATGAATAAAGTAGATTTAAAAGATAAAACATGTATTTACGAACTGACTTGTTTGTGGCCGTAGTATGTTAAAGTATTGCCAGTAAAAATGGCCACATTTTAACTACTTTTACCTTTGATCATTCATAAATTAATCTTTAAATTTACCCAAAATAAAATACCTTTATGCAAAAACTTAATTTATCAGCGTAAAAGAACAATTATTCTGCAACGAAAATCCAAAACTCGACTAACTGCCAAAAATTCTCCGTTGCACCGTCAACAAAAATCGACTAATGCGAAACTTCCTCTACGCGGCTCAAAAATGGCGGCCGAAACTCATTGTCACTATAGTTAGGTACATTGGTGATTTCATTAAGCGCTGCACCCCCTGTCTCGACGTCTAGCCGTCTGGCAACGTATACAGGGGAGGCTAGTTGCTAGGCAATGGCGGATGGTGAGGGGATGTTCCGTGGTCGGGGTATCCGTGTCGATATTTGTGTATGACTTTCGATTAAATACGAATAATCACGATTTGATACTGGCCGCTGGCAGTTTGTTGAAATACGTGTGCGTGGTGAAAAAAAAGTGTTGCGTGATTTTGACAGGTATCGGAATTGGCGGGAAATTCATTATTATAGTGTAGAATTCAGATAAAAAATGTCCTTGATTTACACGTGTGTGATAACGAGTACTTTTTATGGTTGGAATTGATAAAGTCCAATGCTTCGAGATGTAAACTTATGTTACGGTGACTAAGGGCGAATTTCACCAATGAAACATCTAAACCGCGATCAAGAGCAGTCACTGTCATTATTGTTAGGGAATATTGACACTGACAGCTCTTGAACGCGGTTCACGTTCAGTTTCATTGGTGAAATTGGTCCTTACTGTTGGATAATTTATTTGAGTTAAGTACGCTCCAATTATTAATTTCTGTTTACATCCATCTATTCAATTACATGCCACAAAAACCCTTTGCCAACAAAAGAAGACTTAATTTCTATTTACTCAGTAACAAAGATCTATACCGTTCCAGACGCATAGATCAAGTGCAAAGTGCAGACGTCTCAACAAGAGATTTACTGCCTAAGGTCGTAAATACTCTGAGAGACAAGGCGGTGAGGTCAATGTATTTTTGTTCTTTTCTGTTAAAAATTGTATTTCTTCAAATTAAAATGTTTAAGGGGGATGCGCTAAGATAGCCCGCGAAATTAAAATTTTCTTACGTTTTTTGCAATTTGCAGGTCAGTAACGTGTCAGGTTGTATTTTGATCTAAATATGATTCGCGACCGTATAAAATGTTTATTAATAGAATTATAATCACTAAGGCTCGTGCAGACCAGCGCATTGCGACGCACGGCGCGACGCGACACGAACAATACAATTTCTAAGAAAACTTCACGGTACAACAATAGCCGGTGTCGCGTCGCGTTTGTCGCGTCGCGCTACTGCACGAAGCTTTAAAATCACCACAACTGTCTCCCTCTCTCTTAGTTCATACAATCCTATTGAATGACTATTTACAGCGGGCCCTATCAGAATACCAGCGCTGCGGTATTTATTTTTTAAATATCGCAGCACATGCTGAGATAGTGGCCTTTTTGGCCTCGCACAGGTCTTTAATAGTTTTTAATTTTTCTTTATTTTTGGTTATGCGAACTATTTTTAATGTTAGTTTTAGATGCTCCTTTTAGTTTTTTATTACTGTTTGTATTTCTTGTGCGTGTCCCAAATAAAATATTTTTCTTTCTTTCTTTCTTTCTATTTCATGAAATCATGAAATTTTATTGATGATTATGCTAACTTAAGGAGTTGTATTGCTGATTGTCATGATTATAAAGCCAATAAATAAATTCTGTAAAGCCATGTTTGTTACGGTCGCAAATCAAATAATCGACATAAGAACCTGTACCCTAATTACGTAATGCATGATCAATAAGAAATTGAAATGAATTGAAACAGATTGCTAGTCCATTGCTTCATAAGTTCGAAAAAATAAATAAAAAAACGGGTTGCACTCCGGGAGTGCCGGCGGCACTCCCGGAGTGCAACCCGTATTTTTTATTTTTATTTATCGTGCATTACGTAATTAGGGTACTGACCTGCAAATTGAAAAAAAAAATCGCATGAAAATTTTAATTTCGCGGGCTACCTTAGCGCATCCCCCTTAAAGTAATTGCTATCAGGTAAACGATTTGTACAGATACAGACAGCCGCTTTAATTCGTGTAAACTAGTCTTAGAACCAAAAATTCGAAGACATGTGACATCAACCAACCCGCACTAAGCCCGCGTGGTGGATTACGGCCCAAGGTTGATAATACTAAATAAATAGGTTTTATAGTGATGTTATTTTTTGCTTTCGAATAAATGATTGTAATTTTTAACCGACTTCCAAAAAGGAGGAGGTTCTATGTTCGACTTTATGTATGTTTTTTTTTTTTTTTTATATATGTTCACCGATATCTCCGCCAATTGTGGACCGATTTTAAAAATTATTTTTATGTTTGAAAGGGTAAGCTCCCGAGGTGGTCCCATATAAATTTTATTGACATTGCTTAGATAGTTTTTGAGTTAGCTTCAATAATACATATTTTTCCCACTTAGTTTATATGGACGATATGATGATAACTTCCTGTCACTGTTATTTATTGCAGTTAGTGGTATTGGATATTGTGTGGGGTAGGTACCACAACTAAAAAGTGAAAAATAAAAACTTTTTACAAAAAAAATTAAAACCGACTTCCAAAAATAACCACTACAAAGTGAAAAATAACTTTAATTTCGGAAGTCGGTGGCAAAAAACGAAAATTAAAAAAAGAAAGACACCGACTTCCGAAATTAAAGTTATTTTTCACTTTGTAGTGGTTATTTTTGGAAGTCGGTTTTTCAACTTGGATTTTCCATTGTTTCTTTACAAGTACAAATTCGTACATTCTATTGATTCAAGATTTAATGATGACTTTACTATAATAATTATACCTATGTTTTTTATTAAGAACATAAAAAGTACATTTATTTTTATGATCAAAGAGTTAAAGGCGCCATTGGATTAGTGACACGGCTGCGGACTTTGTAATTACAGGTTCGATACCAAGGTCGGGTGAATGTGATCGATAATATTTTTCTAACTAATAGACTGTCATTTTTATTATAAATACTTAAGTACTAGCTTTTATATATACGCAAAAATCACCACTCAGTGGATCCCAAATAACAGGAAACGACTACGCGGCAGGCCCAGAAAGAGATGGCGGGATGAGCTGGACTCCTTCTTAAAGGATTGGCCCACAATCGCAGTAGACCGGGAAAAGTGGAAAGAGGGAAGGGAGGCCTTTGCCCTGCAGTGGGACAACACAGGCTTATAATATATACTAGCTTTTCTCCGCGTATGATATACCATCCTACTGGTGAAAGAATTTTAAAATCGGTCCAGTAGTTTTTGAGTGTATTCATTACAAACAAACAAAAATAGAAATCTTCTCTATAAAATATTACCGTAGAAGATAAGAAAACACACTCCTACAATAAATAAAAAGTCTTGTTTTTCTCCCTACATTGCTAGTGACGTGTAGACCTTATAAAGTAAACTGTGTTTTCATTATCTAGAATATTCCAGATAAATTGAAGCCACGTAAGAGGTCGATGTTACTGTCAGTTTCAGATGCAGTTCACTCGAGTGATGGTAATGTATCGTCCTAGTTTAGTCTTGAATGACCTCGTCGATAAGGTTGAAAAGGTAGAGATATATGAGATAGATACGTATTTAAAAAGAAACCTTCGTTTATTTATGTAAGGACTAGTTTTGATTAACTGTTCACAGGTGGTGTCTACGTATTTTATTTTAGAGGTATGAGGAACAGGGTGTAAAGTTCACTCATTCTCTAGAGGAAAGGGAGGATCCTCCGACCAGACGGGTGTCGTGTCTGGCGGGCAACTGCCCACGATTGATGTCGGATAGTATTATAATAATTGTCGTTCGCGCGGTAAACTCCAATTGCGCGATGCAGAATTTGTGTGACGTCAGGCCTTTGATGCGTAGTTCGCATGTGGCGATGTAGATGCCGCCACAGTATTTCTAATAATTCTTCTCTTGCAAGAACAGTGGATAAAAACGAAAAAAAAAATTTCGATGTCCTGTAATGCAGTTTCTTTTTCAGTCTTTTCGTCAAACGGGAGGAAGGTAAATGGTAGGGAGTAATAATATTAATTAGTCCTCCATACTGAATTTCAGCCATCGCGACCAACTTCAGCGGAGACTAGCCTGCGGCGCAGGAGATATAGTGCAAAAGTGTGTGCGCAGACACAGGTGCAATCTCTGTTTCCTCACTCTAATAGTTCGATGGGACGGCAATCCGACACGACCGGAGAGAGATTAGGCGCAGGACCAAGATCGCGCTCAAATTCACTTTTTATATCGCTCGCAACATACTGCTGGCGGACTGACTGAGAACGAGACAGTGTGGGGTGCTGGAGGCTCGAAGGCGCCAATAGTTCAGGTAATTGCGTTTTACGGCGAAAATAATGGTAGTTAAAAATTAATAAAAAACATAGTCGCTGCTTTACCTATAGTTAGTTAAGTTATTATGCAAACTAATTTGAAGTATTTTTTGAATACCAGCGGTTTATTGTTCGGTTTAGAGGTAACTTTGGATTTGTTTTGCATCGAGATAATTTTGTACCTATAAATAATACGTATTTATAGGTACAAAATTAATGCATGCAAATGAAAGAATTACTCATTTACAGAAACAAAATGAATGTACTCAGGTTAAGGAAAATAATAGCTTGTATAATGAATTATTAAACACTACTTGCAACCCGCATTCCTTAATAACAATAGATCTTACTGAAGATACCATATTGAAACATAATAATAGTAATTATAAAGTAAGTCAAAATAAAATTAAAAAATATGCAAAGCTTAATAAGATAATAAATAAATGCAATAAATATAGGAAACAACAAAAACACAGTTCCAATAATATTAAACTAAGGAAAGAACGTGGTTTTCTTATAAATAAATTAAATAACTTTCAAATTAAATTAGAAGACAGTAAGAACATTTATGAGTTTGACACTCAACAATTACAGTCTGAAATTCAGGTACTAGAAGCATCACTACAGTCACTCTATACCAAGTATGTAAGATCTGAAAAACAAATCCAAGAGCACATCCTTGCTGCGAATGAGTTAGTGGAAATGTGCAACTCAAATCCAGACAAAGTAGACACGCTGACTCTCAGAAGCCCTCAATCTTCATTGCAAAGGGAATCCAATCTTGGCACTCTCCAACCTGAGGCAACAGAGGTCCCGTACCAGTCAGGAAATGCTCAGATCTCTATTCCCAATAAAGATACACCAGATGCTCAAGGGCCATTGCAAGTAGTTCATACAGTAGCTAGTCCTCTCCCTTGTAGTAGTAAAGTTTCTTACTGTTCCATCATGTTTTCTGATAGTTTTGGAAAAGGCTTAGGTAAATTACTTAGCAACAACCTGAGTCATTCTTCTCAAAATTATTGTATGCCTCAGAATTCCTACAAACAAATAATGTCTTCAATAATTAACAAGGAATATGATCCTAATGCCATTATTACTGTTCTTATAGGTAATAGTCTTAATGTTAAAAAAGATGATATAAATGATAGTGTCACCGAGCTATTGAAGTTAAATTGTAACAAAATAATTTTGTGTGCTTTTCCCTACTTTGAGCACTTGTCAAACAGGCAAAACAACTACATTAGCATGTTAAATAATTACATGCATTTCTTAGTTAGTCACCATAGTGACAAGTTTATATTTTTTGACACCAACATTTTTGTTGATAAGCTAAGGTCGACTAGGGATACAGTGTATCTGCCCATTAGTTTTAGACGTCAAATAGCTAGGCTATTAGCTTTTAATATTAACCCAGACATAATTAGTATGTCGAAGTCATCTATAATTAGCACAACAATTAGTAATAGTACTAATATTAATGTAAATAGTTTAAACTAGTTTGTAAGACAACAGAAGGTACCACTAACAGTATAGTTACACTTAATAATAAAAAGGTATTTTCTAGCACTAACATAGTTAACTGTACAAAAGGGGCTAAGCAGAAATCCTTGAAATTATTTCATCAAAATATTCAAGGTTTTTCTTCCAAACAATTGGAAATTGAATTGTTTTTAGAAAAAACAATGTATGACATTATTTGTTTAACTGAGCATTGGTTAAAAGATTATGAAATGTTAATTAACTATGAGAATTATAGTGTGGCCAGCTGTTTTAACCGAAAATCAATGCTGCGTGGTGGTTCACTAATCTTAATTAAAAGTTCTATTATATCAAAAACCCGTAATGACATAGTTGAACTATCGGTTGAACATAGCATTGAACTGTCTTGTGTAGAGCTAGATAAGCATGTCATAGTGTGCGTTTACAGACCCCCAAATTATCAAAACTACTCCATATTTGAGTCGGTAATGGAAGATGTTTTGGCAAAACTTGCAACTGGTAATAAATCAGTAATTATCTGTGGTGACTTTAACATTAATATTTTAGAAAACAATTCAAATACCAGTAGATTTTTAAATTTATTCAAATCATTCAATTTATTAAATGTGTTTGTAGAACCAACCCGAATAACTACGACTACTGCTACATGTATTGATAATGTGTTTTGTTGCTGCGACTATTTAAATAAAGCCATCGTTAATTATCTCCCTTCTGATCACAGTGGTCAAACCGTAACTTTTGAGTCCAACATACCAATAAAAAAAGTGCAGATACAATTCAGACCTATAACAGCTGTTAATTTAAATAAATTTAATAGCACTTTAGTTTGCAAGTTAAGTAATCAGAACCTTACAATGAACAATGTCAATTTTTTATATAAAGAATTCTTTTCGTTAGTCCAAACCGAGTTCAATAAATCATTTAAGAAGAACACTAAAACTATCAGCCCTAAGTTTTTATTTAGTGACTGGGCAACTAAAGGACTTAGGAAAAGTAGGGAAAGACTTTTCGAGCTGTATGGCCTTAAGCCTTATATTAACACGGAAACTTTTAATAAGTATGTTGCCACTTATTCTAGAACTTTTAAGAACGCTTGTAAGGCAGCTAAAGCCTTATATATTAGCAACAAGGTTAAATCAGCAGATAATAAAATACAGACGGTTTGGAAAATTATCAATAATGAAACGAACAGGAACAAAAAGCATAATACTGAGTACACACTGAGTACGTCATGTGGTGGTCTCATATGCGATAGCAAAGAAGTTGCTCAAGAATTTGTAAATTTCTTTACCAGTATCCCAATTAAAACTACTGAATCCTTAAATTCATCGCCCTCGCTCTCTTTTGATTTAGTAACGGCGAATGTTTCAGCCTGCCCAATTGAATTTAACTTTCAGTATATTAACCCTATAACAGTAATAAAAGCTTTTAAGCAAATTAAGATCAAATTGACCGAAGATCTTTGGGGAATGTCAGTTAAAGTCTGTACCTCCATTATTGAGACCATAGCGCCTTACTTAGCCTTAATATTTAATTTATGTGTAGATCAAGGAGTCTTCCCGGATTTAATGAAATACAGTAAAGTAATACCACTTTTCAAATCCGGGGACAGTAAAGACACCAATAATTATAGACCCGTATCCGTGTTGCCGGTTTTCAGCAAGGTGTTTGAAAAGGTAATGCTTAATCAAATGCTCAATCATTTTAACACGAATAAAATCCTTCACGATCAACAGTTTGGTTTCACCAAGGGACGTTGTACGACCGACGCTGGTGTAACCTTATTAAGACATATTTTTAACGCGTGGGAAGAGGCCCAAGACGCCATTGGAATCTTTTGTGACCTCTCCAAGGCATTTGATTGCGTCGATCACGAAACCTTGCTCTTGAAACTTGAGCATTACGGACTTGGAAAACTCGCGCTCAATTTAGTAAAATCTTATTTAAATGATAGACAACAGCAAGTTCAAATAAATGGTGTCAATTCATTAGGTTTAAAAGTAAAAATGGGTGTGCCACAGGGTTCGATATTGGGTCCATTCCTCTTTTTAGTGTATATTAACGATCTACTCCATTTATTAAAAAATCAACCACAAATGGTGTTATTTGCTGACGATACTTCCTTAATTTTTAAGGTAGATAGACGTGCTACAAATTTTGACGACGTAAATAACGCCCTACTGCAGGTCCAAAATTGGTTTACTGCTAATAATTTAGTACTAAATGGAAAAAAAACTAAGTGCATAAAATTTTCTTTACCAAATGTCAAAAGTAGTGACTGTGAGATAGTATTGAATCAAGAGAAACTAGAATTCGTCGATAAAACTGTTTTCCTAGGGATCACGCTCGACTCAAGGCTACAATGGGGTCCTCATTTAACATCTCTTGCAGGACGGCTAAGTTCAGCAGCATATGCCGTCAGAAAAATCCGTCAATTTACTGATGTAGATACCGCAAGGCTGGTCTATTTTAGTTACTTTCATAGTATCATGTCTTACGGTATTTTACTGTGGGGACGGGCTGCAGACATCGAGTCTATTTTTATTCTGCAGAAAAGAGCAATCAGAGCCATATATTATCTCCGCAGGCGTGACTCTCTAAGGGAACTGTTTAAGGATATTAACATCATGACGGTACCTTGTCAATATATCTATGAAAACATCATGTACGTAAGAAAAAATTTACATCTTTTTAGTAAAAGAGGTGATAGACATAATTATAGCACAAGAAATAGGGACCTATTAGTTCAACCAGGTTTTAGACTGGCAAAAGTAGACTCATCCTTCATGGGGTACTGTTTAAAATGTTATAATAAAATTCCTCCCCACATACTTCAACTGAATGAGACGAAATTCAAATCTTGTATAAAACGCACACTATGCAGGCAGGCATATTATAAGTTGGGGGATTACATCTCTGATAAAAGTGCTTGGCTCAATGCTGGTCCTGCTCCACAACCACAACTAATTGATTAACATTTGAAAATACTGTTGGAGCTGCTGAAGATTGTAACACCATCTTTGCATTGTATAAACTCAATTTCCTTTGTATTATATAATTGCATAGCACTGGTGTGAGTACTATGTACTAAAGAGCTACCATTCACCGGGTAATATGTCTTTCATTGACTTGAATGTGCCCTGGCGGCTGGGAGTATGTCATGCTCACTCAGATGTCTCGCTGATGGTGGCGCGTGTGTTGGATCATTTAGCTCCCTTCAAAATGGTTGAGCTGAATGGTGCTAATCCATGTGTCATGTTCGTGAACGGGCGCCGTCAGTTGTGACTGGTCATCTCTTAGCTGCCATGGCTTATTTTAATTAATTGAAATTTTTGAATTGTTCTTTATTTTTATCTTTTTATTACGGACGCTTTTAACGTGCACGTCTTTTTACATTGTTCTCACATGTATAATTTCAACTTGAATAATGTAACCAATTTTATGTAACAATTTTTTGTTTAAAAGAGTGTCCGTGGAGTTTCTTGCCCGTTCTTCTCCATAGGTACCTACTACGTTTTGGAATGGGCAACTAGCTTCATATTTCTGACTGACTGACTCCTTGACAATTCAAAAGTGCCTGTACATGGTTTAATTGAAATAAATGCTTTGAGTTTGAGTTGAGTTTGAGTTCGTATGAGAAACGGTGCAGGCAGCGATCAGTTAGTCAGTTTTCAGATTAAGGGCCTACGTCTCGTTTAGTACCGTAAAACGGTCACTTTAAAAAGCTATCTTCTCCTTAACGGCTAAGTTAAATGATTTGAAAAAAATATATGTTTGCTATAGATTCATCTACAACATATCTGAAACCGGGTTTTTTCGTATGACTAATACTTTTGCCTTAAAAAAATATTTACCATAACGCTATTTTTGGCTAATATTCCTAACTACTTCTAAACGGCTTTGACGATTGGAAAAAAAATTACATTGAAAAATTGTTGATTAAAGGTACTACAAATTTGAAACTGCATTTGTAAATCAATCAATATTTGTTAAACAAAATGTCCCCATTTAGAGATAGAGGTTCAGAGGGGCTCTGCGCGGGACGCGGGCGGCAGTCGCCCGTGAGCATTGAGACGGGATGGCTGTGTCGCTCACTGGTCCGCTCCGGCTATCGACCGAGTATGCGCATACGTATGTGTTAGTGCGAATATTTATGAACTTATTGTATTAGTGTGCGTTTATAGACGAGCTTGCTGCAGAGAGTCCAAATCGATTGTGCGCGTAGGCGCTTTATTGTTGAGTTGTTCTTTGATGTACAATTATTAATACTTTTTTACATTGACAATTACATACAAATTAATAATTTACAATATAAACTAAAAAAATGTAAATGTAAAATATAACATAACATCACGACTGTATTCCCCGAAGGGTTAGGCAGAGGTGTACCTATATAAGGTGTTAAAAAATTTACTTTAGAAACTTTAAGAGGTGTTTTAGACCATCGAACTGAATAACTTTTACTTTGGGACATACATTGATATCGCGAAAAAAAAAATCTGTTGTTCCATAGTAAAGTTTAATACCTACTGTTCTAAACTGTATGGGACAGCTGTTTTTTTTTTCGCGATTTCAAAGTTAATGTAAAAGTTATTCAGTTTGATGGTCTAAAGCACCTCTTAAAGTTTCTAAAGTTATTTTTTTTTAAATCACTAAAATTTGTTTAGTCCTGTCAAACGAGCATTTCCCATTCTGAAATAGACTAAGGTGACACAACTTAACTATATTTTAGTTTGACAGCACTAAGATTGCACTGAGTTATTAGTTTAGTGAAAATGGCAATTTTGCTTTTTCACCTAAAAATTTAGATTATCCAACTAAATCAGTCTATTTTTAAACGCGATTAAAAAGGAGTGGAATAAAATTAGGTAGTTGGCATGAACACACACTTCACACACTTCAGCTGCAAAAACTGTATCTTTTTTTTTATTTTGCTTATATCTCGAAAACGGTGCGTCCTAGCGCAAAAATAATGGAAATTTCGACCCCCTCTGCCAGCGGTAAACCCATATGCCCCTACTCATAGGTAATATTTAATCATATTTTCTATACAAAAAGGTTAAAATTCCATACAAAACACGTCAAGGCTGCCCCCCCCGCGCGCCTCTGTCTCTAAAAAAATTCACGGGGTAGAGCAAACAAGTACCACGTCGGTCGCGACGTGACTGTCAAATTCAATTTTAGATGTGTCAAAATTATTTTTTAATTTAGAGATATTTTTCCGCAGTAAAGTAAGGAATTTTAGTCGTAGTTTAGTTCGGTGTACAAGAGAATCGGCACCAAATATTTTCTTAAGAAGGTTAAGAAATAAATCTTGATTGGTGCCGATTCTCTTGTGCACCGAACTAAACTATCACTAAAATTACTTGCTTTTGGCTATGAGAATCTGAGATTCTGCAAAAAAAATTCTCTAAATTAAAAAATAACTTTGACACATCTAAAATCGAATTTGCGTCGCGAACTCGCGACTCCACGTTGTACTTGTTTGCTCTACTCTGTGAATTTTTTTAGGTCCAGAGGCGCGCAGGGGGGCAGCATCGACGTGTTTTGTATGGAATTTTTAACTTTTTGTATGGAAAATACGAAAATTTGTTACCTTTGTGTTGGGGTAAAGGGGTTTAAGGGTTTCCTAAAGGGGGTCGATATTTTCATTATTTTTGCGATAGGACGCACCGTTTTCGAGTTATAAGCAAAATAAAAAAAAATATACAGTACTGTTTTTGCACCTGAAGTGTTGGTGTGAAGTTTAGTTCATGACAACTAATTTTTATATTCCATTCCTTTTAAAAAAAAAATTGTCAAATTTAGTTTGAATAATCAAAATTTTTAGGTGAAAATCGTCAAATTCAGAATAACAAAATTCCCTGTTTCACTAAACTACTAAGTTAATAACTCATTGCAATCTTAGTGCTGTCAAACTTCGGTGGCAGTGACCTCTCGCGTCCGGCCCTGGTCCAGGCCATGGTGCGGAGCGAGAGGGCATGGCAAGCCGTCACCTCCTTCTGCGAAGCAGTAATGCTCGCGAAAGAGGAGGCGGAGTGCGCGAGGGAGTGGCAAAGGCCGCGCCCTACCAGCCCTAGCCGCTGCCGCCGTAGGAGACGTCCCGGGCGTCGGGAATTGACTGCGACTGGACTGGAAAGGGCTAGGCATCAACATCAATGGCGAGTATATCACTAACCTTCGGTTTGCCGACGATATAGTTATCATGGCTGAGACCATGGAGGACCTCAGTATAATGCTCGATGACCGCAGTAGAGCCTCCAAAAGAGTGGGTCTTAAAATGAACATGGACAAGACAAAGGTCATGTCAAATGCCCATGTAACACCCGCCCTCATAAAGATCGGTGACGCTACGCTCGAAGTTGTAGACGAGTATGTTTACCTAGGACAAACTGTCCAGCTAGGTAGGTCCAACTTCGAGAAAGAGGTCAATCGTCGAATCCGACTCGGCTGGGAGCGTTCGGGAAACTATGCAATATCTTCTCGTCCCACATACCACAGTGTTTCAAGACGAAAGTCTGACCAGTGCGTGTTGCCAATGATGACTTATGGCACTGAAACGTGGTCGCTCACAATGGGTCTTATCAGAAGGCTAAAAGTCACCCAAAGAGCAATGGAGAGGGCTATGCTTGGAGTTTCCCTACGTGATCGAATCAGAAATGAAGAGATCCGCAGGAGAACCAAGGTAACCGACATAGCCCGAACAATTGCCAAACTTAAGTGGCAATGGGCAGGACATATTGCTCGCAGAACAGATGGCCGATGGGGCCGAAAGGTTCTGGAGTGGCGACCACGTACCGGAAGACGTAGCGTTGGAAGGCCTCCCAAAAGATGGACCGATGACCTAGTAAAGGCCGCAGGAATTCGCTGGATGCGGGAAGCACAGAATCGGTCGAAGTGGCGGTGCTTGAGGGAGGCCTATGTCCAGCAGTGGGCGTCTTTCGGCTGATATGATGATGATAATGATGATATACTGAGTTATAGGGGTTTATGGATTTCATAAAGGGGGACGAAATTCACATTATTTTCGCGATAGGACGCACCATTTTGCGATAAGAAAAACCTTCTCCCATCACACATAAAGGCAATACTTGTACAGTCCCTAATATTTCCCATAATTGACTATGATGATGTGTGTTACTATGACCTGAATGCAGATCTTCTCAATAACTAGACCGCCTTCTTAATAACTGCATTCTGCATGTTTCGTTTTCTCCTCTTCTGATCGTTATTTCTCCTCTATCGATCGTTATGTCTCCTGACAAAGTTTATTCTGTTTATTATGTATAATATGTATTTATTAATTATAATTTATTCTTGTATTTTTTTAGTTATTTTCGTGTTATCAATTGATTGATTGTGTATTACGTAATTAGGGTACGGGGCACGTGCCCCGGGCGACACCGTTAGGGGGCGCCAAATTCGAGCATGACAGACAAGTGCACCACCCAGCGCACCGCAACTTTGCAACAAATGAGACGCGCAACAATTATAATCTTTCTCTGAGGGTGGTGCACTGAGGAAATTACTGATTAGCGTAGGTTTAGGTCGTCAAACGGTCTGAGCGGGTTGTGAGTACTTGTGAGCGGGCGCAGTTGTATTCTACCAGGAACTCGATGAGCGTTTCTGTGGTCTATTTTTTAAGTTTTGCGGTGCCGGGCGTCTGGCTTCAACGCCGACGACGCCTGTGACACGACTTACTTTAACTTTTACCACAGTTTTGGCGCCCCTGTTGGATTGGCGCATTTTCGATCGATTTTTGATTAATATGTTTATTATGCCTAAATTTTCGAGCTCGCTTCGCTCGCTCTTGCAACCTAGTAAAGTAACTCCTAAAGCAAAAATCCAACTTATCTCAGGCAGAGTGAATAAGGCTAATCAAAATAAATGTCTGACACGTACTAGTATATTTATCGGTTTTTTTTTAAGAAAAAAAAAACGATTCGGGGTCAGGCGATAGGTTTTGCCCCGCCTCGAAAGATCCGTTCCGTTCTAGATCCGGGGCTGCCCCTACCAAATATCACTCAACACGCTTAAAGAAGTTTTTCCTAAAAAAAAAAACTATGATACCTACAAAAAATTTCTACAGTCATAGGCCGATTCTCTTGTACACCGAACTAAACTAACTACAATCACTAAAATTCCTTACTTTTGGCTATGAGAATCTTAAAGCCATTCTGACAAAAAAAATCTCTAAATGAAAAAAATATTTTGACACATCTAAAATCGAATTTGACAATCGCGTGACGACTCCACGTAGTACTTGTTTGCTCTACCCCGTGAATTTTTTTAGAGCCGGAGGCGCGCAGGGGTTGGCAGCCTCGACGTGTTTTATATGGAATTTTTCACTTTTTGTATGGAAAATATGAAAAATTATTACCAACATGTTGGGATATAGGGGTTTAAGGGTTTCCTAAAGGGGGTCGAAAATTTCATTATTTTTGCGATAGGACACATCATTTTCGAGATATAAGCAAAAGAAAAAAAAATACAATACTGTTTTTGGACTGAGGTCGAAGTGTTGGGGTTTTAGTTCATGCCAACTTACTTTATTCCACACGTTTTTAATCGCGTTTAAAAATAGTCAGATTTAGTTGGATACACCAAATTTTTAGGTGAAAAACGTCAAACTCAGAATAGCAAAATTGCCATTTTCACTAAACTAATAACTCAGTGCAATCTATTTTTAGTCTAGTTTAGAGGCATTTGTGACAAGAGAATCGGCACCAAAATATAACTAGCAGACCCGGTAGGCAGACGTTGTCATGCGACAACAGCGCCTCCCAACAGCGCGTCCAACTATAGCTAAGAACCATCCAAGTGACACAAAAAGAATTGAAAAAAAAACATCTAAATCAGTCAAGCCATTTAGCATAAGAAGAATTACAAACACACGCACACCGATATTTTATTTATTGCCAGGAATGTTCTTAAAAAACAAACAAAGTATTTAAAATAATATGCGGGTCAAAATATGGTAGTCGGCGTACAATTTCAGATTTGCCTACGATTCCTTCTCTTAGGACTAGGAATCTTAGGCAAAAAATGCGACATACGTGCGCATATCTGCGCCTTTGTCTAGTCTTTGATCGTCGTTTTAGTGTAGTGCGCCACCGTTGCACGTTTTACGTATTGGAGAGTAGGGCGTTTAGCTCCGCCCACATGCACAAGGTCAGTGAGCCTACTATACACCTTAAAACATTTACATACTCAGATAAGCATTATTAATTAATCAACAACAACATGAAATTGTATCAATTGAAAGAAAATAATTTGATCAACCACGACAATCGAATGTGAACCTACAATAAAAACATCGCTTGTGCTTTAATTATGAAACTAATTAACTGAAAACCAAGCATTCGTTGTGCTGTTATTTTGAATTACATTAATTGAATGATTTAATTGTATCACGTTCCATTCTGATTTCAATAATGTTCAATTAAATTAGTCATGTTAAATATTGCGAAATTAAATAATGGCATTTTCGAAATGTTGTGTAGTTTATAATATACAGGATGTTAAAGTAATTGCGGGCCATAGCTTCAGGGTGAGTTCAGTATTGAAAAAGGAACCCGTAAAAAACCTAAATAAAATATGTACCTTTAAAAAAAGTTTAAGAAAAACCGAAAATTATCATAAGATGAACTTCGATAACGCCGGATGAAGGATTTATCTAGGTAAGTACGTAAATTACAATTCCAAGTATTTCTTCTTCCTACTTTAGCGTGTTTATCTCCTACAAATTAAAAAAGTTGATACTGCAATATTTTTTAATGTTCTTTTTTGTTTTTTAAATTATATTATTATTTTCCTCGGTTCCTTTATAGATACTGAACTTACCCGTAAGCTATTGCACGCAACTTCTTTAACACCCCGTACTTTCGCCCGCGGCTTCTCCCGCGTGGAGTTCGGAAATTATTCCACGGGAACGTACTACCGGAATAAATAGTAACCTATGTGTTAATCCAGGGTATAAACTATCTGTGTGCCAAATTTCATTCAAATCCGTTCAGCCGTTTTTACGTGATTGAATAAAAATCATCCAAACATACAAACTTTCACATTTATAATAATAAATAAATAAATAAATAATTTATTATGTAAATAATGTAATATAGTAGGATAGCAAAGGACATCATGTTTTTTGTTCTGAAAAACAAAATTTGGAGGGATTTTTTGGGGAGGCCTTTGCTCAGCAGTGGGACTGTGTAGGCTAACTACGGCGAAAAGCCGACTAAAAGAGGTGTGCCACCGGCGTAAATGTAAGAAAATCGGGAATGATTTTTTTATTTTAACAACATTACGAGTATACTACTTAAAATTATTTTTTTTGTTTTAAAATATAGGTAAGTAGTGTTTATAATCCAGCATCACGAGGGCAATGTGGGTATACAACATCACGCCTAGACATAAAGCCTTTGAGCAGCGGCGCCGGCGGCGGCTGAGCAAACATTACTCGTATTTATCAGACACCAGCACCGCACCACGTGGGTAGAGGCGATAATAATATGCAAGAGTTCGTGAAGTAAAATATTTAATTATGGCGACGCGTCATATTATAAGTAGGTTAAGTGTTCCTTCAAATTATAAAAACCTAGCTTTTTATGAAAACAACGCCGCGTGACTAGGGTTGCCAGGTGACCAGCTTTTTACAATCGTGTCCGGCCAAATATACACAATTTCGGTCTGTCCGGTTTTTGTGCCAAAAGATGCCTGAAGGTGAAGAAGGCTGATTATTACGGGTAGTTAGAAGCCCAAAAGTCTGACAACCAGTCTTACCAAGGGGTATCGTATTACCCAGTCACAGGGTTGTGGAGATCAGATAGGCAGTCGCTTCATGTAAAATACTGGTATTCAGCTGCATCCGGTTAGACTTGAAGCCGACCCCAACATAGTTGGGAAAAGGCTAGATGATGATGAAGAAGACTGATTATTGATTGTTTTAGTATGTATGTTAAGAAGTTACAATTGACTTTAGTAATGACAAAATATGATTCATAATTAAAAGTAGAGGTCTGAAACGAATAAAAGTAATAAATAAACAAATAAAAGTTTTTTTTTCGTATGATTTAAAAAACCAGTGTGTCAGGCTTTCAGGGCAGAAAGTCCGGCTAAATATGAATCTGTGTCCGGCTTTTCTATTTTTGGGCCTGGCAACCCTACGCGTAGGTAACCGATTGGATTTTCCATCGACAAAAATGACGAACTTCCGTAAAAACTATTCTCTCCATTTTAACCCCTTTAGGGGATGCAGGGCCTTGTAGGGCCGAGGAGTCCGCTGGATGCGGGAAACACAGAAACCGGTCGAAGTGGCGGTGCTTGGAGGAGGCCTATGTCCAGCAGAGGACGTCTTTCGGCTGCACCGATGATGATAAGAGGATAAATTTTCGAATCCTTCCTTAGTGCTTAGGTATACAGAGTGAAATTTCAATTCATTGCCAATATTTTTACCACGTCTTCTAACAAAAAAATTTATTGTACCTACTCCTTTATGTACTTTTTTATGTTTTTTGTGTCTAACAAGTAGGCTTCATACCTAAAATGCGGAGTGAACTTTCTGTACTATTCTGTGGCAATTGTCAGTTTGTTCTTCCTCGGACGCGACCCTTCACAAAGACCGCTCTACCACGTAGTGAATTGGACGACACCAATTTATTCCATCCAGAACTAAATTCTGGTCCGGTATTTCGTACACATATCGCCCTTTATGCTCCGAAGTTGCATACCCTCTGGCTTCGCTATTGATTGACTCGTCATGTATGTATATTACACACATGGTTTTACCACCCCTTTTGCACCCTTTAGGCGGTAAATGCATTAGCAAACTTGGTTGGAATCGGACGCGTTGCATGGCTGACCATTCTGACCGACGGACGCCTCCCTCTCGTTGGTAGCAGTGTTTGTAAACCTTTATTTGGGTGCCTATATCAATGATATCTTACTGGTGTGACCGTCGAACTGCCAAGTCACAGCTCTCGAGTTCGAACCCAAGGCACCTTTGGTTTTTAGGATTCTTGTGCGTAGTGTATAGTTGTGTGTACTTGCTTGTGTACTTGCTTCAAAAAATATTTCTCGACGGCATGTGAAACTAACTAAACTAAGTCAGAGGCCCATTGGCTTGGTGTATCGTGTTCCACGCGCGCCTCAAAGAGATGGCGTCCGCTAGGGCCGATGCCAGCCGTGGTTGCGGGAAGTCCTAAGGGGAGACCGTGGCCCCTGGCAACGAACAGGCAAGGGAAGGAACACGGGTGGGTTTTAGTCAGTAAGAGTCTGACACGCCCCTCCACTCCGCCCAGAGCGGGAGAACTCATGTGATGACTACCCACAGACAAAAAAAAAAAGGCGAGTGTGAGTGAGAGAACATGCGTGAAAGTTAGCAGTGCCTATGTTCAGACCTGCCAAGTTAAATCAACCGTATCGTATAGATAGATTAGAAGACACATCCGAAATTCATTGTGACACAATAGTAATCTCAAAAGGCTTTCTTATTCATCGCTTGTTAACAGAACATTCCCAAATGTATGTTAATCCAAAAGCATTTTCTATGAATTGTAATGTAGCCTTCCCGTTACCTCCTAGAAATTAATCTTCTCAGAAACAAATTATGTCGTGTTTAGTCTCGGATGCGCCGCATATGCGTCGGACTGTTACTTTAAATAATTCGACTCTGTGTTAATGTATTCAAGGAATGTGTGGACCGTACTCTTTATGAGGAATGATCGGGAATTGTAGAGCGTTTTCAAAATGTGTTCGAATTTTGAACGGTAGAAGAAGCAATGATTTGACGACTGCGACACAATATAAAGATGGACAGTAAGGAAACTAGGCCTATTTGTTGTTATAATTACCTACGCTCCGTTGGAGCGTTAGGGTTGTCACTCTTAACGTTTGTAAAATTGAAGTGTTTTGAGTTGACAGGTAGAAATCGTCACTAACGAAAAAAGTAGTTAATAGCATGAAAAACAGTTTCATATTAATGTGAAACCGCAGTTCTAGCCCGCGAAATTCAAATTTTCTTACGATTTTTACAATTTGCAGGTCAATCAGGTTATATCTTAATCAAAATATGATTCGCAACTGTAACAGATAATTATGTGTTTACAGAATTATAATTATTGGAATCATTAATACTTACATCTCTCTAAATTAGATTTGTTCCTTAAAAACTTTTCCATGACCATAAGAAAATTGTTCACATGTGATGGAACAAATATAACTTAGAGAGATGTAATAATTATAATTCTGTAAATACATAATAGAATAGACCCCTTTTAATGTATTTTTGAAAACCCCAAAATACGCAAAACTATAGGCGCCGAGAAAAAAATCGCCGATTTTTTTTCTCAAAAAGTGTGTGTTTGCGCAGTGTAATATTTTGCAAAAGTGTTTTATATGACGATATCTATACACTATAAAATTGTGAAGCTTCGCACGCGCGGGTTATAATACGAAGTGGAGCCTCTATTTTGATACCACCAAAAAAAATATCATGAAAAAAAGTGAATGTTGTGATATATTGAGTTTGGTGTGTGTAATCGGTGGTAAGTGCATTATTTATTATTGAGAAATAGTGTTAGTAGACATATAGATAATATTTGAACGAAAATACACCGTTCAAACATTTTTTTTTAATCAAATAATGTTACGTTTTGATACAACTACTTGTTCAATTGTCGTAACGTTTTGTGATTTTGAATTTTTGTATTTGTCTGTAAAACACGCTTTTCTATTCATAATGTAATTTGCAAAATTTCGTGTAAATTGATACAGTAGTTTTATCAAAAATAGACATGAAACAGGAACAAACGTTTTTCACCCCGTATCTGATAATAACATTTTGTTTATAAATACGATTCTCGTCCTACGAGCATTTTTTATACATAATATGATGCTCTGTTTATTCAAGAACACAACACAGTTTACATAGTGCGCCTAGCAATGTTCGAATTTCCAAGCATGTAGGTATCAGAAAAATATTTATGAGCATCATCACTTTTTGGACGAACAATAAATCATTCTTACCTTTCAAGATTAGCTGGGAGTTTAAAAAATAGGTCAAGTGCGAGTCGAACTCGCACACGAAGGGTTCCATACCATGTCGTACAAGATTTAACACTATGCATTTTTGTAATACTTTCGTAAAGGTAACAACAGAGGCGCTATAAAAAAACATAAAAATTTGTAAAGAAATTGTCTAATTTTAATGAAAAAATGTTGTTGTGTTAAATTATAGGTGTAGAAGTTTATTTCATTTAATTTAGTATCATGCATTAACTAAAGTCAAAGTTATTTATTTGCTACTAACATAGTATTAGTAGGTATAAATAGGTATATGTGGTAGGTAAGCAGGTAGATATGTAGGGTAGGTAGGTTAGGTTAGGTAGCAGTTAGGGTAGGTAGGTAGGGTAGGTAATTAGGTAGAAATAGGTAATTAGGAAAGGTAGGTGCGCCGTAGAGTAAGTAAGTACTTAGTGCTAACCGTGCGAAGCCGGGCCGGGTAAAGCTAGTTACTTATAAATAAAAGGATTTCTCTTGCTACATCAGACTATATTGTACAAAATAGAATGTAAGTAGTACGCCAAAGGACATCATTCATTTCGTACCCAAAAATTAAAGTGCCGGCCAGAAAAAAAAAATGCTTTTTTGTTATGGAAAATAACGTCCTGAACATTTTTTTATATTACAACGAAAGTCTACAATTAACCCCCTGGCTGCTATTTGAGTTTGAAAGTAGGTACCAAAAATTATGTTTTTGCCAACAATATTTTGGACAATCGTTTAAAGACGCAAGCATTTATTGCCCATTGCAGAAATAGACATGAGAATTGAGTGTTACGTATAGTAAGGTATGAAAAGTATTAAAAAAATTACGAGAAAAAGATTGAGGGAAATGTTTTTCTTTTACAATAGCAGGCAGACTCGAGGGTAAAACGCCACAGGCAGACACAGGCGGGCAGAGCAGAGGTGTGGTGATACTCTTCTTTGAAAAGGGCAACAATGCCCTGCTTAAGAATTATAGGCCCATCGCACTTCTGAACCATGTCTACAAGCTGTTTTCAAGAGTCATCACGAACCGTCTCGCGCGCAGGTTTGACGACTTCCAGCCTCCCGAATAAGCCGGATTCTGTAAAGGCTTTAGCACCTTAGACCACATACATACTCTGCGGCAGATATACAGAAGATTGAAGAGTATGACCTGCCTCTCTGCATAGCGTTTGTGGACTACAAGAAAGCCTTCGATTCGATCGAGACTTAGGCTGTACTATAGTGTCTTCAACGAAGCCAGGTGCACTTTCGGTAAACCAAGGTGCTGCAGTGTCCAATGAAAACACTATTACTATGTCGTTCCGACTCCAGAACCAGACCTCGAAAATTATCCTTCTGCAGCGAGATGAGGTGAGACAGAGAGACGTTATCTCTCCCAAACTGTTCACCGCTGCATTGGAGGTTTTCAAGGTTCTGAGCAGAAAAGGGGTAGCAATCAACTTCAATGACAACTACGTCACTTACCTTCGGTTTGCCGACCAGTACAATGCTCGATGACCTCAGTAGAGCTTCCGAAAGAGAAAGTCTTAAAACGAACATAGATAAAACTAAGTTCATGTCAAATGGCCCTCATGAAGATCGGATACTTTGACTTTACAATTGAAATTATGGACGACTACGTTAACCTAGGACAAACTGTCCAGTTAGGTAGGTCCAATTTTGAGGTCAATCGTGGAATCCGAATCCTTGGCTGGGTAGTTTTCGGGAAGCTACTCTATATCTTCTCTTCTCACATGTTGCCAGTTATGACCTATGGAACTGAAACGTGGTCACTTGCAACGGGCTTCGTTAGAACGCTGAAAGTCGCCCAAAGTCCAATGGAGAGGGCTATGCTTGGAGATTCCTTGACGACGTGATCGAATTAGAAATGAAGAGATCGGTAGGAGAACCAAGGCAACCGACATAAGCCGAAGAATTGCTAAACTTATATGGCAGTGGGCAGCCCACATTGCTCGCAAAAAAGATAAAAGATGGGCATGGGGCCGAAACGTTCTGGAGTGGCAATCACGTACCGGAAGACGAAGCGTGGAGGTTCAAGGTGGAGGTTCGTACGGTCTTCACCAAGCCAATGATTTAGTGAAGACCGCAGGAACCGCAGGATCGCGCTGGATTCGAGAATCACAGAACCAGTCGAAGTGGCGATGTTTGGGGGAGACCTATGTCCAGCAGTGGACATCTTCCAGCTGAAATTATGATGATGAAGATGAAATGATGATGATGAAGGTTGTTTCTCGTTTTAAACATTATTATAATGCTCAAAATAAGATTTATTATTTTCTTTTTCAAACTTTAATAGCAGCGGAAGGGTTAATTGTATACTTTCATTGTAATAGTAAAAAATGTTGAGGGTGTTATTTTCCAGAAAACCATGTTTTTATTTTCTGGCCGGCATTTTAGTTTTTGGGTACAAAATGTTCGACACTTGAATGATGTCCTTTTAATTACAACATTCCGTCAATACAGGTATTTATTTACGTTATTTTTGATAGTCGATAAAGTTCTTAAACTCAAAAAATACTGGCCGGTTTTAAAATCTTTTGAAGAGAGCTTATTTTGTATACCTTTTTGGATGATCGAAATTTAAATGATCGAAATAGTATATGCTGCCATGATAGTAGGTACTTACTAATTCCATGTCATTACTCCGACTAGTAAATAGTTATCTGTGGAATTTAAATCGCATAATATTAGCATGAAATACAAAATATTATTTTTAAGTTGCAGTAAATCGCCCATATTATATAAAATACGTTATTAATCGGCGTTTTTAGTATTTGTTGATTATAAACAGTATATGGTACATGATACACACAAGTTTCAAATTCCTAATTTGTTTAGTTGTTGAGATAGAGCTCGTACAAAAATGGTCTAAAACAGACAACTTCTACGGCCCCCTAATTCATCATTTTTGAAGATAAAAACAAATAAAAATTATATTTATTTTCTACTTGATGAGCTCTAGACAATGATACCCCACATGCCAGGGTTAGATTATTTTTTTTTCAAAATTTAATTTTATTGTATGGCGACCCCCCTTTAATTTTTAATTTTATTATTTGTTGCCCTTGCGGCAATAGAAATGCTCAATCTGTGAAATTTTCAACTGCCTACCTATTACGGTTCATGAGATAGAGCTCGCTGACAGACAGACGGACAGCAGATGCTTATGAATAGGGTTCCGTTTGTCACCCTTCGGGTACGGAACCCTAAAAACGAAAGCTCTGGCTTTGAAGAAGCCGAATTTAAACAGCCGTATGACACACAATACATTCCTGGCATTTTTAAAAAGATCGCGGCGATCACTCGTCTCGACACGGCACACGCAACTGACAGAACTGCGACAATCGCTAAGGATCTCGTAAAAGAGTGCGTCTGTGTGAGTGAGCCGTTTTGATCGTTTTCTTAGTAGTTTCCCTACTGTCCATCTTTATATTGTGACTGCGACGTCGTGTGACTATTATGCAATTCTTATTTCGGAGAATCGGATATTCGTTTATACGCAACGTAACTTTGAGAGACCTAATAGGTACCTTATAGATATATGTATATGTCGCAGTAAAATGGTGGAAGCCGTGATATAATTATATCCCTAGGGATATAGCTATATATCGTAAAATAGTTATATGAAAGCGGTTTTATTGTCGAAGTGCCACAGTTCTAACCTAACCTACATTATTTGGTCGGAGTGCCCTAATAGTTATATTACTAAATCGTGCTCGTATCATAGTTATATTCCTAGTAAAACAGTTATGAACAACTTTTATAAACTATATTACGGTGTATAGCTAGATCCCAAAATATCCCTAGTGATATAACTATATCACAGCTAAAACCATTTTACTGCGACATATTATATTTATCTTGTATGTATAGAGAAAGTAATTTGCGGGACCTGGCATAGAAAATATTTTTCTTAAAATTCAAGCAATTGTAATTGTTTTAATTACAATTTTGACTGTCCTTTGAACCGGAACAAGGTTGCATCTGTGTTACAAATGGATTTTAGTCCTTTTTAAATTTTTATTTTAATAAGTCGATAACGAAAAATACTTCTTTTTAGTAAGTTTCTTCCGATTTCTACCAAAACCTGGTCGTCAATATTTAATTAAACGCATTATAAACGCTACTTGTGTGTGATAAATCCTTCCCATGGAATGTTTCCTGTGAGTTATTAGTAAAGATACACCACGGTGACCGATCCGAATTATGTTAATTTGAGACAGGTATGCGACCATTAGTTCAAGGTGTCAGACTATGATCACGATGTCTGTGTGTCGATTCTTTTATTATTATTTTTTACTCTTTGGTTATTTCTTTTAGACAGGGCTGGGGTAAAAGTTTGATAGAGGTATTTTAGTGGTAGTCACTTTACTTTAGTTAGGGTATACTCGTTTTTAGGGTCCCGTACAACAAAAGGAAAAAATAGAACGCTTCTAGGATAACTCGTGTGTCTGTCTGGCTGGGTGTTTGTCTGTCTGTCACAGTCAAGCCAATTTGCCACAAATCTACTGGACCAATTTAGTTGAAATTTGGTACTTCTATGATTTTCTGTGACCCCAATAAGGACGCGTAACGTAAGTAAATGAGTTTTGAATATTAGGGTCGCTTTTCGGGGGCAAACAGAAAAGTTTAAAAAAAGTTTTGCAAACTATAATACCGTGTGAGTGTGACATAATTATGAAATGAAAGGGCTTGTTTTGACTGTGAAAATATAATTTTTTTTGAAGTGATAATCCTACGCGGTCGAAATACAAATAACCGTTTTTATTATAAATAACCAACGAATAATTTCAATCGAGGCGGCTTCAGAATCATGTACTAAATCCATGGAAACAGTTTTCGCGTCGATGTTCCTGTATAATGCACCCTGTATAATGTTTTTCGATGTGTATATTTACAGACCAGGTATATATACCCGACTATAGCTGCCTAGAAGTAAGCAGAAGGCAAAATTTAATCCCTAAGCCTGAGGCTCCTGTCAGGTACCTAAGCCTGGTTGCTCATAAACAGGTTAATTTTACTGGCAGAAAAACAACAAAATGCGTCATCATTTAGTAATAAGCCTCTTAAAGTAGTTATGGCGAAAAGGGCGAGTTACATAATAACATGTCTACTTAAACTCGTTTAACAGCAACTAAACGTGGCTAACTTGAACCAACTACGAAGTAACAAATACAGCATTTGTACCATATTAGACAACTTTAGACAAACGCCGAGTTTGGACAGCAATTAAACCTATTTTGAATTGCAATATTGTTCTGCTTGAGATGCGAATATAAGATTAATTTAACAATTGTTAGTAAGTTTTAGTGAAGCAGTTATAACTGGTTGCAGCTGGATGAGAGCGGGTGAGGTTTGCATTAAATGGTTCAATTTTTAATACTGTATAAATCTTTTATAGTACTTATAGTAATTTTATTCCAGGTACATAGTTGTCACATATCCTATACTTTTAAACGAGCAATATATATTATTATTATTACATACATATAAGGTCCAATTAAAATAGATGGACAAACTTTTAGTAATCATTCAGACCACCAAGATAAGGACAATGGCACAGGTAAAAAAAAATATAAGAAAAACGCATTAGATACTGACAAGAAAAATAAATCAGCTAACGAAAATACACCAAAAATGTTGGTTACCCAATGCTATTTATTATTTTTGTCAAAATCGATCACTTTTTTTTTTGCTTAATATCTTTGGTTAGACGTACTGAACGCTGTGTTAAAATTTGTCCATCTATTTTAATGGGACCTTGTATATTACATAATATTACAAAATATACCTACATATACAATATGTAGGTATATTTAAATATATATGTATATGTATATGTGTTTGTAATCACGTTCTCGAAGATGGCTCTAACGACACGGACAGACAGACGGACAAGAGAGTGATCTTATAAGGGTTCCTTTTTTACCTTTTTAGGCACGGAACCCTAAAAATGTTCACATTCAAGTCGCAATCTGTCAAAATTGTCAAAAATGTTGGTAAATTGATTGTATTTTCGACAGATTGAATGAGATTAGAAAGCGAACGATCTTAAAAATTACAGGAATTTTTCCCCTGGTTGAGCCACGTTTACGAATATCGTCGTGTCGGTTACAGCATCGGTTGTCATCAAAGGCCCGTTGCGTTGAAACCAGGCAGGTTTTTCTGCCAAGTCATTCAGTCTCACATAGTGCAACTACTCTAGTATTTCGCCCCTGTTTGATGTCGTGTTTGCCATCTAAAAACCGCACTGTGAACCATAATTTGCATAAATTTTCATGGATTTTCTTTGTGTTTAGTTAAATAGTAATTGGGCTATTGTTGTTGGCGATAGTGAGTGACGATTTTAGAAATGTGGAGGAAAGTTTTAGTTATGGATGGCTACAAGAGAAGAGGAAGACAAAAGAAACGATGGATGGACTATGTGCAAAATAATATGGTTAGGAAGGGGGTGACTACCGAGACCTAATAGCACAGATGTGCTAGGTTTATGCTCTATCTGTACTAATCTTAGTACAGATAGGACACTCCACAAAATCATTTAAATAAAAAGCGACTCTTGCTACGACACAATACTGTACAATTCAGGTCGCACAGCGCTAATTACTGACAGTTACATTCATCTAGAAGCTGCCTCTCTTTCTATCGCGTAACTGTCATATCTTCTGACTGCGTTACGTACGCCCACTGAATTCGACAAGTCGTACCTAGTTGTAGCTAAATACCTAAAATGCGGAGTGCTAAATCTGTATTCATCTGTGTTAATAGAGAAGTATCGTAGAATAAGACATGTTCCGTCGACGATAAAAAAATTTGGATGAGGGCAAGAGGATGATGAGTCGTTGAAATGAGGTGGTACAGGACCATCTAAATTACTGGATTAATATCTAAAAGAAGTCACTCTTCTAAACATAGCTTAATAATTGGGTGGAGAAGTTGACTGTCCAGTGTGCGCCCGATGCAATTGTGAACCTCGTTTAATCTTGATTCCACATCACTGACTCACTTAAACCTATAAATACTCTAAAACAGACAAAATAATATTATGTACAGATGTGCCTAAGAGGGCTTTTATTATCTTCAACCTTAACAAAAGTCGTCCACCCAACCCAATTATAAATAGAGGGTGCACATGTCAATAACAATTGAGTTTGTAAACAAGCACATCTGTCAAATATCCCGAACCTAATTTACGTCATAAGTGATAGTTATAGTGATGGGACAGTTAGGACACGTTGACGATTATCGATAGTTCTTTTAATCGAAATACATTTGATTTGCCGTCTCGGAAATCGTTTGATGTTAACGCCTAGGAATAGTGAAGTGGGAAATGTCGATAGTAATTATCGATAGTTTTACCGGTTTTAATTTTCAGTGTACCTACTTCGTAAAACGGTACAAAGTTAAGCATAACATGCATAGCAAAATCAGCCTATATTGTCCCCGCTGCTGGGACACAGACCTTCTTTTAGTGAGAAGGAGTGAGCCGCAATCCACCACGCGGGCCCAGTGCGGGTCGGTAGATGTCACATGTCTTCGAATTTTTGGTTCGAGGACACGTTTTGAGAGCAGTGGTGATGAAATAATTTACACAAAGTAAAGCCCCTGTCAGGTTCGAACCTGCGTTCTACCACTGGTAAGTCGCGGCTGTTCCCGCTGGTAAATTTCAATAATATCCTCATTTTGTTGGCCTTTAATGTGAATTACCTTTCCATGTAAAGAGGAATACATTAAAGGGAGCAAATGAATTGGAGATAATTAATGCCCGGAGTGGGAATGTGGGATTATGTAAGAATTTACGAATTGTATTCTGTTTAAATGGATTCATTGTGGGGTGTTAATGGATTTTATTTCATTAAAATGCCTTGGCGATTTTTATGTCATTAAGTATTTAATTAAACCTTATAATATATACCTGTTTGGAGGAGCTTGTGGCTAAGTAATAACAGCCGCTCGGGTCGATCCATCAGGTAAAGTTACGCTTACCGGGGTTGGTCCGTGGATGGGTGACCATCTTTACATACCAAGACTCCTCCGTGCCTCGGAAAGCACGTTAAGCCGTTGGTGCCAGCTATCATTTGTGGATCTTTGATAGTCGTTACGGGTCGTCAGAAGCCCGAAAGTCAGACAATTAACTAGTCGCACCAAGGGGTATCATATTATCCAGTTACTGGGTTATGGAGATCAGATAGGCAGTCGCTCCATGTAAAATAATTCAGCTGCATTCAATTAGCCGACCCAAAGACAGTTAGGAAAAGGCTAGGCAGATTGATTGAAAATATACGCACTTAGGTAATACTTGTTCTAAGTCTTTTATCAATTGTATGATTTTATCAATAGTTTGTCTCAGATTACAAAATACATAGTTACATAATGTGTTTCTATGGGTAACAAACCGTAAGATTTGATTAAAGCCTTTTTTTTTTATTTACACGGTATCATAAGGCAAGGATTTTTATTTCATTTAACATTCAAGGATTCTTTAAATAAGAAATCCGCCTCCGTTGGAACGGTTTTACAACCATTCGCAAATGACAAACATCTGTCCTATCAAATCATACCAGCTTTTGGAAAAACCGTAAAAGAATCCATCAGGTGGGTTTTATGTTATAGGCAGTAACATAAAGAGGTATTCAACTGTACCGAACCTGGGTCATTAGGCTCTCGTACCAGGTTTATGTCCAAAATACTCCAAGACGATCGAAATAAAGTGAAGACGTGTGCCGTGAACAGCGTTGAGTTCATTTTGATCACTTGTTTTTATTATTTGACAGTCTCACTTTTTTCCCAAAGCATTTTTGGTAGGTATTGGTATTTAGGGTCATTGTCATCATTTAGGATATTCAAGACCGTTTATCCGGAAAGTTGGCACGTCGCAAATAGCTGTCAAATATTTACCTGCTTTGATTCATTTGGCAATATTACTGTATAGAAATATGAAATGTGGCTAACTAGCGAACTAAAATCTTGATAATGAAATGCAATAATTAATATCGTAACACGTAAAAAAAGTATTTGGTAACTTTCCAAGTGTTTTGACACCTAAAACGGTTACATCATCAAATTCAGTGTTATAATTGCAATTCATTATTAATATTCTAGTTTGCTAGTTAGCCACATTTCATATTTCCATACAGTAATATTGCCATATTAATCAAAACAGGGAATTTTTGACATCTATTTGCGACGTTGTCAACTTTAAGAAAGAACGCGCTCGAGGCACCAAAGGGTCTTGGTATGTAAAGATGGTCACCCATCTACGGAGTAACCGAGGAAAGCGTAGCTTATTCTGAGCGATCGACTCGCGCGGCTGTTATTAGCTCCACGAGCACCCAATCCTGTGAAAATTGCAATAACGTCGCATAAAATCACTGGCGTTACATAAAATGGCATAAAAATGAAAAACGTTTGCAAAATACAACTTAAGTTAGTTGACAATGAAAAATATACCTAAAAAATCGAAGAGTTTATTAACTCAGGAAAATTGACTGCCAAATTGCCAATATGGAAAGAGTAATTAAGGCTCTAGTTTGTTTTATATCGATATTGGCTATTCACTTGTTTTTTTTTAAATCGATAGTTCGAACAACGCGCCTTTGACATTTTTTTCATTAAGCTTCTGAACTGTGGAAGTTTTTAATATGTAATAAGTTTTTACCTGTTATAGCTAAATCTTAAAGTAGGCCGTGTAATTAAGAAATAGACTTTCAGTATTAATGATATTAGTTTTCGTTAGTTGGAGATGTAAAATTAAGTTTTAGGTCTGTGAGGAACTTTTGATTTGAGTACATTTTGGAGATTTATTAGTAGCTGACGATTGACGTAGGAATATGATCTTTGAAAAGTTTCTTAGCGTAATTAGTGTAAGAGCCTATGACAGATTTTGAGATCAAAGAAAATGGTACTAAACTATTAAATAAAAATGTCGTTATGACATGATAATATTCTACTTTCCGTACAATTAATCCGCAAAATTTACCCGATAAAGATAAAACAACATCACAATGCGCCATAATTTAATCGATAAACGTCCGACATTAATATTATCACAGAACCGGTCTGAACCACCTAATAAACCAAATAATCTGATTGAAAATATCAATTCGTCCCCAAATGGACCGATCCTACACAGTTTAATTAAAACAACATGCAGTTTAATTTAAAGTTGGGTAATAGAAATTGGTATTATCGATATAAGCCCATCACTATCCTATTAAAGGCTATCAACTCCCCCACTCGGGCTAAATAAGTACTTGATGTACCCGCATAAAAATAATTATAACGACAAACACTTGTCTGGGTAAACACGGCGGGCCGTCTTGTGGAGTAAAGTGTCTGAGAGAGGTTTTTTTTGTATGAAATATTTCTTGAATAACTTGTCATTATGATTGTACCTACTAGAGCTGGGTAGGTTAATCCATGGACAAATAAATAAAACCTTGGATAAAAGCAGTAGGTAACTACTACTAGTGATACGCCTATCACCAGCGTCGGGCACTTATAGTTGTCTGGCATTTTTGCTGAACTGGGCCTTTTTAGCGCACCCGTGAGGCACACTCCCCTGCAAATTTCATACATCGAATTTTACACTTTTTTTTTTAAATCTGCTGTGTTAAATAAATGTGTTTTCTTTCTTTATCATGTCTTGGTGTATTGAGCGAATTTGTAGGAGTTCTGAGCGTTATGAAGATTATTTAAAATGACACAAAGTTTTATTATGACGTTTCGAGGCAGTTTTTTTCGTTAGGAATCTCTGGTACGGAACGAGCAACTATTGTTCTGACTAATTGACCGACTCCTTGAAACTTCAAAAGTGGGAGGCTCTGTAAATGGTTTAATTCAAATGCTTTGGGTTAAATACGACGGACCCCATGTCAACAAAAGCTCCATCTGAAAAATTGTGCAGCCCGAATTAGGAGCCTCATATCCAGCAGTATACAAACAGAATTCTCGAACTTTCCCAAACAAAACCAATATTTTGCGCAAATAATTTGTCCAATAAACTAAGTGTAGTTAACTTGTTACATGCAACCCCTTTGCCCTTAGTTCAGAAACTAAACAATACCGTCACTATAGGGCCCGCATAAAATACAATATTTACAACCCCCATGGCAGGAAATATGTGCTTAAACAAAGACAATTATGGGTAACGGTAGCCAGGATGAGGTGGGAAAGGAGTTTCAGCTGTTTGCTTTTATGTTAAAGTATGGGAGTGCTTATTTCCTGTCGGGTAACCTGGACGTTGTCAAGTTATGACCGAATAGGTTAGCTATGGCCTATATCATAGTTAACGTATGTGATAGTGGTAAATGCGAACCGTTCGACAAATTAAACCAAGAATGGGCTAACAGGAGAGCAATAGGGGTTCTGTGGGATTCTATCAAGTGAATAAAAAAGTACACGTCTCGCCATTGATAAAATCATAAAGGTAAGGTATGCCGTATGAGGGTGACGTTTCGTAGTTGGCAAATTTTCAACGAAAAATCACAAGATTCTACATATTTACGCATGCGAATAGTGAAACTTAAAATAAACACTGTGAAAACTCTCAAACGTAAAGGAAGATTTTAGTGCTAAATTAAGTACTAAAAGTTCTTTCTTATCTAATGCAATTATCTCTTAGTTAGTTGCACTGGACAAGAAAAACACGAGGAAAATTAAAAGCTTAGGTATTCTTGTTGAAAATTAAAAGCTTAGGCTGTAAGAATGCAGTGTTGTTGTTTTTATTTTTATCGCTAGTAGAAGTTCACTGATAAACCTTCAAAACTGTACGCAAAAACAGCTAAATTAAATGACATTTTCATTTAAAACAAAAGAAACTATATCCCAAATAGGATTCGCATTTTTGACAATTCACTAATTCCTCTATTCTTTCCGTCACAATGACGTCTATTTTAAAATTTCGAATACACGTTCGAAATTTAAATTAAAACAAAAAAAGAACAACAATGGCCGCCAGCTGGGCCGGACGGCGCGTTCCGGCCCGGCGAGCGACGATGCGAGTGCATCGAGCTATGATCGCGTACGACTCAACGGGTTCCGTACATGTTTGGATTGCAACGCACACGTAATTTGATGGCACAATTTTGCATAAAAAAAAAATATCGTGAAATTCAAAAGCATGTTTGAAAAATAAACAAAAAAATCGAGAAAGGAAAATATTTTGAGGTAAATTTTTGCCGGGTTTAATAATTAAAATGTAAGAAAAAACCGAAGAAGTACGCTTGTTTGGCACATTTTTTACAAAGATTTCCCTTTAATCAAAGCGTTTAACAATCATAACAGAACATTAGTACGGTACACGTAAACCGAACGTTAGTGGCGACCTACACTGATAATATATATTTAAATTCGTGACGTAAAAATCTGAATATCGAGCACGTAATGTGGCCGTGCCTGACCTATCGCAACTTTCATAACGTGATTTATAGTAAAAACCTCTTTGTAAAGGTCTAGGAGACCGTGCCATGAGGGACAAAATGCCGGACGGTTTTAGAACGCTGTAAAAGTTTATTTTTAGGATCGAAAGATGCCAGATGTTTCTAATGAGAAGTGGTAAATCGTTTAAGATATGTAGTTAAATTCCGCGTATAACGAATGAACAAATAATGCTCAATATACTGCGTATTTAAAAGTATGACAAAAAGGCGTTACTATTCCTACTAACTTAGACAAGCAATATGTAATCAATGTAGGTACATCTTTTCTTACGGGCTTTTTATAAAAATATAAGAAAACTGGGATGAACCTTTGATTGATTTAAAAGAAACAACAATTTAATAATCAATTTACAAAACATCATAATGACAAGCCGAAACTTATAACAACGCTATTAATCTCAAATGAAATGAGATCGAATCTTTCAGATACTTCAAACTACTTTTTCCTCACTAGAAAAACAGTAAATAAATAAAAACTATACTTAATCGACCTTTTTGCTGGCACTCGGAAGCCTGCGCCATTAGGCGTAAAAAAGAAAATCGTTTTTGTCTATATCAAGCTCCACAGATAATTAAGTGTAACATAATGATGCGTTCCGTTGATTTTTAAAGGTGCGTTCCATGCGAGTGCATGTGAACAAGAAATATGGGCGTATATTGTGTATTGTATGCCGGAGACATTTGAAAAGACATGCATTATGGTCGGCAATGTTATTGTTGGTTTTGTCGCGATGTTAGCCGAGAATAGCTTGTGATTGCTGTCGTAATGGTCAATTTAATAAAGAAAAGCTTGAACTGAAGCATGTGTGATGGATACTAGATTTATGTTTTACCTATGTGGTGGCATTGATTGTATACCTAGTATGAAAGTGAAAATGTAAGGATAGATTGTAACTTAAGAGCGTGTTATGAAAGTGGGCAACGGTGCAAATAGATGTCAAATATTTCGCGATTTTGATTAATTTGACAATATTACAGTATCATCATCGTCATTTCAGCCAAAAGATGTCCACTGCTGAACATAGGCCTCACCCAAGCACCGCCACTTCGACTGATTCTGTGCTTACCGCATCCTGCGGATTCCTGCGGCCATATTACTGTATGGAAATAAGAAATGTGGCTAACTAACGTACTAGAATATTGATTATTTTATGCAATAATTAATATTGTAACACCGAATATTTAGTTTACCCGTTTTAGGTGTAAAAAGAACCGTTAGAAATCTTTTTTACACCTAAAACGGGTACAACATCAAATTGCAAATTAATCAAAATATGTACCTACATTTTTGACAGCTGTTTGCGACGTTGCCAACTTTTGGATTAAACGCTCTTAAGTCAATGCATAGTTAGTCGATTTTAGTCTAATCTATCATGCTTGCGCCAGAAATTCTATAAATTAAAAAAACTCTACTCTACTACCCCCACCCCCCTACCCTACCCTTTACTCTCTCTCTCTACTCTTCTATTCGTATGTAAATGGTTCAAGGAAGTTAATTCTGAAATCTTACGCTCAGATAGTTTCAGCACTACTTTTAATTAGTTTTGTCGCAACGTTTACCATCAAAGTTATCCAGGATTCATTTTAAAACCACATAATAACAACATCACGTAATGCCCGAAGGGGCGAAATGTGGGTGTACTATCGGTACACCTCTGCCTAAAGAGGTGTACCGATAGTACACCACAGAAGCCCTACACATATTAATCATAAATCCAGAAGCATGCCCACGACCTGCTTCAAACATCCTGTTACAACAAAAGAACTTTCCTAATAACGATGAGTTCCGATGTAGTAAGGGCTAGCCAGTGCCACTGGTTCCGAGCGAGTGCGTGTGAAGTTACTGGTAGGGTGACGCGCTCGGGTTGGTTCACGTAATGGACGGCGACATTTGATGGGAATAGAGTGGATGCGGTTGGAAAAAGTAATGAATATAGTTAAGGCGACGATAGACTACTTTTAGTAATTTTATACTGAAAATTACGTTTAAACGAGTAGTGTTAATGATTTGAAAAAAAAATATGTTTAATTAGAGTATTTTCTTAATAACTTAATATACTAATATTTTAGATTATGTTTATATTACATAGTGAAATTAATTTGTAAAGTTATGTTAAAAAACTGAACATTACGCAAAAGCTTCAAGCGTATTTTTCTGAAACCTTCACCATTTTAAGGATAATTAAAATATTAATCTCTTAGTATACGTGTTTTATTAAAATACCTTTTGTTTTATGAATAATAAATTAATAATGCGACAAATTGGTGACAGCGCTCCTTGATGGGCGAGTCCTATTACTGGCTGGACGTACGACGCGTTGCGTGAGCTCAGTACAGAACACGCAAGCTAACCACTCAAGGTCACTGGTATATGGGTCACTGGTGGTGGTCTGCGTCTTAAATTATGGTGGTTGTACGGTGGTGTCAAAGTCAAATAATTTAGGCAGTGTATAGAGTGCCACCAGTGGCACTCTATCCCTATCGGATAAAGTGCCACTACAGGCACCCTAGTAACACCGCCTCGGCCCGGCCAAAGTGCCGCAAGCATTGGATTGTCATTGTCACTGTCACTAAGTCACGTCACTTGGTATTTTGTTTGATTGTCGAGGTTAGATCGCTGTAAAACACCACATTCCCAAAACATTACATTCTCTTGTGCCTAAACGGAACCTGGCACTTCGCCGGCCGCTACCGCGGCACCGCTCGCTACGCTCGCTCAGCTCGTGCGTTGTGTGGTCACAGTTCTAACCTAACCTAACCTAAATAACAAGTGACAGTGACAATGCAACGCTCACGGCACCCTGGCCTCGGCCCGGCTAGGGTGCCGTGAGCGTTGCACGAGAGTGCCGCGAGTATTCTTGTGGCACTCTAGTGTCGCTACACTAGAGTGCCACAAGAATACTCGCGGCACTCTAAACACTTCGAATAATTTATTTCAATTAGGCACATGAAAGGCACGCATAAACGTGAAAATTAACAAAATAATTCAAATTGATTCTAGTCGCCCCTTACAAAAGTTAGTTTTCGGATGGAGAAGAATGGGCAAGAAACTTCACCGTTACTCTTTTAAAATGTTTTACAATATTTTGTTTACCAACATTATTTATATAATTTTATGTGAAGACTATACCAGAATGGGTAAAAAGAATTAAAAATTAAGCAATGACAGATAAACTAATTATGTGATAGATACAATATGCTGCTCACATAGTTACAAATATTGTAGAAGTATACAGTAATCCTAAAATTTTAACAAGTAATACTGTCAGTGTGTGAGTTGAAGTACCTAATCACAGAATGTAAAATCAATGTCATAAAAATAATAAATTGTATAATTAAATTAGCAGCCAGTTTGATTTTCTCTAGACGTGGTGGTAGTGGTGATTAAGGAGAACATTGCGATGAAACCTGTACCCTAAATACGTAATGATCAATCAGAATTTGAATCGTTTTGAAACAGATTGCTAGTCCATTGCTTCATAAGTTCGTAAAAAATATATGCTCAACAACGTAAATAACGCAATGAATATTGTTGAACTGTCAAAATGAAACAGATTAGTCGGAATGGTTTACGAAAATGTGTTGCGTAATTAGATAGCTGGATTTGTCTTGAGCAAGCGTGGTGATCAATGCTCGTGCCTTCTCTGTACGAGAAGTGGTCTGCGCCCTACAGTGGGACAGTACGGTAGTATGGTCATTTCAAACTGCTGGCAGAATTGCAAGTAAGTAAGTTGGTGCTATAATTAGAGCAAGAGGAGGTAAAAAACGAGGTGATTATGGGTTTTGAAATTCATTTGAGAGAGATACGAAAGCGGCTGCAAAAGATTGGTGATTGATTCATAAATTTTCATGTAAGTACGTTTTAAGTAAGCTTTTATGGGATAATACATTCAGTTATTCTGTAGGAGTTCGTACAAAATTATGAGATGATTCTGTTCACTTTTCGAATTCATGTGCGTATTGTATAATTATCACTTGAGGAGCTCGTGGCTAAGTAATAACAAGCCGCACGGGTCGATCCATCAGGTTAAGCTACTCTTGCCGGGGTTGGTCAGTGGATGGGTGACCATCTTCACATACCGAGACTCCTCCGTGTTTCGGAAAGCACGTTAAGTCGTTGGTCCCGGCTGTCATTCGTGGATCTTTGACAGTTGTTACGAGTCGTCAGAGGCCCGAAAGTCTGACAAGAGTCTTACCAAGGGGTATCGTATTACCCAGTTACTGGGTTGTGGAGGTCAGATAGGCAGTCGCTCCATGTAAAATACTGGTATTCAGCTGCATCCGGTTAGACTGGAAGCCGAAACCAAGATAGTTGGGAAAAAAGGCTAGGAAGATTGATTGTATAACTGTCACTTCAAAGACGGACATTATAATAATAGCTAAGTAGATAAGCACACAAATCGCGATGTAGGTTCAAACCCTGACAGGCGCTTTATTTTGTGTAAATTATTTTCATCTCCACTGCTCTCAAAACGGTGAAGGAAAACATCGTGAGGAAACCGGCCATGTATTCGAAATAAAAATTCGAAGATATGTGACATCCCAACACGCACTGGTCCCGCGTGGTGGATTACGACCAACTCTCACCGAGAAGAGGCCTGTGTCTCAGCAGTGGGCTGATTATGTTAAGCACACAAGTCACAAGTCTTATCCACACTACGCCAACGCCCCCGACTTTACTGGAACGTTCTCAGTTCAAGTTCAATGTTCATTAGCGTTTGAAGGATGCCACTCGCGCCAGTGACTCGACTCGACCGACACTTGTTATCCCATGGAATATTTAATAGCATTTTGAATTAGCTGGAACCCCTCTTTTTACCATGGGGTTTTTAAAAGGAATTCAAGAGGATGAGAATTGGCATCCTTCATTACTATTAACATCTGGTCACCGAGCTCAGCTCGGGGTGAAAATATAAACATATCGTCCAGGTACACCACCGTTTCATAGATTTCCGAGACTGTGAAAATAAGGAAAACGATTTTTCCCAGATATGAGACTTAGTTAGATCGATTTTTCACCCCCGTGAACCCCTGCATACTAAATTTCATGAAAATCGTCGGAGCCGTTTCCGAGATTCAGATTATATATATATATACAAGAGTTGCTCGTTTAAAGGTATCAGATTTTAAGTATCATGTACTATAGTGAATATGCCAATATTTTCGGGGTTAGTGTAAATTCCCGGAGTGGCGACCGCGTATCGACAAGCGTAGTGTGGGACGACACCCAGCTGAATGGACCGACTACCTTATAAACGTGTCTGGGTCAGACTGAATCCGGAAGGCGGAGGATAGGGTGTTGTGGCACAGCCTGGGGGAGGCCTATGTCCAGCAGTGGACTGCAAAAGGCTGAGTTGATAGATTGATGGGCAAATTCGACCAAACATTTTTATCAAGTATCCTGTGATAGAATTTGTGACCATTTTTTCATACAAAAACTGTCGGCCGTCAAAGATTAAGGTACTCGCAGGATATCTAAGGAATAACTTTTCTACTAGATAAAAAGTTTTTTATCTAGTAGAAAAGTTATTTCTACTAGATAAAAAAGTTTTTTCGAATTTACCCTTACTAGGTTGATGATAACTTTAGGTACTGGGAAATTATATTCCCAGTGATAAAAATCCGTAAAGTTATTCAAACATAGATACATCATAATTATAACTTATTCTGTTCTGTTCTTCTCTTTTATCAAATTCACTGCTTTCGTTATAGCACAGTAAATAACTAGTTAACAGTATTATATCTTCATAGAAAACGGCCGAAATGACGTGCTTCGAAATCTGTGTACGCAACAATATCGAGTGCGCGACAGTTACGCACAGAGGCAGAAGGTTTATCTCCTGAGCGACCGTAGGTAATTATTTCAAGGTCACTGCCGAGATTTGATACTGTTACTTTATTATACTGTGGTTACAGTCACGAAACGAGATAATAGCCAATTCATATTTTCGACCCATATGGCAGTCGTGATGCTGAATATATTTTATGCATTAACAAAAAATAAAGTAGCGAAACTGCAGTCAGCTGATATTATCATTAATTATATTCATATCGTAGATACCAACAACAGCTGGCAAGCGCAAAATTTAATACCTAGATCAATACACAATTATGTCAAAACAGATGTTTAACAAGTACTTGCAATGTACTTCAATGTACGTCTACCTGCCTTTTAAATAACTGGTTTCAAGTAAACTGACGTTAGTTACGTCATACGTGAAAAATTAAATACGATCGTGTTTATGTTGGCCCATAACTCGTCTGCTGCAACATCTGGGTACTTATTATAAGCAGAAATAAATATCACAAACATTTGCAAGGAAAGACACGGCAATAAGAAACGTACGTGCGAAACACAAAGGAGAGGAAAATGGATGCAAAACGTTTCAAAAGGAACCTTCCGAAAAACAAAAGAAAGGCTCATACCCGAAAAATACCTCATTAATTATCCGTTTGAAAACGTAAGCAGAAATACGTGAAAATACTGCAATAAAAAAAGAAACGACACCCCTTCGCAAACGCCATTGAAACCGTAATAATTTTCAAAGTTATCTATACAACCGTTTTTAAATGCGACACAGAGAACTATTTAAAGCACTGTGCTCTCATTCCTTTGTCAATTTCTAAACGACTAAGTGAGCACGGAAAATCTCTGTTCGCAATTGGAAAACGAGTGAGGGAATCCGACCGAGAGACTGAGTAATTTATTTATGAAGTCACAAAAGAGATAAGCTGTAATAAAATGGGAGTAATTTTTTATGGAGACAACGTTGAAGCTTTGATGATGACTCTCCAGGCTTTATTATGCTTTTTGTAAAAATGAAAGTGTATCTAGTAATTGATTCTGAGACAATATTAAAAACAAGAGACTATTTCATCAATGTTGAACTGTTTAGTCTCTTCTTAGAAGTGGTTTTGTCTTAGAATCGATTAAGGCTACAATATTTGGTTTGAATTCGTATCTTTAATATTAGATTTCGTAGTAATTCAGTATTTTAGTTTAAGGCTTCGGGCATACCGCACACGGCAAGCGGAACGCTTAGAGGATAGCTTCGACCATTCAGCTTCTCCCAAGCTGAATGGTCGAAATGCTTCGATTCATGGTGGCCACATTGATAGCTCTTGCCTGGTGATCTAAAGTGTGTTTGTAGACGTATATTTTGTTGTGGTAAAATGTCTCTCTCAAAGTTGATTAGAAAATTGCTTCTTACAGAAGCTTCACTTAACCCAAGTTATCGAACATGTTGGGTACATGATATTAACATGTTGAGGTCTACTGAGGGAGAATTTGAAATTTTATACAAAAAAATGTGTAAATACGACGATACATTTTTCGACTATTTACGTATGACGCAGGAAATATTTGATCTTTTACTAATATACCTACATGTTTATGTAAGCCATAGAAGGGATTCCACAATGGTTTCCTTTTATATACAGAGGCTAATATCAATTCCTCCGTTGCATCCCAGTGATCCAAGCGAATAACCGACACGTCCGTTCGCTTATCTAATCGCTAGGCTACTATCGAGGCGCCAAGAAGCGTCCCACTAAGCGAGCGGTGGGGCCCGCACATGGCATGCACTGCGTTGGTTCACTAGGATGAGTCACCTAAGCGATCAACATACCCTCTTGCCGCTAAGCGTGACACTTGCGGTGTGACCGAAGCCTAAGTATCAAGTTGATGTTTCTTTCAGACAGCCAATACATCTAGCTAATAAAATAGATTAGGTAGTGGTTTCTGTCCGGTAATTCGTCTGTTTGAAAACCTATCAGCCTTACGGACGAGAGCATGGAGACGCCTAGGCGGTCCCTGTTAATGGCGGCGTTATTGACACTTTCCTTGAAAACCAAGGGTGTCACTGTTTTTTCGCACTACGAAAAAATTGACGTATAGAAAATGACGGCTTTGAAGGCGGTCTGTATAAAAAAGTTGTGCGCTCACGCATTTTCAGCGCCACGAAATCTATTAGTACTGCCGTCTCTAGACGCTGCCGGCGTAGAGATTATCTGTGCTTACGGCAGACATAGCCAGTGTATTCAACCAGTGATATCCTTTCAAGAAGTCCTGTTTAAAAGAAGGTTGAAATGTGGTCAGGATTTCCTATGAAACCAGTATTGAAAATAAATTTTTCTCAAACATGCTTGGAAACTGGAGCACTATTTTGACAACCTTCTTCGAGATGAATCGAAATTGCGGTACTTGTCGAAAACATGTGAGCGCCCGGCCGGCAATGTTTGTATGAAAATCCATTCTGTCGTGTTTACCGGCCGAATAAATTACTATGAAAACTCATATCTGTTATTTAAAAAGTAAACGAACTTTTTACTTCAAAACATGGAAACCAAGGAGGTAATTTGTCAAAGATTAGGGTTGCAAATAGGACTGTTTATAGAAAAAAAGAAACAAATTAACATATTGGCTCGTGAAAAATTTTCGTTGTTCGTCATTGATTCTAGAATTTATAATTAATTTACTTAGTTTGAATTTCCGCGCATTGTTTGAGAAAAGTACTATACAAGCCTTGGCCGCAACCAGGCATTGATGGACTCACGTATGTGTGCCTCAGCTTTCACGATCGTCCATCAATGCCAATGTTGCAGGCCTCGACAGTAATGTACTATATTTATACGTTATTATTATCTTCGAACAAAACATAATGCCATTCACTCAATTATTGAACCTCTTTATTCCATCCACATTCATTAACGTGCTGTACATGCTCATCAAAGATAAATCTCCTAATCATCAATATCTATCTAAAGAAATGTACAGACGAAGGAACAAAGACTTAATTTCAAGGGGCTTAAGGCGGCTAATCGCGTGCTTATCGATACAAAGACAAGTTCAATTACTTAACAGATTCTAACTTAGACGTACAACCTCTTTGGAAGGAACAGAGGAGGATGTCCATTTGGAAAGTTGTACAAAGCAATTTCGGTTCTGTCCGAGCTATACGTAATAAGAGAATCGCTATTTCTTTTATGCTTTATCAAAAGGAAAAAGTTAATTTCTGAAATTTTGCTCGACCAATCCGTATGTCTTGATGATTGAATCTGAGTTTTTGTGGTAATGTCATAAATGAAATTGGTTTTTATCAACTTTGGAATAAGATTGATTGGTTCAACATTAGTCTGATGTTTAAGTCTAGAATTTGATTTAAAGTTTAGAAAAAAAATTATTGGTATTGAGCAACCACGAGTCTGATACTTGGTACAGAATGATAGTTAATTGACTCAGGCGTGAACTCAAACTCAAACTCAAACTCAAAGCATTTATTTCAAATAAACCAATAGGCACTTTTGAATTGTCAAGGGGTCGGACAGTCAGAAAAGATGAAGCTAGATGCCCATTCCAAAGCGTAGTAGGTACCTATGGAGAAGTGACTTCGCGGAAATCCATTATAAAATACAATAGACAACGTATATTTAGTAACCTAATCCGCTTAACTGGTCTTAAAGAGTCATAAAGAACCGAACGCAAAGTCATTACGTTCGTCGCTTGTCTTGGCAACACCTCGTGTCCGCGTTCGCAACAAGTCAACAAGATGCCTCGTTGAGAGGTGAAACACGTGTCGATTTCTTACAGGGTTTTTAGGACTCTTTAAGAACAGTTACTAAATATACGTCGTCTATTGTAGTTTATGCTTCGTATCGTATATACATTTTTGCGAAAAACAAAAAATACTACTAATAGAAATCATTTAATTTGTTATTATTATGTTGGCTCGTCGAGATAAGTAAAGCAAGATATACTAACACAGCAAGCGAACCCAAAATTCAGAAAATTAGTCGGTTCTCTGTTGCAACGTTAGTTATTGTAGCTTGCGGATTTACAAAGCGAACTGAACCTCGGTGTTTTGAAAAGTTAAATCTTGCTGCAGTGGAGCGTGAGCCTAACCGACCAAAGAGATTGCACGCTTTGAGGTGCGGTCGTAGTTGCAACGGGATATATAAAGAGAGCAGTGGTGGCCCAGTGGTATCGACCCCGACTTACGAGTTGTAGGTCGTGGGTTCGAACCCAAGCACTTACTTTGTGTTAATAATTTCATTTCATGAAGGGCAAAATTTCAAATTATGCCATACTGCAGTCAATTCAGCTGTGCGTACTGGATGAGTATGCGAGCAGGCGGCGGCGACCGCCGCTGCTGGTGGTGCCGGCCGGCCGCGCGCACCAATCTGCTTCAGCGCGCACCGCTGACACGCGCGCTGTGCACGCTCAACAGGGTAGCTGATACAATTGACTTGTTTTCGTGTTCTCTGAACGATTTTAGTTTGGCGACCTTTAGGGTGTTAGTTATAATTAAGTTAAATTTAGTTGTTATGTTTTTTAGTTTATTGTGAATTTAGTTTGTAATGTTATAGTTTTTGTAGTTTTTATTTAATGTAGTCTATTAGTGACTAGGAACTATGGACATTTATATATTTAGACTTAACTATCACATTAGGGCAACCTGTAGAGATAGATTTAAGGTGTTGTTATAATAAATAAATTAATAAATAGTCACCACTGCTCTCAAAACGGTGAAGAAAAACATCGTGAAGAAACCGGCATGTCTTAGAACCAAAAATTCGAAGACATGTGACATCTACCAACCCGCACTGGGCCCGCGTGGTAGATTGCAGCTCACTCCCATCTCACAGAGAGGAGGCCTGTGTCCCAGCAGTGGGAACATTAATAGGCTGATTATGTTATGTTATATAAAGTTGAATGATGTATAGTCACGAGTGATGGACTCGGCAATAAAATTCATGATTAATTCATGTCGTCAAGGTGACGGCAAGTATATGTGATCACTTGTGGAAGATACAAGTGGCGGCACAAATATGTGAAATCGAAGGAACATCAAAACTATCTGACGAGACTAACGACGCCAAAATATAGGATGCTGCATAGGCTTCAAAAAGGCGTGTCACTTCTAAGAATGCAATAATATCGGACATTTGCCTACTCAGTTAAATTCAGAAGAATGTGATATCTTGTTGTGATCTGAACATAAATTATTATCTGAAAATATCTGACATCGCTTTGGCAGCATAAAAACTTGACAGTATAATGTTTCGAGCCGTTTTCTTCTTTACGTATATAGCAAGCTCATATTGCAAAAATATGGTGACATCCCATTTTGAAAGCATAAATATCTAGTTGCGTAGGTAGCGCATTGCGTCCTGTCATTTCATAAAGAGAAAAAAATTAAATTCCAAGAGCCTTTAACTGTGGCCTTAAACTTTAAACTAGAAATACGAAATTATTTACAAAATACGCACTTGAACCTGGAGTTCCGGACAACAACAATACAATACTAATCATAAATGTAGAAAGAAATGTACGGTTTACGTTATTCATGAATCATTATTTTACAAGCAGAAATAATTTAAACCCACATCATAATCTAGAATTACTAGTCTAATTCCTTAGGAACTAAAGTACTGTAACCCACATCCAATTTTGCTTCAATTTACATCCCAAGAAACCAATCTCACTTGCTTAGCACACAAACTTAATCTAGTCTTAAACAACCTCTTTACCAAAATTCCTTCTAACCTAACCCCCGTTGCACTGCGCCCCTACCCTCCGTCTGCACGCAAGCCATTTGCCACAAAGGTTCCTTTACCTATTTCAGTATATTTGATGAGAGCCGCTATGTGCGCCGGATGAAATTTGTTTTGACCTAGGAAATGCGGCAGACTGCGTCTAGATTGAGTTCAGCTTTGTGGCCTGGGATCGGATCTTGGGGAGATTAGCTAGCGTGCCTTCAGCGAGATTCATTTAAAATGAAAGGAGATGAAAGGGTTAGTCTTGAAGAGGTTTTACATGCATGGTAAAGATACACAGGGGAAGGTTCATATTTTCTGACGATGTTTATTTGAAATAACATAATATAACGCCTATATTCCCCGAAAGTTTTGGCAGAGATGCACCCACATTTTGCCATTTATGTTGAAGTCCTATGTAATAGAGGGCCATCAACCAGTCTTTAATCCAGACTTCGGGTTGCTACTGATAAATTCCAGATTGAAAAACCAAATAACAGTTTTCCCGACCCGGGAATTGATCCCAGGCTCAGCAGTACCGTTTGCGACCACTAGACCAACGATGTAATAAAGTTTATTTGAAAGATTTTAAGGATTGGTCGTTTTACATGTATATTGAGGATTTATTTCAATCTAGATAAAATCAGCGAGCCATCTCTATACGTACCATAGCCAGCATCAGTTACATAACAACATGTTTTAAATGTTCTCTAATAACAAAACAAAATAAAACAAAGTCACGTCTAACAGACACGAAATCTTAATCCTAACACGAAAACATTTCCACTTTAGTAGAATTTCGCGCTTATAAAAACACTTGTCGTGAAAACTTTGTTCTGATACCCGAAAATGTAAATAATGATTTCATGCGGCAAGTTTCATGTGTAGTGAACTTTCTAGGTACAAGTGAAGGACTAGATAAATTTGTTTGATTAAATATTTACACCTTTCTGAATGACCGATTGGTATGTCGTGACGTGACGGCAAGCGGAGTAACGCTGTCTTATGCCCTCCACTCAATTTCAATATTTCACAAGTCACAACTGCCTGGCGTCCCGTGACGGCCACATTTTTTCATGGAACTTTCTTTCTTTAAAATTTGATTTGACATTGATCTTTATTGAATTATCGGATGATAGGTATTGTGGCAATCCTTCCAGAAAAATCCAACTGTAGCTGAAGCTTAAATTGCGAAATAACATATAGAAATAAGTAGGCATTCACTTTAATTCCAATAAGTGTAATTCAGAGAAATGTCATTAGAATTGACATTTAAATTCTGAACTGTTTTTCAGGGACATGTTTGAAGTTAATCGAATTAGCTAAAACTCTTTAAAAATTCAAGGTTTTCCAATATCTTAATCCCGATGAAAGCTTTCTAACTTAGAATCGAAATTTCTACTTTATACTATAAGCATTTGCTATCATTATTGTTTTTCTTCCTAAGGTCAACGCCAACATCGAAATATTTTTCAACTCCGAAGCGCTGACGTTGTATCGTTGAAGCATCATATACATAATTATATGGACCATCACTTTATGCAGCTCTTGGCTGCAGGATAAAGCTTATCTACAAGACGCCATCTTGAATGATAATCATGCACTATTGTTTTAAATAAGTGCACTTCGGGAAAGAAAAATCCGAGCCACTGCAGAAAATGACAGGAGTCTTAAAAGTTTTTTGGGTTAAACGATTTTGGTAATTTTGAAGTCGTTTAGATTCAACGAGTGTCGTGGATTGTCGAGTTCTTTTGAAAGAAATGTGCTAATGTGTAAATGATGGGGCCTAACGACTAAAGAGTCTGGCAGGCGGCTGTAAGTTTGATCAAATCTACACTACTTAGCTGTGATGGACGGTTTTCAGTATATTTATTATGGTGATCTGTTTGGCTTAAGTCCTTGGAGATGGTGTCTTATTTTTGTGAAAGTTTATAAGCATAATCTTAAGAGGAAATTACCTTCCGTGTCTTGTAGAATTGTAAAAAGTTGTCATCACATACCTGAAACAAATAAATATATTAATTAGCTATTGCCGTTTATGAATTTAATTTTATCATTTCAAGACCTTAATTTAAGAATTTTTACCTTTTTACTCTATGAACAATAATGTCTAGAATATTTTTAAGTTTACCTGCTACTCTAACTCTGTTAACTTCATCATGATTTTTTTTTTTTTTTTTGGGTTGGAAATCATCAAATGACTTCTCCCGCTCTGGGCGGAGCGGAAGGGCGTGTCAGACTTTTACTGACTAAAACCCACCCGTGTTCCTTCCCTTGCCTAGACCGGAGCCACGGTTTCCCCTAAGGACTTATCCGCAACCCCAGAACTTCATCATGATGGATATGTTATACCTAATTGGTATTTGAGATGACGCTATGTATGGAAGAAATTGACTTTAAATCCTATACTATCAAACGAGCAATATTTGTATATTTATATCTAGTCACGTTCTCGAAAACGGCTCTAAAGATTTCGATGAAAGTTGCAATAAAACGGTTTACGGGGGCGAAAAATCGATTTAGCTAGGTCTCATATCTGGGAAAAATCGTTTTCTCCGTATTTTTATCCGAGCAGATCTCGTTCGCTCAAAGTATAGAACAAGACCTTAAAAAAAAAAAATATTAAAAAAATTTAAAAACTCAACTGCCCTGCCAAAAACGAACTAAAAAGTAAAAAACAAGCTGTATTAGTTAATCTGAAATCTAAATTGTTACTGCAGTCGGGGGACTGTTCCGTGGAACACTTTTTAATCTAAGAGGTCCCCCGACTGCAGTAACAATTTAGATTTCAGATTAACTAATACAGCTTGTTTTTACTTTTTAGTTCGTTTTTGGCAGGGCAGTTGTGTTTTTAATTTTTTTTAATTATTTATTTTTATTTTATACATTTTAGTGACAAGTTTTATTTTCGAATTTATTTTTTTTCTAATAATAACGCATTCATTTACGAAACCATTCAATCATTTAGACATTCGCAGTGCTACTGATTTGCAGCCAAAGATGAATTATGTTTGTTTTGCATTTACTCCCTAGTTAAGTAAAATTTATGCCAATAAGATAGTTAATTGACTCAGGCGTGACCTTGCGGAAATCCATCATAAAATACAATAGACGATGTATATCTAGTAACTTAATCCGCTTAACCGTTCTTAAAGAGTTAGAGAACCCTGTAAGAAATCGACACGTGTTTCGCCTCTCAACGAGGCATCCTCAGGACGACGATTGACCTGTTGCGAACTCGGACACGAAGTGTTATCAACGCGAGCCGAACGCAAAGTGAGCTTCAACCGCTTTTTTTTTTTTTTTTTTTTTTTTTGACTAGGGCATCTCGCAGGTTACCACTGAGGTATTCACTGCTTAACCGGACTTTCCTGTGGCTGCCTTAAGCTCCTAAAAGAAACTCAAAGCCTCCAGCCAGGGGCATATAAACTAAGCTAATTAAAACTAGGCGAACGCTCGCTAAGGGCACCCCCTGTGGGGTACGAACCTCGGCTTAGGGCGTTCGCTGGGGGGAGGACAGCAAGAGGGACAGGCTGGATCAAGGATGGATCATTATTATTATCAGGGGAATTTAAAGCTACAGGCTCAGCAAAAACGCGGGCTGGCGCATCGTTATCGAGCAAGGGTCGGGGGGGAGTATCATTTTCTCGGGTGGGTCGCGGTCGCGGACCTCTACAGCGAGGTCTGAAGTTGTGTCGGTGTGTCTTTTTGTATACTGTACTTGTGGCCCTACTGCTCTCCTGGAGGAGAGTTATGGGGTCATCTGGGTCTGAGAGGACATGCCTAGGGCGACGGGCCTTACTAACTTGGTTATTGGACGGGACATAGCAAGCTGCTTTGACTATTAGAGGATTCCTATGTTTGACTGCGGAGTCAAAGTACCGCTTGGACATTCGTTTAAGGAACTGACGGAAGCTTCAACCGCCCGTCACCCCCACTTATATAGGATCGCATTCATCCATTGTTGCGATTGTTCGCTTATCGCACTGATAACGATCCCGGCCGAGGTGGGCCGATAAGCGATCCTATATAAGTGGGGGTGACGGGCGGTTGAAGCTGCCCCCCCGACCCTTGCTCGATAACGATGCGCCAGCCCGCGTTTTTGCTGAGCCTGTAGCTTTAAACTCCCCTGATAATAATAATGATCTATCCTTGATCCAGCCTGTCCCTCTTGCTGTCCTCCCCCCAGCGAACGCCCTAAGCCGAGGTTCGTACCCCACAGGGGGTGCCCTTAGCGAGCGTTCGCCTAGTTTTAATTAGCTTAGTTTGTATGCCCCTGGCTGGAGGCTTTGAGTTCTTTTAGGAGCTTAAGGCAGCCACAGGAAAGTCCGGTTAAGCAGTGAATACCTTAGTGGTAACCTGCGAGATGCCCTAGCCAAAAAAAAAAAAAAAAAGCGGTTGAAGCTCACTTTGCGGCTCGCGTTGATAACACTTCGTGTCCGAGTTCGCAACAGGTCAATCGTCGTCCTGAGGATGCCTCGTTGAGAGGCGAAACACGTGTCGATTTCTTACAGGGTTCTCTAACTCTTTAAGAACGGTTAAGCGGATTAAGTTACTAGATATACATCGTCTATTGTATTTTATGCCAATAAATTATATAGTTTTGGAAAGTGCTAATCAAGGCCTTAAATTAGATACCCATATTATAAATAATTGTTCAAGTTTTTTTTATTTTTACCTACTATCATGGCAGCATGGAATTAGTGTGTACTATACATGGAATTGGTATGAAGTATCCTATACTATTAAATGCGCATTCTCTATTTTCACCCGACCAGACTTCGGTCGATCAGGTACTTAAATTAAATTGGGATAAGAACAGGAGCATAGATGGACATAATTGTGTGTTACAACCTCCTTTAAATTTAATCTCATCCTGAGGGGACAAAGATACTGCTGTGAACTTCATTAAAATTCCGAATAGACGTTCATCATCCTCAATATAAGGTCCGGTGGTGTATTTAATATTTCAAAGCGAAATCTACTACAAAGTGACTCTTAAATTGTTTCCTTCAAAACAGATCTAGTTTTATTCAGAGAGCTGTTGCCAGGGTTGACATACATATAAAGTGGTTTTAGTTTTTTATGTTTCTGACTTCCGAAACTAAAATGATTTATTTATATTTAAACTAAAGTTGACTTCGAAAAAAAAGGAGGTAATGGGAATGACAAGGTTTTTGAACTTTTTGTTGGGGCTTCTCCTAATCTTTGAAGTCAGTAGTTTTTTTAAAAGTAAGTATTACAATTTTTTGTTTATAAGCACTTTATTCCGAGACCGATTCGTTCACAAATCTCTTAAATGGAATGATTTATTTTTTCTTCCAGAAGTCCCAAAAATCTATTAGAAATTGGAAATATACATAAAAACCGCTTCAAATGCATACCTTCCTCCTTATTTGAAATCGGCAAAAAATTACTCCCAAATTGTTTCCTTATATAGCAAATCTAGTTCTATTCTGTGTTGTTGAATAAGAGCATTTTGTACTGAAAACTGTTTTGCAAAGGATTACGTGCTTCACACAATTGACAAAATAGTTGGGTATTAAATAAATAAACAGCTGTGTCCGTCTGTTCGTAGGTGTGTCCGTCTTAGTAGTGGAGGGTTGAAATAGAAAACGTTTTGGCTTTGCAATGATATAGCAGTTTTATCTGAGGATTTGTGTTTAACTTTAGACTGCTTTAAGTGCATTTGGTTGGCTCTGGATTATGTGTTAAATTACAGTTTTTTTTTTATAGTAGACACGTAGTTAGTAAGTTAGGAGGAACAAGAAGTAAAATAGCTATGTGGTGTCTTGAAGCCCGCAGAAAGGCGTGTCGCAACGGTGCGATGCGATTTTGGTAGAATAATTTCCACGAAATTTTCACAGAAATTGTTCTATTAGAGTCGCATCGCGCCTGTTCGCGACAGCCTTTACTGCTTGTTTATGAATTATGAATTTTTATTTACTTATATTGTGGGTCACACCGACGTATCATCGCTTGTTATTATTTACTTATCAAAGTCATAATTTTCATCACAAAATCACGTAAAATCAAGATGTTTAATTTATGTAATTATATCCGATGACGCAAGTCTACTTGTAACTTAAAAATATGTAATATATAAAATGTCACTGTACCGGATATACATGACAACTAGCAACCCTGCAGAGGGTCGGAGGTTGTTGGGGTGTGAGGCTCCGACCTCATTTGGTTGCCGAGAACTCATTAAGTTCCCTCACCGCTTAATTTTTAACTTAAGTGAAAAAAAAATTAGTGAATTCTTCAGGTTGTGCTTGCAACCGTGAATTTAGTTCAAATATTTGTGACTGAGAGGATTTCGTTTTACAGAAATAGAATTTATTTCTTAAGTTTATTGGCAGTTGAGTTGAGTAGGCAGAAGAATTACTAAACTTAAGTGGCAGTGAGCACATTGCTTGCAGAACTGATGGCCGATTGGGCCGAAAGGTTCAAGAGTGGCGACCGCCTACCGGAGGACGCAGCGCTGGAAACCCCACAAGATGGACCGATGACTCGTTTCAGATTAGCAACAGATAAACGTGGAAGAAGCATTAGGATTTTGTAAGGATCTTAGCTTTTGTGGAGTTGATATACCTACCTATATGTAGGTTGGTATCTGAGTTCATAGGTAACATCATAAATGATGTACAAAGTGATAATTTTTGATAATTGGTTTTGGTCGGTCATTCAAAAGTTACACCGAATTGCACTCAGCGGTCACAGCCTGCACTGTCAAAGTCATATCTATCAGGACCATGCAGATATAGACATGAGATAGTTTTATAAGAGAAAAGGGAAGTTATGTTTCAGCTCATAAATATTAAAACAAAAAGTAGAATCAGCCTTTAATGTGACACAGGCCTCCTCTCTGTGAGAGGGAGTGGGCCATAATAATCTACGACGCGGGCCCAGTGCGGGTTGGTGGTAAATATTACTTCTTAGTCTGGATGTATGATCCGGATTGGCTTAAAAACGGCTGAATGGATTTGGATGAATTGAAATAAATGTCAAAATTAATTTTTTGTTTATATTTAGAAACGTTAATAATATAAAAGCCAATACGAAACCTGACAATAGAACTTTAAGGCTGCAAGCCGGTTCCGAAGACCGAACATTGGCCATAAGCCGGATAAAGTGACGGATAATTTTTAGCCAGGTCTACAAGTGAGAATAGGCTATATTTTCAGTGCAAGGTAAAGCCCACAAAGAGATTATGAAAGCTGAGGGAGCAACTTTTACGCGCCTGCACGCATTTTAATATGATCAGTTTTAATTCATGTTTTAACAAGTGAAATTCTATATGTTCAAATTTTTGTACTAACATATTTTTGTATTTTCATACATATTTTTAAATTCCTAGAACCAAAACCTTGAACTGATGTTGCAGCATCAGTTCATTTTTTGATTCTAGGACATGCCTTTTTCCTCATGATATTTTCCTTCGCATTTTGAGAGCAGTGGTGATGAAATAATTTACACAAAGTAAAGCACGTGTTAGGGTTCGATCCTACGACCTACAACTCGTAAGTCGCGGCCGTTACCACTGGGCCACCACTGCTCTAATAATAAAGGCATTCCTTAATACAAAAATATGTATGAAACATACCTGAACTTTAAATCCATTGTTCAAAAACAAATATTAAACCATTACCGAACTCACGATTTTGCATCGAAAACGAGCGAAAAATAAATGTTTCCAGCGAAAACGACGCGTAGAATAACATTTCGTTACAATGCGTACACTCGCTATTTTTGTTTGAATACAAAATACAGACGTACACACTGATTAAAGGGTAAAAAGAGACGTAAATAAAAACAAAGAAAAAATGTGAAAAAACGTGACACGCAAATTGGGCGAACGGAAACATAGATTTGTTTTTGTTGTTTTTGTTTGGTTGCGTTGACTGTTTTTGTAAGTAATTAACAGGTTAGCGGGGACAATCAAGCGATAGAAATCTCTTTTACGCTGTATTCTGAGCAATCTTCATATATCTATCTATACATGTTATAAAATAGTAAAGAAGTCAAAACTATACATTGAATGCTACTATATAATATTATAAATGTGAAATTTGTATGTCTGGATGTTTGTTCCTCAATCATGCAAAAACGGCTGAACGGATGTGGATGAAATTTGGCACACAGATAGAATATAACCTGCATTAACAAATAGGATACTTTTTATCCCGGGAGTACGTTCCCATGGCGTAATTTCTAACTTCCACCCGGGCGAAAGCTAGTATTTAAACATGTCGGTTGGCTAAGGAGCAGTGGTGGCCCAGTGGCAACGGCCGCGACTTACTTCTAGGTAGTAGGTTCGAACCCAGACAGGCGCTTTACATTGGGTAAATAATTTATCACCACTTCTCCCAAAACGGTGAAGGTAAAAACTGGAAGACATGTGACATCTGCCAACCCGCACTGGGCCCGCGTGGTGGATTACGGCCCATTGTCTCACACCGAAACGAGGCGTATGTCCCAGTAGTGGGAAAATTATAGCCTGATTATGCTACGGTTGGTTACTAAAAACAAAACAACACTAATGTAAAATAAGTTTAATGTCTAGAAACATATAATACTATAAACATCAATGTATCTAATAAAATGTATCGTACTAAAGGGAGCGCGTCACCCGCATCTAGCCGTGTTACTTCTACCCATTTGATGTTTTATTTTAATTTTAGTTTATTTTAAATTATTTATTTCAATTTAGTTTCAATTATTTATTTCAGTTTTTTTCAATTTTTTATTTCGATTTTTATGTTATCTAAACAAACTAATTGATCTCGTCAGGACTAAAATATTTTCATAATTTCAGCCGAAGGACGTCTACAGTTGGACATACAAGTCAAGAAAATGTATTAATGTCCTTATTTGATCAATAATCGTGTTTAAATTATTGTACCGTAGATTGAAAATTTCAATCTTCCAATCAATAACACGATATCGAGTATCAATCTTGTAGACAAATATACACAGGGCTGTCAGACCATTTGTAATCATTGGAAACTAAAATAGTGGAGCTTTCGTTTACAAAATTTAGAAGAAAGATATTAAAATAGTATTTTCATTTTCATTCACGAGGATTAATTAAAATAAATTCTAATTCAAAATGTTTTATTTCACATAAACCCACATGGGCACTTATGAAACATCAGAAGCTAGGCGCACGGTTCCAATAGTTCGGTTCCTATGGAGAAGACCCGGCAAGAAACTCCACGGAATCTTCAAATTGCACTGTTAATAGGTATAGGAGAACAGTATAAGCCTGTCAACAAATACTAAAGTCTTTTGAACGAATTCGTTCTTTGAAAGAATAATAAGTTCAGTGTAAACGTGGCAGTTATGTGATTATTAATTCATAGAATAGTAATTATGGCTTACTTCTAGAATATAAAATATACAGGACGTTTTTCTTGACATATCCTTTTCTTCCGTTAAGAGATTTATTCCTTTTATTGGTAGGCATCACAATAAAATCGACGAAATCATTAAGCTTTTCGGAAAGTCTTTGACAGTATTGGCACAAAAGAAGAATAACGTTAACGGGAGACGCCCTAGGCATTGGGTAAAAAAGGTAAAAGCTGATGATCATAATAGCGACAAATAGAAACAAGATTATTTAATGAAAGAAACGAGTATTAACGTATTTCACTGACTGCCTCGTCGCAAGCGCTACTGCTGAGGATGAGGTTCTGGGTTCGATTCCCAGGTCGGGCAAAGTGATATTGGGCCTTTCTATCAAGAAGTTCTCAGTACCAGCCTGAAGGCCGGATTTGTGCTCGGCTGATGGCAATAGGCTCGCTCCCTGTTACATGGGCTTTAAATATTACTGGCGAAATGTGGGTGTTACTATAGGTACTCCTCTGCCTACTCTACGGGGGATACAGACGTGATATTATGTAGTAATAAACTAAAATAAATACTTGTAAGTACATACTTGGTGGATTTTGAAATTTTACTGCTGCGCCATCCCTATTTAACAATCAATCAGAATCAATAAGCGGTTTCTGAAGATGGTTTCAGACTAAGGGTGCGTTTCCACCAGCGATGAGCGAGGATGCGAAGCGAGGGATGTGTGTGAAACTAACCAATAACTACGCTAGCTTAGCTCAAACTATGACAGTGAAGCGATGTCATTGGCTAGTTTCACACACATCCCTCGCTACGCATCCTCGCTCATCTCTGGTGGAAATGCAGCCTAAGTACCGGTTGACATTTAATGTCAAGGTCAACTATAAGCGGGACTGAAATATTATTATACCTATCTAAGGGATTACATGAGATTTCATGGGATTATTATCATATTAGTCTGTGCTTTGTAGGTGGTTTGTCTGACTATGTTTGTATTCGCATGTTTACTATTACAACAGCCAATCTAATACAATTTCACCGTGATGCTTAGGTGAAATGAGCTGTCATTGCACCCCTATTCATTTTTTTTAAGTGAAACCTTCCTTAGCGGCGTTGTGCACTTTTTTTGGGATGGGTAAAAAATGTTAAACTCGCGTCAGGACGTGACCGTAAGATCCGTTGCCTAGCAACCGACAAAGTAAATATAATTATAAATAGTCCTTGACATTACGTAAAGATAGCGAAGTAAAATTTTTACCCAAAGTCAAAGTCAAAGTCAAATCATTTATTTCAAATAGGCCCTTGAAGGCACTTTTGAACGTCAAAATTTACAAAATAAAGTATTGATTCTACCGCCCCTTCCAAAAGGTAGTTTTCGTATGGAGAAGAATGGGCAAGAAACTCCACCGTTACTCTTTTTAAAATGTTTTACAATATTTTGTATAGGTACATTATTTATATAATTATATGTGAAGACGATGCACCTAGAATAAAATTACTGTATAAAGTAAAAAGAATTTAAAGTCGAGCAAACGACAGATAAATTAATTATGTGGTAGATACATGGTGTTCACATATTCACAAACATTGTAAAAATAGACGAATCTACTAAAAAATTACAATTAATAAGTCAGTGTGTGAGGAAGTAATCACAGGATGTACTCGTAAAATCAATGTCATATAATAAAAAACAAATACAATTAAGTAAGCAACCAGTTTGATTTTGTCTAGACTCTAAATTGTCCTATGGAGCAGGACCAGCATGTTTCCAAGCATTCTTATCTTGGATATAATCCTCTAATCTGTAATATGCTTGTTTACAAAGTGTACTTTTTACATGAGTTTTAAATTTTCTTTCATTTAATTGTAATATATCACAAGGTATTTTGTTGTAACATTTAACACAGTACCCCATAAAAGATGTATGTACTTTAGATAATCTGAAAAATGGTTGATCTAGTTTATCTTTATTTCTAGTATTAAAATTATGTCTATCACTTATTTTATTAAAAAGATGTAGATTTTTCCTTACATACATAATATTTTCATAAATGAATTGGCAAGGAACGGTCATAATATTAATCCTTTTAAATAGTTCCCTGAGAGATTCGCGACGACGGAGATCATAAATGGCTCTGACAGCTCTCTTTTGCAAAATAAAGATAGATTCAATGTCAGCAGCCCGACCCCACAGTAAAATGCCATACGACATAATGCTGTGGAAGTAGCTAAAATAGACCAAACGCGCGGTTTCTACATCTGTTAACTGTCTGATCTTTCTAACAGCATAAGCGGCCGAGCTTAGCCGCCCCGCAAGAGATGTTATATGAGGTCCCCATTGTAATTTCTCGTCTAGCGTGATTCCCAGGAAAACCGTTTGATTAATAAATTCCAGTTTTTCTCCATTCAATATGATGTCACATTCGCTACTTCTAACATTAGGTAATTTAAATCTAATGCATTTGGTTTTATTTTTATTCAGTACCAAATTATTTACCGTAAACCAATCTTGGACCTGAAGAATAGAGCTATTCACGTCGTCAAGATTTTGCGATCGTCGGTTGATTTTAAAGATCAATGATGTGTCATCTGCAAATAACACCATCTTCGGTTGATTTTGAAGTAATTGGGGTAAATCATTAATATAAACTAAAAAGAGGAATGGACCCAATATCGAACCTTGAGGAACGCCCATTGCCATTTCAGACCCTAATCCCCTACCCATATTGATGGGTAGGGGTACATAAATTGTTTATTTTTGTTAGACTATATTTTGAAAATAAATAAATATACTACTGCTACTTATGAATATTGTATTTAACCACATAAATGATAGTACTTTTATACTGGTAAATAAAGCAATTCGTGCGAAATTATTCCACAACCATTCAAAAATATTCAAAAATGCACAACGTTAATGTTCAAGTTTTCACTTCTGCCGGCAATCCCGGAATGCAACCCGTTGTTGTTTTTTTTTCTCACTGATGCTAGGGGTTGACAGCTCATTTCACCTAAGTTTCCACGGTGAGATTTTTACAGAATCGACCGGCACTTTTCATTGTCTTAGAAGCTAAGATATTCGTGTAGCAGTTTATAGGAATAAATTATAGGTACACGAAGTTTTTTTTTATCTAACGTCCTAAAAATGGTGGCCTCAAACCAAAGTATAATTTGCACCAAGCGATTATTTGAGAGAGCAGTGGTGGCCCAGTTTGTCAAGTAAAAATTGTGTCGCGCTATCGTTCGTCGATCAAAAGTTTCGTCGTCCCATCGATGGTCGTGAAAACAATCAGTCGCAATAACGTTCGTCGATCAAAAGTTTCGTCGTGCCATCGTTTGTCGTGAAAACAATCTGTCGCGCTAACGTTCGTCGAGCTGATGTGCTGTCGCACCGCTGATGGTCGACCTATCGTACTGTCGCTCCAGCATTTGTCGCGCATTTGTTTGTCGCAACTTTGATACGGAGTCGTGACATCTACCAACCCGCGTGGTAGATTACAGCCCACTCCCTCTCACAAAGAGGAGGCCTGTGTCCCAGCAGTGGGAACATTAAAAGGCTGATGATGATGATGATGATGAAGCGATTATCTATACGTAGACGTAAAGTTATATTCTTTCATAATAATAAAGCTTTATTTTATTAGATAGGTTTACAAATATATCCGTCTATTTTGTACTCCTCCAACATATTTACTTAAAACAGATCACTGTAGAAGAAAACACATCGAAATACCGAATTCAATTTACCGATACCCTTTAAGAAACCGCTTAACATCTAGATATTGGAATTATTCGTGCAAATGTGTGTCTGAGAACATATTGAAGAGCTGCGACCTTGGGCGTTCGCAAAGTCAAGGTCTAAATGTCGGCAAGTCAATTTATTTTTATCGGTAAATAAGTTCATAACATTTAGATTATTAGAGTAGGTACTAACGGAATAAGTACTAAAGAGGGATTTTAGAGGTAATGGCCGTGTGGGTAGTTTCACATTTGATCTGCTGTGTTGGAGATGGATTACAATAAATAAGTATTGAGTAGCTCTGTTTTTTGGTATTACGGTTGTTTATGAGCAAGCGAAGCGTCTCTGCTTCAAGTCAATAATGTATATCAATAATAGGATTTTAAACTGACATGGTTATTTTTACTCCTATTATTTAACACGGAATATGTATCATGTTTTCATCTTTTCATGAAGGCATATGAAGCCTTTCAGAGGCGCTTGGGCAGCTTTAAAACTCTGACACCAGGTTAGTCGCTACTCACACGAAAAGAATAAGACCATTTTTTTTTAAAACAAATACATGGTAAATATCTGGTTTTAAATAACTTTTGTGGTACCTATATTAATTGTTGTAAAAAAGTTTGTGCTCGCGAGGTCTACTGTTCGCAAAATTAAATTAATTAATTATATAAAACAATATTTAAAAGGTTGTTTTTAATTTGTTATTATTTATCAAACTATATGAAACAAGTAATTGCGTTTATTTTACTAAAGCTCTAACAGTATTTTGTTACATAATTTTAGAATTACAAACACAACATTTATTTATAAACTTTATTACAACAATTTAATTAGTGTTGAACTAATTTTAAACAAAATCATTTCTCCTATTTGCATAATTTGCCGACGGTTGAAATAACAAAAAACTTACAGCTAGAAATTAATGTAGAAATTTAAAAACATACTTTACAAGTATGAAATAAAATCTACTCTCTAAGCATTATTTTATTTTTACAATAGTGGATAACATTTATTTATATAACAATGTAGGTTAAACTTATCTATGTATATCACATATGTCTTTAAAAACCTTTCAGCATAGCGCACGTGTAGCCCTCACATACTGAAACGACACAAATAAATCATTCTCATCATAAAAGATAACTGAAGCGATGTCTACGCGCTTCGTAGCGGTGCTACGGCACGCTACGCCGTAGCCGCGTAGGCGTCGTCGTTTAAGAAAACTCGGTGCCTATAAGAATTATGGCTCTATTTGATATTACGCTTAGGTTTATGAGGATTTTTTCTTCAAGTTTCAGATTACAGGGTAAGCAGATTTTCTAGTTGTGTTTGCAGAGGAATTTTATACGTTGAGACGCGAAATGTAAATATGATTAATTCAAGTCGTTATTTCGCTGTGTTCTGAAGAGCTTAGCAAAATTTTGGTTAATATTGACACTGAGGTAATTCTTTCTATTATTTTACATGAAAAAAAAGGTAATGAAATATTGCCATTAATAAGCATTATTATTCTTGCCATTTTGTAGTTAAAGTGCTAGTTTCTGTTTTTCAGTTCAGCTCAAAACCATCAATTAACCTACTTTCACTTGAATTTAAATGAACAACACTCCCAACAAGCTGTTCTAAACAAAATACGTTTATTACAGTACACAGACTTCATTAGGCGAACATGTTAAGTGGAGTTAAATTTATAGCTCATTCTTTGTTATAATAGGTTAGATATAGCTAAAAAGGTTACGTTAATATATTGTATACACAGGATTAAAATCACAAATGACTGCCACGTTGTTTGAGTTGCATCGCGTTCTTACGACCACGCTTTTCCAAAATGTTTCACAAAAATCACAATCAGACCGAGCTCCTCTGGTGAAAATAGAGAATGCTTATTTAGTAGTATAGGAAAGTTCATACTAATACCATGCTGCCATGATAGTAGGCACTTACTAATTCCATGCTGCCATGATAGTTGGTACTTACTAATTCCATGCTGCCATGATAGTAGGTACTTACTAATTCCATGCTGCCGTGATAGTAGGCACTTACTAATTCCATGCTGCCATGATAGTAGGTACTTACTAATTCCATGCTGCCGTGATAGTAGGTACTTACTAATTCCATGCTGCCGTGATAGTAGGTACTTACTAATTCCATGCTGCCATGATAGTAGGTACTTACTAATTCCATGCTGCCGTGATAGTAGGTACTTACTAATTCCATGCTGCCGTGATAGTAGGTACTTACTAATTCAATGCTGCCATGATAGTAGGTACTTACTAATTACATGCTGCCATGATAGTAGGTACTTACTAATTCCATGCTGCCATGATAGTAGGTACTTACTAATTCCATGCTGCCATGATTGTAGGTACTTACTAATTCCATGCTGCCATGATAGTAGGTACTTACTAATTCCATGCTGCCATGATAGTAGGTACTTACTAATTCCATGCTGCCATGATCGTAGGTACTTACTAATTCCATGCTGCCATGATAGTAGGTACTTACTAATTCCATGCTGCCATGATTGTAGGTACTTACTAATTCCATGCTGCCATGATAGTAGGTACTTACTAATTCCATGCTGCCATGATAGTAGGTACTTACTAATTCCATGCTGCCGTGATAGTAGGTACTTACTAATTCCATGCTGCCGTGATAGTAGGTACTTACTAATTCCATGCTGCCGTGATAGTAGGTACTTACTAATTCCATGCTGCCGTGATAGTAGGTACTTACTAATTCCATGCTGCCATGATAGTAGGTACTTACTAATTCCATGCTGCCGTGATAGTAGGTACTTACTAATTCCATGCTGCCATGATAGTAGGTACTTACTAATTCCATGCTGCCGTGATAGTAGGTACTTACTAATTCCATGCTGCCGTGATAGTAGGTACTTACTAATTCCATGCTGCCGTGATAGTAGGTACTTACTAATTCCATGCTGCCGTGATAGTAGGTACTTACTAATTCCATGCTTCCGTATCATTATTCTGAGGTGTCATTATTCTTGTTCTAACGGGTTCGTGCGACCGAGCTCTGCTCGGGTGAAAATACGGAAAAAATAATGTTTCCAGATATGTGACCTAGCTAGATCGATTTTTCGCCCCCGTAAACTACTATATTGCAACTTTCATCGAAATCGTTACAGTCGTTTTTGAGAACGTGATTACAAATATAAATATACAAATATTGTTCGTTCAATAGTATAGGAAAAAGCATTGTATTTTGTGTTATAATTGAACCGCCACGAATACTGGTACGAAGAGATTGTCTGGCGCACCCTTAACTATAAAACTGCTGACTGGCTAATCCAATCTTTTTACAACGGTATGACTAATATTCAGAGAGAGAGAGAGCAGTGGTGGTTCAGTGATAACGACCCCGACTTACGAGTTGTGGGTCGTGAGTTTGAACCCAGGCAGACGGTTTACTGTGTGTAAATAATTTCATCACCACTGCTTTCAAAATGGTGAAGGAAATCATCGTGAGGAAACTGGCATGTCCTAGAACCAAAAATTCGTAGACATATGACATTTACCAACCCGCACTAGGCCCGCGTGGTAGATAACTGCCCATTCTCTCATGAAGACATGACGCTTGTGGCCCAGCAGTGGGAACATTACACGCTGATAAAAAAAAAAGCCTTTTAATTTCCTTATCCACATAATATTTACATTTCACTCTTAAAATATAATTAGAACCTAGATTAATTGTTATTAACGATATATTTTCTTTCATTATATCTACATCTTGTGGATAGGAACCCCTTCTCGGGTACTTACAGGCCTCCTCCAGCTTCCTCCAGTTTTCTGTCTGCGGCTTCCTTTGTCCATTGTTTACCTCCAGCAATGGAGAAACTGTACGCTGATTATGTTATGGCTAATATTCTAACTCCACGATCAAGATCATTCATAAAAGTGGCATTGCTACGGCAGGTTTTAAACACGAAAACTACTGCTTAAAAAAATTGTTCATGAATTTCCGAACAACACACAATTTTTACCTTCAAGCGATTCTACTAAAGTAGCCATGTATAAAGCTAGATTCAATCAACTAAATGAAAAGCCGTTTCTCGGAAGCCACTTTTTAGCCGACGGCTCATAAAGTGAGGCACAAATGGGTTCGCGGAGAATCAATTAAGTGCATGCTGTATATCACGCTGGTAATATTTCAAGCTGCATGCTAATTACAACGAAGCAGGTTTACTGGAAGTGATGTAATAAAAGATTGTAATGAGAATAATTTTATATTATTTAAAAAAAAGTAACCGTGGAGTTTCTTTTCGGCTCTTCTCAATAGGAAACGACCAATTGGATCCATGCTGGAGCTTCTGACGTTTCATAAGTGGCATTTGGAATAAAATATTTTGATTTTTTAAATAATAGCTTTTGCCAGCGGTATCGCCCGCGAGCATGTCGGAAATTATCCCACGGGAACGTATAACTGGGATACAAAGTATTCTATGTCCTATTCCAAGTTATGGCCTACCCGTGTACTAAATTCCATCCAAATCCGTTCAGCCGTTTTAGCGTGAAAACGTAACAAACAAACAAACATACTCACTTTCGCATTTATAATTTTAAGTAGGGGATTTTGATTTAGATTTTTGAATGGTTGATGGTTTGATTGGTTTTGATTTTTATTTGATATATAATTTCATTATCGATTGTACCCATAAAGTTCCATACAATCGAGTAGAATCGAGATTATACAAATTGAGAAAAAAAAACATGAGGGGCAGTCTTTGGAGACTGCCGATGGAAGTGAAAACTAAGTAACGCCATCTAACGAAAATGTCAGGATTTTATGTGGCTTGCTGTCAGTACAAGAACGAAAGCTGTAGCTCCACTAAAACAATTCCAAAAAAAGCAAACAGAGTGCGTTGTCAACAAATTCTACTCTCCCTCCGTCTTACGAATTTTTGATCAGGTCACGTGTCCTGACGCGAGTTTAACATTTTTTATCCATCCAAAAAAAGTGCACAACGCCGCTAAAAAGTTTTCACTTAAAAAAAAAGACTTAAAAACGACTCAAAATGAATTAGAACCTGATAGAAATTAGTTTGTGCACCCTTAAGTCACCTGCAATATGAGATAGAAAAAAAATAGACAAAACTCTAGGAAACTAATTTAGTACCTACTTACTTAGTTGAAGTCATTTATAAGCTAAATTACAACGTAATAAAAGTGACCTAGATCCCCTTAATAATGAAGCGTTATATACCCGTTCATTTAAAAGCTACTGGACTGGATGCCGCGTCTTTTAATACCCTTTTTGAGACGTAAAATGTCTAGCAAGATAATTTATTACACTTATTCCTGCTAAGTGACTTTACTTGCGCGAACTGACAACAGGGGAAGGGTAGGTTGACATTTAGCTTGGATAAACACACTAATAGTAAAAATCTTTAATACTACTCAGTCGCTCTAGTTTCTAGTGGTCGTAAATGCTACTGCTGAGAGCGTGGTCTTGGGGCGATTTACATGTCGGGCATTGTATTCTTATGGTGGATCCACATAGCCATTGCCGTCTTTGCGTGCGGCATTTTGCCAACGGTGCCGCCGGCCGCACCGTGCGGCATCGGGGGAACATCTTCTTTTGCTATTTTTTTTCTTTTATAGACAGAGAAAAAATTGCAGCAGCAATTGCGGTGTTATCATCCATTTTTGTCTGCAGTATCTGCGTACAACTCACTTCCCCGAAAGTCACAAGATAACTGAGAATATCTATTCACAGCCGCACTTGCCGGCTTCTGCCGGCAGCTGTGCTTGTGGTCAAGCCGCCGGCTGTGAGGATCCACAATTAAGATTTTTTATTAAGAATTTAGACTACGGGGTTTGGATTTTTATCCATTAAACATTAACAAAAGGCGCACCCTGGGACACAAACATAACTGAGGAAACAGGTGTGGTTTAATGTAATCTAAACCAGACAAACTCAGTTTCTGATTTAAGCTCAGATCAGTAAATCGCTGTTTAAACTAATATTAGCTCGTGTGATTGGTTGGTTAAAATAACAATTACCAATCATGTATGTTGGTAGTAGATTATTATTGGCTTATTGAAGCCGGGATTAAAATAGCTTATTCAGTCTCGTAATTCTAATGTTTATACTGAACTAAACTATGTATATACTGAACTAAAGGAAATAATAATTGTTATGATAAGTTTTATAAAATTAAACCACGCTCAACCCCTTTCAGTAACCTACATCTTCGTTATTACATAACAGGTGGTGCAAGCAATATTGTTAATATGACCTACCATAGCGATATGTGCGAGTAATATTTGTGCTTTATACTGCACTAGATACGTGCTGTCATAGCGGAAGTATAGTGTTTATGTTGTGTTTTATGTCTGTGTGCTGACAGTATGACTTAATCTGTACTTCTATCTACACTAATATTATGTTGTTGATTTTGGGAAAGCGATGGTTACCGTAAAAGAAAGTAGCATTTTCGAACTGAATTTAATTAATGATCCTGTTGCGCTTACTGAACTTTTGATTGACAAACTCAGATATTGCCTTTTACAAAATACCATAACAACGTTAATTCCGAGAAATAACCGTATAATTAAACCATGGATCAGTTTAGGAATCTTACGTTGTATCCAGAACAGGAACAATATGCAGAGAAAACTACGGTTAGATCCGAATAACGATATCTTAAAAATCACTTATAGAAGGTATCGTAATCACTGCAATAACCTTATTAAAAAACTTAAAAGAAAATATGACTGGGAACAGATAGACAAAGCAAATAAAGACACAAAAAAAATTTGGAAAGCAATAAATAATATCACGCATCGCAAACAAACCAAAACACAAAATCTAAACTTATTAGAGATAAAGGCAACCTCTCAAGAGTCAGTGAATCACGTTAATAACTATTTCTCTAACATTGGTAAGACTTTGGCTGAGGAAATCATACCTACCAATCTATCTCAAGATCGTAAGCCTAATAACTTAACGGATTCACAAGCCTCATCCTTTGTGCTTCTAGAAACTGATCCTGAGGAAGTTCATGGCGTACTGATGAGTCTTAAAACAGAGAGCGCACCTGGATGGGACAATATTCCTACCATTTTTCTTAAATCTGCCCATGACGTAGTGGTGCCAATTATTACACATCTTGCTAATCTGTGCTTCACACAAGGTATTTTTCCACCCGCTCTCAAACAAGCCATTATTACACCTGTGCACAGGGGCGGCGACAGGGACGATGTGAGCAACTACAGACCCATCTCGGTCTTATCTGCAATCTCGAAAGTCATAGAAAAGCTAATTAACACCAGACTAATAAATTACATGAACAAATATAACATAATATCTGACTCACAATACGGATTTAGGCAAGGATTATCGACAGAAGATGCAGTTTCTGGATTAACCTCTCATATCGTTGAAAATGTGGATGCAGGAAAAAGGTGTCTCACTGTTTTCCTGGATCTAAAAAAAGCCTTCGATACCGTCTCTGTTCCCGTCCTTGTGCGCAGTCTAGAAAACATAGGCATAAGAGGAGTCCCTTTGGCTCTGCTATCAGATTATCTCCAGCATAGAAAGCAACGTGTAAAAATAGGTAACTACGTTAGCGATGAGTCTAACGTAAGCTTCGGTGTCCCACAGGGCAGTGTTCTGGGGCCGACGCTTTTCTTAGTGTATATAAATAGCCTCTGCAAAATGAAGCTTGAACATGGGCGTGTTTTTTCCTATGCAGATGACACAGCCATTGTTTTCACTGGAGATACCTGGGAATCTGCATATGGATATGCTGAAAAGGGACTCATAAGGGTTGCTGAATGGTTAAATTCTTATTTACTAACTCTAAACACCTCAAAAACGAAATATATAACATTTACAAACTACAACAACAGTCAACCTGGACCTAATCTTAGCCTTAGAATCCATAGCTGTGATAATCCTGCTGGCACAAATTGTTCTTGCAATAAAATAGAAAAAGTGACTGATATAAAATATTTAGGAATTATGGTAGACCAGCGATTATCTTGGCATTTACACACGGATATGATCATGTCCCGAACCAGAAAACTCATTTGGATTTTCAGAACTTTAAGACATGTTATCTCTAAGACTCTATTAAACCAAATATACGTATCACTGGCCCAGTCAGTTCTAGTGTATTGCATACCTGTATGGGGCGGAGCCACTAAAATCAAATTCCTAGAACTGGAAAGAGCGCAAAGGTCTCTCTTGAAAGTCATGTATTTTAAACCGTATAGATTCCCTACTGAAAACCTTTACTCATTAGGTGGCCATCTCACCGTCAGGAAACTATACGTACTCCATGCTGTTTTGAAACTACATAAAACCCTTCCCTATGATTCTAGCCTTAACAAGAAAAGACGAAAATATCTTGTTGCACCAGAAGTCTCGGTTAAAACCTCATATGCAAAAAGACAGGTCATCAGACAATCCGCTTCCATCTACAACAAATTAAATAAACTTTTAAATATTTATCCAATGACTTACCGAGAATGTAAAAACTCATTAATTGACTGGCTAAAACGCAAGAGCTATGACGACATTGAAACTCTTTTACAAAGCACCATGCGATAATTTTCCAATAAGTGACTCCAATTCATACACACACATACACACACATTCATTCAAACACACACACACACGCACACCCATACACACACATACACTCAAACACACTACACACACATACCTTCCTAGATATAAGTTGAATCTATTTTTTTGTACACTCCTACACTATTATTGTTTCTAGTTTTAGAAGAGCGGGGTCTCCTAGCACAGGTATTTTTTTACTTAAAAGGAGGCCTCTATGTAAGATTAAATATTGTAGAAGTTTGTAAAGTTAACTAAATAAAATTTATTATTAATTTATTATTATTATTATTTATTTATATATGTCTACATATCTCGGGACCCTGGGGTCCCGGACCTTTGGAAGGCGTACGAGGGGCCAAAGCCAACTCGCAGAGGCCCGTTAGACGTGCTTAATGAAATGAGGCACCAACCGGCGATTATCCCTGTATGCACTATGCAAGTGCACCCAAGGACAACCCCCGGTTGGTGTAGGACTATTGCAGGAAATGGAAACAAATTTAATGGACTATGGGTTTGGGTGGCTAAAGTTGACTGGTGACCTGGAACTATGGAAGGACTATGGCCCCTGCCTGATCAATGTTTTATATATACACGGATAAAATGGCAGGGGGTGACTTGCACACTCAATAATGGGCCCCCGAAAACGGTCGCTTGCACAAAGTGTCGTAGCGACAAGGGGGCAACATGTCCTGAGGTGCTTATGAGGAGTGGAGCGGTATTCCACGGCTATCAGGACAATCCCGGAAGTACGGTCAAGATCCCTACCAGCATCTTACTGGAATACTTCCTTCCTCCGAGCACGTTTGCTCTTGCGAATCTCCACTCAAGCCAGCCAATTAAGGCAAGAATGAGGTGGGAGCTCTGTTCCTCGTCAGTGTTCACTCCAGCCGGCCAATAAAGGCAAGCCAGAGATGAGGAACAAGATTTCTCCCGGGAGATAGGGTCCGTGGGGTCGCTACTGCCCAACAGCTCGCCACATGCTGCCCTGCGGTTTTCTGTATCTCTCTTGGTCTGGCTCCTCATTCTAGACTTGTTCCGGCAAAGTAAACTCTACCGGCACAGACCTAGAGTTTGGAGCGCGCAAGCCCCACCACGACGTCAACGTAGAGATACGGCGGTGGGGTTATTATTATTATTATTATAAAGAGAAAATATTTGTAATGAGTTTAAACGTAACCTGTTTAAATTATTAAATGACAAGGCGTATTATTCTGTTAATAAATATCTAAGCCACCCATACCCATAGTCCAATATCTTTGTTTCCATATTCTGCAATAATCCTACACCAACCGGGGGTTGTCCTTGGGTGCACTTGCATAGTACTTACAGTGATAATAATCGTCGGTTGGTGCTTCATTTCATTAAAAACGTCTAACGGGCCTCTGCTAGTTGGCTTCGGCCCCTCGTACGCATTCCAAAGGTCCGGGACCCCAGGGACCCGAGAAATGTCAAGAGACGTAAAAATATTAATGACAAATTGAAATAATATTTATATAATTTTATGTCTGTCTGTATAATTAAAATGTTGAGAGGAGCCCGTGAGGAGTCTGTGAGGAGCTCGTGGCTAAGTAATAACAAGCCGCACTGGTCGATCCATCAGGTTAAGCTACGCTTGCCGGGGTTGGTCAGTGGATGGGTGACCATCTTTACATACCGAGACTCCTCCGTGCCTCGGAAAGCACGTTAAGCCGTTGGTCCCGGGTGTCATTTGTGGATCTTTGACAGTCGTTACGAGTCGTCAGAAGCCCGAAAGTCTGACACCAGTCTTACCAAGGAGTATCGTATTACCCAGTTACTGGGTTGTGGAGGTCAGATAGGCAGTCGCTCCATGTAAAATACTGGTATTCAGCTGCATCCGGTTAGACTGGAAGCCGACCCCAAGATAGTTGGGAAAAAGGCTAGGAAGATTGATTTTTGTATAATTAAAATGTTGCTCTCATAAGATAATGATATTCTTTATTGACATTTTTATTTATTTTACTAGCTGACTCGTCAGACGTTGTAAAAGATTTCTATTTAAATTTTTGGGCTGTTCCTTTGGGTTTTCCCAATTTTTTTTTTCACTGAACAACCCCTGTATAGAGGCGATCAAAACAAAATAATAAAAATCACATCGGTCGAGCCATTTTCGAGTTTTTGCGAGAGAAATAGATTGTATACCAAATTGTGACTAAATGCTACCTATTCGTTTAAGTGCCGTCTTAATTTATTGACATTTTATTATTATTATTTATTAGTGTTTGACATGAAATTGTGACATGCCACTTTACCTTGACTTTATATTTTTATTTGGTTTTGATTACCTCAACAATTTTGTATGCCTTCTGGCGGGACGTGGTATGGACCAACATTTCTTTGCAAAACATCTGTATAATTATTATCTTACAAAATTAATAAATGAATTGAATTGAATTGAATGATATTAACAGGAAAAAATCCCAATAATAAACTGAGCTACTTATGTTAAATTTATTAAATTAAAAATGACCGAATGTATTTCAAATTACAATTGTATTGTCAAAATTTCACGCCGCACTGCATATCAATTTCGAACAGTAATCTCAAAATACATTATTAAAATTAATTCTGTAAAATCACTCGAGAGAATCACACAGATTATCCTTATTAAATACAAAATGTTATTGATAAATATTATTAACGTACCTATTTATAAATGCGTTTATAATGTATCCATTATAAAGTTACTGTAGTTCGGGATATGTCCAATTAACTCTGTCATGTAATTTATCGTATTTCTACTTGTAATAGTTTAATTTTCGATGGAGGTAATTATTTTAATTTATCAACTGTTTCAACAAGTTACAATAATTATTGTGTTCATATACCTATACGAATATTATAATTATTCGGCACTAATGTTATACAGTTAATTCTGAATCATGTTATGCTTTTGACCCTATATTCGTGATTGTGAATTAATATTTAAAATAAAAATAAAGATAAAATTATTTCGGTACTTGCGTAAGCTAGAAATAATCGTTTTCTGAAGTTATTGTAACAGGGTTTACGAAAAAAGATAACTTGAACTAGACGACAATTATAGATGCATCAATTACTATTAAATCAATTACTCAGATAATCAACTATATGTTTTAAATATTGTAATTGGATTGGGTTTATTTTTGTCAGCAGTGGGATTCAACTGGTGAGAATCGAGTTCCACCTCTGACTAACATAACATTTGCTGAAATGTTCCAAGTGTCTATAGATCTGTACTTTTGAGGATCCAATGAACGCCTCTGACGTTGCTATTAACGCGGTCACCTATTGGGCTTACTGAATCTTACTAAATATATTCACAATAGATAGTAGATCATTTCCACTCTGCAATCGGCATTTTGTTTTGTTTGTTTTTTGTCATTTGCCACTGTCGCAACGCATAGTAATTTCACAATATGTATTGTCTTTGGTTTTGGCGTTGACCATTAAATTGTGACCTGCCCTGGCCCTGACAGCAAGCAATGAAAAACATTGTCAAACTTTGAATTTTTAAGGATTTGAATACGAAGCTTTTGGCTACTTTGTACAGACGCCAGCACATCAAGTTACTACAATATGTCAAATTTCTTTAATAGATTTTCGACTTTATCGCTAAAGAATAAGGTTCAAAGTTGATTGGGAAAATTTGACAGATTGGAGTAAGTTGATGTGCTGGCGTCTGTACTATGGTGCGCGCGGAACTAGTTGGCCGCGCCTTAGGTAATAGATTATTATAGAAATAGATTGACCGCCTTATCTTACATAATCTATTCCGGCGCCGTACTTCGCGACGGCAACACGCGTTGAAAGTTCCGGCTAGTTTAGACAAAACGCACATGAGATTGTAATAGCGAGATGAGTCGCCACCTAAGGCGCGGCCGACTAGTTCCGCGCGCACTATAGTGTGTGTGTTTTGTTTTTTTCTTTATTTGTAATGTGCGTCTTGTTTGTGCAGAATAAAAAAAAAATCTTTCTTTCTCCAACTATTTTAAGCAACTAAATCAAAACGAGCATTTCAGCTTAAACTACCCTCCAAACAAACAACTCCCGACATTCAGCTTACATTCAGAATTCTCTATATTTCTTTTGTCTCACAAAGGTAAAGGAATTAACTTTCAAGTCCTTTTTGTTAGAAACTTGTGCCTTTTCGATACGTAAGAGAAAAAGGTGAAATAAAGAAATCTTTTGACGGATAATAAAGGTTAACTTTTTCGGGAGCATAACTTTGGTTTCTTGGAATATAATTTCGTTTTTCTACTTTTGATTTTGTTTGTCCCGGAATACTTGCGTGCCTGACGGTTCTGGGTTTGACCCTAGTTACCCTAGTTATAAACTTATGTTCTTAGGCCCAAAGGTTGTGCAACGTAAAGGGCCTCAACGTAAACTGCCCTCTTTCTCATAAATATTTTATGAAGCTGGTTCTATAAAAAAAAACATCGGGCAGTCTTTGGACACAGCCGGTAGAAGTGAAAACTAAGTATCTTTTTTATACAACGTAACGCCATCTAGCGAAAATGTCAGGAATTTATGTGGCTTGCTGTCAGTACAAGAACGACAGCTGTAGTTCCATCAAAATATTCCAAAAAATAAAACAGAGTGCTCTGTCAACAACATTTCTACTCTCCCTCCGTCTTACGAATTTTCGATCAGGTCACGTGTCCTGACGCGAGTTTATTTTTTTTTACCCATCCCAAAAAAAGTGCACAACGCCGCTAAAGAAGTTTCACTTCAAAAATCATGACCAATAACCGCTTTTTATCTTATTCGTGAATCAATGATGCATCAAGTCTTGCTGATTAATCTTGTTCACAAATTATTTTTTAATAAAAAAATCTGATGTTCAATCTCATAATTATGCATAAGTGAGGTTCGTGACTAGCTAAAGGCTAACAATATTTAGGAAATTAGGACACAATTCCCGTAGCACTTGGTCCAACGAATCGAAAACATCATGGCAATGGCATTTAAACACCAATTTCCAGAGGCTAATGAAAATAGTCTACTAAGTAAGTTGCTACTTTGTGAAGCAATCACTTCATACGGTAATTTTATCTTCAAGACGGATTTGTCATGAGACAATCTCCCGTGAAGATGGGCTCTAAAATATCTATTGATACTAAAACGCAAGAATAACTCTCCAATATTCAAAGGAGCTTCCGAAAGTATAAATGTTTGACATTGTAACACTGTGTAGCTGATGTTCCTTGGTTAGGATGCCTGCATTAACTTAACTGTCACTTAACTCAGCTCTTCTTTAAATAAGATAGCATTGTTTTATATAAACAAAATGAGATTCTTTTGTTTCCGAAATGTAAAATGTAAGTGATAGGTATCAAAATAAATGACAGAATCTGGCTTGCGAATATGTCTCATTATACATAATGGATACATCCAATTAGCTAGCTTAATTACAAGACGCCCTACATGAAAACGGATAAGCTTTACACATCGCTACTATGATAGTTAGTCGATACAATTTTTTTTTTTTTTGTCAGAGAACTTAACTTAGATAGGGCTCACAAGTTCACAATCACTGTACATCATTATTTTCCCTAGCCTTTTCTCAACTTCCTAGATGACATAATATGACATTGTAACGGTTGTACGTTGTTTTATAGAAAATAGTTTTATAGAATTTCATTTCACATAAAAAAATTCATATATTATCATTTCACAGAATAATCAATTCGCAGAATAATTACTTTGAATAAACTTTAATCATTGATTTTTGTTACAAATAAAATTAAAAGTTTCGATATTCATATCATAGAATAACAAATCAAATATTCTTTATTCTCATACTGTTTAGTTAGTATAAAGCTTATTACCAAGAAAATCCCCAGTGCCCTATATTTTTGATACTGCAACCAATTTCGATGTGGCGCTCGCCGGCCGCTACCGCGGCACCGCTCGCTTCGCTCGCTCGGCTCGCGCGTAGTTGGTCACAGTTCTAACCTAACCTAACCTATATGGTCGGAGTGCCCTAATAGTTATATTAAAAGACAATACACTACACACTCACACACACACTATATACCGTAGTATAGTTATATGAAAGCGGTTCATCTGTTGGAGTGCCCTAATCTTGATACTGCGACCAAATCCGATGTAGCGCTCGCCGGCCGCTGCCGCGGCACCGCTCGCTTCGCTCGCTCGGCTCGCGCGTAGTTGGTCGCAGTTCTAACCTAACCTAACCTATATGGTCGGAGTGCCCTAATAGTTATTACTAGACACTACACTACACACACACACACACACTATTGTTGTTTATAGCATAACGTCTATTCTTACATTTTCGTTGAAATAACTGAACAAACAATATTTGTTAAAAAATAATTCTACTGTTTGATAAGTTTGTTAAATAAAAAAATGTGATTAAAAATTCATTGAATTGTGTTTCTGTGAAATAATGTTTCATCCAAGTAAATAGTTGTTGAAACAATAATATTCGAAATAAAAATATAAGAACTAAATAAATATGAAACATTTTGGTGCGAAACGAAATTCTATGTAATTTCTGTCTGCGAAACAAGGTGACACCCATTGAAACTTATGATTGATCTTATTACTTTGACATTTATTATTTGTGATGTAATGTACTTGAATTCTGATTTGAAAGTAATTGTTTTTATTGACTTTTCTAAATGTATTTAATGAATTTTAGTTTAATTGCAATTGTATAATGTTATTTATTAATTTTTCAACACAATGTTGAAATATATTGTTATGAAATAAATTGACTGACTTACTTATGACTTTACTTGAATCAACTTGCAGTAGTTGCAGTCTTACCGGATGCAGCTGAATACCAGTATTTTACATAAAACGACTTCTTATCTGACCTCCACACTTCAGTTACAAAGTACCATTGGTAATATTATAACTTTCAGAGTAACATTTGACAGGACTTGAATAATGTCAATATGTTTGACAATCTACATAGACTCCTCTCCTTCTTCTCGCGTTGATGTATTGTAAGGAGTATTCTGTAGACCTGTGCTTATAGCACAAGAAAAAAAGTCTCTCTCCATATTATATAGAAAACAAAGTTTAGGTACAAACTTCCCAACTTCAACATCGACACTCTGTACCATTTTATTAGCTTCACTAGGATTATTGCAGTCACTTAGCTTAGCCCCGCTCCCTCTATAATCCAGGGATTTCCACACGTCCGCCCGACTTGCATTTAAGTTTAAACTAACTTAAATTTCATGCGCTTTTTATTTCGACCGGATTATTTAGAATAAGTAATTTTAGTTAGGTCACTGGTTTTAAGTGAAGTTTATGTGTAGTTTCGAAGTTTATGCGAGGTTAATGAGCTCTCAAAGTTGACTTCAGTGGACCCTAGTGTGTTACAATGAAGTTGAGTCTAATAAAAGTAAGGTATATTATAATCAAAAATGGGTTTATCAAGTATGGTGATCAATGCTATTGCGGATGAGATCGTTCATCGCAACGTACAGAACATAGAAACACACCGTATAGCACATAAGAAGGCTCACTGTTCAAAAATGGATTCTTTCAGGCTGAAAAGTTCATTTACACACAGTGATCTAATAATCTTCCTTAATTAAATAAAATTAATCTTGGGGTAAACAAAACAAAATCTATTTGATACTGCTTTACAAACAACCTTAATTTTCCCGAATCACAAATCTAAAAAAACATTTATTTATAAAATGTTTTCAGCTTTTAAGAAAAGCTCACTTACTCTAATGAGTTTATTTAAAAAACTCTAGTATCAATCTTACTTCGCATCGCAATATCTATTTACCTTCGTTTTTCTAGACTCTTTTCTGTCCTTTCACAGACGAGATTTCTATCTTCAATTTCGAGGAAATATCTTACCATCCAGTTTCTCCGACAGTAAATAATTATACTCCATCTTAGCTTATAAAGTTGGAAATATATCAGAAACCCTTTCAATCGATTCTATTGGCCAGCTAAACGACGTAGTAGGCTGTTCACTGCAATCAAATGACAAATAAGACCCGGTTCAAGCCGAAAACCGGGTCGCAATCGGTCAAAACGTCCATTTCTGTCCGTTATAACAGCCATTCGACGTAGGCCTCACTCCCCAAGCAATTTCGGAACAACGCTTAGTTTCATAAAAGCTCCACACTTTCTGGACATATGAAAAATGACATTTAGTATCGTATTACGAAATACAGGACGTTGTACGATAACACGGAGTAATGTGACGTCATTTTACACGTCTCGGGAATCGATACCCGCTTTCACAGAGATTTCACGCTAGTGGCAAAAGCATTAAGGTTGAAAATTGTCTGTTATGTATCTAGCCGATATTGCTATCTAGATAAATTGTAGCGTCGAAATGTGTAAAAATAAGGTCATGTTTGCGTTCAAATAAGCGGAAAAATCCGGTTTAAAGCGGTTGCAACCGGCGCACGTCGGTAAGCACCGGATTATTAGGTGCATGCTGGCTTTTAGTGGATTTGCTTATTCCAAGCAAGTGAAAATGCGTCTTAAAATGTTTCATAGTTGTATTTTTTTAATCGTTTGATTTATTACTGCAGTTGCCTGAAATCTGGTTAAATCCAGTGTTTATATTGTTAAAAGCTTGGGGAGCTTAACCGAGTTACGTAGTTTGAGTGCTTCTATTCAAATTTAATGTACACAAGGACTATTCATGTAATTTCCACGACCTTTAGAGTTATATACGAGTAGGTATGGGTTTTAGTCAGTAAGAGTCTGACACGCCCTTCCGCTCCGCCCAAAGCGGGAGAAGACATTTGCTGATTTCCCATCCAAAAAAAAGGCACTGAGTCCCCTCTTTGAGGAGTGGCTAGAGAGGCGCATCGGCGTCCTCACCTTCCGCCTGATGCAGGTCCTCACCGGCCACGGATGTTTCCTGAGGTTCCTGTTTCGCATAAGGCGGGAGGAAACGCCCGGATGTCACCACTGTGTGGATCGCCCGGACCCGGCATGGGTTGGACACCGCCGTGTCCTTGTGGAGGCGATCGGCGGCGGTGATCTCTCGCGTCCGGCCCTGGTCCAGGCCATGGTACGGAGCGAGAGGGCATGGTAAGCCGTCACCTCCTTCTGCGAAGCAGTAATGCTCGCGAAGGAGGAGGCGGAGCGCGTGAGGGAGAGGCAAATTTCGCGCCCTCACGCCCCTAGCCGCCGCAGGAGCCACCGAAGGCGCGGGCTTGCGCTAAGGCCGATGCCTGCCGAGGTTGCGCGAAAGTCCTAAGGGGTGACCGTGGCCCCTGGCAACGTACAGGCAACTGAAGGAACACGGGTGGGTTTTAGTCAGTAAGAGTCTGACACGCACTTCCACTCCGCCCAGAGCGGGAGCAGTTATTTGATGACTTCCCACGCAAAAAAAAAAGCTGAGCACCGATTTTTTTCCAAAATGGTTACCAGTTTACTACATGAATAGTAAAGTTGTTCTTCATTATCAAAAAGTTTTAAAGAAAGCTGGAGGCAATACTTGCTACGGATAACAAGGAGAAGAAAATACCGGGAAAAGCAAAGGTTATCCGGAAGATATTGCTGCGATATCGGCCAAGATAAAAACCTCGCGGCTTTAATCAATGCTAATTTCATTAAACTGTGGCGACATCTACAGCACCACACGCGAACTACCCACTAACGTCACAGAAAATTTTTACCGTGCGACCAGCATATATACAACGTCCCGACATCAATCGACGGGCAGTTGCCCCCCAGACACAACACCTACAACTTTTACATAGTTTTAACACAACATTTTTCAGAATTAAACCTGGTTTGAAACCACATAAACATTTAAAACCGAGAGGTTTTTACAGCATGTTAGCTAAGTCCGGCTAACGAGCTATACGTCTTCATTACGTACGGCGGCTTTACACCAGTGCTAAAATGTTTAACTGTTTTGGGAAAGGATAATAATATTGGGAATTTTGTGTGTTACCGAAAAAATATAATTATAGTCAAGGCCAAAAAAATATGTACATTCTTTGTAGATAATTAATTTTGAACAGTAAAAAAAAACACTTATACTTTTAAGTAATTTAAATAACCGACGTGAAATGAAACAGAATTACAACGGGAGACAGCGAAGTTACGTATAAAAAATGCCCAACAAAAAATGACGTTATAATATCCCCGTCATTTTTAAAATAACTTATATACAATATTTTATTCAAAAATCAAAATCCCAGCATTTTAAAAATCATGTACATAAATTCCAGTGCAAGCGATTTTCTTCGCTTCGCTTTTCAAATCTAATTTGCATTTCAAATTCAAAAATGGAAAACGCTCTGGACGCAACGGCCGCGCCATAAAACAGTATGAAAACCTTTTTCGTGATTTAATTTTATAATTAACTTGCCTGCTGGACATGTGGGAAGGGAAGAAGAAGTAGGGAAACATGGCTTGGGTAGATTTTAATGTTTAGAATTTAATTTTATTATGATCAATTTATTAGTTAAGATTCGGGTTCTGTAGGGTTTGACCCTGAAGTTTTGAGTAATAATTTTAGAAGAAGATTATGTCCAGCCAGAGCTTTCTTTGGGCTATTGAAGATAATGTGTTGGTTCACCTAACACAAGCAATTCCTTACTTAAAAGGTGATCTCCAATTTATGTGTGTTAAGAATTTATTTAAATGCAATAAACATTTTTTTTTTCGTCAGAGATAAGCTAAATCAAAATCCCACACATCACACACTCCCCACACTTGACATACATTAACACCCAATATTTTTTAAATTACTTTGTACTTAATTTTGTTTTTTATTTTTTTTAATTATTCTTACTTTTTATTTTTCTTTTCCAAATTAATTAGTTCACTCCAATAAATAATTGTTTGCCTTACTTGGGAAGAGACTGGACCCCACGACACAGGGAATTGTAGTGTGGGGTCCACGGAATTTGTTAAAACACCTAAGGCTCCTATGTGTTCTGTTACTCGTTTTTTATATTGTACCGTTTTTTTCTGAACTGCTAAAAAATAAAGCTTTTTACTTTTAAATTCTGGAAAATGCATCAACATGGTCACCGGTACAAAACCTGACCATCTTTTATAGCAGTCACTTTACTTAGAATTATGAATAAATCATTTTTAGTGCAATAAATTTAAATACTTAAAATATCTTCACATCTGCCGATGTGCCCCACCCTAGGAAATAGTGTTGTGCAACGTCCGCCTCTTAAAATTCCCGTTGGCAGTTAGTTTGAATTGTGCTAGCTTTTAATCCTCTTCCATTACAGACTTTTTTGGGCCACTGACGTAGGAAATAGTCGGGTAGATTTTATTTTTTCAGCTTTTGGGCGGTGAATTGGATCGTGTATTAAAGATGAAATGTAAGTAAAAAATGGGGGAGTGCTTCATGAATGCGAAATGATGTAATGAAGATACTTGTTAGTGAGGGCTTAGGGATGTGAATCCCGGGTTTTTATCGGAATACCGGTTTGTTTTCGGACTTCATTAGTACGGTTGATTGGTCTGTTAGGTTTTATTACCTCGTATTCGTAGCCCACTTAGGCAAACGACTAAGTGGATAAACTGTAGATCATGAATTTGTGTAGTTCGTTGTAATTGTAAAATATTTTTGTTTGATGGTTTTGTTCTTTTGGAATTGAAAATCGATATCGATTATTGACATAATCGATTTCAAAATAGGCAGTTACTTAAAAAGTGGACACAATGGAAATACATATTGCTATTAAACATTCGATCTTCAAAAACGGCACCATGTCATACTATTAGATGACACGTGGAAGTAGGACGGCATGTCGTAATTAGCGGGAGCGAAAAAGAGACAAGACGAACTAGGCAATTACCCAAGTTTTGACGTGCCACTTGCGGAGCGTGTATAACCAATCTACTTCTTTTCACTTTTAATATTATTGAATTATCTCTTGCTTCAAAAACGGTGAAGGAAAACATCGTGAGGAAACCGGCATGCCTGAGCGATATTTCACGACGGTGTGTGAAGCCAAATCAGAGGCCGGCTTTAAAACTCTGACACCAGGTTAGTTACTAACCAAACGAAAAAAAGGAGAAGATTGATTGCTATTATACTTAGATCATATTCAATATTTTACTGTTTTTTCCAACTTGTAATAAAATATTAAGTACAGTGCCCCCAATAAGTTTTATTCCTACCTACTTGCTCTTCTTATTACTCAAGATTTTAGTGCTATCCTGTTTAATATTTTTCTTAGAAATGGACCAATTATTTTAACGGGACTCTTCCATTCAGTAACAAAAACATCGGGCAGTCTGGAGACTGCCGATAGAAGTGAAAACTAAGTAACTTTTTATCTAACGAAAATGTTAGGAATTTATGTGGCTTGTTGTCAGTACAAGAACGAAAGCTGTAGCTCCATCGCAAAATTAAAAAAAAAACAGAGTGCGCTGTCAACAACATTGCTACTCTCCCTCTGTCTTACGAATATTCGATCAGGTCACGTCACACACGTCGACAAAGCGATCTTATACAGACAACCTTTGGGTGGTTTTCATTTTCATTTTCATAAATACATTCATACAAAAAGGATAAACTTATCTATATAAATATATAATATAAAAATATACATAAATATAATATAAAATAATAAACTTGAAACCAGAACAAGGAACTATATGTAACACACAGATTTGATTATATTGATTTTTATATACTTTGATTGCAAAAAACTGAGAGGAAAGTTGTTACACATAATGAATCGTACCATTCCTACTCTATAAAACATAATGTTAACAGTGTATAGTCTGTTTTAGCTCAACCTTTTAATGTTAGCTCGGTTCTAATGAAGTAAAAAGATGTTAGCCTAATGGAGGCTTCGTGCAAACATATTTTTTTACATTTACCGTGTAAAAGGGTAGAGAATGGAAGTAAGTATGTGTGATTGTACTGTGTATGTACAAAATGTACACGTTTATTACTACGGGTTATATTCGCAGTAGGTATTAAACGTTCCACCCTACATTTTAGGGTTCCGCGCCCAAAAGGTGTAATGTGACCATCTTTACATACCAAGACCCCTCCGTGCCTCAGAAAGCACGTTAAGCCGTTGGTCCCGGCTGTTATTTGTAGATTTTTGACAGTTATTACGGGTCGTCAGAAGTCCGAAAGTCTGACAACCACTCTTACCAAGGGGTGTCGTGTTACCCAGGGTTGTGGAGGTCAGATAGGCAGTAAAATATTGGTATTCAGCTGCATCATGACCCAAAAGGTGTCTGGTGTATTAAACGTGCCAACTTATCGAGCCTACAAAGTCAAAGTCAAAGTCAAATAATTTATTTCAATTAGGCACATGAAAGGCACATTAAAACGCCAAAATTTACAAAAAAAAAAAATAAGACGTGTGTCTGTCTGTGTGTCACATAGGGGTAGGTAGACAGTTGAAAAGTTCAGAGAATACGTTAGTATGGCCGCCAAAGTAACAATTTTGGTTGAACAAAATAAGGAGCCCTTAGCACTCGAGTCCAACTCGCAATTGACCAGTTTTTGAACCCTTCGCACGGACTTGAACTATAGTGGTAGCTACCATTATCTTGTCGCCATCGACAATATCTTATCGAGTGAGTAACTTTAACGTTACGTAGCTGATAGATCCATTCGATGTTCTTTATTTTGAATCTGAGAAAGAAGGATAGCTTTAGTGGTCTCGGGTAGTTACAAGCCTGATAGCTAACCAGTCTCCCGGTATCGTGTAACCCAGTAACTGGGTTGTGGAGGTCAGATTGGCTGTTGCACCATATAGCATATTGGTATTCAGATACATCGGTTAGGCTGGAAGACGAACCAACATAGTCTCGATAAGGCTAGGCAGATAATGATCTCAGAAGGACTGCTTCGTCGTCTTTTCTCGTAGATAGGACGCATACAATCAAAATGATAATATGTGGCTGACAAGATGGCAATAAAAAAATCCCAAAATTCAACTAACAAAAAAGTCTTTTAGAGCAACCACCCCAAAAATAACCAGCCTTCACCTAAGTAAATGAGGCTTCCATTGAAAAACCTCTAGCAGAATGAACGGCGCACCGGTTGGCTCACTCAATCATAATCAATCATAACTGAATGTTGGCAACCCTGTGTAGCCATTGTTTTTCTTTTTTCTTCTCTCCCTTCCCGAGTGCATTTCGGTGAAAAATTGAGGCTAGTTTTTTGTAAACAATGCTTGTTTGTTGTTTGGGTGTGTCTTGTTGGTTGGGATGGTCGCGGGATATATTTTATTAAAAGTTTATGGACGCTGATTTTGTTGTTTTTTGGAACGCGGTTGGAAATTGAAAATCTGGTATGTTCACTGATGGTTTTTAATTTCTAAGTTACTTTTGTACTATCTAAGTTAATCTTGATAACACTAACGCGAGTTAAAGAAGAAACAGAGTTTATTGAGGAAGGTGGCCAATAGGTAACTACCGACCGGAAAATGTTACGCCGAATTTATTCCCGACTACGCGCGTAGGTTGACATTCCCAACTGCCTCTTTTTTACAGAAATAATAATCACTTAGAAATAAAAACTATTTAACCAAACGAATTACTAATTGATTACATTTTTAATCAAATACATTCTTCGGAATTTCGGGAAATCCCGAAACGTGATTATTATTTATAAAAAAATATCACTTGGCGAGGTCATTGAATAAGTGATAAGACTGCTGACATTTTATCGTGCGATTTTTATACTTTGTTTAATTTCAATGTTAGTTGTTGCGATGTTCAGGTGAAAGGTCAGTTTACACCGTGTCGACTCGCGTCTCACGATTCTGTGCCTTTGTATCTATGACCTTTGTATGACCTGTATTTATCTATCTATGTAACGAAATCTTTCAACGTAATTTATATCAACTTCAAGACGTCCAATTAACTTGATAATTTTCACACGTATCAAGGATCAATGACAATACAATAATTTGGTATCTTGGACCTGATCTGATGATGGAGCCAGGAACTGGATAGTGGAACTCTTTAGTGGCTACTAGTAAACCCCTCGAATTTGGGCTCATATGATTCGTTTTGACGAGTCTAATAGATTGGGCTGGGTAACGAGGGTCTGATGATGGACCCGGGAGGTGGATAGTAGATTTCTTCAATAGCTACTAGTAAATTTTATACATTTTTTTTGCGTGGTAAAAGCGTGTCCCTTTTGTTTTTTTTTTGACTGCTTTTTATATAAACATATTTTTGCATAAAAATATTATATTTATATGAAGTCTATATAATTGCATGCCTATGACCCATTGTAGGTAAAAATAAACGTTTTAGTTTAATTTTATTGAAGTTTCAATTCACTGGGAATTGTTGTCAGAAGTGGTAAAGCAATTACAAGGTCGACTATACATGTATACAAGCCGGTTTAATTCACAAACATAATATTCCAACTACAAAACATGTAATGAACAGGTACCTCCTTTTAAAACCTTTTACGAGTTCCAGTAAACAGTTTGACAAATTAAAAGTTGTCGCGTATGTAATTTCCCTAGTGCTTCATCGTCATAATTTCAGAAGTGTTATCAGTGCGCATGGCAGTATTAGCTATTATTATGAGCACTCAGCTAACTATCTATGGGTACCTGGGGTAATAATTCGCGGAGATGTAGGGTTTACTAGATGCGTTATGCGCAAAAATGATAAGAACTCGCCTGCGCTCTTACCAAAATGTTCTGTGGTTGGTGCAACATGTTTTCAAAACCAATAATTCGCCAGCAGTTGCATGCAAGCTGTGAAGACAATATTACATTAGAGTGGGAAAGAGATGAAGCTCTACAGGACGTATAGCCCCATCTCTTTCCCCTACTGAAGTAAGATAAAAATAATACTGCTTTAAAGGTGGTGGTAGGCCTGCACCCTCCTCAATTGCGTAACACGCTTTAAATCAAAAGCCGAGGGTTTTAAAAGAAATTGCATATCCATTGCTTCATAGGAATGAAAAATTCGTCTACTCACCAACGTAAATAACGCAATGAACGTGGCTGAACTGTCAAAATGAAAGGCATTGCGAACAATTACTATTACAATAACCTACTAGCATGGCAGCATGAAATTAGAATGAACTTAATTTCTTATACTATTAAATGAGCATTATCTATTTTCACCAGTGCTGAGCTCGGTCGCCCAAGTACTTGAATATTATAAGGGCAACTTCAGCACCCTAATTACGTAACACACTTCCAATCACAATTAGAGGGTTTTGAAGGAAACTCCTAATCCATTGCCATTTCATAGGTTTGAAAAATTCGTCTGTTCAACAACGTAATGCTACTGGCTACGTAATGGCTGAATTTTCAAAATGAAAGGCATTGCGATCAATTGCTATTAAGTGTGTTACGTAATTACAAAGCTGGTAATCGATTTTCGCTGCTTATTATTGGATTTTTTTGTTTTCGAACATCTCAGTGGACTTTGCGATTTCCTAATTTATTGTTACTATTTCGTTTTATGCGTGCAGTTTACCTGCATGTCCAAGAAAACACGATTCGTTAGCGCTTTTCGTCTTAGGTATATTTTGTTCTGGATAAGCTCAGCTGCCAATAGTTCGAGAAATAAGTGCAAATGAACCCACAAACTGTTGCCTAATGGCATGCCAAACTACTCCCCTGCATCTGAAGTCTATAGGTCTCTGGTCTCACTGCTGGATATATTTATCAATCTCACTAAGTAATTTCTACACCTCTCAAACTTAGCTTCAAGTGGGGGAAAAAAGATAAGGTAGGATCCTCATTGCTCATTGCTCACAGAGGTACCAATAACATGGAACGTCTAATGGTGAATGAAAGAATTGAGGGCAAAAGACCTAGAGGCCGAAGCCCAAAAAGGTGGTCGGATCAAATATCCGAGCATTTGACGATATCTATCAGCCCCGCACTCCACCAGGCCACTGATCGTAACAGATGGAAAAAGACCGTTCACAATTTGATACGGAGTCACGATTCTCAGCAGTGAGAGAGCGATTGAAAAGAGAGAGGTACCTAATTACAATATGATCCCTTCCAGCAGAGCACTATCAACGACCCATGTTTTACTATCGAGCAGTATTTTTTAATGAGTTCGTCCGGCTGACTTTATTAACCACGCCGCGTAATTAGCAAATGAACTCAGTTTTCATGTGTCTTTAACAAATGATGAATGCTGTGATTTGACTACTTACATTCATGGAGGTGCGTTCTTTAGTTTGTTTTTTTTTTACAGTTTTGATGGGTACTGTACCTGAAAAAAAAAAACATTATTTTAAAAACCCATGTTATATCTAACATAGTAAAATATAAACTAACAATATTATAAAGCCTCGTGCAGACTAGCGCGACGCGACGGCGCACTAGACAGCTACGACCACGGCTAGTGGTCGCGCCGACCAGTTAAAATAAAGAATCCGTCTAGTTAGCCGTTGCGACCAAGTGCGCGATTCGTATAGGTTCGTAGCCGTCTAGTGTGCGAGATCCCTAAATAAAAACATAGGCGTTAACAAATCTTCTGAATGTCGGAAACGGCTTCAACGATTTTCATGAAATTTAGTATGCAGGGGTGAAAAATCGATCTAGCTAGGTATCACATCTGGGAAAAATCGTTTTCTTTATTTTCACAGCCTCAGAAATCTGATAAAACGTTGGTGTACCTGGAAGATATGCTTATATTTTCACCCCGAGCAGAGTTCGTTTGACCAGCAGCCTAATTACGTAATGCACGATCAATAATAAATTGAAATGAATTGAAACAGATTACTAGTCCATTGCTTCATAAGTTCGAAAAAAAATCTGCTCAATTTTTATTTCGAACTTATGAAGCAATGAACTAGCAATCTGTTTCAATTCATTTCAATTTATTATTGATCGTGCATTACGTAATTAGGGTACAGATATTTATTTTTATACCAAATAAACCAGGTATTTGGTATTTTAACTGGTCACTAGTTGGGGTTGTCCTAGAACTTAAGGACATGTACCGATTTTATTGGTGAGAAGCCATGCGCCCGATGGATTCACATCAGCAAAAATGTCGAACTTCCTTAGACACTTTCATGACCTATTTAAACCTTTTATATAGAGGATGTATTTTCAGAAATCCTTCCTTAATCCTCACCTTCATTATAAAATAAACTTTTGTGCAAAATTGCACGTTTCTGGACCTAGCGGCTTAGGATGTGCGTTGTCTGGGCTGCCAGTGAATCATATCTGCCTAGTCTTTTCCCAACTCTTGGGAAAAGACTAGGCAGATACTTGACTAGACTTGGGTTGGGGTCGGCTTCCAGACTTACCGGATGCTGCTGAATACCAGTGTTTTACATAGAGCGACTGCCTATCTGACTTCCAAAACCCAGTAACTGGGTAATACGATACCACTTGGTAAGACTGGTTGTCTGCCAGGGAATGAACGAACGTATTTAAGATTTTATTTGTATGTCTTTCACATTGATTTCTAAAGGCACCCAATTTTATCTAAACATCACGCTTGGCATAACATACTTAGGTATAAGTAGGTAGCTATAGGGTATCGTAAATAATAAAAGAGAGGAATAAAAGCGTACTTAAAGTTTGCTTAGAGCTATAACAACGTTTTAATATGGCAATAAGAACGCTGCCAAGTGCTGAAAAGATATTAAATTTTATAACAATAAACAGAATTATGAAATCTTTTAACGATAGAAAATCATTTTACGTTTTTCGTGAAGTTAAACATCGATTTAATTCACACGATTTTAGTGACTAAAGGCTAGCAACCATCCAGTTTGCTAACATTTTTAATATATGCGAACGAGCCGGTTAAGTATTGAGTATAGATACATTGGTTTTGATCAATCTCCAAATGTTATGTTATTCTCCAAGATCTAAGCTGTTGCTGCCAAAATGCATCAAAAACGGTTCTCTAGTAAGTTTAGACACAGTATAAATTATGGACGGTACAGAAACTACGTAGTAAACGTTCGAAACTGCACACTCACACAGACGCGCTCATTGACGAGACCCCAAAGTGACTTTAAGCAAATAAATAATTTGATTTGATTTGATTTGATTTGATTGTCGCGGTACTGTCACGGGTGCCTTGTCGAGACGAGTGCCTGCTGAGATCTTTAAAAAAATGAAGGGTAGGTAATTATTTCAACAAATAAGCCTAGTTTTCATACTGTCCATATTTATACTGTAGTGTACTACAGTTTGACATTTATAGATGTCAAATATATCCAACACATGAAAGAAGAAGATGAATAGAAGAAAATAAGAAGGCAAAGGCAGTAAATTAAGCAAAAAAAGGAGGGGGGAAGTAATATACGAAGACATTAATTGAATGCTTATCAATGTATCTTTACAATTTTAGGGATTTTTCCGGTAACTGGGTTTTACATAAAACATTCTTACGTTAGTTCACTCAAAGAACTCAATGATTAAGGAAAATTTGCATTTTTTTTAATTGCCCGTTTAGTCTGTTTGTAGCCATTTTGTAGCTAAGAGAGAAATGAAAAGGACTCGAATGTGCAATTAAAGATACAAAGGGAATATATAGAGTTGTTTCAAACGGTCTTTTCATAATTACATACAGTTTTTCCTCTCCGTTAAATGGTTGGGCTATACCGAATAGTAACTAATTCATTAAGAAAATGTTGGTGTGTGGTCAACCCGCAACCTAATATCGACTGTACATACAGATAATATCTTTACAATGCATTTGCTCGAAAAGGGCGTTTTCCAAGCAGTCAATTTGTGCGGAAAGTGTCACTTTTTTTGACTAGGGCTTTTTACTTTTCTTTTTTTTTTTAATTTTTGAATCCGTCGTCAGCCCGACGCAAAGAATTTTATTTTTATTATGTACCTATATTTGAGAAAACTTTGATGATGACGATGACGATGGCGATGGCGATGAAGTTAATGTTGGCGATGGCGATGACGATAGCGATGGCGATGACGATGGTCAGTCATTCAAAGTCAAAGTCGAAATCTAATTCGAAGTCGAAGTCGAAGTGAAGTCGAAGTAAAAGTCGAAGTCGAAGTCGAAGTGAAGTCGAAGTCGGATGTCGAAGTCGATGTCGAAGTCGAAGTCGAAGTGAAGTCGAAGTCGGAAGTCGAAGTCGGTGTCGAAGTCGAAGTCGAAGTCGATGTCGAAGTAGAAGTGAAGTCGAAGTCGAAGTCGATATCAAAGTCAAAGTCGAAGTCGAAGTCGAAGTCAAAGTCAAAGTCGAAGTCGAAGTCGAATTGAAGTCGAAGTCGAAGTGAAGTCGAAGTCAAACTCAAAGTCAAAGTGAAGTCAAAGTCGAAGTGAAGTCGAAGTCGAAGTGAAGTCGAAGTCAAACTCAAAGTCGAAGTGAAGTCAAAGTCGAAGTAAAGTCGAAGTCGAAGTGAAGTCGAAGTCGAAGTGAAGTCGAAGTCGAAGTCAAATTCAAAGTCATGAATGATGTTTATATCATTTATATACGTCAGCCAATATGTCAGATGTTAAACATCATAATTATGCGACTACTGTAAGGGTCGCTAGTTTTTTTTGTTTCCTCGCACAATGCATAGTAAAACGTTGTATGATACACGTGCGTCAGATGATTTCCGACTCGTGTCGACTTATACACTCGCTCACTTCGCTCGCTCGTGAATAAAAAGCCACTCGTTGGAAATCACATACTTTCCGCACTTGTAGCATAAATAACTATTGTGTACGGAAAGATCCATTTTGATAATCATTGCAAGTCAATTCACGTTGATATTGATATTTTTACATCTTAGCTTTTAACTCTTTTATTTTTGTTTTACACCAAGTTTTGCAATAGCACGGAATAGGAATGATGACTAAAAGGGGTTTGAAGATTTTGGCCCTAAAATCAGCCACCATTTTGATTTTTTTTCAAAATCGAGGTGCACTGTAAATGTCATATATTTGGATAGGGGACACATATACAAACATAAAACTTGAAATAACATAACATCATAAAGCGTCACGTTTCTGAGATATTCAAAGATAAAATAACAATTGTTATAACGAATTTATTTATTTATGTTGTAGTTACTTCATGTTGATTAAGTTATTTACACATAAATTAATTGAATACACCTAGTGGATAAAAAATAAGTTTTTTAAATCATATTCGGTATAAATAATATCATCCAAGAAGGCAGCGGGAGGCTGAATAGGATTTTATTGGTTTCGCGCCCATGCCATGCATCATATTATATCTACATTATACCAAGAACACACTTACACAGGTCCTCATTCGGCGGGGGTATACAATTATTATTGTCTCTTTCGCTCTTAACTAAAATATTACCTATACATGATGCAATTATGTTTTCATAGTTCAATATACTTACCTGAAGGGAACAAAACAAAAAAATCCTTGTTTAAACGTTAAATTTTTGACTTATATTTCGGTCAATAACTTCGAAACCTGACGCTTTAGGATATTATGTTATATGACATTTTTTGTTTGTATAAGTGTCCTCTATCTAAATAAATAACTTTTGATTTTCACCGCGATTCTGAAAAAAAATCAAAATGGCGGCCTCACGTTAGGGCCACCCTCCATACAAAAATCTTCAAACCCCTTTGTTTTAGTCTGTCAGTTTATTAAAAAATATTGAACACGTATTTTTTTCTTTTTTTACGTAATCAAAAGATTACGGCAGTACATTGATTAGGCAATATATGGCATGACGTCACTCCCCGGTAGATTTTATACTGACTTCTGACGTAGCGAGTACTTTACGAATAACTAAATCATCTCATTTTATCACAACAAAGTCCTTTAGGAATTTCTCAGTAGCGGCTCAAAGAAGCTCGCCCCCTGTTACATGGGACTCAAACATAACTGGCTAAATGGTGGTTTCCTATACGTACACGTCTACCTGACCCTTTTTGGACAACAGGCGTGATGTTATGTGTGTAACCAAACTTAGCGGAATTTGTCCTTAAGCGTCCGTATCTTAGAAGAGCGGTTCCGTCATATTATTTATTTATTATAGGAGAACCAACAGCTATAACAAATGGATAACAGTTGTTATAACGAACGTAATGAAAATCTGTCATTTTCAGCAGTCATAATCAGCCTATAATGTTCCCACTGCTGGGACACAGGCCTCCTCTCTGTGAGTCAGGCAGTGGTCCTTAATCCACCACGCGGGCATAGTGCATGTTGGCAGTAGTCACATGTCTTCGAATATTTGGTCCTAGGATATGTTGGTTTTCTCACGATGTTTTCCTTCACCGTTTTGAGCGCAGTGGTGATGAAATTATTTACAAAAAGTAAATCACCTAACTGGTTTCAAACCCACGACCTACAACTCGTAAATCTGGGCCATTACCACTGGGCCACTACTGCTCCTAGTCTGCACTGCACTGCTTTTCGCCAGTATTTGACCAAAAACGCTCTGAATATTGGATAGTCGTTATTGTGAGACTATTCATCAGTTTCTTGAAACCAAAGTTTTATTTCACGAAAGATCGGACCCACCACACAATAAATATAATAAAATACACAATAAATAACCACAATATAACAAGTTAATATCAACCATTTCATTTATAACCTCTAAACGTTGGTCGGTGAGACATTCGGCCACATTAATGGGAGTTCGGCCACTTTAATTACAATTACGTACCTTTTATTGTGTCGCCATTTGTATTATTAACGAACTGTGAAAATTGAGTTTCATTTTGAGAGGTGGGGAATTTATTTGTGAACAGGAGTGCTGTACACGGTACTGTGGGGCTTTTTGTAAAAGGTATTTTTTTAGAAAAGGTTATTCGTCCATCTCAAGCTGCGAACTTCTGCTGAAGAACATGGCGTATTTTCATTCTCAGTTATCCACATCAAAGAATAGGATACCTGAGGGCATTCCCGTGTTTTAAAGAACGTTCGCGTTCTAATGTCAGTCTCTATCTGTTAAAATACCTAATTGATATACATTTTTTACAAGTTTTAGACATTGATTTTGAACTTTTTCAACTACGGCATTATTTTTGGCATACTATTCTCCCCTCTATGTGTATGGCATAGAATCTAAAAAGTGACTAAAAAATGACGCCAAGACTGGTTTTCCATTCTTTGCTAGCGACAGAAAATTACAATCACACCTCTTTTAACCAAGGCGATTATGGCAATCCTCCCCTTTTTACGGCCAATGAGCGGTCCTTGTTTAGTAGTGGAGTCATCATCATTATTCCCGTGTCTTTACCTCAATTTATTTGGGGTTGGCGCAACATGTCTGTTTTCCATACTATTAGTCGCCATCTCCGTAGACACTTCTTTTCCGGCCATATCATCGTTCACACAGTCCATTTTTCATCATCATCATCATCATCGAAAGACTCCAATTCTGTGCCCCCCGCATTCAGCGGATTCCTGTGGCCTTATCAAGGTCATCGGTCTATCTTGTGGGAGGCCTTCCAACGCTACGTCTTCCGATACGCGGTTGCCACTCCAGAACCTTTCGGCCCCATCGGCCATCTGTTCTGCGAGCAATGTGCCCTGCCCATTGCCACTTATGTTAGGCAATTCTTCGGGCTATGCGGCGGTTACCTTGGTTTTCCTGCGGATCTCTTCATTTCTCATTCGATCACGTAGGGAAACTCTAAGTATAGCCCTCTCCATTGCTCTTTGGGTGACTTTTAGCCTACTGATTAGACTCATTGTAAGCGACCACGTTTCAGTGCCATAGGTCATCACTGGCAACACACACTGGTCAAAGACTTTTGCTTTGAGACACTGCGGTATGTGGGTCGAGAAAATATTGCGTAGCGACGATTGACCTCTTTCTCGAAGGTAAACATGCTCGTCTATAACTTCGAGCGTAGCGTCTCCGATCTTGATGGGAGTGTGCGTCTCCGATCTTGGTGTTACATGGGCATTTGACATGACCTTTTTCTCCATCCATCTCATCTACTCCATTTTTAGTAGTGGAGTATAGAATGCAAAAGAAAACTAACATTAATTTCCTAAAATGTTCAAAGTAAACCGCATAGAACATACCACCAATTCACTCTAAGCAAACTCAACTAATAGAATCGAGTTATTCAATATAATGTATCTAGGGGCCAGCATGGGTTCAATTAATAGGCTGCTGACCTGACTGGGGAGCTTCGGGCGACATCGATATTAGATTATTAACTACGATTTCGATATGGACGGACGCAGGCACTTGAGAGTGCCATTTTTAAGGTAAATTGGCCGATGAGAGGTCGAAAATGGTTATGTATTTATTTAACAAATATTACTTGTTGACATTGCGAATTTGTTCACCTTGTTTAATTTTATGGTTTAGGTTGATTACTTACTGAATTCTGGTCTAATTTCACCCATATATTAGAGTAGAGTTTTTTAACTTAAGTAAATTGATTATAAAAACCGTGAAAATGTATGATTGCTATTACATAGTTTCAATAGTTTTATGTTAAAAAAACAGGTCTGAACTCTGGATTATGTAAAATGTTACGACCATCGATACCTATTGAATCCTTTAACATTAAAGGGATTATCGATGTGTGGCTGAGTCTGCAAAGATACTGAAGGTAATGGACATGGATTGAATTTATTAGCAATATAAATGATTAATAATATTCAAGACAAAACAGCTGACAAAGTGACAAAATCACAATCACACTCACAACGTAAACATTCCAAACTTAAAAAAAAAACAAAACAGAAACGTGTTTTCATAAGCGCCTTGTACTCGCGACCTTAGCTTGTTTTCTTGTGACCTCGTTACACTCTTACTTCGGCGACCTCATTGTTTTGACCTTGAGTCTGTTCCGATCGCATACGGAACCTATCACTGCTGTAATAATTGCTGGTTGAGTACTTTTTGCGAGGTGTGACGTCAGATTGAGCTGTTTTTTTTTTGTCGTGTTGCCTAGGGCTGTGTAGGAAAAAATGGTAGTAGAGTGAACTACGTACCACTAGCCGTGGTAGGTTAACGGTTTCTTTAGTAGGTAGGTAGTTTAATAAGGGACTTATTTCGTAGGATCGACCGAGACGAATCTTTTCGGTCTTCAACGAGAGTGCTGTGTGTAGAAATCGCAAAAATATATTGGATTATTAAAAAATTACTGTTGGGCAGCTTTTAAATTAAATGAAAAATCTTTTCTGCGTTTTTTAATAAAGTATGTTTAACAACAAGATAACAACAATAACAACTTTCAATGATGATGATTTTCATGAATCCAAATAATTAAAGGAAGTCTAGCAGTGTTTAATAGTATCATAATTAAAATCATAACCGATGAATATGTACTTATAATTTATGCCAAAAAACTCCAAATACCAATTTAAAATTCAAACGTTACTTTCCTTACTTTGAATCTTTCCCTCGAGCGTCCACAGACTTAACACACATTTTTAATATCGTCGTCGGCAAAGATAATATTTATTTAAGGAAGAGAATTGTTTCTTCTCACAGTACAATTTTATTTTTTATTGACTTAAGAACATTAGCCAGATAGGCCTTTATTTGAGAACCGTCTTCAATGGGTCGACCCATTTTAGAGTTCGTTGGGTGTAATGATTATTTGTAGATCAATTTCTTGTGGTAGGAAAGTACTTTTTTGAAATCTTTACATTCTAGAATAGACAATTATTAACTTAAAAATTACGAGTAATTATTATATTTTTTTGAAATAAATATACGAAATTCAGAATAACATTGAAAAGAAAAACTAGATCGAATCGATCGTGAAGTTACTTAGTGATCTCTACAATATTTACTAAAACTGAACAGTTTGTTTAGAATCTGCATATCTTGATAAAATCCTTTGATAAGCCCTGCTATCTAATTACGCAACACATTTTCGTAAACGATTCCGACTAATCTGTTTCATTTTGACAGTTCAACAATATTCATTGCGGTATTTACGTTGTTAAACAGATTTTTTTTTGTATTTATGAAGCAATGGATTAGCAATCTGTTTCAAAACGATTCAAATTCTGATTGATCGTGTATTACGTAATTAGGGTGCTGGATTCCTAGTATTAATAGCACTAAGTAGTAAACTGAAACTCACAAAAAAATAACACATAAAGAAACAACATAACTAAACCCATAACTGCAGAACAGTTCTCAATAAAAACAATCGTCACTTCACCGCATTTTTTCTTAAGAAAAACTAATTATTTCTCGCTTCCATTTCTTTCCATTCAGTCTCGTTACTGTTGCTTAGCGCCATTTTCTTTTATTTTCCTTTGTGCCGTCTCGATATTTCTTCGGGTGACACTTAAAATCGTTTCGTACTTGAGTGATTGGTGAGTGCATATTGATTGTCTTTAGTCGAGAGATATAATTATAGGATTTGAGGGTTGAGCTGTTTACGACGAGTTTATTGGTCCTTTTCAATGATTTGAAAGCTGAGAGCCAATAAGGATGAATGATGCGAATGGAGCGAGGATCGTTGTCCAATGATTAAAAAGTTAAGTTAGGATATTTTATTATTTTTAGGATCACTTCGTTGTTCGTCTGTCTGACACTTTTGAATTGTCAAGGAGTCGATCTGTCAGATATATGAAGCTAGTTGCCCATTCCAAAGCGTAGTAGGTACCTATGGAGAAGAACGGGCAAGAAACTTCATGGCTTATTATAGCAAATGTACTTGTGAGTGTGAATGCGAGCGAGCGTGTGTTTGTGTGTGGGTCCTAGTAAGTCTATATTATACTAGAAGCCTATTAAAACTGCCTATTGCCATTAACTTTTGATTATATAAATGTCTTGATAGATTGTCGCGCTGCAAAAGAACTAAAGGCTTCGCTAAATAGAACGCGTTCTTAGCGCGCGTCAGAGCGCTAGCCTGACTTTCAAAGTCAAAGTTGACATTAATATTTTTAAGGATAGCACATTACATTATTACGTCATACGATTTCTTAAGTCACCTCTAAATTCTGAGAAAGTCTGCAATGTGAAAATAGATCATTTATCATTTCAGTTATTTCTTTTTTAATGTGTCGCAGTTTTACTTTTATTGTATTTCTAGCCTCTGACACAAAAGAGTCTGTTAATAGGGTGTTATGACGTCACAAAAGTATATTTGGGTGGTTACTAAATGAACTAGGCATTCATTAAATGGTTTTAACGCCGTATATTTAGGTGATACTTAATAGACTAAGAACACCTTCGGTACTTAATGAGAAAATTAATAAAACTGAACAACTTATTTCCGTTTTTTGGAGTTGTTTTAGATATAGGGGTATTTAAAAAAATGAGTTAGGTCCAGGAATTTGGCAAGATACCCGTTAAAGCTTACAGATTTGCCCGATTTCTGACGATCGACATGTGTGATCAAACAAAATCTAGTAATTGTGTAAGCAACATTAGATCGACATTGCATTTTTTGTCGATCTTCATAGCAGATCGATTACCTTAACCTTGATATTTATTGATAATTTTTAGGCGATAGTAGCGATAGCGATCGATAAAATCGAGCCAATCTGTAAGAAGCTGACCGAGTTTGATATTATTTTGTGAGCTAGAGGCTAATATTTTGTCACATAACCTATACAATTTCTAACAATCATTTAGTACCTATATCCGAATCGCTTCAATTTGCCTAGCCTTTTCCCAATTATATTGGGGTCGGCTTCCAGTCTAACCGGATGCAGCTGAATACCGGTATTTTACATGGAGCGACTGCCTATTTGACCTCCACAACCCAACCCAGTAACTGGGTAGTAAGATACCCCGGTGGTAAGACTGGTGTCAGACTTTCAGGGCTTCTGACGACTCGTAACGACTGCCAAAGATCCACGAATGACAGCTGTACCAAAGGATTAACGTGCTTTCCGAGGCACGGAGTAGTCTTGGTATTTAAAGATGGTCACCCACCCACTGCCCAACCCCGGCAAGCGTAGCTTAACCGATTGGATCTACCAGTGCGGCTGTTATTACTTAGCCACGAGCTCCTTCAACATTCATTATTTCAAAACTGAAATAAAGTCTGTTAACGTCCTGAATCAATATGTATTGTGATCTTCAACATGTTCTACGGAAATATATTAGGGGAAGAGCAATGGTCGCCATTGCTACGCTGAAGCGATTCAGGTATACATCTCTCCTACTACATGGTACGTTTCATGCAGTCAAACCGCAAACCAAACAAACTTATGCTACATACCTACAAACTTATGTATAGATAATCTCTAGTGTTGTACAACTTAACTCATTAGATACTATCTTACTAACGACGTGTACTGCTTAGTTTTGGGGCACTTCCGGCAGGGTACGTATCTTTAAGGGTTTTGAAGGATAAGTAAGGCATGGGGTAAGGCAATTATAGAGGTACCTAATATTACAGGTGGGGTATTTCAGAATGTAAATGATAATCATGGTACCATATTACTATCAAAATATGATTGAGAAGTAATGGGTAAAATATAAACGAAACTGGATTTTTTTACTGCAATCAAGCACGTCTGAAGATTTTTTAAGGCATTGGCAATTATGGAAAACGTCGCTCTTTGATCTTACAAAAACATGATCCGAATGAATGATGCAAAACATTAAACGGCCTAAAAAATACATATGCGGGGTAGACTTTGGTTACTGCCGATAGAAGTGAAAACTAAGTAACGCCATCTAACGAAAATGTCAGGAATTTATGTGGCTTGCTGTGAGTACAAGCCGTCTTACGAATTTTCAATCAAGTCACGTGTCATGACGCGAGTTTAATTTTTTTTACCCATCTCAAAAAAAGTGCGCAACACCGCTAAAGAAGTTTTCACTTCCAAAAACCTAATTTCGAATTTTTGTAACAGATTTTTCAACTGCAACCCAGTAAGTCATTTTACCTAAAATGTACAGTATTTCTAAAAATTTTGAAGCAGACTTATGCTGATATCTTTACTTTAATAAAAAGACGTGTGGCACTCGGGGACTGCCCCGGCGAAGCTATTGCATAGCATTTTTTATCAACTTACGCAATTGTAAAATATTAACCCGAATACAAGAAATAGAAATGATGACATTGACAGGAACTGTTATTCACATTTATAGTTTTTAAAACTTGACACAACGTAATGGGAACATCAAACTAATAAAAAGGTTTTAATTTAACTATTAATAGTCAAGGATCATTCGTCTAAGTAAATTTGAACTTTATTGTCAAACAGTTAAACATAATTTTCAATACAACACTCTCGTATCATTCGTCTAAGTAAATTTGAACTTTGTTGTCAAACAGTTAAACATAATTTTCAATACAACACTCTCGTATCATTCGTTTAAGTAAATTTGAACTTTGTTGTCAAGCAGTTAAACATAATTTTCAATACAAAACTCTACTCTTTCTTAGGTAGTATTTTCGTTACGAAATTTCTGGATTAGGTCTCCACGCTCAAGGCCCGCGATAGAAGCTATGCAATAGCTTAATAATTTATAATACCTTTCTTCATGTTCTCATAACAATTATAACAAAGAAATAACACAATAATTATTATTTCTTATTACGCAAACTCAAATAAAACTGCACACCACCAAAAACTTTGCATTATCATCCGCCATCTTATTTCTGTCATTTACATCAAAATGGCCGCTTGCCTGACGCGATATCACCTCAACTTGAGGCACATAACTTAGTCAAGTTTATATAGCGTACTTGAGGCTTACTTGTTATGAAGACAGTTCAAGTTTGGGTGACAATAATGTACCAAGTTTCTATTTAATATTAGCCTCTCTGGGTTATAGTTTTGTCATTTAAGAGTTAGGTTGGCTATGTGTTCGCGATGAGTCGTGGGAATCTGCGATTAGGGATGTTGTATTTACTTAAATATAAAAAATATATCCTCATATTCTATGAACTTTAATAATAGTGTCATATTATTCCATATTCATATTGAGAGGATGAATGAAAGGCGACTAACTAAAGGTATTTACAAGGCAGATGTGAGTGGAAACGCCGGGAGGGGACGCCCTAGGAGGACATATAGTGACCTTATTGGTGATGTTCTTCCGAAAGGTCAGGTGACCGTCTAAGCGACCTCTCTAAATTAAATTAAATTGGTAGACGTGTAATGTTAGATAGGTAAATGCAGCATGACGTTATTAGCCTCCTGTTTTCTACACAGAAAAATGTGTTTGCATAAAAAAAATATTTTTGAATATAGCGCCCAAGAAACTATACATATAGTATTGAGAAAATAAATACATCCCATTTTATAAACCCTGTATTTTCAAAAAAAGATCTGTGTTTCTTCAAACCATGTTCAAAATAACATGCGACGATCTCACCCTAGTCACGTTGTGACTACTCGTAGGAGGCTCGTTTAGTCGACCTCTAGTCACCTACCTAATCACTAGACTCTTGTGCAACCAGCCTAAAACACTTACGTCGCCCGATATTTAGATTATAGCAGTGCTTATCGAACCTAATAAATTGGAATAGCGATCGTTGTTCTAATGATGCCTGGGACCCCTAACTGCGCTTACTTAAGCATCACTTAGGCTCCGAAACTGCTTCTATATGTGTACCTAGATTTTAGGGGAACCTGGTTGTTGTGTTCATTATACAACCAGGTTTGTAAATAAAATACCGCATAAAGCGTTTTAAAGGTTTTTTCTGTGTTTTGTTTTTGTGTGAATATTGTTTGCCGTAACCTGGGTAAAATATTTATTTGTTTCTTTTATTTTCGTTTTAAACAGTTGTAGTTAACAAACTTTTGACCCGACCCCATTGCGTGATCAGTGACTCTGTTTGAGTCCTGAAACGTTCACGTTAATATTGTAACCCTTAAGTTTTCAAAACGTATTTCGAATTTTCGACCAGCATAAACTCTTTTTATTAACTCCAAATTCTAAATGCTCAAATATTTGTTGTTTTCGGCGGATTGTTTTTCTTGCGGACCATTTTGTGATCGTGTTTTAGGGGAAAAAAATTGGGAAAAAGAAAAGTAAAACTGCTTTTTAATTCTTTAATTGATCGCGGTTCTGATAAACATACATAACTCGTCAGGTAAATATCTCTATTGATTTGATATTGATCGATTAAGATGTTTTTACTTCGTATCTACCAGCTAAAATTTTTATCCCAAAAACGACCTTACATGAACGTAGTTACAACGAACATATTTCCATAAAACTTTTTGCGAACTCAATTCTCAAGTGCCTACATGATAATGAAGCCATTACCAAGACATTACCATGTTTGGGGCCCTAAATAGTCCCTATTGACCCCTGTCGGGCCCTAATGTGGGACGTTTCAGGCCCCATTTGGTTTTATGTGATCGTATTTACTTGGTGGGCTGAACTATCTTTATGGTGTTATGTTATTTCACCTGTTGTGATGGGGTATGTGGTGCAAATTGTTATTTTTATGGGCAAAAAACTCTATCAATCTAATGCTTGTGTTTGAGATAGGAGTGGAATCTTTGTACAGAGTCTTTCAGTAGTTTTCAGTATGTGTTTAGTTGAAGTAATAACGAAGCAATTTACAGTCTAGATTATCTTTCTTTCCCGTGGGTGTACTTAAGTTTTTGTTTTTATCTTTAATTAGCTGACCCGGCGAACTTCGTTGTGCCTCAGAATCAATAAATGTTCCATGTATGAGCTAATGAACTTTAATTTTTGAAGTGAAAACTTCTTTAACAGCATTGTGCACTTTTTTACGATGGGTAAAAAAATTTTAAACTCGCGTCAGTTAGGCAAAATATGAATGACATTTGTTATAAACTTCCGACGATCTGTTTAACCTTAGAATATCAGTATTTCCTAGTAACTACCCAAATTGTGTTATTGCGGGCAGATAGCAGTTGCTCTGAATACAATATTAAGTGGTTAGGTACACTTAAAACCAACCCCACCTATTTTGCCTACCTTGTGAAAACCTAAACGGATGATGACATTTTGGAAACACTCGGGTTCTGTCACTTTAAACCCCCATTTCCACATGTTCCTACCCTGCTTTTAAAAGCCAAAAACACGAAAAGATACAGCCCCTCCCGTTAAAGCTTGTTCCATTACAAATTAAGGTGAGCTTAACCTGTAAACTGACTATAATTAACGGTCCACTTTATTGTAACACTCTCGTTTTAAAGTAAACGCCGCATTTTGGGGTTTACGGTCGTACCATGCTTGCGTATGGTAATTTTATTTCACATATATAGCTACGTAAGTGTTGATAATCTTCTTGCGTATCATATTTATGGTAATTCTTGAAAAACTGCTGGTTTTAGTACGAAAATTGGTGAGGTGAATGGCCAAGTGACTCACTTCTAGGAAAATATTTAGCTAGTTCAAAATTGTTTGAATAATTTATTAGCAGGCTTTTCCTCACCTATGCTAAGGCTAGGTTTAAATACAAAACATTGGGCTGAATATATTAGTAGTTTAGTCACAGTGAAGGGCTAGTTTATTAGAATTTCAAGCTTCTAACTACCCCGTAACGACTGTAAAGTCTAATATAGGTACTGTATCATCATCATCATTAGCCTATTAATGTTCCCACTGCTGGGACACAGGCCTCCTCTCTGTGAGAGGGAGTGGGCTGTAATCTACCACGAGGGCCCAGTGCGGGTTGGTAGATGTCACATGTCTTCGAATTTTTGGTTCTAAGACATGCCGGTTTCCTCACGATGTTTTCCTTCACCGTTTTTGAGAGCAGTGGTGACGAAATTATTTACACAAAGTAAAGCGCCTGCCTGGGTTCGAACCCACGACCTACAACTCGTAAGTCGGGGCTGTTACCACTGGGCCACCACTGCTCTCATGTAGTGTATATAGTGTAATTATTAATTATAATTTCTTTATAAATTATTTATAAATAATAATATAAGTAATTTATATTTTAATTAATATTATACTTAATTAATACTTTTATGAATGAATGAAGGAATGATTATTTATTAAACACAGATACATATATTTGGTCTTCAGTAAAAATTATTTTGGCTCTTATTTATTTATTTAACCATTTATGTATATTCAAATTTAAAAACAGACAAGAAGAAAAGACACAGAAAAATACGTACGTTTATGTTTTGCCAGTAGCGTACAAATTTTAATATAAGTAATTATGATTTAATATTATTCTCCCAAAAGTAGAGAGAAAAGCTTCATGTGTCATAATGCTACCCATCCACGACCATCGTCATTTATGAACGTAAGTTGGTGTGTTTTCCTAGATAACGTTTTTAGGGTTCCGTACCTCAAAAGGAAACTACGAAACCGTTATAGGATCACTCGTGTGTCTGTCTGTCTGTCCGTCTGTCACAGCCAATTTGCTCCGAATCTACTGGACGAATTTAGTTGTTTGGTAACTGACTGAAAGTTTTGCAAACTGTACCGTGTGATATATTAAATGGAAGGGTTTGTTGTGAGTACCTCCATTTTTTTTTGACACCTTAATGTCAAACGCCTCTGTGATCAATTTCATGACAGCCATTACCGTGGCCATTGTGTGCCGGTCACCAGTTTTCTAGGAAATCGTAGCAAAAATAATGTAGCATTTTTCAAAAACAATATCCAAACTAAACCACATAATACCAAACAGTTTAACTTAAACATGTCACGTACGACTCCCTATAACTAATGATTTACAATATACCCGTAATGAAGACTTCGCCTCCTAAATGTTCAAGTAAGTTCCGTGTAAGTACTGTCGTTAATTTAATTGACGCTATCAATTAAGGCGAAGGTGTTCTCGTGATTTGTATGGCGCATCAAAAGTTGGCAGCGCTTTGTCAAACGACAGCTTGAAAGCGCTGTATCGCTCAGGCTTTGCGAAGATACTGTGTTGATAGAATATAGTAGTGATTTTGTTGCACAAAAAACTGTACTTGTTTGGTGTTAAATGACCCCTCATTATGTACTAATTCTGTACATCAAAATAAGTAACATTGAGCAATAAATATTGTTAGGAAACGAGTTTTATTTTTGGTGTGAAAAATGTCTGTTTAAGAGCGTGCAGTCTGAAAGTTGGCAACGTCGCAAATAGCTGTCAAATATTTTTTGTTTTGATTAATTTGGCAATATTATTGTATAGATATATGAAATGTCGTTATTTCACTGGGAGTGCTTTTGAGAGGGTTAAAACCACCCTACTATTTCAATTTTCGGAGTGAGGTGGAGGTTAGTGGTGATGAATGTTCCTGAGGGTCTAAGGAATCAAGGAAAAAAAGACTTTTTCAAATCGATTTTTCAGATTTTTCAAATCATTCAGATTATTTGGCTTATCAAGGGACTATAAGGCAGCGCGCAATGTAATATACCTACGCAAAACGTTGTGCATGCGACGCGACGGTGCAGGAGTTGTGAGTTATTCAAAGTAAAGTTATAACATTAAATTGTTCATGAAAAAGAGCTTTGACCTTTAATATCTTCGTAACCAGATGGTTCCCAGATAAGTACCACAATCACGTGGAGTACAAGTGAGTCTCTGCTTCGTTAAGCGTCTACACCCGATATGTATGTACAGTCACCCACACATCATCATCTTAACGCCACAAAGGCACTGTCAATGTGTTATCACTGATGTACGACTAACTGTACCTATGTTGTAGGTAAAATAGTTACTAACTTTATTTTTATTATTATTTTGAAACACGTGATAGTTTTTATTTGAAAATATATTTTATTTTACCTTTTGTCTAATAGTTCTTTATTCTGCCGCACGTCAAACAACTGAGTGGTAATTGTTTGTTTTAGGTTTCAAATTACCTGTGACGTATCACAGTGTAGTGAAATAATTAAATTACCCCAAATAAATTCGTTTAATCTTTGTAGAAAGAATTACAGAAAAGAAAACAAAAGAAATCTACTGCAATGCATCATAATGCGTCCGTTACCCTTTACGTACCCCTGCCTGAGGACAAAAGGCTCGTCAATTATTTACTTTACAGAACGCTATCAATAAAAAAGACATCTACCCAGCAAAAATTCAATTCAACCTGCATACCGTAAAAAACTTTTCAAGTAACATTTGAAACTTAAAATTTTCCGAACTCTGCCCGAACAATTCCGAAGACACATTTGTTAAGAATTTGTCAACATGCAAGGACAAAATACCGGGTGTCAGTTGTGCTACAATGAAAACTTAAACGCTATACAACTGTGGCGTGTACATCCCAAGGGTAGCTTGAAAGTAGGGGGGCAATGTTGGAAGATAAAGTAGGACAAATTGTTTATTGAGGGTTTTGTATTTGGGTGCAATGCCGAAGGTGGAATTTGGATAAATTGTGGGTTTATTTGTCATCTGTTTTGTGGGAATTCGATATGAGGTTCTATCAAACCCTACCTTTTTAAATGAATTGAGAAATAGGGATCTTGCATGAGGAAAAAAATGACTATTTAGTCCGTCAGTCAAATAATAATAATAATAAAATATTAGCCACGTATTTTTTGCTTTATAATATAAAAAAAATGGTTTAGATAATACGCATTAAAGTTGTGGAGCAGCTCGCTACGTCACAAGTCAGTATTAAATCTACCGGGGAGTGCCGTCATGCCACATTTTAACTCATTGTACTGCCGTAATATTTTGACTAAGAAAAAATACATTCATGTCCAATATTTTTTAATAATCTAACCGATGGACAAAAAAAATTGTCCGTAAGGTAGAACAAAATCTCCCTTATTAATAAAACATTACTTTTATTATAATTTACATGGTTATGGGATAGTTTTTTAATTCTCTTTGTGTCTGACTAACATCGTTTTGAAGGTGAACTCAGGGGCGTTCATTTACCCTCAATTTTGTAGTAGACAATTCATTTGCCACATGCTAGGCAAATGACATGGAACAATTACTTGACACCGTTTACGGCTTATCAATTTATTTGTAATAAGTATTGTTGATGAAAAACAACTACAAGAATAGCAGACAACCTAATTTGTTTCAGGAAATTTAGGTATCAATACACCGCCAATAAGTCATGACAAGATAGGACATTTTTACTACTCAATATTGCACGACTCGTAATGCGAAGCATTAGAGTGTGCTCTACGATCGAAAAATTATTTTTGCCCCATTTCTGTAACTGTTTTTATTGTTACACTCCTGCTAGTACACAGAACCTACTTAATTTATATACCATTGTATAGATGATTAAATGGAGATTAATACTGTACTTTTTAACAATTGATTTAATGCAGCAGAAATGGAAAAAGCATGAAAATAGTTGAAAAAAAAATCCTGTCCGTCAATTTATGAACCCTGAAAACATTGTAGCTTGCGATAAAATCAATTAATTGAGTCAATTATTTTTTTTATACATTCGTTTCAGCCGTAGAAGGAACCCTATTGAAAATGGCTCTTTTATTCAAAGTAGTTTAATTATAATTAATAAAATACTAACTAAAATATAACTAATTATTTCTAACCTTTGATTTGATGTCCGCAAGTTGCCTAGCAACCGCCAAGTAAATATCTTTGTCTTTGTCAGTCGTTGACATTACGACTTCATGAAAAGTGATAAATTGTTCATTTTTAAACTATGTTTTGAATTTCTTTTTCGTTTATGAATGAGTGATAAGTATGAGGCGTGCACTTTTGGATTTTCCAAACTATTATCCTTTTGTTTCTAAACGTTTAAGACTTAGAAGGCTGGCTAAATCAATCAATAATTTATAAAAGCGGCAAATACCAATCCATCGGTTAGAGTGCTAACGCTCAGTTAATTCTTATGTGACAGAACTGATGACTGATTCTCGTACTTAAAAAAACCTTCAAATTCAATTCACAATCTCATTTCAGTGATAATTCATGTCAAAAACTTGTCAAAAATATAATTAAATTGATTGTATTTTTGACAGATTGAGACGAACACACATACATACATAAACTCACGCAGTCTTATCGTGGGGGTAGGCAGAAACATCAGAACGCCACCTGCTACGATCCTTACATACTCCTTTTGCCTCGTTTACTTACGTTTATACATCTGGTCATACACGTACGCCTGTTGCGAGTACTACGCACCTGACCTTTCTGAAGACCAATCAGGTCATTACTATCCTACTGGGTGGTCCCCTCCCGGCGTTTCCACACACATCAGCTTTAAAAATACGTAATTTTCCCCTCTGTCCTAAAGTTATCCATCCATGGTATGTACACCCTTGCCTACATGCTCCACAAAGTGACCTTGTTGGGACAAGCGAACATCCCGAGTCTGTCTCAAGCTCCGTAGTCTCAAGCCAGTCCGAACGTGTATGCATTCATCATTGTCCATCTGACCATGTTTGTAGTTAAATTAGTTTACTTTGAGTAGAGTTCTCTGTTTGTTTCATGATGACAGTTTTGGGTAGGTCTGTGTGATTATAATAATATTAACCTTTAACTAGATAAGGGTCTCTTTTCATAACGACTAGCTTACTGCGTCACAAAGATCAGACCTTTATTTTGGTCTAGTTTTTCCACGATGTTTTCTTAAACCATTAACTAGGGAAATGATAAATGATTTATAAAGAAAAGCTTTCTTTAAGCTTTCTAAAGCTTCACTTTTTGAGTCACAATGAACCCGTGAAAATGAAACGAGTTTAATTCCTATTACAAAAATGTCGGCCATATAAGACCCAGAAAACCTCAACACAAAGAAGAAACAAGAAAGCCTTTGGAAAAAGTTATCCTTATAATTGTACAATGCCAGGCAATAATCTCGGTCTAACTAAAGATCTGGATAACGACTAACACAGACCTCTAATAACAAGAGAACATCAGCTCAGTCAGGACATTTGACAAGCCACACACGTCCATAATTATAATGGTGGGTTTGTGGGTAGTTACAATAAAAACTAATGAAGCGGCCTTTATCGGCTATTAAAGGCATTCGTGAGACATTTACCAGATTTTGGCTGGTTTCTTGAATATGTTTGATCATTAAGGTATTCTGGTAAAGTCTCTCGAAGATTATATTAGTTATGCCAGACCTTACTTACTTTATTAGAATTAGTTGAAACTAACTCACGTTAGTAAATGAAAACTGTACTTATAGTGCGCGCGGAACTAGTCGGCCGCGCCTTAGGTGGCGACTCATCTCGCTATTGCAATCTCATGTGTGTTTTGTCTAAACTAGCCGGAACTTTCAACGCGTGTTGCTGTCGCGAAGTACGGCGCCGGAGTAGATTAAGTAAGGCGCTCAATCTATACCTATAATAATCTATTACCTAAGGCGCGGTCAACTAGTTCCGCGCGCACTATAATAAGAATGAATTTAAAATGTTCGCATGGCTGATTTTTGTTCTAAACATAATATTTTAATTTTCACAACTTCAAGAATTTCTTAACTTCGGTGCCCAAGTTGTCACCTATGTAGGTCATTAATTCCGAACTGACTAACAATTGGTAAAAGTCGTGTTTCTAGCAAAGGTTTTCCTTGAAAAGTTCTTTCCATTGTTGTGTGTATACAATGTGAAGACTACCATACAACAAAAAATTAAAATACTGGCACTACTAATGCTTAAGAGTATTTTGGAACCGTCAAATAAATCCTAGCTTCGAAATGAAAAAAATAGTTTTTCAAACAAATTAAATGTAATGTCTGCCTGATCCACCCTGAGCCTATAAATTCCGTTTATCCAACTAGGCCTTGGGTGAATTCTCGGGCATACATTTCCGAATATCCACCTTAGGGTGGATTTTTGGGGTGAATAAACGGAATAGCCCGAGCCGACTATGGATTTTGCCGAGCTATAATGACTAAGCTATTGAATATATTCAATTGAATTTTTGTATACAGAATGGGAACGCCATTATGGACACGCCGTTTAATTTTTGGTTGTATTGTCGTCTCCACCTTGTATATTGTGGGCTTCAGGGCAGAAACCCATAGTTCGGTGCCCATTCCCCTTTCTTATTTGCTATCGATACGCTGAGAAGAATGTAAATGATGAAATAATGATTAATTGATGTCACTGTTTCTATTACAATATTTAACACAACTATTTACACTAGTTACTAAATTAAACGACAAAGTAACTATACAAAAACATAACGATACTGAAGGTGGTTCTACACCGGCGAGGCGAGGCGTGGATGGGATGGGCGATGACAAAATTTCTAACACCAAGGATGGGCAGGGCGTGGATAGATATTTTGCTGTACAAACAATTCTCGCACATCCACGCCTCGCCTTGCCGGTGTAAAACCACCTTTAGGCGTCAAGAATTCGTCCGCATCGCTGTTGCTGAACTTGTGATGGTGGTCTATACATGCCAATCAGAGGACGTATTCTAACTGCTGTCATTATGAAAACGATGAATACATATTTGTTACAAACAACGTCACTGACAAAACGCATTACCACGTGTAACCTTCTCAGAAAACCCAAACGCAAACTTACGCGTTAATGTCGATACCGTAATATTCTTCGTTATTAAATTGGACCCCAACCCTGCTCACGTATGGCATTGTAGCTTAACTTCATAATCAAGTTGGTCATATTAGGTGGTCGAGTAATAAGGACGGGCTCGTATTACTTGCTAGTTTTTACCCCCGGCTTCGGTTACAAGTTTGGGGGAGAAAATAAGACAGAAGTTTTTGTTTTTTTTTTGTTCTTTGGTTAGGTTTTACGTAGTAGTTTCTTTGTAGTAATAGGGAAAGTGAAATAAATTAAAATCGTTTGTCATTTTGAATAGAGAAGTATGGAAGAAAGGGACATGTTGCGCTGACCCCAAATAAATTTGGCAGGAGAATGATGAGCCATTTTGAAGTTAATTTTATAAATCCACAAGAGAGAAGCTCTTGGCCTCCATTTCACCTGATGGTAAATAATGATCAGGCCGAAGGTGAAAGCGAGCTTCACTCGGAATTCTCAACCAAAGAGGAACTGGCTATCTTACCTCCAACTGCCGAAACACAACAATGCTGTTAACATTGTTGTTATGGCGACAGACAGATAAGATGGTGGTAGCTAGCCAGGCGGACTTAGAACAAGCCCTACCACCAACCAAACCGAGCAGAAAATTTTGCCACCACTGGGAATAGAACCCGACACCTCTGGGTTTGAGATAGGTGGTCTAACCTCTAGACGACAGAAGCGGATAAAATGAATTCATTGTTTCCTTTGAAAGAGTAAGGGGAAGTCCAAAGAAATGATGGAAAGATGACTATGAGGCTTGAAAGGGCTAGCTTCTACAGACGACGAATAACAGTGCGGCAGACGGCATGTTGCGTTGACCCCAATTAAATTGGGATATGAACGGCAAGACTTTGATGAATTTTCTATGAAAGTGGAATGAAGCATTGGAACTTAGGTCAAATATCTAATGGGACTTTAATTTTAAAAGGAACATCATCAAATGCCTAGCCTTATCCCAATCTTGGGGCTGGCTTCCAGTCTAATCGGATCCAGCTGAATACCAATATTTTACATGGAGCGACTGCCTGTCTGACCTCCACAACTTAGTTACTAGGTAACACGATACCCCTTCGTAAGACTGGTTGTCAGACTTTCGGGCTTCGGACAACCCGTAAAGACTGTCAAAGATCTACAAATGACAGCCGGGACCAACGGCTTAACGTGCTTTCCGAGGCACGGAGTGGTCCTGGTATGTAAATGGTCACCCATCCACGGACCAACCGTGGCAAAGAAAGGAACAAAGATAAAGAAATAATGATAGTTTATTTTACAGACACGTGCTTTTACTAGGAACGAAGCTTTAATATGCCTTTATTATAATACTAGCTTATGCCCGCTACTTCGTCCGTCTGAAATTATGGAAATTGACCCACCGCGTCACTGCGCTTCGCCCGCCTACGCTATTACTAAATTTTTTTTTGAAGTGAGCTTCTTTAGCTGCGTTTTGCACTTTTGGGATGGGTAAAAAATGTGTAACTCGCGAACACAGGACACGTGACCTGATCGAAAATTCGTAAGACAGCGCACTCTATTTTATTCTTTTGGATTTTTTTTTATGGAGCTACAGCTTTCGTTATTGTACTGACAGCAAGCCACATAAATTCCTGATATTTTCGTTAGATGGCGTTACTTAGTTTTCACTTCCATCGGCAGTCTCCAAAGACTGCCTCGCATGTTTTTTCACGGCTCTTAAGGCTTGTAGAGTGATGTTAAATAGCCTCTTCAACGTTCCTCAAGAATTGTGCTATCAAATGCAAAAAGATTTTTTTTAAATCCGACTGGCAGTTCCAGAGATTAGCGCGCTCAGACAGACAGACAGAGGCTGCGAGGGCACTTTGTTTTTAGCCGACTACGGCAAAGCAAAAAGAAGGATTATACATAATAATATAATAAGTAGTGATTAAGAAAAAGAACATTTGACACTAGGTGCCTAAAGGCTTACGAAAGGGTCGCCAAGATGCCATAGTTACCTACAACTGCGGTTATAAAGCTAAGACCTAGAAACTCCGGTTAGGTCTAATTTAGCCGAGTTTAAATACTACAACAAAATAGTTCAGAAGTTCGGCTCCATACAACCAACGACCACACGCTCACATAGACAACGACTCACGTACAGCGAGTGTAAGTGCACTCGCGACTGGCATTTGTTTACCATATATGGTTTGTTCCAAAAATATCAGATGGAAATATAAACAAATTAATCAGAAAACATACCTACCAGTGGATGACAATTACAAATTGAGTGCTTTGATTTGATTCTTTGAATACATAAACCCGAAATTCTAATTTTAAAATACCTAGAGGATTTTCATTTGACAATTGAGGTTAATTTTATATCCTCAATTTTCTAATGTAATCACAATTTAATAAATAATAATTAATTGGAAAAATTGATGAGATACAAAATTCTTCTTCTATTTGTGGGGTTCGTGTCTAACCTGGTGTCAGATTTTTAAAGCCTGTGACTTGTCTTCACATGCCGTCGAGAAATATCTCTCAGGCATGCCGGTTTCCTCACGATGTTTTACTTCACCGTTTTTTAAGCAAGTGATAATTATACAATACGCACAAAAACATGAATCCGAAAAGTCGGAGGTGCGTGCCTTGGGTTCGAACTCGAGATCTATGATAGGTACAAAGTTGAAACCTCCTAAATACAGATGAATGCGTCTGTAATTCCTTTGAGTGATTGCGTAAGAATTTAACCTGAATAGGGTTTGTTTACACATTCATCGGAGAGTTTTGAGGCAGACATTAGTGTGGCATCGCCGTACATACAGTAGGACTAGGTACACCTATTTTCTTAACATCCCTCGCCAAACCTCGTGTTTCAGACCGGACGCTCTCAATCAATTTGGAAGTATATTCCGAGACCGACCGGTCTGCACCAAGGGCAAAGGGCAACTGATAGAAATCCGACGTCTGACGAAGTCACACGAAGTTTGCCGAGGGACATTTAGAAAAGAGTTGTACAGTACGCGTCAATGCGTGCGTCACTAGTTGTAAGAAACCGACCTTCTGAACGTACTATTCTGTGATACTATTCAAGTCTAAATAAGGTGAGCTTAGGAGAGCGTTCCAAAAACGGCTATGTCCGAACCTGTTGCTCAAACGAGGGTAGTATTAAATTGTGGAGCTTGGCATAGTTTAGATTCTGAAACCTGTTACTTAGTGTAGATTTTCCAGGAACTCTAGGAACTGGGACTTTATTTTAGGCTTGTTTACAGGTTAAAGAGAATGTATTCTAGGAAAAAGAGAGATTGAATTACTTGGAAAAAATATCAAATAGGAAACTCATTTTCAGGACGGGTTCTTGGAAAAAGTGATTGTATGTGGGAGGGGCCTTAGGAGTCTCTTTTGTTTTTTTTGTATTTTGCGTGTATTTTATAAAATAGAATAGAATTATTTATTCGTTATTATGTACACTTTATAAATTACACAGGCGTCTAAGAGATTTACATAAAAAGGATGGACTGCTGTCTATTTTTGGAAAACCACTGTTAAAAAAGACGTGTGGCACTCGGGGACTGCCGCGGTAAAGCTATTGCATAGCATTTTTTATCAACTTAGGCAATTGTAAAATATTAACCCGAATACAAGAAATAGCAATGGTGACATTGACAGGAACTGTTATTCACATTTATAGTTTTTAAAACTTGACACAACGTAATGGGAACATCAAACTAATAAAAAGGATTTAATTTAACTATTAATAGTCAAGGATCATTCGTCTAAGTAAATTTGAACTTTGTTGTCAAACAGTTAAACTTAATTTTCAATACAACACTCTCGTTAGGCGTTACGTATTTTCGTTACGGAATTTCTGGATTCGGTCTCCACGGTCAAGGCCCGCGATAGAAGCTATGCAATAGCTAAAAATGTGTTTACAAAACGTGGTGTTAATTTGATCTAACGTGCGGCTTTATTATAGCGGATTTAGTAGGTCGGACATCAGTATTGGATCCACAAAAACAGAATCCCTCTGTAATCTTCGAAGGAAAGCAATAACAGCAACACGCTTCTGTAACATGTTGTAATACAGTAAAATGTTATTGTAACAGACAATTTTCGTGTTCGTCAGCGTCCGTATTACGATCTCGCGCGATCGTGACCCGAATGAAAATGATGCGCACTTATTATCGTTACATTAAACTACAGCAGACGTAGGGCGTAATACGTATAAACGATTTCTTAAGATCATAAATTTCTCAGTAGATTCATCAAGAAAAAAATGGAAAAAGATGAGCTAAATAGTTTCTGAAACCATTTTTTAAATTTATGTTATACTAGCTTCCGCCAGCGGCTTCGCCCGCGTGATTAATTTATAAATTATAGCTTACTATATTATTATGCATGTATTATACATACAAACCTTCCTCTTGAATCACTCTATCTATTAAAAAAAACCGCATCAAAATCCGTTGCGTAGTTTCAAAGATTTAAGCATACAAAGGGACATAGGGACAGAGAAAGCGACTTTGTTTTATACTATGTAGTGATGGTTATTGTACGGGCAGTTTGTCCGTACACTGAGATGTTGTATGTAGCTTGTTGATGGGTACAAATCAAACGGGATGTATACAGGAAATAAAATCACTGTTTTGTGTCCGTTATTGATTGACCGATTTATTAAGAAAAACATTAAAATATATACACGTAAAGTAGGTGAGTTGTGGTGGCCGCGATAGCTTATTCAGCGAATGTAGACGAGTAATCGGCGAATAAGCGAAACTAAAACAATACACTTCATGTGGCGATGCTCGTACATCGACTCGACTTGACACACAAACAAACATGGAGATTTCTTTATTATATTTAAGTTTAATATTAATGTTTTATTGACTAGCTTGTGTCAATAAAACATTAATGTTAAACTTAAATATATAATGCTATGCAATGCTATATATTAAATATATATAGCATTAAATATATAATGCTATGCAATGCTATATATTAAATATATATAGCATTAAATATATAATGCTATGCAATGCTATATATTAAATATATATAGCATTGCAGAGCAGTGATAGCCTAGTTGTGTGACCGTCGGACTGCCAAGTCATAGGTCTAGAGTTCGAACCCAAGGCACGCACCTCTGACTTTTCGGATTCATGTGCGTGTTGTATAATTATCACTTGCTTCAAAAACGGTGAAGGAAAACATCGTGAGGAAACCGGCATGCCTGAGAGAAATGACACTTCAAAACTTCGACACCAGGTTAGCCACTAACCACACGAAATGAAAAAGAAGATTGACATAAGCTTTCGGAATAAGTTTTCAAAATGATAGTGATAACCACATCAAAATACATTGCGTAGTTTAGAAGAATAACGCGGTCACACAAATAAACACGAAAAGCTATTTTATTAAATAATATTGTATAGGTTCACAATTATAACACCTTCAAAAACTTATCCAAAACGATGATATTAGTTAAATATTAAAATTGAACAGTCTGTTATTTTAAGCTAAATGGGCAAATATATTGTACACATAAAATACATATTATAACACTAGCTTTTGCCCGGGAATATGCCCGCCCGCGTGGATGTCGGAAAATATCCCACGAGAACGTAGTACCGGGATTAAATGTGTTTTATGTGTTAATCCACGTTATAAACTATATGTTTACCAAATTCCATCAAAATCCATTTAGCCGTTTTCGTGCAAATCCGGAATATACATCCAGACAAACAGACAAACGAAAAAAAAACCTAAAAACTGTTTTTTTTTACATTTTTTTTGGCAAAAGTTTGTTCCCACAAGCATTCGTTTTGTTTTCGTTTTTGACTTCGTTAGTATGTATTTTATTTATTATTATGTAGTACCTACCTGGTCGACCGAGCTTTGCTCGAATGAAAATAGAGAATGCTCATTTAATAGTATAGGATAGTTCATACTAATTGCATGTATAAGTACATACACATTCATCCTGCCATGATAATAGGTACTTACTAATTCCATGCTGCCATTTAATTATTAGAAGGTAGTGTCCGTGGAGTTTCTTGCCCGTTCTTCTCCATAGGTACCTACTACGCTTTGGAATGGGCATCTAGCTTCAACTGACCGACCCCTTGACAATTCAAAAGTGCCTGTAATTGGTTTATTTGAAATAAATGCTTTGAGTTTGAGTTTGAGTATGAGAATACATCTTGTTCTATACTTTGGGCGACCGAGCTTTGCTCGGGTAAAAATACCGAGAAAACGAATTTTCCTAGATATGAGACCTAACTAGATTGATTTATTTCTAGAATCTGACATATAGAAAAATAGAAATAGAAATAGAAAATTGTTTATTGTCCAGGTAATACAGTAAGCAGGTTTACAGGTTAATAAAAAGTTGAGACGACATGAGTAGCTTAAAATATTACCTATAGCTATGGTGTACAAAATATGATTTGCCAGTGAACCCCAAACTAGACAGTTAGTCTGTATCTTGGGGCTCGGGGTGCGAATTCCAGAGTGGAGACTTGAAGTGTGATTTGGTGTTGTTTGGTATAACGGGTGTGCTTGTGTACGTGTGATGTGAGTGTGGTGTGTGTGAGTATGTAGTGTGGTGTGTGTGAGTGTGCATGTATATGTGCGTATTTGTTCCAGTAGTGTAGTTTGATTTAGTGTCAGGTCAGGGTATCTAGATTAATTGTTCCGAGTCATCATAACCAGAGTTTTGCAACATTTCCTTTATTATTTTTTTACAACTGAATGAGGTAGTATTTTTGATTTCACAGAGTTTGCAGACTTTATTGTATGTATTAATGAGAGAGTAAGCTGGAGAGCGTCTAGCTAGCAACGAGGTGTGGTCAGGTGTTGGGATTCTATAGTTTCTTTTGCTTATTATAGATGCATAGTCGGGTCTGTTTTTAATAGTTTTATGAGTTTTGGTGCAGGCAGAAAGAATGAAAAGCTGGCGGACTCTGAGAACTCTTGTTTCACTATAGAGTAAGTCAGTAGCGAACCGATAGGGCTTCTTAAAAGTTACTTTAAGAAGCGCTCTCTGTGCTCGTTCTGCTTCAATCAAGTAGGTCTTTCCAGCACTACCCCACACGCTGATACAATACTGAATTATGGATTGACACAGGGCTAGGTAAACTTGTTGTAGTGTATCTGTGGGTAGACAGTCTCGTAATCTGCGCATGGTGTGGATGCCATAAGTTGACTAATCCGATTTTTCGCCCCCGTATAGATTGGATAGGATACAATTGTAAAAATTACAAAGTAAACGGAAGGAAATAAAGATTACCTATTCTATAAAGTAGAAATTCTTTAGTTAGACGAATGTCGGTTATCTTGCTTGTTCTCGAATCTACTTTTTTATTTATTTTAGGAATGTTAATTAATATTCCAACTGTGTTTTAATTATACAAAAATATTCTGATGAGATAGTGTTATTCTATTTAGGTAATTATTATTTCGTTTTAATTGAGTTGTAAATAAAAGTTCGTTGACATTTGAGTTGACATTCAAAGTAATTGTATTTTATACAATCCTTTGTTTCTGTGTCTTTATAATATAAATAGCTAAGTTTGATCTACGCCACGTTCTTTTAACGTAGAAAATAGTTTTTTTTTTAAACATACAGACGAACATAGAACCTCCTCTTTTATGGACATCGGTTAAAAATTGCGCGTGTTGCAAAGTCCACATGAGAGTGATTTATTGTGACAGACAAAGAGATAGTTATATCTTTCTTCTGTAATGTAACGAAATGTGTCTAAACGTGACGCGACATAGCCATTTCACTCTCAACTATCGTGCAATTATCGAATCGCCGCCTAAAGAGTTTCAATTCAAAAATCTAGTTTTTTTTACAAAATTATAATAAAACTAAAAATATTCCTACACCTTTCATAACTAAATCAATCGACATGTAAATGTTAAATTGACAACCCTAACTTTTCTTTGCCAACCCGTCAAAAAAATAAACATATTCAAGATCAGACTGCATCAACAACAACAAAAAAAAAGATTAGCACCCCTAAATTACTGTCTGCACCCATTCTTAAGCACCCTCAAGAAAAAAACGGATCAAAGACGATAACGTTACGAAAATCGTTTTACGATATTTAATATCGTTTACGGTACTTAATATCGTTTCGCATTTACCGAATAAGTACTCTCGATTAAGATAGGGGTGTCTATTAAAATTTATTAGAGCGTTTAAAGGTGCGATGGAATATTATTGATTGTTTATGAGGTGTGAATATGTATATTCAAGCTGTTGAGGTGGGGTGAGCAGGGTTTGAGGTTCGTAGTATATTTTACAGGAACTGGTAAAGTTTTCGTTGTTTCTAAACTTATTGTGACTTAAAGCTTTCACAAATTTTTTGTCAAGATTATTATCTTAATATAACATCACGAATACCCAAAGGGTAAGGCTGAGCTGTACTTATAGCATAATCAGCCTATAATGTTCCCACTGCTGGGACACAGGGCTTCTCTCTTCGAGAGGGAGTGGGCTGTGATCAAGCGGGCCCAGTGCGGGTTCACATGTCTTCGAATTTTTGGTTCTAGGACATGCCTCACAAAGTTTTTCTTCAACATTTTAAGAGCAGCGGTGATGAAATTATTAAACAAAGTAAAGCGTCTGCCTGGGTTAAAACTCACGACCTACAACTTGTAAGTCGGGGCCGTTACCACTGAGCCACCACTGCTCTCCTGGACGATGTACCTATAGTACACCAAAATTTCGGCTATGTTTAAGTCCCATGTAATAGGGGGCGAGCCTATTGCCATCAACCGGGCAAAAATCCAGACTCAGCTGAGTATGTTGACGAGAAATACCTGATGGAAAAATCCAATAACACTGTCTTCTTTCTTTGCTTTTCTACCTGAAGTTGATAATTAATTGATCCTGTCATTATTAATTAGGTAACTTTAAAACATCATACCTTTGATTCAATATTTGGAGTGTCCAGTTGGACTTGTAACGGGTTTAAGTACCAACATTTCGTTTGGTTTCATTCCAATATTATTGCACGACTCTTAATGCGAAGCATTAGAGTGTGCTCTACGATCGAAAAATTTTTTTTGCCCCATTTCTGTAACTGTTTTTATTGTTACACTCCTGCTAGTACTCAGAACCTACTTAATTTATATACCATTGTATAGATGATTAAATGGAGATTAATACTGTACTTTTTAACAATTGATTGAATGCAGCAGAAATGGAAAAAGCATTAAAATAGTTGAAAAAAAATTCCTGTCCGTCTGTCAATTTATGAACCCTGAAAACAAAAAAAAAAATTGACTCAATTAATTGATTTTATCGCAAGCTACACTTGCGATAAAATCAATTATTGAGTCAATTTTTTTTTTATGCATTTGTTTCAGCCGTACAAGGAACCCTATTGAAAATGGCTCTTTTATTCAAAGTAGTTTAATTATAATTAATAAAATACTAACTAAAATATAATATCTTTATCTAAATATTTCCTACCTTTGATTTGATGTTGCCTAGCAACCGCCAAGTAAATATCTTTGTCAGTCTTTGACATTACAACTTCATGAAAAGTTATAAATTGTTCATTTTTGTTAGAAACTATGTTTTGAAATTCTTTTTCGTTTATGAATGAGTGTTATGTATGAGGCGTGCACTTTTGGATTTTCCAAACTATTGTTTTATGTTTTACTTCTTCATAATAGAAATAAACCAATAATGCGATTATTGGTTTATTTCCCTTCACGAAAACCTGTACCTCATCTTATTTTAAAATACAGGGTCAAACTAAACTAGCTAGCGAAACTCCGCAGACGTGACAAAAATCTAAACTCTTAATTTTAAATTACAGTTGACAAGGTAAAGGGTCAATGGCCGCAATTAGTGTCGTTACTTGAAATTATGAGTTAACAATTATATTTTTGTTTCTATCATCACTAGATATCGATACGATACCCATCAAATTTGTGGAGTTTGGCTAGCTAATTTTAATCTGGCCGTGTATACCATAAATTAAAATCTTTAGCAAACCGGTAACTATCTCAAAACTGAAATTGCCGTATATTATTCTTAACCCTCTACTACCTACAGTGTCGCCTTGACATTGCATGCGGGGGTATTCAGAGCCCGATGCAGGCTGAATGTATAATACGGGCAGCGGAGGGTTGAGCTCGGATCAGCGGTAGATACGTGCTGTCTTTCTGAGGGGAATGGAGGTATATTTATCATGACAGGGTTATACGGGACGGTGTTTTGTTAAAGATATTATGGCTTGTGTTTTTTTGTAGCTTATTTTTATGTTATATGTTGACTAATACTCTAATGCCCTATCTGAGTAAGTATTTAATGTAGCCTACGACTGCAAAGGTTGTCATTAAACTATTGCTTTTAGCAATAAGACCGCCCGACGCCCATTGTTAATTAAATGTCTACATTTATATCTGTAACTAGCTACCCGCGGCTTGGAGGACGACGAGACAGCAGCCGGTGGTCGCCGCTTACAGGGCAAAGTACTTCGGTAACCCAGGTACCCTACGGGAGATTGTCAGTGCCACCAAGTCGTTGCTGGCCTTCTTTGAGGAGCTGGGGTGGATCGAATAACCAATCTTCCCACCCGTACGCAAAATACGTGCTTTGACGTGGAGTTGCGGATACAAGCCCGTATTACCTATTACCTACCCGCGGCTTCGCCGGATGTGTAATGTTTGGTATAACAACAGATAGGGTAATACGATACCCCTTGGTAAAACTGGTGTCAGACTTTCGGGCTTCTGACGACTCGTAACGACTGTCAAAGATCCACGAATGACAGCCGGGACCCAAGGCTTGACGTGTTTTCCGAGGCACAGAGGAGTCTCGGTATGTAAAGATTACCAATACACTTACCAACCCCGGCAAGCGTAGCTTAACCTGATGGATCGACCGGTGCGGCTGTTATTACTTAGCCACAAGCTCCTCCTTAATAAAATACTTAATAAAAATTCTTTGAACTTCTTCGCTCAGTTTCATAGCACCACAAATCATCAGAACTGCGCTGCGTGACAGTTCTGACGAAGATAAGACCCCAGAGGTAAGTCCCGGGCTATTTTTCTTACTTTTATTTGCCACGGTGTGAATGACGGCGATAAGGGAATAGGTATTTATATTACGTCTGTCATGAAAGCTTGGGAGTGCTAAAGATAGCGGTGAGAAAGTGAAAAGTGAGATAGTGGCACTGTAAGAACATGGTTTTTAGGGTTCCGTAAAAACGTAACTCTTAATTTCGTCATGTCCGAATTTCGGATAATCGAACAATCGGAAATGACGTCGAAATTTTTTTTTGTTCTTTCACCAAGTGTTTTTTATTTTAGAATCGCACCTAATTTTCTGGTAGTAAAGTCACTAACGCATTTTCGCCACTGTCCAAAAAATATATTCTCTACTGGGGAACTTGTTTATGGTCTGCCTGGTGGAATGAGGATCACTGTCTCTAGCTAGACTTATGTAACATCTATACTAATCTATATCTATATACTTTAATAAATAAAGCTGAAGTTTGCTTGAACGCGCTAATCTCAGGAACTACTGGTCCGATTTGAATTTTCAGTGTAGCCCATTTATTGAGGAAGGCTATATATCATCACGCTAAGACCAATAGGAGCGGAGCACCAATGAAGAATGTTTCAAAATCGGGGGTTTTTTTTAGCGTTAGCCCAAAGTAACTATTCCACGCGGACGAAGTCGCGGGCAGAAGCTAGTACTAATAATAAAGCTGATTTCTTGAGGAAAACGATGTATCATGAATTCATGACGCTAGGAGCCATAGGAGCCGAGCAAAAAGAAAAAGTAAAAAATAACGCGAACCGAAAATGAAGTAACAACGCGTGCAGACTGCAATGCGACGGGGGCGGACTGGGGGGGGGGAACAAGAAATTTCATGCGGAGGAAATCGCCTAGTCTAGAAATAACATGTAAATAAATTAACACGAATACTACTTACAGTTCCCGTCAAATAACTTTTCCGCTCTGAAGTAGGCTACAAATGTCTGCGCAGTTGTCAATCTGCCTTATAAAACAGTAGCGCGCATGCCAGTAAGCATGCGCAACCTAACTTCAGAGCGGCAAAGTTTTTTGAGGCGAACTGTATCTATTACAGTCCTTTCCCAATGATTTTTCAGTAGTTCATGTCTTGGAACGTCATTACGTGTTGAAGACCATAGGCTAGTTACAGTCCGGCCGTCGAGAGAATGACTCGCTGACACCTGTCATTTGGACAATTTCTAGTAGTAATAAGGATCAAATTCGCAAAACACATATTCGTCAGTATGAAACTGACAGGTGTCATAGACTGGTAGTCTAAAGCTTTTCAGTACATAGAGGCTCTATATCAATGTACTTAAATATGATTTTCTTTTCTATTTTGCAATATACCTACCAAAATCGCTGAAACTGCAACCACACCCCCATTTCGTGAAGGTTATTATAGTTTTCCCCATTGTTAGAGGGTGACGGAGTGCGAGATGAAACAAATAACATTTATACCGACGACATGCGACATAAACATTCATTATATACCAGACAGCTGCGGGAAAAGTAATTAGTGATGTAATAGCTTTAGGATGAATGGGAGCTTTCGGCGAAATTTCTGGAAAAATGTGTTTTGTGCATTTCGGGTGTTTTCTTTTTACTAAATAATTTCATATTTTTCTAGCACTCAGTTATCCATTCTAATAATACAAATGCCAAAGTATCTGTCTGTCTGTCTGTTACCTTTTAACGCCATAACTGTTGAAAGGATTTGGATGAGGTACAAGGAATCCGTAAGATAATTTCAGCGGGCGAAGCCACAGGCATAAGCTAGTCATTTTATATGTAAAAGTTTCTGTTGCAAAAAAAAATTTTCTTTATTTATTAATTTCTTAATTTTCTTGTGATTATTGATTGCATTTGTAGTATTTAATTCTGTATAATAAAGGCTATCTCACAATAAGCAAGCGTGGTTCTGGTTCCTTCTCTATAAAAGAAGAGACCTTTGACCATAAGTAGAAGAAGTGCAAGACTTGTTCTGACATCATTAATTTCCCTACACAGACAATAGTGATTGTGAGCATATCCCAGCTTTAAGATTGGCTTTGGTCCAGACAAGACAGGGGTTAAGCTAATGCTTAGCGAACAATTAGGTACCTACTTATTCAAAAGTGTTTTACAGAACCAACTTAGATAAAATAATTCCTGGACAGTTGCCAGTCTGTGTCCCACTATTAGGTCCAAAGTTATTTCTTCAAGCAAAGAAATGTACAGAGGGGAACTTAATGCCAAAGGCATTTTCTACCAGTCAACCTTTGGGTGATAGATACGAGCGCCGTGCGTCTGCGTGAATGCTTACAAATATGCGTCACTAGACGTAGACGTTTAAAAAACGAAACTCTTTGACATTACATTTTCTGTGTTATCCAAGTTATCAACAAACAAACACAGTTTTTGTTGGATCTATTTTGGTCAGTTCGTTGTTAATATTGATGGAACGAATAGATAGTGTTAGCCGATCAAGTATTTCGCGACGCTTGTTTGAAACAGGCGAAAGAAATAAATCTTAATTATACGGAAATTATTGTTTTATTTATTTTCTTAAATGAAAGTACATAGTAATATGAAGGTCGCGCCGCCGACGCCGCCGCCGCCAACTTCAAAAACTGGCGCGCCGCCGCCGATAGATTGACCATCGGCGCTCATACATGGGTGATGCAGAAACAAACAGTGGTAGGTGCAATTGCGATAAATGCCTTCCTTCCTTTGTTCTTTCTGGTTTAAAAAAATGTGGCCGTCACGGGACGACCGGCAGATCTACTATACATTGTAACAGCGAATCGATTTTCACGCCTCTCCCTTAAGACCCAGGTCAAATATTTTTGAATTTCGGATAGTTCATGATCTAAAGACCTGCCATAAAGAATATCAATAAAAAATCTCGACTTATTAAAAAGTTATGCAACAACGCGAAATTTTGCGGGTATTCTGATATGAAACATCGAAGACAGCGGCAGCGGAGAGGGAGCATGACAGCCGGCAAAAGAGGTCTTCATGCCGTTTGGTGTCAAAACAATTTATGAGTTTGTCTTACCCCCAAGGCAAGCCAAAGATGTTTTACATTTTACATCAAAATAAAAAATACATTCGTTTTTGGCTGATAATCAGAATTTTTTGAACAAACGTTAGGAGAAAGATAGGACCCAAAATGCAACGGCACACCGTTTGGATAAGGAACGAGCATATTAGGTATCTATACCTGCATTACCACACTTGCTGATTTGTCCGTGCAGGTTGCTGATTTTGGATCATACATTAAGTTATATTTATTTACGATACGATGATCACATTCATGTGAACCTGCAGATTGGCGCGTTCCTCTTGCAGATTGTTCCTCTTGCAGATTGGCGCGACGCGACACTGGTAGTTGTTCTAGCATGAAGTTTTCTTAGAAATTGTTTTGTTAGAGTAGTGGCACGCTGTCTTGCGCGCCAGTATCTATGCACGAGGCTTTATCCCAGGAAAACGAAAAAGTATTAAATTTCATATAGAGTGATATATTATCATCATCATCATATCATATCAGCCGAAAGACGTCCACTGCTGGACATAGGCCTCCCCCAAGCACCGCCACTTCGACCGATTCTGTGCTTCCCGCATCCAGCGGATTCCTCCGGCCTTTACAAGGTCATCGGTCCATCTTGTGGGAGGCCTTCCAACGCTACGTCTTCCGGTACGCGGTCGCCACTCCAGAACCTTTCGGCCCCATCGGCCATCTGTTCTGCGGGCAATGTGTCCTGCCCATTGCCACTTAAGTTTCTTTATATTCTTCGGGCTATGTCGGTTACCTTGGTTCTCCTGCGGATCTCTTCATTTCTGATTCGATCACGTAGGGAAACTCCAAGCATAGACCTCTCCATTGCTCTTTGGGTCACTTTTAGCCTTCTGATAAGGCCCATTGTGAGCGACCACGTTTCCACGTTCACGTTTTGATATATTATATGAAATTGAAAACTTTTCTAGGTACCTTTGCCCAGCCTGGGAATAATATCAGTAAAAAAAAAACATTTAGAGACCACGCCACCACCACAACCTCCAAAAAAGCCTAACAATACATATAGATTACTATCGCATAACTCGCCGGTGACCTCATCAAGGTCCTCCATTAAATTCAAGAGTTCAACGTACTGCAAATAATATAATTGGATAATTTAATGTAATTTTAGAAGACATTTTTGAAGAGGTCGTGGCTAATTACTGTCGAGCAAATTGCCCAATCTGAGGTCAGCCGTCAGGTTAGAGGTAAGTCGTGTACTATGATAAAATATTATAATGAAACGTAAAACTTCTTGTGAACTATATGGTCCAGAAAGAATGCCGCGACACGACTGATTTCTATGAATTTCTATGAAATACCTTCAGTTGGAGAGCAGAGGTGGCCCATTGGTAATGGCCCCCGACTTACGAGTTGTAGGTCGTGGGTTCGAACCCAGGCAGGCGTTTTACTTTGTGTAAATAATTTCATCACCACTGCTCTCAAAACGGTGAAGGAAAACATCGTGAGGAAACCGGCATGTCTTAGAACCAAAAAATTCGAAGACATTTGACATCTACCAACCCGCACTGGGCCCGCGTGGTAGATCAGGGCCCACTCCCTCTCTCAGAGAGGAGGCCTGTGTCCCAGCAGTGGGAACATTAATAGGCTGATGATGATGTATAGGCTGATGATGAATAGGCTGAGGCATATATTCCTATCATATAAATTCTCTAGTGACCTCACCAAAGTCTTCTATTAAAATTCGACAGGTCGATGCTCTGCAAATATTTGTACAATTAATTTTGTTTTAAAATACACTAATTTAGAGGTCACACTACGTGAGTCAGTTGATAACATAAATGGTGTGACAGTAGGTATCAGACTTTTTTATGAATCATCAGTATCGTTATATAAACAGCTTTTGACTAGATAATGAAGCAAGTAAAGCAGTTGGTCCCGTCTGTCATTCATAGATCTTTGACAGTCGTTACGCTTAGTCAGGAGCCCAATGGCTGACAACCAGTCTTGCCAAGGGGTATCACGTTATAGCCCAGGAAAATTAGGGGTTTCACTTCGGAATGAGAGATAATCAGCTATAAACTTGTATACTTAAATCTTTATTTTGACACCCTAAAACTTGTCTCAAAACCTACTTATCGTAGGGTGTTCGCGAGTACAAATATTCCAAGGTCAAAGGTCAAAATGGATCAAGATATAAAAAAAAAATTTTAACAAAAGTTTTAGAGAATTTAATCCTCTACAATATTTATAATAAATACAAATAGCTTAAAACCCATATGGTACCTAAAGTATTGACTACCTCAAACCGTTTTTAGTCGTTGAAACTGATCAGTCTATATACCTAACAATGTACAACAATAGCACGTGTAAGTAAATACAATTATAATTATAACTATTACACTATATCAACCAGTATATTTAGACCCGCGGTAAAATTGGGAACTAAATTTAAAATATACTACATTTGACACAATAGTTGTCATTGTCCATAACAACTAGCGCCTCTATGGACAATCAAGATAAGTTGGTAACCTCTAAATAATTCCATAACAAACATGGTTGCGGAAACTTGTGAATGACGTCACAGGTCAACGGCCGTCGAGGTCATTCAAATGTAGTTGAAAAAACTCTAGAAAAACTTCTAGTATTTGCAAGTCATTATTTCGAACTATTGTGGCGGATTTCGTTATGGACGTTTACGTTTAAAATGGCTTTGATCTTTTGCAAGGCAGGATGGTCACACCAGGTTGGCACACAGTGACAAAATGTTGGCCAGTCAGAAAGTTGATGGCCGGGCTGATCACCTCATCATCATCATCATCATTTCAGCCGAGAGACGTTCACTGCTGGCCAAACTGGACATGGCCTCCCCCAATCACCGCCACTTCGACCGGTTCTGTGGTTCTCGCATCCAGCGGATTCCTGCGGTCTTCACCAGGACATCGGTCCACATTATGGAAGGCCTTCCAAGGCTACGTCTTCCGGTACGCGGTCGCCACTCCAGAACCTTTCGGCCCCAGGCCATCTGTTCTGCGAGCAATGTGAGCAGCACTGAGCCCACTGCCATTTAAGTTTGGCAATACTTCGGGCTATGTCGGTTACCTTGGTTCTCCTACGAATCTCTTCGTTTCTAATTCGAGCTGATCACCTAATGGTAATTAATACCTACATCAAAAGACTGGGCAGAAGTTTCCTCCGGGTTGTAAAATAAGATATTATACCTACTGCGATCTTTAATACCACTATGCTTTAGGGCAATATCTTCTTTAATTTGTGTTTAATATTTCGGTATCCGTTTAGATTGACAAGATGCAGGCAAATCACAAACCTACGAGGAAAACTGCCAATAGGTAACAATTATAGACTTGCATAAGTAGGTATTAGACAATGTTCTTTATACATACCTATGCAAATTATTTTTAAACTAAAAATGGGCAGTAATTATATCTACTTTCGCTTTTCGTGTCTGTATAAGTATGTGACCGCATTGTTCTTCTAAACTACGCAACAGATTCTGATGCGGTTTTCAACATCATTTAGAGCATTTATTCCGGAAGGTATATGTGTTTAATACTTTATTATTAAACCTACGTATAATAAAGAAATCTCGGTGTTATGTCTAGTCGTAAAAACGAAAAGGGCGGGTTATTGTATAATACAGCTTCTTCATAGAGAAGTATTAAAAAAAACCAGATGAAGATAAGCATTAAGATTTGTAACTGCATAAGTAGATAAAAACCATAAACTAACAAACAAGTCCATCTATAAAACTAAATGCCGTAAAGCTTACTTATAAAAAAAAACATTTAGCTTAAGAGGTGTACTGACAGACCGGAAGCCCGTGTAGTGCTCTCCAACTCTCAGCAGTTAGCGGTGAGACTAGCACTTAACCCGGGTGAGTACTCTCCCTTAATGGTCATCTTTATAGTATGTTTACCTGTGCTTGTGTAGAAGCTTCTTGGGTTATGTGTTTAAAAAAAGATTAGATATTAAGATTAGAAAATGGAAGAAGTAATGAATTTGTAACAGCTGAAGTACCAATCGTCCTCTCTACAGTCTGTTTACCTGTATTTGTGTATAATCTGTTCCGAAAGTGTCGCATGAAAGTATAAACAAAGCCTGTTCCTATTAAGAAGGTTTAAACTTTATATCTAACCGCTTTTTCCAACAATTATTGTTTGAATGATTGTTTTTCTATTAAATTGTAATTAAAAAATTATCGACGAAAGTTGAAGTTATATGGTTAAAGAAATTATTTCTCAATAAGAAATTACAAGGATTTCACTTACTTGAGAATATTTTTAAAACTTAAAATATACTATTATACATATGAACTTTGACACACAAACTAAGCAAGTATCCATAAAAATCATTAATTGGATAATAATATTTCAACAAGTTATGTACAGACGCCAGCACATCAACCTACTCCAATCTGTCAAATTTTCCCAATCAACATTGAACCTTATTTTTTAGCGATAAAGTTGAAAATCTATTAAAGAAATTTGACAGATTGTAGTAACTTGATGTGCTGGCGTCTGTACAAGTAACCTCAACGAAAAACATCTTTAACATGATTTAAGTATAAAAATAAAAGCATTCAATTTCTAAGTGGTACTAGGTAGGTATAAGTCTGACCATTTTGATCACAAAATTAGTTGGAAATCTGATCTAATGAGCGTATGTCATCATCAGTCCGTAATGCGTCATTGACCAAGTGCTTCCGTATGACCAATTCTTGAACATTTTTAACTACCGTATTTGGCTTAAAGACAGTTAGTAATTGTTTTCTAAGAGTAAAATATGTATTTGCTCCTCTTGACGTGAAATAGAAAGAAATGCTTAGTTGTGCGGCACAGTCACGTTTTTCATGCAATAAATAACGAATAACAAAAACTGTATAATTAGTCACCAATTTGATAGTGTATTATTTACGTACGTACAAAAAAAAAACGAGCGAGTCTTGCAGTAGTCGCATAATATGATGTGTCATCTGACATATAGGCTGACAGGACCAACCTCTCGGAAAATAGGTTGGTATCATCTGACGGCCAACTCTAGCACCGCGCTCATTGGTCAAATCAAATAGTGCGCGCTTCCCCGACTTCTTGTTACACACTTCCGTCCCTTTTCATGAAATCACTCTCACAAAGCTAGAGGGAAGATGTTACACCTCAAAAATTTGTACTTATAAATAATACACTATCAACGCATTCCACATAGTAAAATGTACCAGGAACCAAACATTATTTGTAACAACTCACCTGTATAATATTTCTAACACAAGTCACCTTGGATTACCCCAAGGGAAGAAAGTAGTTATCTTATTTTCCAGGAACCCTATAAATATGTAAGTCTGAGGTACAAGTCTACCTACCAACCGCCATTAACCAGTCACCGTGAACATATTCAAGTATATAGTTAATTACATAATGCACCACACTGAGTCAGCGATGCGAAATTCCTATGCCATATGGTGTGATGGATCGGGTTACTGTAGTACCCGTGTGAAACTAGTAGTATGTATTATAATACTATTTACTATGAGTATAATAGTTTGGTTACTAACTGGTCTGATTTAGCCAGGCGGCAAAACACAGAAAAATGTATGTACCGAATTTGTCATGCTGTAGCATTTTTTCTTGACAAGTAGCGCCACCGTGAACTGCACACTTAAGTTGGTCATACTGTACTCAATTTTGAACTTTCTTGTCAAATTATCTATGTCGGAAATACGTCAATGATTTGACTAATCGAAGCGCCAGCGCCGACGCAAAAAATTACCCAATCCACAGTACGAGTAAACTCTTTTAAAATGTTAGAAATGTCATCATCTGTCGGTGTCTAATCCTTGAACGTTAAGTCTGAATTAACAACCATCAGTATAACTACATGTTCAATAAATGCCGTACTTACTTAGAGCGATATCGTCGAACGAACTTACATGTTCGATTTGCCTCTCTTGACAATTTTCTTTCGCTTCCGATCATGCATAGAGACGCCTTGGTGTGGTTGACCCTCTGCTTGGGGTTATGCGGCTTCTGGTGGACAGGTTTCTTTGACGGTAACTCATCCTTATTGATTGATATTTTCGATTTGTGTGCCATAACCACAATCAGAAGTGAAAAACACACAAAACATGGCTGATAATAACGAAAGAGATACATACTCTCTCCGTAACATATAATTTGCCAAGAAAATTCAAAATTAAGTAAAAGACCTCACCGAGTACTCAACATAACATAACATCACGCCTGTATTCCCGGAATGGTTAGGCAGAGGCGTACCTATAGTACACCCATATTTCGCCAGTTATGTTGTAGATACGTATACGTAAGGAAGGATTCATCACCATATTTAATGTGAATGCAAGCTAGTCGGAATGCAGATTGTTGCAACATGTAGGTACACTTTACTTACCTTATTTGCTTAACTTATTGTACTTACCTAAGAGGCGATGGTGGTGTTTAAGTCCCATGTAATACGGGGCGAGCCTATTGCCATCAACCGGGCACAAATTGAGACTCTGGGCTGCTATTGAGAAATTCCAGAGGGAGCAACCTGGTATCGATTCCCGATCGAGACCAGTATCACTTGCGAACATTAGACCAACGAGGTAGTCCGTAGGTATAGTTTGTTACTATGACTATTGCCGGTTGGTTACTAACTGGTCTGCAGAACATAGATAATTTATCGAGAAAATTAAGTAAATACCTCGCCGAGTAATAGTACTTATAATTATGGAAAATTGTAATTTGGAAAACTCCATTTCATTTAATTACTATTCAATAAGTAAGTTAGGTTCTAAAATACTAATAGGAGACGAGTCATAACGAAATAGTTAACTGCAATTTAAAGTCTTGTGGCAAACTATGGTAAATTGAATTTATAATAGTGGCTACAATTGACATCTATATTTTGAAGATAAGTTAAGTGAGCTGCTCTAAAAGCTTAAGGAGCCAGTCCAATAAGAATTTAATTTGGTCATACATACTCATGATAAAATAAAAATACAATGGAAACGTTTCTAGTCATAATATTGTGAAGAAAATTAAGTCTTTCATCTCCACTGCTCTCAAAACGGTGAAGGAAAACGTCGTGAGAAAACGGCATGTCCTAAAACAAAAAATTAGAAGACATAATATGTGACATCTGCCAACAAGCGGATCATTATAGGCTGATTATGTTTATGCTTATTTAGTCTTTCATAAGTGGGTGATACACGTGCGTACTACGGTTTTTAAGTTAGCCAACTTACTCGGCTCGCCGTCGGTGACACACGTGAAGCTTGCTCACACTGTATCGCGATTTAAAAGAATTTTTTGAACCAAACTAAACTAAAATAACACGAATGTCGAAACAAAATGGCGGCTCGCGACTCGCGGCGATGACAGACGTACGAAACTACGAACCAAGGCGGGCTATGAGCAAAATTTCAAACCTGTTCGATCGCCGACGAACTTACTCGGCGGTTTTAAAGTGCGCGTACCTACTTAGTATGACACACGGGCGAGTAAGGTCGCCGAGCCATAAGTACGCATACTTGCTCGCACGTCTGTCACCCCTTTTACGATTACTTTCTTTCTGAATATACCCTAACTTCAAGGTTCCATTGATTTGTAAAGTCAAAAGACTACAAAGTCACGAGATCGAAGCCGGCACAGCTAGGTCTATCAATAAATGGGGGGGTGTTTACATTTTCGGTAATTTAACCAAATACTCCATCTTCTTAATTCTATGTTATTAATTATCTTTTTCCTACTCAACACGTTATCGTATCGTATGAATCAATGTGAACAAACCAAATCGCTAACAAGACTAAAGAACGAACCATATTAAAACTTCTAAGGAGTGTTCCTTAGAACAGAGTTCGTTAAAACTAATCAGAAGTTCTAAGAAATTGATATTTTCGGCTTAATGTTCATGATTTGATTTTAGTTACGAAGAAGTTGTTTATTCTATGAAAAAAATTAGTTATTTTTCGGTAGTAGTCGTTTCTGAGAAGAAGCTTTAATTAAAAAATAGGCAGTGTATAGAGTGCCACCAGTGGCACTCTATCCCTATCGGATAAAGTGCCACTACAGGCACCCTAGTAACACCGCCTCGGCCCGGCTAAAGTGCCGCAAGCATTGGATTGTCATTGTCACTGTCACTAAGTCACGTCACTTGGTATTTTGTTTGATTGTCGAGGTAAAACACCACATTCCCAAAACATGAGCACAAGAGAATGTATCTCTTGTGCCTAAACGGACCCTGGCACTTCGCCGGCCGCTACCGCGGCACCGCTCGCTACGCTCGCTCGGCTCGTGCGTTGTGTGGTCACAGTTCTAACCTAACCTAACCTAAATAACAAGTGACAGTGACAATGCAACGCTCACGGCACCCTAGCCGGGCCGAGGCAGTGACACTGGAGTGCCAGAAGAAACTCGCGGCACTCTATACACTTCGTAAAAAATATTGAGGGTTGTTTTTGAAAAAGTTTTATTTCATCTATGACAGTGGTTTATTTCGTCATTTCATTAATCAGGTCATTAATAATTTAGTTTATTCATAGTTCAAATTTATTCAAGAAAGATCAGCTATCTAATTACGCAACACATTTTCGTAAACGATTCCGACTAATCCGTTTCATTTTGGCAGTTCAACAATATTCATTGCTTTATTCACGTTGCTGAACAGATTTTTTTTACGAACTTAGTAAGCAATGGATTAGCAATCTGTTTCAAAACGATTCAAATTCCGTTTGATCGTGTATAAGGTAATTAGGGTACCGTTTAAAAACGTAGTAAGGGGGATGCGTTATGGTAGCACACGAAATTAAAATTTTCTTAGGTTTTTTGCATTTTGCAAGTTAGTGTCAGGTTGTAGGTTTTCATGTAAGAGTCATTCAATAGAGTTGTATTGAGTATTTTTATGATTATTATTCTATATATAAATATTTGTTTCGGCTGCGAATCAAATACAACTTATCAGTCCCGGGACAGTAGACTAGTAAATTGCAAAAAAACGTAAGAAAATTAAAATTTTGCGGGCTACCCTGACATTTTCGTGTTTTAGTGACACTTAATGCACAGCAATTGATTATATTTAAAGGGTTATTTGTAAAACACAACAACCTCTTAAGGGGTCGTTATACTCATCATTATGAACAACTTTTACTAGGACCATAGTGAAAGTTGTTCATAATGATGAGTACAATGACCCCTTAAGAGGTTTCTGGTGTTTTACAAATAACCCTATCCCTGTATATAGATTATTTATTAAGTACTCTCTCTCTTATCTTTCTGCACGACTTTCTGTTGGATATTGGACTCTGTCGTCACTCACAATCCATAATGGGTGAAGTTATTTAAACTTGCCGGAAACCACAATACAAAATAATAACTTTGAAAACATAACTTCATGATGCACTCTAGGAGTCATACAACACTGTTCTTCATCAAACAAAAACTTACCTTATTTCTATATCCTTAAAGTTCAATCAAAGAAGCCAAGTTTACGGTTACGAAAATCACTGCCATTCTAATTTATGCATTAAATTAATGTACATAAGACATAAAGTTGTGAGGACGTGTTAAGTTGGTGCGTGGGTTCTAAGTTGCAGGGCCATATGGTTACCGCAAAGTGGATGTGAAATGTGGCGTAATATAGTGTAAAATAGTTTATATCGCCATTAAATGTAAAGTTAATTATAATGTGGGTAGTTTTGAAGAGGTATTTGATGGCCATGTTTGGCAATAGAGAATAGTCGAAACGGATTGGTAAACTTTGACAACTATGTATATTTGAATTTTCTAGATAAAAAATGTAAGTACCTATTGGTATTTTTTTTTACACTAATGGGTAAATAAAATGGTTTAATTGAAATACATGTTTCATAGTTTATACAGTTATTTTTTCACACGACTATACTTTGTCCAGTTGCTAATCTATCCAGCTGGGAAACTGTCCAGCTGAGGATCTGTCCAGTTGCGAATCTGTCCAGTTGCTCCGGAGGGGGTAAATCTACTTCATATTCCTTAAGGCGAAATCGCCAGGGTAGCCCGCGATATTCAACTTTCTCTCTTCTGTCCTTCTTTGCAATTTGCAGGTTATATTATATTTTATTCATAGTTCAACCAAAGTTATTCAAGCTAGTTTAGAGGTATGAGGAACAGCGTGTAAACTTCACTCATTCTCTATAGAAAAGGGAGGACCAGACGGTTGTTGTCTGGCGGGCAACTGCCCGTAAGTTGATTTCGGATAGCCTTATACTATATGTCGTTCGCGCGGTAAACTCTAATTGCGCGGTGCAGGATTTGTGTGCCGTCATGTTTTTGATGCGTAGTTTATATGTGGCGGTGTAACCGCTACACCAGAGGGGCAATTCCCGTAATTTTTAAGAACGTTCGCATTCCCTATCTGTCAAAAATACAATCTATTTACCAATATATTTGATAAGTTTGACAGATTGCGACTTGAATGTGAATGTTTTTTAAGTACGAGAATTGGCCTTCTGGTCAGTTTAAAAACGTATTAAGGGGGATGCGCTAAAGTAGTCCGCGAAATTCAAATTTTCTTACGTTTTTTGCAAATTGAGGTCAGTAACAGGTTGTATGGCTATGCAAATATGATTTGCGACCGTAACACATATGTATTTACAGAATTATAATCATTAAAATCATCAATACAACTCTCTAAGTTCAAATTGCCCTGTTGAATCTATTTCATGAAATATTTAGCGCTTCCCGTGTGTCGAACATTGGAAAATCTTTTAATGTTTCTTTCTACTATCAATTTTGCAGTATTAAGTATCAATATTAAAATTGCTGATTTTTCTCATTCAGCAGCATTAAAACAAAAGGCATTTCTTACTTTATTCCATCTTTTCTCTAAGATCCGATGAAAACTTCAGCGAAACGGTATTCAGAGCAACCTGTATTTCTACTATCAATTTTGCAATATTAAGTATCAATATTTAAATTGCTGATCCATCTCATTCAGCAGCATTAAAACCAAAGGTATTTCTTACTATTCATCTTTTCTCTAAGATCCGATGAAAACTCCAGCAAAACGGTATTCAGAGCAATTAATATCGTCTCTTAACCTGCATTTCTGAAGCTATCAAGATATTCGTCGGCTATTGGAAAATAATGAATGCAGAACCATTGAAAGGAACATTCAGCATAAAAATATTCTCGAACCAAGACGAAACCAGGTTATTTTGCTAACCAATGACGCACGAAATTTTAATGAATCACCCTCTATATAAAATACGTTTTACTTACGTTCAGAAAATTCTGCTGAATAAAAACGGCAATTACCTGAAAATAAATAAAAGGGAATTGTTAATATTTGGTGGGAATTGTAACTTGGAGGAGCTAGTGGCTAAGTAATAACAGCCGTACGGGTCGATCCATCAGGTTAAGCTATGCTTGCCGGGGTTGGTCAGTGGATGGGTGTCCATCTTTACATACCGAGACTCCTCCGTGCTTCGGAAAGCACGTTAATCCGTTGGTCTCGGTTTTCATTCGTCGATCTTTGACAAGCTTTACGAGTCGTCAGAAGCCGAAAGTCTGACACCAGTCTTACAAGGAGTATCGTATTACCCAGTTACTGGTAAAATTCTGGTATTTTGGTTTCTTACTCTATCCATTCGTGTTACTAACACCACACGTCCCTCTTAGCATTCTCATCTCAGCTACATGCAATTGCCTTTCATTCTTCCCTTTTGTGGCCCAGCATTCTGATCCATACAAGACAGCAGGTCTAATCATTGTTTTATAAATCTTCTCCTTAAGTTTAAGGGGAATGCGGGAGTCGCAGATTGTTCCCGTGACGAACACACTCACACAACACACTAATATATTATATTATACTTGAAAGCTAGTAAGGATAAGCTGGTCTTGCCGTGGCGATGAAGAGATGGGTAACTATGGGTCTAATGGTAACTTTTTAAGTTATTAACACACTTACAAATATGACATACACATACAGATACCTAGACCCAAAATGTGTAGGCCACACAATTCTGACCGCCAATCAAGCTATTTAAAAATACCAGTCATAAAATAATGTCATTGCCATTGAAAACAAACCCTGAAACCAGGTCACCTGACCTTCCACATGACCGACCAACAAAGACAACACTCTCAAAGTGTATATTAACCACGATTCAATAAATAAAAGTAAATTGTTCAGTGATAAACGGTAGAGCAATCAGACCCCCATTTCAGTGCGGAAATGAATTCTCGCATCGCTTTTGAGTGGTACAAATTATTTGAGACTAGATTTACTCGCAGCTCCGTGTTTCGGGACTAGTAAGATATGTAAATTTTGCGCTGCATGTTATTTAATATAGTTTGTACTTCGTCTGTTTGAATGTATGCTTGATTTCAAACTAGGATTAAGGAAAATCTGGCTACGGTTTTCATGATTTTCGGAGAAAATGTTGTATTGCGGAGGTTCATTTCTTACCTTTCGCTCTTAAATATCAATATTGTGAGTACCTACATCATGCGTACTATGACCACCATAAAAACGAGGTTTGTCGACGGCAGAATAGACAAAATGACAGATTGTGATTGTGAATCTGTCATTTCGTCTATTCTTCGATACTGTAATTTCTTGTGGACCAGATCTCGTCAGTCTCGCAGATCTGCAGATAGCCAATCTCGTGTAAATAGTCCTCTTATGTCATTTCTTATTTCCTAATGTGACTCGCCAAATCGAATTTTGTTTTAAATAACGGTACCCTAATTACGTAATACACAATCAATTCGTTTTGAAACATATTACTAATCCATTGCTTCATAAGTTCGAAATTTAATTCTGCTCTGCAACGTAATTATCGCATTGAATGTTGTTGAACTGTCAAAATGAAACAAATGATCGCTATCGCATTGCTTCTGCAAGATAGGTAATAAGGTATAGGAGGGCTGAGATCTCTTCTCCCGGTACGTAGGTATTTGTGGTTTTTCGGTTAGTGTATCGAGTCACTTTTTATCCAAAGTTAAGTTAATCACATATAGCTTAATTCTATGTTATTTGATAAAGTTTCTCATCTCCGTTGTTTTATTGTGGCGCTTAAGTTCCGCTTTCAGAAATCAAATCAAATCAAGCAATTTTTATTTCAGGAGTACACACATATTATAAAAACCAGATTTAGAATTATTCATTAATCATAAATTAATAAGATATTACAAAATAATCAATATTCAATATTACATTACAAGAAAGCAATAGACGAGTACTATTTTAGCTGGAATATTAGTTGCCATATACGAAGAAATAGTTTACCTCGTAGGCCTTCAATAAAACATTGTCAGATTTATGTATTCGGTTCATCTTGCTTTACAAAGCGATTCTAATTTCTGTCTCTATGAGAACCAACTTTGACATTTAGTAATTGCTTAGAAATGCCAAGTAAAATTTTGTAATTTTACTTGCTACACATGAGTAGTGTATATAAATTATTATTGTTTTAATACTCCAAAATAACAACGTTATTTATTATTTCGCTAAAGTTAGCAATTTTCAAGTTCACACTACATTTTTAACGGTAAATTCTCAGTAAATAATACGTCTGACATTTGATCTTGTATGTCAAGACCGAGATCTCTGACATTTTAATTTTGATTAATTTTACAAGTTCGACGTAGTAAATAATATTTTATTGACATTTGTGTACAAAACGAATTGATAATTTTAATTTATTGCTGTTCTCATTAAAGACATTTGAATAGTTTTCTGTTTTTAGGTTAGATAAAAATACTCCAAAGTATATTGTATTATATTGCTTTTACGTAATAAATATATTTAACAAGAAACTTAAACTTAATGATTGTTGTTTGCTATACTGTACCTTTTTAAATGCATGCATTTCGCTGATGTCAACCTTATCGACAAGGTAATACATTACATTTTCATCTTTCTGACGGCAAACTCTAGCATCGCGCGCGCTCATTGGTCAAATGTAATAGCGCGCACTTCCCCGGCTTCCCGTTACACACTTCCGTTCCTTTTTCGAAATCACTCCCACAGATTCTCTGAGTATATGTGTTCTGTACCCAGAGATTGCAGGAAAGCTCCTCAAAGTACACAAGTACAAGAATACCTACTTAATATACGTACCACAACCGTCTAACTCCGACAATAAAAGAAGTATCTTCCCTGAACACACAAATCACCCTTCAGGGTACATTCAGAAGGGCATCACACATAGCGGGCCTCGGTAAATAAACATATTAACCTTAAGTGGGGGCCCGGCCGCTGGGCCGCTGAAATTGTGTGGGGTAAGGCATGAGATGAGGCGATTCGGAAAAAACCGTAGTTGGCTTTAGCTCTGTTTGTACCTACATAGTTTATAATAAATATTGAAGAAATAATGGTATTATTTTGAACGAAGCATTAGGAGATCTAAAGCCGTACCCTGTGGCGTTCTATAATATTTGCATTTTGTATATTTTTTTACAAGGGGCTAATCAGCTTATCCTTTCATCGGAAGAAGACGAGTTAACGTATGTGTTTAGATCTTCGGTCTATGTGCTAATGTTTTAAGTCACTCTGGAACCAACAGCTGAAGTAACAATTGGAATAAGTTACTTGTTTTTTAAAACAATTATTGTTTTTCAAAGTGCTCTCAATCGCAAGATGAAATAAATGCATGGTAACGACAATCACTACATTTCATCCTTCGGGCAGCTATAAAAATAAAACTTTAATATCTCTTTCAACTACCTAAGGAATCCAGCTCTAAGCGCATGGTGTATACTTTCCCTAACACCGAAATACTTACGAGTCATGGTGTCGAGACCGCGTATCGGCAAACATAGTGTGGGACGTCCCGCAGCTAGATGGACCGAAGCCCTTAAGAAGGTGGCGGGGCAGACTGGATGCGGAATGCGGAGCAGTGGACTGCGATAGGCTGAATTGATTGACAACGAAACTCTTATCTCAACAACCCGCTTTCCTCTCATAACTTCAACCACCAACTCCTCAAGTTCTCCCAAGGCACGTTTCCTGAATGTTTAATTTTATTGAATTCCGATCGATCCTGCTGCCAGATGTTTGGTAAGTACCGACTTATCCCTTTTTACCATGTCTCTTACCAACCATATATTTTGCCTGAAAACTGTTTTTTATGCGTTTTGGGCTAGTTATGGAGGATTTGCGAACTGTATGGGGTATCTTATGAGGTTGTAAGTTTTTGGTTTTCTGGCAAAAAATGGGCGATATATTATATTGTTGAAAAGGAGCGTAAAGGGAAAAATTCACGGGCGATGGGTGGCCATATTTCTTGTCTGCTTATGCCCCAAAGTGCTGTCACCGATCTCTGGTTATCGAGGCGACCATGGCAATTTCCTCTCACGAGAAGCCGCTACCTCCTGGCTAATACTTGTACTGCAGCATGAACTTCTAATAATTATATTATTATGAATAAGACGAATAACTGGGGCGAGGCTGCTGCACGGGTCGGCTACGCTTGCCGCGGTTGGTCTGTAGATGGATCTTTACATACCAAGATCCTCCGCGCCTAGGAAAGCATGTTAAGCCGTTGGTCCCGGCTGTCATTCGTGGATCTTTGACAGTCGTTACGTGTCGTCAGCCAGAACCCTGAAAGTCTGTCAACCAGTCTTACCTAGGGGTATCGTATTATCCAGTAACTGGGTTGTGGAGGTCAGATAAGCGGTCGCTCCATGTAAAATACTGATATTCAGCCGAGTCCGGTAAGACTGGAAACCGACCTCAAAAGGTGGATACAGCAGTGCGAAAGAGCTTGATGACTATTAATATCAAAAGCCTCTATTAGCCCACGACCTTCATGAAACACGACCCCCCTAATCCCTAGCACCCACTTCAGAATAACGTTTGCACGTTAATTAATCCTTTGAATTACAATAATCCCGGTTAAACATAACGCTCGATCAAAGTTTTATGCAATCGGCCGCAAGTTGTTCAAACTTCGGCCAACTTCGGGAAACTTCGGGCAACTCCGGCCAAGTTTAGCCGACATCTTGTTTGATGTTGTCTACGTCGTAATGGTTCCGTCGATGTGGTATGATACAAACCGCGACACGGAAATTAATTCAACCTATGTATACACTGATAGGTAAATACGGTTTGCGCGTACTCAGGTCTCGAAGCCGCAGCAATGTATACTAAAAGTTTGGAAAACGTCGTTATATTAATTTATGTTTGGAACTAAGATGAGATAAAACCACGTACTTCCGAATGTGGTGAGATTTGTTATTAATATGGTAATAGACACGAAGTTTGAGTTCAGTAAACATGACGTGTTTAATATCAGCTGAAAGTCTTTAAAAGGGAAAGTAATGAATATTTGATTTGTTTTGGCTTTGAATTATATTTTGATGATGGTTTTCACCAACTCTTAGCAAACCTACACGTGTAGCAAAGTTCAAAGCGAATCAAAAATGGCTTCTTGGTTGATTTGCACGAATAAACTCGCCCGAAACGGGCGAATCTACACTTTAAAATAATATTATAATTAATTTTATGCAGTAGAGTTAACTAACTTTACTTTACTCAAAATGTGCCAATTGCCTAATATGTATTTCTGGAACTGTCGATTCGCCCACAAATAAATATACTTCGTGCGAACAGCCTCAAAAAAAAGGAATAAGACATGATTGTGTCGATTCACGCGTTTCGGGCGAGTAAATTCGTGTGAACCAACCAATAAGCCTCAAAAACAGTTTAAGCAACGATTTAGATCTTTAATTATTCAGCAAAGTCTGTTTTATCTACCTAAATTAGGAATGTTTATCGTATACTTAAATATTCAGAGCTTAGTTAGACCAAAGTAAAACTGGAAAATACGCTGCCATCAATCTATTAGCCAGGCATTTTACCCACCCATCTTTTTGCGATTCAATTACGTCTAACCTCATCTCCTGCTGAGAACCATCTACGTATCGCCACAGATGAGCACAGATGGGACACTCCGCAGTTTAGGTATGAAGCTACAAGTACGCGGCGGGCCCGTCTTGCTGGGCCAATTCAGTGAGTGTAACGTAGTCAGAAGATCTACGCGAGTTACGCGATAGAAATAGAGGCAACTTCTAGGTCAATATAACTGTTGGTAATTAGCGCTGTGCGACCTGAATTGCACTTTATTGTGTCGAAGCAATGGTCGCTTTTTATTTAAATGATTTTGCAGAGTGTCCCATCTGTATTAATCTATGGTATCGCGAAAAATTTAGCACTTTCTCACAGTCACAACCTGTAATATGTAGGTATCATAAACTTTACCCTTCGCAGAAAAAACGAAGTTATTGCGCTAAAAGCCTGCACTTTAGACGTTAAAGCTGAAAATTGTAAAAAGATTGGTTACCAAAAAACCTTTCCGTTAAATATTAGCGAAGCACTTTACAGGCGCATAAAGGAATTTCTCTTTTACGGCTGCTTGCATCTTGTCGGAATATTGAAACGTTGAGGGTGAGGCGCGAGTGACACCGGGGCGGAGGTATAGCGGAATGAACAATGGAGCCGATTAGACTTGTCCATACTTAATTTAACTCTGTCTATCTGCTACCGTTTCACTCCAAAACGGCTGAACGGATTTTAATGAAATTTGGCACACAGTGAGACCAGGACCTAGGTTAGGTCATAATAACCTTTTTGTACCGGTAGGTACGGTCCCGTGGGATGACTTCTGACTTCAACGCAGAAGAAGCCGTGAGCAAAAGCTAGTGATATAATAAAATGTAAAAAGTAATACAGTCTTAAAGGCGTTTAAAGAAATGACAGCTACAGCTAGAAAACAAGAAAACTTACTGCGCCGACATCAAATAAGTTGTTGGGAGGGTGATGGAAGTGCTCGAAGAAGAAGGAGGAGCTCGTGGCTTAGTAATACCAGCTGCATGGGTCGATCCATGAGGTTAAACTACGCTTGCCGTGTTGGTTCGTGGATGGGTGACCATCTTTACATAGGTACTTCTCCGTGCTTCGGAAAGCACGTTAAGCCGTTGGTCCCGGCTGTCATTTGTGAATCTTTGACAGTCGTTACGGGTCGTCAGAAGCCCGATGTCTGCCAACCAGTCTTACCAAGAGGTATCGTATCATCCACTTATTGAGGTCAGATAGGCAGTCGCTCCATGTAAAAATACTGGTATTCAGCTGCATCTGGTAAGAATGGAAGCTGACCCCAAGATAATTGGGATAAGGCTAGACGGATTGATTTGATTGTATTTGGGAAACCATGAAAATGCTTAATATTTATTTAGTACTAGCCCCTGCTTCGCACGCGTGCAACAGCGACATGTCAAACCATCGAGATTTCTGTGCTAAAGCTAAGTTAAATATGAATTTATTATTCCCATAAATGATAAACCTTCCGGAATAAATTCCCTAAATGATGGTGAAAACTGCATCAAAATCCATTGTCGCAGCAAATGCTGAGATCCTTTTTGGCCTCGCACAGGTCTTTAATAGTTTTTAATTTTAATTTTTGGTTTATACGAACTCTTTTTATTGTTAGTTTTAGATGCTCCTTTTAGTTTTTATTTTTTTATGTTTGTATTTCCTGTGCGGACCCAAATAAAATATTTTTCTTTCTTTGTCTAGTTTAGCAGAACTAAGCGGCTACGCGGATAGACACGAGAAGTGACTCTGTTTTATATTTATTATGTATAGTTTTTTTGAAGTGAAAGCTTCGTTAGGCGCGTTTACCACTTTTTGGGTGAACAAAAATCATGGTACTCGCGTCATCGTCACCGAAGGCGCGTTGAGCACTTTTTTGTTGACAGTGCACTCCGTTTTATTTTAGTGGATTTTTTTTAATGGCGCTACAGCTTTCGTTCTTGTACTGACAGCAACCCACATAATTCCTGACTTTTTCGTTAGATGGCGTAACTTAGTTTTCACTTCTATCGGCAGTCCCCAAAGACTGCCCCGCATATTTTTTCCGACTGATACAGACGGCTGACCCGACAGTCGTTGTCCTGGTCTTCAATAACTCATACAAAAGTTTCTTGAAAAATTTCCAAGAAACTTTTCCAATTTTTAAACCAAATAATAGTCAAATCCGTCCAGCCATTCTCAAGTGATGCGCTTACCAACGATCAGCATTTAATTTTCGAAGTGTATAGAGTGCCGCGAGTATTCTGTGGCACTCTAGTGTCGCTGCCTCGGCCCGGCTAGGGTGCCGTGAGCGTTGCAATGTCACTGTCACTTGTTATTTAGGTTAGGTTAGGTTAGAACTGTGACCACACAACGCACGAGCCGAGCGAGCGTAGCGAGCGGTGCCGCGGTAGCGGCCGGCGAAGTGCCAGGGTACGTTTAGGCACAAGAGAATGTAATGTTTTGGGAATGTGGTGTTTTACAGCGATCTAACCTCGACAATCAAACAAAATACCAAGTGACGTGACTTAGTGACAGTGACAATGACAATCCAATGCTTGCGGCACTTGAGCCGGGCCGAGGCGGTGTTACTAGGGTGCCTGTAGTGGCACTTTATCCGATAAGGATAGAGTGCCACCGGTGGCACTCTACTGCACTGCCACTGGTGGCACTGCCTTTAATTTTTATTCTCTTTTGTGTGCTTCTAGCGTAGTGTAATAAACTATGTGATAATAACACTTCAGCTCTGCTCAATTTCCAAGATGAAAATGCACCCTCAGTAAGTATTTTAAGTAAAGTTGCAAGAGCTTATGAACTAAGTAGGTAAGAGGATATTGTGAAACGTTTGACGCCAGACAGTTTTCCAGCATTTATTAAATGAGGAACTAGTTTTAATTAAAGATTATTGTGAATATAACAAAGCTTAATAAGTTTAAGTATTTGTAAGGCCAATCAATCTGCCTAGCCTTTCCCCAACTATGTTGGGGCCGGCTTCCAGTCTAACCGGATGCAGTTGAATACCAGTATTTTTCATGGAGCGACTGCCTATCTGACCTCCACAACCTAGTAACTGGGTAATACGATACCCCTTGGTAAACAGACTTTCGGGCTTCTGACGACTCGTAACGACTGTCATAGATCCACAGATATTTAGTGTGAGAAACAGAGAGAGTTATATCTTTCTTCTCTCTCATGTAACGAAATGTACATAAAAATTACTCGTCCTTGAAATTTCACTCTCAATTCTCGTCCAATTATCGAATCACTGCCTAAGAAGTTTCACTTCAAGAACTACACTATAAATCCCATACAATAGGGGGCGAGTCCTATCAATTTATCCTTACATATTATAAAACAAAGTCGCCCGCCGCGTTTGTCTGTCTGTCTGTCTGTCTGTCTGAACGCGATAAACTGAAAAACTGACGAACGGATTTTCAAACGGTTTCCACCATTGGATGGAGTGATTTATGCGGAAGGTTTTAGTGTATAATTAATTAAGGTTTTGTGTAAATTGGCTGAAATATGACGATTATTGTTGAAGATGTCGGAAAAAATCATGCCGACTTGGAGCTTTACTGGCGTGCGCTGCGTAAACCGTGAGAGATAAATCAAATTTATGTTCTATAGTATTGTATATCTTAAAAATTGCAACAAAAAAGTCCGCGATGGCATATGTCTATCTTCTAAGGGTGACCAACAATAACCATTTTTATCTTTCAAAATTTTATTAAATTTTCATTGTTATTTCCGAAGCTATTTTTACCGGTATCTTATTAATCCTTATCCAATTAAATAGGTTATTTAAATTGGGCATTCAATTTCGATTAAAATATGCCTTTACTTCACATAATTTAAATGAATAGTTTAAGAGATATCACAGTTTCAAAATTACGCGTAACAAAATAATTATGGTTGACAACGCGGGCGCTGTAGCCTACCACTGCGTCCGCTGAAAGTTATTCAATGATATTTTCCTTGGCTATTTCCCGGTAGAACGTTCCCGTGGGATATTTTGCGACATCCACGCAGGCGAAGCCGCGGGTAAAAGCTAGTTTGATACATAAATTGATCTGTATTGATCTGGTGGCCTGAAATACAAGCTTCAGCTTAGCTTAGGCACTAGTCTCCCACAATATTTTTCTTTGAAAACATTACTGAACAATAAGAATTTTTGTAACTATTTTTTAAGGATATTGTGGTGAGAAAATAAATAATTTTTATTTTTTTATTTAAATGGACTCGCCCTCTATTCATCCCACTTCCCGCTAGCACTGAGACCTACCTTTATTTGGTCGTTAGGGCCAGGCGCAGCACTCATTGACGGCAGCTTATTGCAGCTACGTCGACGTCTTCCGAACTTATTAAATTACGGGATATTGTTGTCTATAGCAATTTCGGAACCGCCGGGCGGCGTCAAAATGAGCTCTTGTGCGGTACTAGTTAGAAAGCATTCTGTTTAGGTCTCGTCAGCTAAGAGGAGATATTGCTTCCCTGAGCAGGCTAGGGGATTTTAAATAAAAGTTTTTTTTTTGTATTAGGGCCCGAACACACGTACCACAACCACACCACATTGTTGCGATAAAATGTGGGCAAGCAGTGGTTTATGTTAATAGTGTCGCTGCAGTTTCTTGCAGTAACGTTGTGGTAACTATAAAATTTCGATGTACTTGCTTTGGCGCTAGTAGTTGCGATGTAATTGGTTACGTTGAATAGTGTTTGCAGACAGATCGATTCTGGCTGTGACAGTGTTATCGCGTCGACGGAACGTTGTGGTTGCGTTGTGGCTGCGACGTCGCCTTGATGTAGTCGGTATCGCCCACACGGTTGACTTTGACGGCCAAATGTGGTCCGTGTCAATAGACTATTAATTGTCATACAAATTAGCGCCCGTTCATGTGGTGTGGTTGTCGTTGTGGTGTGGTTATGGTCCATGTGCTCGGGCCCTTAGGGTAAGTTGATACACTGAAAGTTATCTGTAATAGGTTGGGAACAGCCTTGAACAAAACCTCTCCTTATGGGTGAAAAAACTGAGTCAATCCTTCTCACACTGCTGCCAAATGGGATGTTAATTCTGACATCATTATGTAAGTTGGTCATAAGGATTTTACCAGTCAATTAACTTGAACTATGGAAGAAATTAAAGAAAAATATTTTATTTGGGACACGAACAGGAAATACAAAAATAGAATAAAAATAAAAGCTTTTAAAAAGAACATAAAACATTAATCATTAAGATGATTGAGAGATGAAGGAAAGAACTTACTGGACCGCGTCGTATGTGCCTTAGCTTTCTTAGTAAAATACTGTCAATAATTTGTAATACTTACATAAATAAATAAATAAATAAGAAAAAAAAAACATCGGGCTGTCTTTGGGGACTGCCGATAGAAGTGAAACCTAAGTAACTTTTTGATTCTCGCGTTGATGTCTTTCGTTTGTTACATATAGCTTTCGGTGACGATGACGCGAGTTCCATGATTTTTGTTCACCCAAAAAGTATTCAACGCGCCTCAAGAAGTTTTCACTTCAAAAAACTGCTGCATTTCTACCAAAACAGTCGCATAAGTACTGTAAAATACACGAAATAATAAGCCACTGAAACAAACGGAAGTCGGCCTGTGGCATTTAATAAACTTCGACCTCACATGTGTCGCTACGTAAACTTTACAACGAATGTCTATGTCGCAGGCAATGTTCAAGTTCGGTGCATTGAGGAACTTCCTAATTATGTGGAACTTGAACAATTAGTGCACGGAGCGAGAGGGAACCGATAACATCGTTTGCGATGTCTCAGGTAGTTGTTAAGTAGATAGTTGTTACGGTTTTGTTATTGGATGTGTTTCGCACTTTGGTCTTTTGTTGAAAATATTAAAGTTGATATGAGGAAGTAAATGGGCATATTATTTATCTAGCATTTTTTTTTTTTTTTGGTTGGGAATTCATCAAATGACTGCTCCCGCTCTGGGTGGAGCGGAAGGGCGTGTCAGACTCTTACTGACTAAAACCCACCCGTGTGCCTTCCCTTGCCTAGACGGGGGCCACGGTTTCCCCTTAGGACTATCCGCAACCCCGGATTTATCTAGCATGCGCTAGATAAATAATATCTGCACTTCACGTCTGCGTCTGCGACTGCACGTCTAGTTTAGGCATCGTTAAATAATGCCTGATTACGATAATTCATGGAGACATCGATAATTCACTCAGAGCAGGACTGGCTACTGGATCAAAAGCAAAATATTTCGTATAGGTAAGAAGGAAAGCTCAGAATTTGCAGGAATAATCATGTCGCGATGTGCGCGGGACATCCATTTTAGTACCGCTCGTTGTGGACGCTATTGTCCGGCGTGTGTTTTTGACCAGATGTATGAACGTAAACGAGGCAAAAAGAATACTCCTTTTGCCTCGTTTACGTTAGGCAGTTTAGTGGCATGAGGAACAGGGTGCAAAGTTCACTCATCCACCATAGAAAAGGGAGGATCCTCTGACCAGACGAGTGTTGTCTGGCGGGCAACTGCCCAAAAGTTGATGTCGGGAGTTTGTATAATATACAGGGTGTTTGGTGCATCGTGTGCCAAATTGAAATGGTCGACTGAAGGGGTCATCTGCTATCCTTTCAGACCCCTTAACATCTCTCATGCCCTGTGGATTTTTTTATCGACTATTTTTCTCGACAAAAAAAAAAAAGATTTGTTTCCACCCGGTTTTCGCTATGCAAGATAGAGATAGAAGATAGATTTTACTTCGCAAGAGTGAAAAAGCAAATTTTACCTGTTTCTCTAGTAACAGTTACGCAAAAAGATTTTTTAAATCATAATTTTGATATTAGTCTTATGTGACTCAATTCACAATTCTAGCGAATTCACAAAGTTGTTACGAGATTTTTATGGCATGTGGCACATCATTAGCAAGAGGATAAAATAGAAAATTTTTGAGGGAGTTGGAAGATCCCGATCGCTTTTGGTTTTTTTTTTGTAGCCATGTAAACAGCTGTCACATGTACAGCTTTAATTTAAGTTTTACCTATACGAGTAAATAAAAAAAAAACTTGATGACTAATGTCACTAATTTTGTACTTAAAAGTACTTTAAAACAATACACATCTAAATAAAATTAAAATTTGGAGTCTGCGCCTTTTACTTAAAAAAAAAATTGTATTTAAATGTAAAATTTGTTTTTTTTTTAATAAAACCATAAAAAGTCGATAAAAAAATTCCACAAGGCATGAGAAATGTTAAGGGGTGTGAAAGGATAGCAGATGACCCCTTCAGTCGACCATTTCAATTTGGCACACGTTGCACCAAACACCCTGTATTATGTCGATTGCGCGGTAAACTCTAATTGTGCGATGCAGGATTTGTGTGACGTCATGTCTTTGATGCGTAGTTCGTATGTAGTGGTGTAACCGCTATAGCAGAAATTACAGAACGCCGCCGAACAAGCGAACAGGCGGTGTTCTGTAGTTTCTGCCTATGGCAAGAAGGCGTGAGCTTATGTACCTATGTATGTATGTATGTTAAATCTACATTTTCCAACAATATCCTGTTCGGATAAAGCTTATACTGCATTTATGTCCAAAAATATCCCATTCATGCACAAATCTCATTATGCACTTCAGTTTAAATCTCTGACAGCAATAACAATAACATTTGGAACTATGTAAAACTTAAGATTCGCGTAACACTAAAATTAGCACTAAAACTAAATGTTACATCTCTTACTTAGTCGTTTTATTTTATGTCTGAGTTAGCAAGTGAAGTCGGGTTAGTATTGCAGACTATTAATGCAAGTTTTCCCCTGTTTTAATGTTATTTGCTTGTACTGCGTTAACGTGGGTGGAATATGTTTTTGATTGCAATGTTGAATATCATAAATTGTTTCATGTTTGTTTAGTTGTAACATACTAACTTTTAATCGCGATTACTGTCTAGTCTATTTTAATAATGAAAACATAAGGAAAAAGAACCCTATTTTGTTGTTATAATGTATGACTGCATTGTACATTAATAATGATATCCTGATAAAAAATCACGCATATTTTCTGTACAATTATTTTAATGTATTCTGCAGCCTGCAGTTATGGAAATAAAATATGACAGAAAACAGCAAAAGTAATAAATAGTATAACAAGCAAATGTTTCTAATAAATAACCTAAAATCATGAACCAGAGAAGTGAGAAGTATACTGTTTGTTTTTTTCAATATAACAACAAAGCTGATTTTTAAATAAAAATCTGTTTCTTACCATTTTTGTTCTGTATTATTCTACACACAACAAACTCCCACAATCCAGCTTAACAGAGTAAAACATCTAGTAATTTTCCGAAGCACCTTATTCCCGAGACTGCCAGCAACAGCCAAGCAAACCCGGTAGTCGGCCCATTGTACATTAATAATGAAAGTTTTCCTGCGACACAGTTCCCAGTCTTATTTGCTTACGTAATTAGAGCTGGAAGCTCAACGCGAGTGCAGGATCGTATGTAGCCAGCCTCCTAGTTAGTGTTCTAGTGAAAATAGGGGGAAATAAAGCTGGTGATATACTGTCAAATTAACAGTGTGAGGTGGCAGCACTAGGTGTTGATTCTCGTAGTTTAGAGGTTATTAAGGAGCTTGTAGGCCGGATTTGTGCCCAGTCACAGATTAATACAGATGCTTCGCTTTGCTTTTTAGTTATAACTAGTGACCCGCTCCTCCTTCGCACGGTTTTTACGACTTGGCTAAACATCGAGATTTCTTAGTTTTATGTACTTAACTTTAATACGTAATATACTTACACATAAACCTTCCGGAATATATTCTCTAAACGATTTCATCGTTGAGAGAATTTATTTACCTCATCAAAATCAGTTGCGTGGTTTAGAAGAACAACGCGGACATACATACAAACAAGAAAAGCGACTTTAGTTTATAATTTATGTATAGATGAAGCTACAAGTACGCGGCAGGCTCGACTTGTTGGGCTAATTCTGTGAGTGTAAGAATATCTAAGAGTTACGCGCTATCTTCTGCGCTATCGTGGCGATTTTGGCGTAATAGAGGTAGCTTCTAGGTGAATATAACTGTAGGTAATTAGCTATGTGCGACCTGAATTGCACTTTATTGTGTCGTAACAAGAGTCGCTTTTTATTTAAATGATTTTGCGGTGTGAATCATCTGTATTGATCTGTGGCTCAGTGAATCAATAGGCTCGCTCCCTAGCCATAGCCTTTTCCCAACTATGTTGGGGTCGGTTTCCAGTCTAACCGGATGCAGCTGAATACCAGTTTTTTACATTGAGCGACTGCCTATCTGATCTTGTGCAGATACCCAGTTACTGGGCAATACGATACCCCTTGGTCTAACTGGCAAAATAATTTAATTTGACCGTATAATAATATAATCCATGACCCTTTCGATAAATTTACCACAAAACTAGTATTTTTTTGCCCAAAAACTAACTCAACAAATTAAGTTACAATACCCAACTAAATCAATCTGCCTAGCCTACTGCCTATCTGAGCTCCACAACCCAGTCACTGGGCAATACGATACCCCTTGGTAAGACTGGATCTCAGACTGGTTGTCAGACTTTCGGGCTTCTGACGACCCGTTATGACTGTCAAAGGTCCATGAATGACAGCACATACATCAAACATGTACGTAGCTATTTAGTAAATACACCAATCCGTCACAAAACTTTTAGATTACCGATAAAAAATTTCAGAGCAGGGGTAGGGGGGTTCAGAATCATCTACTGAATCCATGGTAAAAATTTACGCGTCGATGTACCTGCCACCCTGTATACAACGTGCCAACATAAATCGTTGGGCATTACCCTACCAGACCCAACACCCGTCTGGTCGGAGTCTCCTCCCTTTTCTATAGAGGACTAGCTGGCGCCCCGGCTTCGCACGGGTAAGCACTTATCTACGGCGCCCCTACCTACCCTAACTACCTACCTACCTACATACATACATACCTACCTACTTACCTACATACATACCTACCTACCTACCTACCCACCCTACCTAAATACCTACTTTACCAACATACATACCTACCTACTTGCATACCTACCTACCTACCTTCACCTACCTATCCTAAGAACCATCTCCTTACTATAACAAACACAACAAAAAAGAATTAGCGAAATCGGTCCAGCCGTTCAGGCGTGATGCCGTGACCAAGGAAATAGGGATTCATTTTTATATATTTTTTTATATATGTATAGATGTATAGATGAGCGAACTTTACACCCTGTTCCTCATATCTGTATACCTTTGACTATTGAACCAATCGCTAACCGCAAACGGGCTGATATAAAAGGTTAAAACAAAACACCGCCATTTTTCCAACAATATTTTTCCATGCATATATTATGATTCAAAATACACTCGAGAGCAATGAATCCGGGTCACTTAAAGAATGTTAAAAATCTCGGAAACTAAAAATGATAGGTTAATGCAATAAATTGTATTTAATAGACAATGTAATACTCCTTAAATGAAAGTAAAAAAAATATGAGTCACCATACATTTTATTAACACAAAATTACATAAAGAAAAAAACTGCTGATCTCTCCTTAAAACAAAAATAGGAAACATGAAATTTTTGAACCTTATTACGATTTTCTTGAATTTTAATACTTCGTATTGCCTCCTCGTGCTTCCATTACTGCGTTTACGCGGTTTGGCATGCTGTACACCAAGTTCCTTATACGATTTTGGGGAATATTCTCCCATTCCTCTGTGAGAGCAATTTTGAGCTCACGAAGCGTGATTGGGGGAGGGTTTCGTTGTTTTACGCATCTGCCTAGCTAGTCCCAAGCATGCTCGATCGGGTTGATATCCGGGCTGCGCGCTGGCCACTCCATACGAGTAATGTTCATCTCTTGAAGGTAGTCATTCACAATCCTACCTGTATGAGGTCGGGCATTGTCATGCATAAATATAGCATCCTCACCTAAATTGACCATAAATGGACCAACGTGATCATTGAGGATTTCTTCCACATATCTTACGCTAGTTAAAGAGCCGTTTTCTATGATCACCAGCTCTGTGCGACTTTCAGAAGAAATTCCGGCCCACACAAGTACAGACCCACCACCGTAGGCTACTTTTTCTTCGATGCATGCTTGCTTGAATCTTTCCCCTGGTCTTCGATACACTCTGTGTCTTCCATCGTGCTTGTAGAGCATAAATTTTGATTCGTCGGAGAACATAACTTTTGACCAATCTTCAATACTCCAATTTACGTGGCTCTGGGCATATCTTAGTCTTGAAATACGATGCCCACGCTCCAGTTTAGGGCCGTTTGCAGGTCTAAGGGGTTTAAGTTAGATTCAGCAAGCCGACGTCTTACTGTCCATGCACTTGGGTTACTTCCTCCGAGGCGTCGAAACTGATTTGTGAGTTCAGTTCCTGTGAGAAAGCGATTTCGAAGCATGGTGTTCACCAAGTATCGGTCTTCTCGTGCTGTGGTACACCTGGTTCTGCCCGTTCCTGGTCTGCGTAGGTTAGAACCAGTTTCTTCGTAACGTCGGAGAACTCTTTGTACTGTTGACAGCGACACACCGACAGTCCTGGCTGTATCGCGCTGACTCCGGCCGGTTTCCAGCATTGTAAGTATTCTGGTGCATTCTTCAGGCGTAAGCGACATAATTTCAGCTTGAATAATGAATATAGAGCACTATCAACATGGTTTATGTACCCACATAAATGACAGATTACAAACAAAAGCAAAACCAAATGCTGTAATTTCGTAGTTCTATCTTCGAAAGTGGCCCTTTTTCAAATTTGATTTTTTTATGATATAACTTTACAATAACTAAGAAGTTTTAATACCTTCATTTAAGGAGTATTACATTGTCTATTAAATACAATTTATTGCATTAACCTAGCATTTTTAGTTTCCGAGATTTTTAGGATTCTTTAAGTGACCCGGATTCATTGCTCTCGAGTGTAAAATAAAAATTGTTTGTTAACACTGTAACACCAATCAATGGATGCTTCCATTATCGCTGTACGAATATTATTCCCGAATGAATTGTAAGTAAATCCTTTTGTATGATTAACATGTTATTCAAATTAATGTTGGATGTTGAATATTAAATGTTAACCGCTTTTACAGTTTTGTAAAACACTGATTAAAAATGAGGCTTGGATAACGAATTACCTACTTGTGAATTTGGCTTGAGCACTGGTGGCCCAGTGGTAACGGCCCCGACTTCCGAGTTGTAGATCGTGGGTTCGAACCCAAGCAGGCGCTTTACTTTGTGTAAAATAATTTCATTACCACTGCTCTCAAAACGGTGAAGGAAAACATCGTGAGGAAACCGGCATGTCTTAAAACCAAAAACTCGAAGACATGTGACATCTACTAACTCGCACTGGGCCCGCGTGGTAGATTACAGCCCACTCCCTCTCACAGAGAGGAAGCCTGTGTCCCTGCAGTGGGAACGTTTATAGGCTGATGATGATGATGATGAATTTGGCTTGTTTTTTATTCATCGCTTTCTTATAGTGGATGCACATAGCCTGGCGGCGGCCTGGCCGCCGGCTTTGCGTGCGGCAATCGCAACAAAGCCGGCGGCCATTTTTCCGGCGATGCTGCCGGCCGCACCTCGCGGCATCGGGGGAACATCTACTTTTGCTCTTTTTTTATTTTTAAGACAGATAATATATAATAATATACACCAAAATTGCATTAGCAATTGCGATGTTATCGTTCATTTTTGTCTTCAGTATCTGCGTACAACTCACGTCACCGAAAGTCACAAGATAACTGGGTATATCGATTCGCAGCCGCACTTGCTGGCTTCTGTCGGCGGCTCTTGCCGACGACTGCCGGCTGTGCCGCCGGGCTGTGTGGATTCACCATAGGAAGCCCTAGTTTTGTACACTAGTTTGATTTTTAACTACAATTGCCATCGTCCTGCCCTTATCTCAATTTACTTGGGGTTTAGCAGTGGTGGTCGTGTGATAACGGCGCGGTGACTTACGAGTCGGAAGGTCGAACCTAGACAGGCGCTTTAATTTGTGTAAATTATTTCATCACCACTGCTCTTAAAAGGGTGAAGGAAAACATCGTGAGGAAACCGAGATGACCTACAACCAAAAATTCTAAGAAATGTGACATCTACCAACCCGCACTGGGCCCGCGTGGTGTATTACGACCCACTCCCTCTCACAGAGAGGAGGCCGGTGTCCCAGCAGTGGGAACATTATAGGCTGGTTATTTATTTATTTATTTATTTATTTATTTATTTCTCTTACCTACAACTACCATTACAGATCTGCGATCCAATGCGACAGAGTGGCCTTATGTGCTAATTCTTAAGCTACATCCTATAAAATAACATCATCATCATCATCATCCTAAATCTTAACCTACATCTAAATAACAAATTATAAATAAAGTAATTTTTGCGAATTCACTAAAGTTGCACCACAATACATCAACCCTCTCGTGAACCTCGTTCACCACCCGCATGGCTCTAGTGAGAGGAGCTCTCGCCAGTAGGTTGGTTCTGGCTGCAGGCACAGCAAGCAGGGGTGGGCGTCGCCGCCTCCACACGTACCGGTCCGGCACGCAAAGTTCCAGGTGCCGCAGCACTCCCGGGTTATGCGCCCCGCCACGCAGTAGCTTCACTACATACGCTGCGAGGGCAAAGTCCCGTCGCACCTTTAACGCGTTGTACCCTACCATACCCAGTACAAATAGTGTAGGGTACATCAATGGGTAAAATGGATATACCCCATACAGCTTGAAATACAAGTGTCTTGTGAACTTATTTTGGACACGTTCCAACATAACACTATATTTCGCCTCATGCGGAGCCCATATGACTGCACTATGTTCAAGGTGACTCCTGACTAGTGCGTCATACAACACCTTGAGTGTCGTGATGTTGGTAAACCCCTGAGCCTGCCTGAGTACGAAACCTAGGTTTCTGTATGCCTTCTTACATATCTTATTGATATGCTCACGGAAAGTTAGTTCCTGAGTGAAGATAACCCCTAAGTCTCGTACCTGAGACACTCGTTGCATCGGCGCATCCTCTACCTTGTATTGATAATACAAAGGAGTCCGGGCTCGAGTGAAAGACATCACCGAGCATTTGGCTACATTAAAATGAAGTTTGTTGTCGATGCTCCACTCGACCACTCGGTTGATGTCGTCCTGCAGGCGTTCACAATCCGACTGATCCCTAACCTCGAGCAGCAATTTCAGGTCATCTGCAAACAATAAACAAGTCCCATGTCTGACGACTTCCGGTAAGTCATTTATCATTATAATAAACTCGAGAGGCCCTACATTGCTGCCCTGGCTTACGCCGGACCTAGTGAAATACGGTCGAGATTCACAGCCATTGTAATCTACATATTGCTGGCGACCCTTCATATAGCTAGCGAAGAACTGCAGCAGAGGCAGTGTACATCCAATTTTCGCAAGCTTCCCTAACAAGACGTCATTATCGACCGTATCGAATGCCTTTTTAAAATCGAAGTACGCTACATCTACCTGGACTCCAGAGTCTACTGACGGTACCACCTGCACCATAAAGTTTAGTAGGTTAGTGGCAGTGCTGCATCCCGGCCGGAACCCATGTTGCGCATTCGATAAACGCGCGCGCACTTGTCCCTGCACGGAGCGTTGAATAGCTGACTCCAGTACTTTAGCAGGCGTTGATAGTACAGCTACCGGTCTATAGTTACAGACATCCGGACCAGATTTTCCTTTAGGGACCGGAATAACGCGCGTGATCTTCCACCTAGGAGGGAACGTCGCTTGTTCTAAAGATGTATTAAAAATGTGAAGTAATGGTTCCGCCAGCACCCTCCCACAGTCTCGAAACAGAAACGCTGGTATACCGTCTGGGCCAGACGAACGTTTTGGCTTGAGACTTCCAAGCGCCTGCTGAACTTCCGAAAGACTCAGCGTCTCAACATGCACACGCGCACTGGTCGCGTCAACCCCCGCCGCCGCCGCGCTCGCATCCAGCTGAGGTGGCTCCTTGCTGTACACAGACTCAAAAAAGTCTGCGAACTGCCCAGCACACTCCTCATCCGTTAGATGTTGACCGTCCCTTATAATACTGTGCTTATTAGTGTTTTTTTGTTTAGACCTAATATACTGCCAAAACGATTTTGGATCCTTTACGAATTGACATTGAACTTTATTTCTATGTTCTATGTGGGCAATTTCTATTAAGTTTTTTATACGAGTTCTACACTCCGCAAACTTGTGATAATCACTATTCAACTTCGATTTTTTGTATTTTTTATGTAATCTAGCTTTAATTTGTATATTTTTTATTATATCGCTTGTATACCATACTGGGTATACGTACTGTGAATTTCCACGACTTAGTTTTTTCCGCGGCACGCACCCATCTATCGTATAATTGATGTTATCATAAAAGAAGTCCAACATCTCTTCCAAATCATTCATTCCATACAATATACTCCAGTCAGTGGAAATTAGCCTAAAATATAACAATTGAAAATCGGCCTTATTCCAATTCCACTGTGGTCTAATATAATGAGCACTAGTACGGCAGGCGTCGGCTGGGGTCAACGGCGGGGCGGGGGCGGGGGCGGGGGCGAGGCGTACGCTAACCGCTAGCGGCGGGTGGTGCATGTCGACAGGCACCAGCGCCTCGTCTGCCGCCACCACCGTCACTCCTCCACTGATGCCCGCACTCAGAACCAAATCCAGCTGACGACCTAAACAATTTGGTACTGTGTTACTTTGAGTGAACTCGCAATATGACAAAAAACATTCGTAATAGTTAGTAATACTAACAGGACATGAATACAAGTTAAAATCACCGATTACAATAACTTCTCCGTACTTATCACACAATTTTTCTATAACTCTAAACAACAGCAAATAATCGTTTTCCGAGCTACCTGGCGGAATATAGATAATTATATAATATTGGTTATGCATATACAGGCTGTCCTCTTCTTCCAAACACCGTTTTTGCGCCAATCTGGAACATTCAGTTTCAGATTGGCGCAAAAACGGCTGAATAGATTTGGATAAAATTTGGCACGCTCATAGTTTATAACCTGGATTAACATATAGGGTACTTTTAATCCCGGTAGTACGTTCCCGTGGGATATTTCCCGACATCTACGTGGGAGAAACCACAGGCAAAAACTAGTTGTGAATATTTGCAACGAGATATTCTCTATCTCAATGTAAAGAATAGAATTCAGTATGTTTTCAAGGTCACAAAAACAAAACAACACTCATAAAAATCCACGTTACAGGATTTTCCGCACAACCAACTCGAGTAAATAATGATAATTTGGTAGAATCGAGTTTACAAATCGGCTTTCAGTGTGTGGCAGCCCTGAAAGGGATTACAGGGATCACTGATCACCCATAAGCCTTTAGTTACACAGATATGCTGTTAACCAACACTGAGAAGCGTAAGTTTGTGTGCATACACACACAACACATGTTTTTGAGTTTGTGTGCACTCATAACAGATACTGATGTGTGGGTGTGCAGGTAGTGGGGTGTGTGGGTGTATGCGTATGTAATTGGATTTTAGTGTAAGTAATCATGTTCTGTTTATTTCGCATTGATTGGTTTGTGTAGAGAATTATGGATAGTAATGTGTTTTGACAGATGAGTATCTTGAATATATAAGGTTTTTTGGATGTTTGGTTTCGTGTTCCGCAATATAAGCCAATTTCTAGAAGAGATCAGAAAAAGGAAAACCTATTTATTTTGTTTTATTTTTAGGTAGTTTTACCAGCCAAGCATCTGCAGAACTCATAATAATTGCCTTATGTGCGGTGAGGGTAATTTATTATTTGCTGGGAAACATGCCAAACTAGACAGATGACAATCGTTTTGGGGAAACACATGATTTTATATCTCAGCATCATGTAAATGAAGCATTACTTTGCCTACGACAACAATTAACAATAACGACAGCATTAAGCATTGAGTTAAAAAAAGAAAAAAGTTCTATTAATTTCGCAACCAACACGCAACAGCAACCACAGCACTAACTACTAATAACAGCTTCTAAATACCCAACCACACGAAGAACATGCAACGAAACTTGTGTTGCCCTCCCTCCACTTGACCTGGAACTAGCACCAATTTGTTACACACGGGGACACAAGTGCAAACTGTCTCCGATGTGCATCAAAGTTGACTAAGTTAGGTCTTAATTAGCCGACCAAGTTCGATAGGCTACTTTTGTCAGGTCAGCAGTACCGGGGAGCGTCTTAATTAAAATTTTGCTTCACTTTGGCAATGAAGCGGTATTTGGACACTGATTGTTTCATGTGGGCCTGTTCTTCCTTTTTGGCGTGGCGAATTCTAGGAAAAGTTTGGGGGTGTGTTCGATGGTTGCTTTTGTGGAATATAACGAGGTGGATTGGATGAAAATATGAAAATGGTCTGGGAAAAAATATCCATGAAAAATACGGAGTAAAAAGTGTATGAGAATAAACTTTTTTATCACATCTATTCAAAAAGACGTAGTTTAATCCTCGTAAACAGGGACCAAAATAGCGTTTTAATCCCTAGGGACTAAAAGTGATTTGAATTTGGAATGTGGAAATTGTTAGTAAAAGTTCTATTCACCAAAGAGATCGATCACGAACATTGTATGAATAAGTAACAGGCTGGCAAGAGAGAAAGTGTGAATTTGATCAAAATTAAAATCCAAGATGGCTGATTCGTTTTTTTTTTTTTTCATAGTTTTTGACTGTGGTAAAGCCGGTAGTGAGGTCAAAATTTAAATCCAAGATGGCGGATGCGAAAATTTTCAAATTTTTCGTCATGGGTATCGTTTTCGTAGTTTTTGACGGTGGTAAAGCCGATAGTGAGGTCAATATGTAAATCCAAGATGGCGGACGCGAAAGTTTTCAAATTTTTCGTCATGGGTATCGTTTTCATAGTTTTCGAGGGTAATAAAGCCGCTAGTGAAGTCAAAATTTAAATCCAAGATGGCGGATGCGAACATTTTCAAATTTTTCGTCATGGGTATCGTTTTCGTAGTTTTTGACGGTGGTAAAGCCGATAGTGAGGTCAAAATTTAAATCCAAGATGGTGGATGCGAAAATTTAAAAAGAAATCGTCATGGGTATCGTTTTCATAGTTTTCGAGGGTGGTAAACCCGATAGTGAGGTCAAAATGTGAATCCAACATGGCGACTGCGATTTTTTTATTTTCATAATTTTTTTATTTTGTGTAAATCAGTGAGTAGGAAATTTGTTCCTGATGGGGGTCGGACCGCACACGTTTGTTTTCTCATAGAGGGTGATAAAAAGTAGAGTGTTCACCTCGGGAGCAACACTATTTTAAGCTCGAGTGATGTACTTTGAATCCCTCGCTGCGCTCAGGATTCTACTTTAGAATCCCTCGCTACGCTCGGGATTCTACTCTAGAATCCTTCGCTCCGCTTTGGATTCAAAGAAACACTCTCGCCTTAAAAATAGTTGTTTGCTCCCTTAGTAAACAATCTACTATTAAGGGCCAGTATCGCCCGTATGAATTTTTGACTTCGACAAAAAGTATACTTTTGTAATGACTAAAACTATGCCCTATTGAAGTGAGAACTTCTTTAGGCGCATTGAGCAAAAATCTTGGAACTCGCTTCATAGTTATCGAAGGCTATATGTATCAAACGAAAGACATCAACGCGAGAATGACCGAAAGCTAAATGTATCGAACGAAAAACATCGACGCGAGATTCAAAAGTTACTTAATTTTCACTTCTATCGGCAGACCCCAAAGACTGGTGGAGTCGCCATGGGCCTCTGACTTAGCTTCACATTCCGTGAAAAAATATCTCACCGTTTTTGAAGCAAGTGATAATTATACAATACTCACATGAATCCAAAATGTCAGAGGCCCTTGGGTTCGTACTCAAGACCTATGAGTTGGCAGTCTGACAGTTACACCACCAGGCTATCACTGCTCTCTTTAATAACTTGTTTCTCACAAACATACTTACATTATCACTTTCCCTTTAACATGATTTTACTCAGATACATATACACAAGAAAAGGCGGGAACAGCATGATTTCCATAAACACATAGCAATCAGTTGTATCGGACAACAACGGAACACAGTATCACGGTAGACAGTATGTTAATTTAATTAAACAAACTTTTATTTGCAGAAATGTGCTGGATCTAAGAGAAGACCATCCTTTTTATACTTATCGTGTTGGGAAATGCATAAAAGGCATTCTGTTAAGACCATAATAAAATTAGCATCCTTCTGTCTGCTAATCACCGATCCGATAGCAAAGAGTGGTGATTATAACCTTGGTCCAATGATCGTGATTGAATTTTTCCGCAGGGAAGTTTTCTGTAGCTGTATCTGTGCTACCTTCAGGAATACAAGTGTTATGTTATTTTAGGGTGAACTCACCTATAAACCATCAGCCACATAGAGCGTCTAAAGCTCCGTACTCACGTAAGGTTTTACTCGATCGAACAAATACGTCGAGTAAAAATCACGACACGGGCTTTCGTCCACGGAGCTTTACGCCGCTGCGTCAAGATGCTTGTTATGTTGTTGTACCAATGTCATATTGTCCCACAGAAAAAGTGACATTCTATCAGCGATATCGATGATGTCTCAAAAAATGTATGGGGTGTATTGTGACGTTTACGCTGACGTTAGATGTCACCAATAGTGCTAATGTCTGATTCATACGATGGCAGTGACTGGACCCAGTTATTATGAATTTCGTACCTAGTTATTGGATTCATGTAGACGAGATCGGCAGTAAGCCAGAAAGTCAGGTGGGGGAGGAATCTACTGGGCCTGAAAATAGACTGGTAGGTTAGTCAACTGGACTGACTTCAGGGCTCAAAGTCAGCACTAGACTGGGTTGAAAGTAGCGACTAAACAAGCCTAAAACCACCCCGATGGTCACCATCTGCACATAGAAGGGGGCACCGTTATCTCTCAAAAGATCGATTCGAAACCCCACTTGAAAGTTACCGCTGGACTGACTTACTGTACTGTCACATTTAGCAGCCTTTAGTCTTGTCCGTTGAAATGTAGGTGTACTATCAACGCTTGTATTTCCCGGACGGGTGTCAGCCTTTGCTTACCTCTTCTTAGAATATATATTATGCTTGGTGATGTTATGCGTGTTATAGCCTTAGCCATGAGGTAGACCGTAGACGTTTAAAGGTATATCCGTGCCGATATAATCCTTCATCTAAGCAGAAAAGGCGTGTCCGAGGCATTTACATATACACCGCAATTCCGTGGTAACGGACAAGGGTGGGCGTATATTGTGTAACCAGCTTATGTAAAGCTTATCGTACCTAGGGACTGTATGTATGGGCTTTATGGTAGGCCAACAAATATATGGGCTTGCGTCAAAAATTCTAAAGTAATTTATTCAAACTAGGCTGAGAAATCATCACTTTTTGAACGTTAAAATTACCTAAGACAGTCCCCCAAAAACGCCCGCCCTTTATCACTTCCTAGTGCTTTAGCTGGGAAGAAGTGGCGCAACAAATTCCCCAGCAGCAGAGTCTGTTCCGTCAGAAAAACTTGATTATATACAATAGTAGTTATGCAAAATAATTTACATTTCGTAACATAAAACATAAAATTACATTATTTGCTACATGTCAGCTAGCACACGCCAATTTACCAACAAAAATCATCGATATTTATATTCAAGGGAAAATTAAATCTTTGATAGATATATAATATAATAAGCAAATTAAAATTTCCTACAATAAAAACCGCCAAACTGATGCATTCTTTTAGTTTTTATATTCTATAGCCGAAATAAAACCGGTGAAGGAAAACATCGTGAGGAAACCGGTATGTCCTAGAACCAAAAATATGAGGAGATGTGACATTTACCAACCCGCACTGGGCCGCGTGGTAGATTACAACCCACTCCCTCTCACAGAGAGGAGGCCTGTGTCCCAGCAGTGTGAACATTATAGTTAGTATGCTATGCTATAGCCGAAATTGCACAAATTTTAAAGATTTACTTTTGATTAAAAGGTATACGTATCACCTGTTAAGTGATTAAAATGTTTAATAATGCTACATGCATGTCAAATCAAAGTCACTAAATTGTATGTATAAACGTTGAATGTTGCTATTTGAACCATAAACATGGTGGAAAAAGCCGGGAGATTATGTTTGTAAAGTGCTTTTAAGTCTAAAGGCTGATTTTACTATCGGCAGATTACATTTTATGCGTCGAATAAAATCGTCTGACAGTTTTTGTATGGAATCACTGACAAAAATTCGAAATTCTTTCTCGGAAAAAATAACTGGTAAAAATTGTAATAAGGAAATAATGTATTACCCATGGAATCCTCCGTCCTACAGAACTGTATGTATCTTCGTACCTTATCAAAGGTTACGTAAGCGGTCATAGCCGGTAATCTAGCCCGGTTACCTAACTCCGGTTATGTCAACCCGTAATACCGGGGTAGCTTGTTAGTGCTGTAATTTCGGCACTTTACCATTTTATTATTTGATTTTCATTTAATTATTAATTACTCATTTTATAAACAAGCTATTGCGCGCGGCTTCTCCCGTGAGAACTACCGGGATTAAAAGTACCATAAAGTGTTAATCCAGGTTCTAAACAATGTGTCAAATTTCATTCAAACTCAAACTCAAACTCTTTATTGCATTCATGTGTACATTTTAGCAGTTACAAGTAATGGTAGGTTCCAACATGAAACCCGGTTAGGGTACGGCAACATTATACTATAATAAATTTGGACAAAAACAAGCATCCAGTGTTAGTTTTTAAACAAAATATAATAAAATTACTATCTATAATAATATTATTATAGATATATTTATTTATTAAAGATATTTAGTATTACGTTTATGTAGTAATTTTAATAAATATATTGAGGTTATTAAATAATTTTATTTACGTATATTAGTTATATTTTATTAATTTGTATTTATTATTTTATTTTATTAATTTGTATTAATTATTATTCAAATTATTCAAATCCGTTCAGCTGTTTTTGCGCCAATCCGGAAAATACATCCAGACAAACGGACAAAAATTCTTCGTTATTATGTCACTACATGACATAGATAGATATTTGATGCGAAAGAAACTGTCTGTATGTCTGTTACCTTTATGCCTTAACGTCTTACCAAATTTGGATATTTGGCATATGTAGACCATGACCATGCGAGAGCAGTGATGGCCCTGTGGTATCGGCCCCGACTTACGAGTTGTAGGTCGTGGGTTCGAACCCAAGCAGGCGCTTTACTTTGTGTAAATAATTTCATCACAACTGCTCTCAAAAACGGTGAAGGAAAACATCGTGAGGAAACCGGCATGTCTTAGAACCAAAAATTCGAAGACATGTGACATCTACCAACCCGCACTGGGCCCGCGTGGTAGATCACGGCCCACTCCCTCTCACAGAGAGGAGGCCTATGTCCCAGCAGTGGGAACATTAATAGGCTGATGATGATGATGAGACCATGACCTGGGACATTGGATACTGTTTATCCCGGTTGTGGGTTCTGGGGGGATAATTCTCGACCTCGCTGGTGAAGCCGCGGGCCAAACCTAGTTTAATTAAATGACTGAAATAGTTTTGGTGTTTCAAAAATCTGCTTAACCTTTTCCCAACTATGTTAGGGTCAGCTTCCAGTCTAACCGGATGCCGCAATACCAGTATTTTACATGGAGCGACTGCCTATCTGACCTCCAAATAAGACTGGTTGTCAGACCCGTAACCAATGTCATGGATCCATTAATGACATTAATTTGGTGTTTCAAAAACAAAAGCGAAAAAAGGACGGAAATGATATTCAGAAAGTGAGTTTTCAGTTAAAAAAAAAATGTTAATTTTAATTTAATTTATAAGAGATCACTCTTATTACTATTTAATTTTGTTTGAAAGCTCACAAAGCAAGTATGTCGGTAATAAAATAAACATCAAAGTGAAACATAAACTATAAACACGTCCAGGGAAATAGGTTTTAAATTCTCAGTATTTCATTTCATTTGTCACGACAAATTGAAAATGAAATTAGTTTTCCCTATTTTCCGACATATTTATATTCCATAATATTTACGCGGAGAAACAAACGTTATTACTATGGTCATAACAACCAAAATTGGTCGGCATTTAATTTTTACAACAGCAAATATATTGAGTTGAGCCACACGGCACGCATATAAAAATATTACGCCATCATTTTATGAGCTTTATTACCGGCACATAACGTTCAAAGTCGTACGTTATTGATAATGAAAATGTAATTGGTATATATTGTTAAGGGTTTATTAAATGAAATATATGACAATAATCTTTTATTTATTTGTAGCAATGTAATATTTAATCACGTTAAGCACCATTACGAATTACTATTGTCAGGTCACCAAAATATATCGTGTATTTTTATTATGTTATTATGCTACAGCCCGCGAGTTCGTTTGCGATTTGGGATTACAAGTAGCCTATGTCCTTCTTCAGATCCCAGGCTACCTATCTGTCAAATTTCATAACGATCCATTCAGCCGTTTTAGCGTGACTAAGTAACAAACATCCAAACATATAAACATTCACATTTATAATATTAATATCGGGATGAAAGGTCTTTTCCAGGTCATGGTCTAATCATGTGCCGAATTTCATCCACATCCGATCGACCATTTTAAAGTGAAAGCATAACAAACAGACAAACTCACTTTTGCATTTATAATATTATTAGTTAGGATATAATAAATATAATATTATACAAGGTCAAATTAAATTAGCTAGCGAAACGTGAAGGGTCGATATCTTAACATGATAAAACAAAAAAGAAATTAAATTGATGAGTTTTATTTAAAAAATCAGTTTTTGTTGTGTAAACTTCACAGGCGTGATGGGTATCGATATCATAGACGTTAATATATTTTTTTTCAACTCATCCTTCAAGTACAACAACACCAGCGGTCTTTAAGCCAATTATTTTTTTATATAAAATCTGTTGTATTCTTATTTTGTTGTGTTTAATAGATATCGATACCATCACGTCTGCGGAGTTTTGCTAGTTTATTTAATTTGACCCTGTATAGGTATAGGTTTAGATGTCATGCAAGCCGATGGCGTTTACACCAATAAAGCTGAACATTCTCATCTGAAAAATCCCTTACAGCTACGTTTTTCTAATGACGGATAAAGTCAAAGTCAAATAATTAATTTCAATTAGGCACATTAAAGGCACTTTAGAAACGTCAAAATTTACAAAAAAAATGTATATAAATTAAATTATAATAAATTAATTGATTCTAGTCGCCCCTTCCAAAAGGTAGTTTTCGTATACTCTTTTTACAATATTTTGTATACATTAATTAAATTATAATTATGTGAAGACCATGCACCTGGATTATGATAACTATACCACAATAGTTAAAAATAATTAAAAATGAAGCAATGTCAGATAATTTAATTATGTGATGTGCGTTTTGTTTGTGAAGAATAAACAATTTTACTTTCTTTAGATACATGGTGCTCACACATTGTAAAAGTATATCTACCATATTCCTAAAATTTTAACAATAATATTACGACATATACGTCACTAAACATACGTCATCCATTGTTTTTTTAGTAATGTTAATAGGTTAGTGTGTGAGTTCAAGTAATCGCAGAATGTATAAACAATCCAGTTAATATTCACGATAAAAATGCACTTTAATAATACCTAATCTGGTCCTAATGCATTTTTTATGAATACTTTAATGTTCGCCCATAAAGTTTGAACCTTAAATAGCGAGGTTCTGTAATGTACCTAAGTAAATTGAATTTATTGATGGTGTAGATAAAATGGAGATAATATGACATATAATATAATCTCTACGGTTGGCAGAAGGATTGATAATCGCAGTAGTACCTATGTTGTAAATAACAAAAAAAAATATGTTATTGTATGAAACGTAAAGGTTTTTTTTTATTGCCTTGTAAACTCTTAAAATCCTTTCTTACTATAATATAGTCAGGGAAATTAATTGTTTGTCAAATTGACACACCACGTCAATTTACCGTGTACCTAATAGCAATTCCATTCAAAAGAAGAAGAATGAAATAAAAATTAAACTAACGGGCTAACTAAGTACCTACCTACTTAGAATATTGATTATCAAATACTAATGATTAATTATAGTTTTAGATGTAAAAATGTGTTTGGAAACCTTAATGAATATACTTGAACCTTACCCATGAATCACTCCGTCCATTGGTGAAAATCCGTTCGGTAGTTTTTGAGTTTATCGCGTTCAGACAGACAGACAGACGCGGTGGGGGGGACTTTGTTTTATAATATGTAGTGATCTAATCCATCAGAATCTCTTCACATAATATCTCTTATGCATAAACAAACAATTGAATATGATATCCAGTACTTAACGGATTACCGTCATGTCATCGTTGCATTAACAATAGATTAACTAATTTGTCATCGCCAAGTGTTAATTGATTCCGTATTAATTTATAATTTCCTAGATCAAATAGTACTTCACATGATATCAATCTGCCTGCCTTTTCCCAACTATGTTGGGGTCGGCTTCCTGTCTAACCGGATGCTGCTGAATACCAGTATTTTACATAGAGCGACTGCGTATCTGACCTCCACAACCCCGTAACTGGGTAATATGATACTCCTAGGTAAGACTGCTTGTCAGACTTTCGGGCTTCTGACGACCCGTCGAATGACAGCCGGGACCAACGGCTTAACGTGCTTTCCGAGGCACGTAGGAGTTTCGGTATAGAAAGATGGTCACCCATCCACGGGCCAACCCCGGCAAGCGTAGCTTAACCTGATGGATCGACCTGTTCGGCTGTTATTACTTAGCCACGAGCTCCTCTTGACATGACATGAAATACAATACACAAATTATTGTTCCAGGCATTGTCCTGGCAAAGTCTCCGGGTGATCTAGAAGGCACAGGACTTTAGAAAAGGCACTTATCATTTTAAAGGTTGGCAAAAGGACCGACCTCCTAGGCATTTGAATTTTATCTCTATCTGTTGTGTATTTTAATTACCTGGTACTTCAACTCATGTCAACGAATTTGATTGGATAATTGTAAGTTCGGATATCAATCACAACAGCCAATGAGCTACAAAAACTATTAAAATTACTATTCTTAGTAGACATATTAGTTGACCATTTCCAGACAAGACGATACTGTCGCCTCTCCCTCTCCAATAACAACTCCCAACGATGTAAAGTAGGGCTATTGTTAGCCAAAAAACAGATTAATTACAACCACAAAACAAAAGACTATCTTATGTCAATTGATTGAATTGGATAATTGTTAGTTCGGATATCCAATCACAATCACAACAGCCAATGAGATTTAGGACCTCATTAGGCTTTCGGAAACTAGGGCTTAAAAGCTTATGCATTATTTAAACGAGGCCTAAAGCTCTCTAAACCACGTTTCTACCTATATGTGTAGTACTCATCGTGCTCTCAACTCTCAAACTACTATACATTACACGTTCTATGAATTATGAAATACGACACCCATGACAATATGTGTATCAGCCCATAATCTCCAAATATTAATTACACATAATACCGTTGTAGTTAACAATAAATAATTTACATACATATTATTAATTAATAATTTATCTGTGGAACTTGCAAAGCGACCCTTTCACCCTGAAGGATTAATAGTATAGCACAGCCAAATTGAAATGTACGCATTGTGTTCCGAAACTCGTTTGTTGAGGGACTCCGAAATTCGGTCGGTTTACAATATCAATTTAGTTTGGATCAGAGCTGAATTTACGTAAATGCAAATAGAGATAGTGGAAACAGAAATAATTGATAAGGCTTTAGAGTCGACTGTTGTTTCAGGGTAGTTATGGTTAAATTGATAACGGACTTTGTTACTTTGGGATTTGAATTGCGGTAGGGCCTTTGTAAAGGACCTTAATTGTCTTCTAGGGACTAGAGATAATACCCTATTTTCTAATATACGGAGTTCTATACAAAAAATAATCATAAACCCTAGGTTAGGTATGTCCGAAATAACCTGCTTAGCAGGCTTATGTTAGCAGTGGGTAGCAATGTGACACTACAATAAAAACTTTTTCACAAATAAAAAACAACCGACTTCCACTATAAACTTTATAAAGTGAAAAATAACTAAAATTTTGGACGTCGTCGGTGGCAAAAACTAAAATACAAAACCAAAAACACGGATATTCGTTATTTGCCACCGACTTCCGAAATTTCAGATAATTTCCCTTTCAAACAAAATAGAATTTTCGAAATCGGTCCAGCCGTCTTCAAGTAATCGGGGAACATACATCAGTTTGTCGGTTTTTTTTAATAAAAAAAATTAAAAAAAACCGACAAACTGAGAACCTCCTCCTTTTTAGAAGTCGGTTAAAAACTATTAAAGAAGGTATAAACTCACTATGCTGGGTAGGTGTAGTAATGCTTATTTGCAGATAATACGACACCGCTGCATATCCCTTTAACAAAACTCCCCACTACGGATGAAAAGTAGGGCTATTATTCGCCAAAAACATAGATTAATTACAACCACAAAACCGTAAATTAGAACCAAAACGTACCCGGAAATTACACACATCGTTCCACAAAATAACAATAATAATCCCCCTGCATGCTCACGATAAATCAAATTCTGTATAAACTATCAATTAAAATGGCCGCTAAAACTATTAATCTCATTAGGCCCCGGTTACCAATTTGCATTAATAATAAGATAATTCTGGACCAATTTGATGCTGTGATTAAATATATTGATGCAATCGTAAATAAATAGACAGTGAAATATTGTAAGCAATAAACCGAAACACATATTATGTTTTAGGTGAATTTCAGTTTAGTAATAACCACTGTAAACAATTTAGATACTGCGAGTCCTTGAAGAATAAAATCAGAAATGAAATTATCCAGAAAAGAACCGGAGTTGCCGAAATAGCTTGCAGTGTAAACAAGCTGAAGTGGCAGTGGACTGACCATGTTTGTAGAAGGACCGATGGACCAGAACCGGTGGACCAGACGAGTTCTGAAGTGGATACCGCGTATCGGCAAGTGCCCTCCAGCTAGATGTACCGATAACTTCAAAAAGGTGGCTGGGACAGACTGGATACAGAAGGCGGAGGACAATGTATTGTGGCGCAGCCTGATAGAGACCTATGTCCAGCAGTGGACTGCGATATGCTGAGTTGTTGAGTCCTTGAGTTGAGTCCACATACCCCCTGGATATATGGACCAATAATGGTGGCTGGGACAGACTGGATGCGGAAGGCGAGGGTGAACCGTGTATTGTGGTGTAATTTGGGCGAGCCCTAAATCCAATAGTGGACTGCTATTATAGACAGAACTGATTGATTGAATGTAGGTTCGCTATCTCAATTCTTAGATATATTATAAACCTAACTAGAAACTTAAAAAATGGTGAGAGAAAGACATTTCCATAAGAACTTCCTAATCTATAGGTTGTGATGAACACAATAAAGATATATTTTGTATTTTTATTTAATAGGTAAATATAATTGAAATCATGGTGTCGACATGTCATTATGCCGATAGTCGTATCAGCCAATGGCTTAATTGCCAAGGGCTTCGACCAACACCTAAAGAGGCTATCGTTGGGCAGCTGGATTAAGGCCTTGATTCATAAAGCGGTACTCCTGGCCACGGCTCGCATTGTAAAGAGGTTCCTCTCTTTGGAGCCCTGACCGCCGGTAGATTAAACTTTGTTCCCGATACCGATGGGCTAAAATTTTTTAATGTTTCTATATTTTTTTATATTCTAATATTTAAAAATGTAATTTATAAGTAGAAATTGACTCAGGCGTGACTTTGCGGAAATCGATTATAAAATACAATAGATGACGTATATTTAGTAACCTAATCTGCTTAACTGTTCTTAAAGAGTCATAAAGAACCCTGTAAGAAATCGACACGTATTTCACCTCTCAACGAGGCATCCTCAGGATGACGATTGACTTATTGAGAGCCCGGCCGCCACAACGTGACAACGTGACAACGTTGACGCCACAACGTGTTGCCACGACAACGACACGACACGACGCGTTAAGCGGATTAGGTTACTAAATAATCGACGTCTATTGTATTTTTTAATTTATAAGTATTTAAATGAAAAAGAGGAAAATAATTGAAATCAAATGATCCTCTGCAACCAATTAATTTTGTAAAATCAACCTCAGTAAAATACTTACAGTTATTACTTAAACAAAGTGTGATAGTTAAATATTGGAACAGATAATAAATCGTAGTTACGATAGGATCGGTAATGGAGTGTTTTACGAGTGTTTGATTAAATTAACTACGCTTCAGGGCTTCAGAGGCAATGGTGCAATTATTATTGGAATTTATTGAAATTATTCTTGGAACCAAGCAAAAGGAGTATGTAAGGATCGTAGCAGGTGGCGTTCTGTAGCTTCTGCCTACCTCCATAGGAAGAAGGCGTGAGTTGTATATGTATGTGTAATAAAACAGTAAATATTATTAATATTTTGAATAATTTAGCCACATATTTGTAAGTTCCATACTGAATATTTTAATGACAACGATTAAAAGAATTATTCTAATTACAACTATTAAAATAATTATACGATACTGAAAATATAGGTACATCATTTTGTTTTTGAATTATCTACATGATTGATAAATAGGATTTGATTATACATTTATATTAACCCATTTGGCCTATTAGGCAATTGATTTGTTTATGCGCTACGGATTGCGGTTTTGATGTACGTGGAACTAATATTTGTTAGCCCTGCAGAAAGATGTTCTAGGCCTTATCCACTCACATTTGCGGCACGCGCGACCATTTATGGTCTAAAATGTCCACCGCGCGAACGCGCGCGTTCAACTGCAGAAAAAAAATTCTCGCCCAACTGTTAAAACTTGTTACACTGTCGTCAATTTTTTTTAGTCAAACTATTTCATCAGCTAACCATTTAATCTGTCAAACTTTCAAAATAGCACCGCATTATAACACTAGATGGAATTAAAGACAATCGTCCTTTGGATAGTGTACCATCCGGGGCATAAGACTCGACTTTTTTTATGCTATTGTTGTAGTACATGTGAGTGATTATGTCAGTTTATGTGAGATTTGACTTTAAATAAACTTAAGTTAATTGATTCAGGGGTGACCTTGGGGACGCAGAGCCCTGAGTCCGGCGCTCAGCGTGGCAACACGCCATGTTCTAGTTCGCGACAAGTCAATCGTCATCCTGAGGATGCCTCGTTGAGAGGTGAAACACGTGTTGATTTCTTACAATATTATTTATGATGTTTTAGGTAGTTAAGCAGAATAGGTTACTAAATATACGAGTATCTACGTCTTTAGTATTTAATAAACTTAAGATAAATGAAAGAAAATATTACTAGTGAGCCAGACTAAAAAAACAATGCCCTGAAAAATATATTTCCTTTCGATTCAAGACATGAATCGGGCAGTAAGTTTTTACTTTGCAATATAAATATCACCGCTCCAGCCAATCAATTTCCTTCACAAACAAGCAGGGAAGACAAAGACTTGTCTACCTGTCTTACATAGAAACTTTTAATGGTACCGGAAACTCTAACTAAGCAGAAAGGACATGGAAACTAGTTATATTTACCGACCGTATAAGTGATGGACGTGCAGGGTAGTTTGTGACAAAATAGGGGTAGGTTTTTTGAACATTGTTATGTTAGTTGATATTTATTTATTTACTATTACCACATACATTTGTTTTTACAGGTACCCAATACAACAATGTAGTCACAATTTACCACAGAGGACAATGTACCACAGAGTGTTATACAGAGGACAATATGTTCAGTGTCACCCTCTGGAATTCTGCCAATGAGCATGTAAAAATATCCACTTACAGTGAGACGCTGTTGAGTATCCTTATTGCCCGCCCTACAGGTGCAAACTTCAGCAAGTTTGTACGGGCCACCGGGATTTTAAACAGCCTCTCTCTCGGCCCTTGTCACAGCCTACTGTTTGGAACGAGCAATCCCAAAGATTCTAGTATTTGTGGATTATTCAGCATACCCCGAAAAACTATAAAAATATATTTTGCCAGTGCCAAATTGCGCCTTACCTCCAACTTAAAGTAACCAACCATCCCTATCACAAAGAGGGTTGGATACAAGTGGATAGAATGGGTAGACGCCAAATTGCTATTGCAATTGCAATTGATATGGGGACAGCAGGATGGACATTTAAACGAGTTGTAGTTAGCAACAACATAAACTGCAAAACTACAAATAAAATGGTGGGTAGAAAGTAATATAATTATATTTTTACCTCACAACTACAAAATGTTTGTATGGCCCAATTTCTCTATAACCGAATTGAACCAAATCCATTGCGGCTTGCCACAGTATTTGATGGCCAATGCAGTTAGTAAGACATGCATTGGACATGTTACTGATGTTTATAGTCACCCTGAGTGACCGGTGCGATTGTCATATTGCTTTGATTTGATTTCCACTGACATAAGATATCCCTTGTGCTAACCTAAATAACAAGTGACAGTGACAATGCAACGCTCACGGCACCCTAGCCGGGTCGAGGCAGTGACACTAGAGTGCCACAAGAAACTCGCGGCACTCTATACACTTCGTTAAAAAAATAAAAAATTACATAATTCATCTGTTAACATTATTGTTTTATTTAGTTTCGAATGTTCTTAAAAGGGCGCCGTTCTAATCTTTCGCCTAGGGGGCCAGGAACTCTTGGGCCGGCGCTGCTTGTGTTGGTCGCATTGGTGAATTGAATTTCTAGATTTTTTTTTAATACTGTATTCATTCTGACAGATTTAGGTCAGTGATTTAGTAATTATTTTTCATGCCATGTTTGTTTAAAACATAATGCTCCTACCATGTTATCTCTTCTACATACTATGGTTCACTGGTAGATATTGCTTGACTAAGGTAATAAACATGAAGTTTAAAAAAAATAACTGTGCGTTCTTGGGACCCCGTCATGAACAAAGTTCAATTCAGTATTGAGATTATACAACCGGCCGCGTACAATGCTCGTCTGCTCGAATCTCGAGACTCGCACGCACTCACATACTCGTATAATAGAAAGAGACAGAGAGAGAGAGAGAGAGCGTTTTCCTTTCGTGACGATTTCTAAACCTACCAGTCAACTCCTACCGCGTATGTAACTTTTTTCCAAAAACAATCTTCTATTCGTTAGCGTCATCTTCAATTTTGATTTTAACCCCATGATAGTTGCCATCACCATTGGAAACCATGAAAACGACACCCATGACGAAAAGTAAGAAAATGTTTGCAGCCATCATCTTGGTTTTTAATTTTGACTAAATTCACACTTTGTGTCTCTGTCTTTAGAGAGAAAGTCGCATGGAGCGGGCATAACGCGTTTTCGTTACGTGACGATTTCTACCAGTTTACTCCAAGCAGCAGCGCAAGCAGCGCCTATGAAATTCGTTCCAAAACTTTGTTCCTTTAAATAAAAGATAGAGGTTGACGCACCCCATTGTATAATCTTTGTTCAAATAAATGCAATGGTCTTACTTAATATTTTTTCCGATTAAACTCCGTTTTGCATATCGCATTTGAAGAGATGTTTACCTGCAACAAAAGATAAAGAAATGGTTAACAATTTGCACTAATATAGTTTTCCAGACCGGATTTCAGCCATGGCAGCCAATCTTAGCGGAGACTAGCCAATTACGCGGGAGATATTATAGTGCACATATGTGTGCGCAGACACAGGTGCACTCACTCTTATAGTTCGATGTAACTAGAGAGAGACCAGGCGCAGGACCAACGGCTTAACGTGCTTTCAGAGGTACGGGAGTATCATACCACCAAATTCCAAACTCCGGGTTTTTACGGAGAAATTCCTTCCTTCCTTTATTAATAGTACCTTTAAAAATAATGAAAATTCTAACAAGACTATATAAATATTGCTAATAAATGAGTTAATGGATACCCCCGCTGACATTTTGAGAAGTTCAGCAGTCTACACTGTCTGGGAAACATCGTCAACCGTGAGTTACAATTTGGTCAGGGTTCGAAATTGTAACTCACGGTTGACGATGTTTCGTTGAATTACATAAGAATTACATAAGACAAAACGCCCGCCTTCCATTGGGAAGGCGAGCGTTTTGTCTTATGTAATTTTGACGTCTAAAAGTTCTCAGTCTATTTTGAATGCTAGCTCATATTAACCTATGTAAACTCCGTTTTACTGACCAAAAACAGGGACAGGTCTAATCTACTACACCACCTCCACGTATCACCAATTCACCATTCCCGATTCGTTTAACAAGTCATATACAAGTCCAAACGGGCATTATCCTTGTTCAGCCACAAACGACGGTGAAGGGCGTGATTTTAATCATGACGTCACATTTGAGGCGCCCAATTCTGTGAGATAGGCTCGGTAGGGTGAACATGCTGCAGTTATGGGCGGGATGTTATGGGGGTATTTTGTTTAGTAGATTATTTTTACAGTTTCGATAGTGTGGTAACATGTAGTGCAAAACCATGGGTTCCTTTTCTAGGGGAAAGAGGAATTCGGTATTCTTTTAGGTAAGTACAGTTTTGGAAATGGAATTGTGCTAGGTATATTATAATATCAATAAGTTTAAATGAAATAATTTATCTGCTTAAAATGTGGCCTTTTTTTTCATTTATAACATCTTAAAACATACTACATAAACTGACCAAAAAAAAAATACAACGGAAGAGCAATAGAATAACTTTTATCCGAAAATGTTTCTATGCATTTGCATTTGTATGTTATGTAGATTTTACAATAGCAGTCTATATAGTAATTGAACAGAATGTATAAGTTTTTAGTAAACAGAACTATAAAAACATGAAGAAATCGTGTTTAGTCTGGATTGCGAATGAGAATACTATAAAAATAAGTTTTATGGGTTTATGTTTTATATGCACAGTGGGCGTACATGCTATCACACTGCATTACTTAATATGATTAAATTCATTTTAATAATTGACCCTTTTGTCAGAGTTAATATGATAGGGATATCATCGTATAGTATGCCATAAATAAACAGCAAACATACCTTTTTCTATCATTCACACGAAGTTTTTCTTTTCACCTTTTTAATTCAACATTGTAAGGACCTATTCATGTCCCAAAAATGCTGACACAGTCAATCATAACAATGGCAAGACCTCATCACCTCAGTGAAGTAAACCTATTGAAAAGTCAAAAGAAAATGATAAATAAAACAGTTTTTTTACTGCTCGCTCCATAGTCACCCTACATCCCACACCCTCAGCGCTAATGTACTGAATTTTCATTCGCCTGTGAGTTTAAAGCGGACGAATGAAGCGATTTTTTTCAGTTAACTGTTATTGCTCGATGTAAGGATACAGCGTTTTTTGTGGTTACTTGTTTGGTTTGGTACTTTTGTGGTTATTTGTTGTGGTTACTAGTTACTTAAAATGTAATATTGTATCTATTATGTATCGTATTATGACCTCCTGTAAAGCTCTCTCAGTTTTGGATGGGATCTTGCTAAGTTCAGCTTCGTATGTAATATTTTTCATGTTATTCAATTTTTTTTTATCATTGTCGTTTTATGGACTTAACTTGTGTTTTATTAATTAATACTGTAGTTTTTTTAGAAAAAAATGGCTTCTCCGTTTTTTTTATAGTCGACAAATTTTAATAAAAAAACGTATAAGCTTTTAGAAACAATAAACATAATCCAAATCGAGCAAATAACATCAGAGATATAACAAACGCTATGCAAAAAAAAAAATTACAAAACATGAAAAATATTAAAGATAGACCCGCCATTTTAAAGTTAATTTTCGATAATTTTTCATAATTATTCAGAAAAATACGGGTGGTTATATTCCCATGGGTGGCATTGTATAAATAACCTATATTGAGCCCTCTTTAAATAAACACCCCATATATCACCCCAGTGTGTGAACAGATTGGTGTAAAATCACCATTATCTATCTCGCGTGAGAAGAGATCATTATGGCGATACAATCTATCTTATCGCACATGACTCGTTTGTTTCAAATTGGGCGCCTGATGAAACAGTCTTACTGAAAAAGGGGGGAGATTTGGATTGAAAAATGGGCGATGTCAATGAGACAAAGAGATTGTTTATAGAAAACAATAAATAAAATAATGGTGCTGTAATGCCCGGGTTGCACGACGCTAGTTTTTTAAGCTACGATAGCAAGCTAAAAGTATTCTGGCTTATAGTGCGCGCGGAACTAGGTGGCGACTCATCTCGCTATTGCAATCTCATGTGCGTTTTGTCTAAACTAGCCGGAACTTTCAACGCGTGTTGCCGTCGCGAAGTACGGCGCTGCAATAGATTAAGTAAGATAAGGAGCTCAATCTATTTCTATAATAATCTATTACTTAAGGCGCGGCCAACTGTAGTTCCGCGCGCACTATAGCACATGCTGGAGCTTGTGCTTGTGTCGTTGTATGTTGCTCCGGTCGACGTCATAACATCAACGCCGGCTGTCGCTGAAAATCAGCGCTGGGGCTCTGTCGCATAAGGTCGCAGCATTATGCTGAGCGATAGCCGTTTTGCGTGGATGTAACGCATATTTTCCCCCAACTTGTTCTTTTTTGGTTTGTGTTATTTATTTGCGTCATTTTTAACGCAAATAAACGTATTTTCTTTTTTTTTTCTTTCAGCTGTTTACACAATGGTATTAAATCTTAAGTCAATAGCATTGCGGTGACTTAGTCCGTAGAGTAAAATGATCGGATTAGGTACTTACTATCTTCACCAGTCACACGAGGCTAGTACAAAAGCCTGGATACTGAAATCGGGGGTGGAGGGCGATACTAGCTCAAAAATAGAACTCCAAGGCCCGTTTTAACGTTCAAGCCCCGCGGTCTGACACTGACGCGCGCATTACGTCACTTTTGACATTATTACAAAAAAAATCTGTGTTCACCTATAATTTTTTGATAATTTTACTTCTAATTTACGAGATGGTTTCTATATCCACATAGATATAGTGGAGTTATATCGGAATTTTGCATCATAGAATTCATCCTATTTAATCCTCCATCATAGACTCTATCCTATTAAGCTATCATATTAGCTTACTATCTTTTTCACTAGGTTACTAGCCTACAAATGAGGATAGTTCTTTATACACAAGGCTTGAGACACTATCTTGCTATCTTAAAAAAATTGCCTTGTGTAATCTGGGCATAAAACGGATATAAGTATGTGTTAAATGTCAGCATGTTTCAAGGATGCACGTGATTGAAGGTCTTCACAGTTTCGACCAGACCTATTCATAAAACCGACAAGCGACAGGTGACAGGCGACAATTTGACAACTTTGTAAGTTTTTACATAGTTTTGTGCTTTATTAATCCATAGCACCTGCCGCAAAAATGTGACAATTTTGTAATTTTTTGACAAATAATATGTCGCATTGTTAGTTATATTGTACTAGCCTTTTCACCCCAGCACGCCAATCAAAATTCCCTTTACTTTGTACATAATCATTTACTATAGATGCTTGAAAACTGCGTCGGTTCGTCAACGTAATTTATAACGCAATGAATATTAATAAAAGGGGTTGCTAAAAATTGTGATTGCGGCCGTAACCTCTGAACTTGAAAATTTCATCAACATATTTACAAGATACCACGTAAATCAGTATATCTATCATTCCTAAGATGGCCGCCTAACAAGATGGCCGCCCATCAATCTTACAAGCCTGAGTCGATTTGTTCAGCCAAATTGGGAGTTTATTCTTTTGGCAAATTGCTCTTCAGCCTTTGTTAGTCCGTATAATCTTGTGAGAAAATACAGATAGTATAATAAAGAATATTAGAAGAAACAAATGAAATGTTAAGATGTAGTTAGAAAAGCGATTCTTAATAAAATATTTTGATAAGTGGAGAAAAAAATCAAACTTTACGTCCCAAATATACATAATATCACGCCTTGTTTCCCTGAAGGGTTGGGCAGAGGTGTATCTATATAGTACACCAACATTTCGCCAGTTATGCTTAAGTCCCATGTAATAGGGGACGAGCCTATCGCCATAACCGGGCACAATTCCAGACTCCTGAGAAATTTCAGATAGGAAAATCCAATAACACTTAACCCGACCTGGGAATCGAACCCAAGACGACCATTAGACCAACGAGGCAGGCCCAAATATTTACAAGCTAAAAACAACCGATTATGAAAAGCAAAGGCACTATTAAGTGAAATAGTTTGGAAAATCCAAAAGTGCACGCCTCATACATAACACTCATTCATAAACGAAAAAGAAATTCAAAACATATAGTTTTTAACAAATATGAACTATTTATCACTTTTCATGAAGTCGTAATGTCAAAGACTGACAAAGATATTTACTTGGCGGTTGCTAGGCAACTTACGGACAACGGTTGGAAATATTTAGATAAAGATATTATATTTTAGTTAGTATTTTATTAATTATAATTAAACTACTTTGAATAAAAGAGCCATTTTCAATAGGGTTCCTTCTACGGCTGAAACGAATGTACAAAAAAAAAATTGACTCGATTAATTGATTTTATCGCAAGCTACAATGTTTTCAGGGTTCATAAATTGACGGACAGGAATTATTTTTCAACTATTTTGATGCTTTTTCCATTTCTGCTGCATAAAATCAATTGTACAGTATTAATCTCCATTTAATCATCTATACAATGGTATATAAATTAAGTAGGTTCTGTGTACTAGCAGGAGTGTAACAATAAAAACAGTTACAGAAATGGGGCAAAAATTTTTTTTCGATCGTAGAGCACACTCTAATGCTTCGCATTAAGAGTCGTGCAATATTATGTTTACTTTCGGAAGTCATTGGCTTTGGTTTCGTCATTGACGTACCAAAACCAAACCTCCTCTTTTTTAAAGTAGGTTATAATAAGGAGAATTCTTTTCTTCAAGAATATTGCTTACGTTTAAATAGCCAATGTTTAAACGACTTCATGTAGTACATATTCATGAGTACTTATGTATATGCATTCCTCAGCACATTCCTTGAATATGTCAAAGGCCTTGCATTGTTGGCGTGGTTTATTATCTACCTATTATCTTCAAAGCACATGCCTATCTCAAGTTCTATTAAATAACCATTAGTTAATTTTTTTCGACAGACAGTCACAGTGGTGGCCCAGTAATAATAGCCGCGACTTACGATTTTGTAAGTCGTAGGTTGAAATCCAGGCTTTACTTTATGTTAATTATTTCATCACCACTGCTCTCAAAACGGTGAAGGGAAACATCGTGAGGAAACCGATATAACCGCGTGGTGGATTATGGCCCACATCCTCTCACAGAGCCTGAGGAGGCCTGTGTTCCAGCAGTGGGAAAATTATAGGCTGATCATGCTATTATATACCATTAAAGATTGTCCTTTTTTTGTGTGCAATTATCAAATAACTTCTCCCGCTCTGGGGGGAGCGGGAGGGCGTTTCAGACTCTTACTGACTAAACCCCACCCGTGTTCCTTCAGTTCCCTGTACGTTGCTAGGGGCCACGGTATCCCTTTCAGACTTTCCCGCAACCCCGGCAGGCATCGGCCCTAGCGGACCCCGTCAGTTGTGCTGACATCTCTTTGAGGCGCGCGTGGAACACAACGCGCTGTCAATAGGATCGTCCTCCATTATTGAAACTTCATGAAATGTGTGTAAATTATGCACTTCTGCTTATCCCTTCGTAGAAAACAGGCATGATACTATCTTTTAGGAAGTAATCTTCTTCTCTCCAGCAAAAGCACTAGGAAGTGGTGAGGGGCGGGCGTTTTTGGGGGACTGTCTTATGTAATTTTGACGTTCGAAAAGTGCTGATTCTCAGCCTAATTTGAATAAATGACTTTTGAATTTTGAATTATTTTTTTAAACCAATTTTTTTGTAGCTCTTATCAGGCTATAATTGACACCATTGTTGTATATCACCTTAATTATTGTATTTTATGTTTACATATCTCGGGATCAAGGCGTCTCGGTCCTTTAGAAGACGTACGAGGGTCCGAAGCCAACTCGCAGAAACCCTTTAGACAATTTAAATGGAATGAGGCACCAACCGACAATTATGCACTATTTAAGTGCAAGGACAACCCCCGGGGGTTGTCCTTGGGTTCGGGAAGGCTTATTGCAGAATATGGACATAAAACATTTTAGGCTATGGGTTTGGGTGGCTATAGTGGATCAGTTACCTTGGACTATGTCCACTGCCAGACCAATTTTATACAATATATACGGATAAAATGGCAGGGGGTGAATTGCACACTCAATAATAGGCCCCCGAAAACTGTTCTGAAACTGACCTGTTTCGGCAAAGTACACTCTACCGGCACAGACGTAGAGTTCAGGAGCGCGCAAGCCCCATCATGACATCAGCGCGGAGATGCGGCTGTGGGGTCATAATTATTATTATCGTGTTGTTATCATCAGAACTGAGTTAAGTATTGCAAAATTCAAAGATAGTTGAATCTCGACAAAAAAGTGGTCACGAACATCTAACAAAAATTTAAAAAAATTGTTTACTGACTGATTTGTTCACTAAAGTTGCATATTTAACATTAAATATTACAATACCCATCCGACATCAACAATAGAATACTAAACAATAAACCAATAGAAACTCACCTGTATCACAACCCTCTATTAATAACCCTGCACTGCCGGCTGCGGTTTATTTGATCCCTGACACGAAGGATCCATTTCAGCAGGGTTAAGTTTACCTTCAAGATATTGCTTAATTTCACTGTTGTGCCAATAAGTGCTGCTAATTTACGTTTCCTGCTATTGAAAAGCGATTCAGTGCGCTTAGGATATGTTTATCGCGCATATTTACTTCCACTTCAAGTAAAAAATATATTTAAAAAAGATAGGGGCAAGAAAATTCTAGAGAGAAGAACTATACACATATTTAATTAAAAAGAAGGACTCTGTTGTCTATAGTGCCTATCCAAATACGCACATAAAAGGCACTTTTGATCGTCAAAAATTAACAAGAAAATATGATTGATTCTAGTTGCCCTTACAAGAAACTCAACGATTACTCTTTAAAAAAGTTTTACAATAATTCTTTGTACACCTATATTGATTCATTGTGTTATCCGTAACCCCTAAGTCACAGCCGTAACAAACAGGAAACAAATACAATCCACAAATAAAATCTCCCATCCGAACTCCGACCACAAATTCGTAGAAAAACATTTACGATTCAACACAACACCAAAAAAAACCAAGCACATTTTTTCCCGTCTGCCACCCAACCCCCCAAACGCGACGGGGGTCATTCCGACCACTCATTAACCAGATAGATGCCGCTGTCAGCACATTCGCCCCATATATTTTAACAAGCCACGCTAATTTCCCATTTATTGTCCATTCTCATATAAAATACGTTATTCGCCCGAAAAAATAAGAATTAATGATGATCTGATTACTCTTATTTTTATTCTTGTCATATTTTTGCTTCGTAAATTGCTTTTTCGTTGTTTTCTTTGTGGTTCGTACTAATGTGATTTTAGTATTGAATCTGGTAAGATTAGGAGTTCGCGGCACCTGTGACGTATTATTGTTCTAACTGGATTATTAAGTGACTACGTACTCATACGTTTATAATTAGTTAACCTAATGACCCCAAAACCGGGTAAGTAAGGTTATAAAGGAAATTCTAAACCTAATAAGCTACAGACCAAACTATGTTTTACGACGACCTGTATAATGCATTTTAATAAACTTTAAACCCAGTTTGTGTACCAAACGGTACGCTGTCTCGTCGTAAAGTGCAACTCTGTTAACCCAAAACATGTTTAAAGCAATTTTATCTTCAGCGGATGTCTAACAATTTCACCAATATTAATCCACTTCAGCAAACATATTCGCTTTGAACAAACTTGCATTTAAAACGAAAACTCCAACAATTCACTATGCTAACATTAATCATGTCAAAAGCGAGTTATCCGGTACTTTTCGTAGCATCACAATCAGTGTATTGTCGACATGAGTAAAAGAAACGCCGAACGTAAGTAACAAGACAATATCGACGCGCTTTCGACGAAAATACACATCGCTGACAGGTTGTACGGTAGATTATGACGTGCCCTATCGCGTTTAATAAAGCTGTGCTTTTTAGGGTTGAGCCCAAGTTCGCGGTACATTTTTACACACTATTAAAAATGTAGGCTGAGGTTTCAAAGAACGGTGTGGTTGTTTTTGTCACTACATCTTCGGTAGTGACAAAAATTGAAAAGAGTATATTAGATGGTTTGGTCATGTGGAGAGGATGAATGAAAGGCAACTAACAAAAAATAATTTAGGCACATGTGAGTGAAAATGCCGCCCTAGAAGGATATATGGTGACCTTATTGGTGATGTGCTTCAGAAAGGTCAGGTGCGTAGTACTCGCAACCGGCGTGCGTGTATGACTAGATGTTATATGAACGTATAGGAAGTAAAACGAGCATATAAGGATAGTACCAGGTGGCGTTCTGTAGTTTTTGGATGCCCCATGGGAAGAAAGTATGAGTTTATGTATGAATGTATCAAAAACGTTTTGTCCCGACATTCTGTCGATTGGGTTTGTCAAAAGTTCACTTGTAACTAAATTCGATCATCTGTTACTGCATAGGATATGTTTTTCTCCATCACCATTCAGGAAAATTCTTTATGATAAAAATCCTTTGTAAAGTGCTGTAACTAAAACCGTAACTTGATGGTCTTCTTAAGAAACAGTTTGTTAGTTAGTTATGATTAGTTTTCCTATTCTTCAGGGTTACCTTGGAGTTTTATAAAAGAAGCCCTTTATTTCTTTTGTGCTCTTAGCTTTATTGAATAGGAAATGTCGATAACGGGATTTACAGTGTTTTTATGTAGTGGATCATTGTTTTTATTATATCTGAGGTCAGTATTTAAATAAGGAACTGAAGAGTTAATCAGGACTTTAAATATACTTTAGATTGGGTGATAGGTAATTTCGACATAATTATAATAAATACATTGAAACTTAAGAGAAACAAGACTTATTTAGAAATATAAATGATATCTCATTTGGCATAAGCACAGCCCCAAAAAAATCCTATGATATGTAATATAAATTGATTTTCAGCAAAGTTCACGGTCAATATAGATAAAACTGTTACCCATCCAAGAATTGACCGCAGCAACTTTGTCTAACAAGACCCAAATCACTCATACTGCCAATTATATTATCAAATTGATTATTTATCCTTACAAAATCGCTCCCGCTTCTCCTTATACCACGTTCCTATACATTTCGCTTCTTCCACCAGCACCCTTCCACTTTCAATATCAATCTATATCAATAATCAAATCAGAGTGCCTCCACGCCGGGTAAATCAGCCTTTTAACTTTGTTATTCAGCTGGTTTTGCTTAACAGCACGTTTTAGGGTTTAAATTGGGATATTGAATCATCGTACGGGTTTGTCTTGGGGATATTATGTTAGAAAAACTAGATTTTAGAAGTAATTTTTTTGGGTTTATTTTTTTGTATTGTTATTTGGCTAAATTATTAGATGAGTGTACAAGAGATTGGTTTTGGAATATGTGGCTATTCAAGGCCTGTTTGAAGGTGGCAGTTATAGTATTGGAATTAAAGCTGGTATTTACGAGTAGGTAAATGAGCTCTAAAAATAAAGTGTGTGGGTACTTTTTAAATAGTCGTCAGTCTTTTAGTAGTCTATTATTAAACAATATTTTACACTCTTTCATAAGTTTCGAGATAATCTATTTATACACATATTTTTTACATCATCGTCTTCATATTAAAGGGTAAGTATTTCTCATAAATGATTCCACTTTACTCTAATATAATAAAATTCAAATTCAATAAAAATACCCACAATCAACATATTACATTACAATAATCCATTTAAAACCAAAGAAAATTCATAACACTCATAAATATTTCATAAAAAATCTCATCCAATAAAAGATAAAATATCAACGAAAAGGACAATTAGGGGAACAAAGGAAAATTACGCGTACAATAAAAACGTTAGCGTAAACTAATTACGCCGTAACTCAGCGGTAATCTAATATATTTGAGACGGAACACGAGTTACGATGGTAACATTAGAGAGAAGTTACAATTTTATTAATACTAGGAAATGCTAGTGGGGTTACTTGGAAACGTTCGTGATGGATTGGTCAGAAAAGGCAACACAAAGGGAAGCGTTGAAACTTTATTAGAAGTGAATGGACCAAAGGGTGGATAAAAAGGGCATTTATATCTAGTTTTTGGCGTTATTATGAGATTTTATACAATCTACAAGACAAAAACCTATTTTTAAAATTTTTCCACAGTTCACGAAAATATCGATGAAGAATACGTTTAAAAAAATACATACAGACGAACATATAACCTCCTCCTTTTTTAAAGTTGGTTATAAATGGTAAATATGAATGGGTCAAATGTAATATTATTGTTATATAGATTACATTTATATAATAATGCAGAATACCACTAAACAATACGTGCATTACATTTAACAATTTCTTACCATTGCTGAGATAAAGCCTTGCGGAAGACAAACAAACATTTTCTTTTTAAGATTTAGCCCACCTAGTTAAGGCCTAACTTCTCATCCACGAGGGCTTCAAATCCGGGCAAGTACCTACGTGAATTGTGAATGAATTACCAATGTGAATTTTCTATTTTTGTGTTATTTTTTATGTTTATCTTAGACATTACTGACTTCGGTGAAGGAAAAACATCGTAAGGACCTGGACTTACAGTTTTATAAGTCTGAAATCGCCAACCCGTCTTGAGCAAGCGTGGTGATCAATGCCCATGCCTTCTCTAGGTATGAGAGTTTTAGAGTCACGCTGACCGCACGCTGACCGTCGGCGCTGACAGCCGAAACGTATGAACTTCAGATGTCAGCGCTGAGCGGTTGGCGTAATTTCATAGAATACTAAACTTTATATACATTGTCTTGTCAGACGACGGTCAGCGTGAGACTAAAATCAGCCTTACTATCATGGCGTAAATTTTTATCGTGTCACAGTAAAACCTACTCCATATATTTATTTATTCCTAATGTGCTGAAAGCGGCAACTGGGACCTACGTGTACATACATAGGTAATTTAATTCCGTCGCCTCCGTAAATAAATAAAGGATATGGCAGTCCTGATTTTGCCATTCATGGGATGAATTGGGCAATCTTGGTTCGGGGTGCTTCGGGTCTTTTTGACCCCCGCGATTGTGTGGGCGGATCTTTTGTGACTACGGCATTCGACGGGTTGAACGTTTCAATAGTTTGAAATAGTGGCGAGTAAGCTTATTATGTGTTTCGTTCCTTCGTGTATTTTTTTATGTGTTTGGTGTTACGAGGTGACGTACAGTTACTTCACCTTTTGAATCTACTGGATAAAGAACTTTGATAAATAAATTCGTATTTTTACACTACTGGCTCAGAAGGAAAGTAAATAAAATAGTTTTAGGTATAAGTTTTACTAACTAAAACAATCTGTAATCTGACCCGTACCCTCATTACGTAATAGACAATCAATTCGTTTTGAAACAGATTACTAATCCATTGCTTCATAAGTTCGAAATTTAATTCTGCTCTGCAACGTAATTATCGCATTGAATGTTGTTGAACTGTCAAAATGAAACAAATGATCGCTATCGCATTGCTTCTGCAAGATAGGTAATAGCCCTGCCGATGCTGTCATTTGCATATTGATACATATTGCCATTCTCAGGCAAAGATTTAAATCGTTAGATTCGCCCCATATCGCGTCAAAAGATAGTGCGTTTCTGTTTACTTTCGCCACCTCTGACACACAATGATGCAGTGATTTGACTTGATAGTCATGGAAATGCTGTTTAATAATGTGTGAGCTCAGCTCACTCTTCTCAGTATGGATACTTTACAGGCTTCTGACGACCCGTAACGACTGTCAAAGATTTAAGAATGACAACCGGGACCAACGGCTTAACGTGCTTTCCGAGGCACGCGGTGGTCTCGGTCACAGCAGCTTACATTGGATTAATCAGAAAAAAAAACGTTATCTGAATTATATAAACCGTAGATAAATCTTAATGAATGTTTTGTTGTATATCGGAATCTCATTGTATTCTACAGCTGGCGTGACCGGTTATGTGATGTAAACATTAATAATTGTATTACATAATTGCATTGTTAAACAGTGTTGGTTAATAACTGACTATAATTCATTATCCGTGGTTGACGTCTACAGAGTGCGTGGAATAATTAGCAGGTGATAAGTACATGCGTTCATTGTATTGTAATTATTAGATTAGACTTAGACTAAGCGAGGAGTTCGTGGCTAAGTAATAACAGTCGCTCGAGTCAAACAAAGGTTAAGCTAGATTAGATGTCAGTGCAGGGATGGGGGTGATAATCCGTTACATGCCGAGACTCTAACGTGCCTCGGAAAGCACGTTAAGCTGTTGGTCCCGGCTGTCATTCATAGATCTTTGACAGTAGTTACGTGTAGCCTTCTGCTACTTCTCTTCTTCTTCGTCGTTTCCGCAATGTTGAGGATCGTGACCACATACGATGCGTCTCCAAGCTATGCGGTCTTCTGCAGTGTAAATATTGGTCGCTTGGCAAATATTGTCTTCAATAGCCTTCTTGATCGCGTCTGACCATCTCACCGGTGCTCTGCCTTGAGTGCGATTCCCTTCCACCCTGCCTAGTAACATAGCCTTTTCAGACCATGCTTAGATGAACGCATATGTCCGAAAAAATTAGGTCACGCTCCTGGCATATTGTAGATAGCCGCTTGGTGATGTTGAGTTCCTTCAGTATAGATTCGTTCGTTCTCATGGCGGTCCATACGGGTAATCAGAAGCCTGAAAGTCTGACAACCATTCTTACCAAAGAGTATCGTGTTACCCAGTAACTGGGTTGTTGGGATACAGATAGGCAGTCATCATCATCTGCCTATCCTTTTCTCAACTATGTTGGGATCGGGTTCCAGTCTAATCGGATGCAGATGAGTACCAGTTTTTTACATGGAGTGACTCGAACCGTCGCGCGTCGCGTCGCTTGAGCCCAGTCTCCTGTCCCTCGCACACTCTCTCCGCTCAACGCTCTCTTGGACGCTAAGCCTGACTGTGATGTGTTCACGGAGGGTCCATATTGGCTCACCTAAAGTTCTTTGACCGAAATGGTACTTCCTAATGATTTGTAATCCGAATGATCACCCTTCCTAAAATTTTTCATCCTAAAGTTTTCATTCATACTATTTGTAGTGCGATGTTCATAACACTCATGTTTCCAAAAATTGTAATTAATAATATCATTAATGTAAATATATTTAAACTCCTACTGTTTTTTATCATAAAACGCTTTTATCCTACTGAGAAAACATAATCATGAACCAGATGCTTTGAAGGAAAAGGTTTGTTTTTAAACTATTTCTTGTGATAACAACTGTTCACATTTTTTACATTTAGCCATTTTATTTTTGGTTATTGTTGTTACATATTTATTACTATAACTATACCTGAGATAATTATGTCTAAAAACCAACTGTTTAGAATGATTAAAGGTCGTTTCACTGATTTTTGTCTTAAATGAACGAAATTCAGGTCAAAGTGTCGTCTTGGGGGCACTATGAAAAAAATACTTGGAATTTCGCGACCAATTTCGAGGTAGCGCTCGCCGGCCGCTGCCGCGGCACCGCTCGCTTCACTAGTTCGCTAGTTGGTCACAGTTCTAACCTAACCTAACCTAATCCTAATCTAAACAAAAAATATATGACTTTGAATAATAGTGTAAAAGATGGTTATGTTGAGAAAATATAGGAAAACAAATAAAAGTATAATAGATGTTTATTGCTACTGACATTATGAAGTTGAATGCTTCGGAATTATGAACATTAGAGACAGAGCAGTTAGGAATTGTGATTGTTAGGATGAAAAATGTTAGGAAGTACATTTTCGGATTTCCAATTATCGAGGTGAACTTTGGCGCACCCGTTCACGGACGAATGGAAGATCTTGCCAGTATGTCTGGAGTATTGTGAGATGAGCGTTTGACTGTCGAGTAGTTGTTTACGTTTGTTTAATAATTTAATGTATTTGTGTCTTTGTCTTTAACTAATGTAATGTAATGTAATTGGCCTTGGTGGTTTTATGTTAAAATTAATTAATAAGGCAAGAACATGGATGACATGGATTTATTTACCTTTACCTCAAAGGTTAGTAATGCATCAGATTAATTGCGGTCCCAATTCTAATTCCAACAAGCCACCCTTGATTCCATCCTTTTCATTTGCGCTCGTACAAAATAAATAGTCGATACTGGCGTATTTCGATCACGACTTTGCCCTCAGACTAAGTATATTATCCACTTTTATGACGCTCGTAAAGTCTCTCCCCTCCCTTCCCTCTTAGTGGGGAGTGAGCAGGAAAAATGTATTGGTTTCTCTTATTTTGAGGAACGTATGTTAGATGTCCTGATTGCGGATGGCCGGTAATAAAATTCGTCTGGTTACGGAATTTAAAAATGGTAAAAGCAGAGTTACCTAAGTCCGTTTTTTGGGGGGTGGGTGGTATAGATTGAGAAACAGGCCACAAGACTGAACATTACCAATTTGTAGATGCCATGTTTTCAATATAAAAAAACATAACATCACGCTTCTTATCCCCGGAGGGTTAGGCAGAGGTGTATCTATAGTACCTTCCCATTTCGCCAGTTTTGTTTAAGACCCACGTAAGAGGGTCTATTACCACCAACCGGGCAAAAATCCACGGGCTGCTGCTGGGAAACTCCAAATTGAAAAAAAAAATCACGGGTCCTCATACCTTTCAGAAGACAGCGATACTGCGGCAGAAATTGTTGTGCTGCACCAAAAATAGACCAGCGAGCGGTGGCCTCTTCTTTGTTGGAATACACATAGAACACTCTGTTCCTATTCATAGACGCAAATGAGCCATTTCAGCTTTAACTTTTTACGCACCTACGATGCCTCTGTAATATACGGCGGTGACCACCCTTTATTTCTTTTTCGTGTGGTTATTAGTATCAGAGTTTATGCCGCTCTTACCTAACCTCTGACTTGACTTCACATGTCGGTCGTTGAGAAATATCTCTCAGGCATGTGCCGGTTTCCTCATGATGTTTTCCTTCAACCGTTTTTGAAGCAAGCCAAACGCACATAAATCCGAAAAGTCACAGATGCGTGCTGACTTTTCCTACATTGGTCTCGAGTTCAGATAGCTATCACGGCTCCACCTGGTGACCACCCAGGTGCCTTATAAATCAATACCATTAGCTGCCATACAATATCACTTTAACACATTGTAACACACATTACAATTCAATAGAATCTTTACAGCCCGATCAGATAGGACATATAAAGTTTTAGTACACAGCTTACCTATAGCAGAACTGCCTCACAGGGGTTTACGTGTATGTGTTTATGAGCATCATAAATATGGCAACATTATTGATAATACTTTAGCCTTTTGTTGGTATTTTCATTCAAGTTTGAAAGGTGTTTTATGGGCGTTGATGCATAGCTTATTTTATGAGTTACATCTTACTTCATAATTATTATCATCATTGGCTTATTAGTATTGTATAATTGCAGAGCACATGTGTGAGTAAGTACTACGTACCTACTATAAAGCTACCATTTATTACGCAATATTATTTTCATCACCACTGCTCTTAAAACGGTGAAGGAAAACATCGTAAGGAAACCAGCATGTCTTAGAACCAAAATTTCGAAGATAAGTGACATCTATCTACCCGCACTGGGCTCGCGTGGTGGATTTTGCCCACTTCCTCCTACCGAGAGAAGGCCTGTGTTCCAGCAGTGGGAACATTATTAGACTGATTATGCTTCAAATAAATCGCAGTACGAAATTATCCTTAAGTATTTCCTAAGTGTGACTAGTAATAGTTCTGCACATCAGCTGTTTATTTCCCACGGAACTTGCCGAACTTTCCCGAGACACGGAGTGTCTTGGATTAGTTACTTCATTCTGTCAGAAATAAAAGTAATTAGCTATTCATTTTGTGCGAGGTAGAAAAATCGAATAAATGGTTCAACTCTTACTGCAGGAGAGATAAGAACGCTATGCGATGCGACGCGGTGAGTCGAGGGCCGAAATTTCACGCGGACGAAGTCGTGGGTAGAAGCTAGTGTTTATACAAAGCAGATGCCATTTACAGCCGGTCTTACGTCACCCTGCTGGAATGTCATTCCCTAACCTAACAAAAACTCTCGAATACTAACATAGTTACCCAAATCCGAACTAAATGCAACCGGCTACGAAAACGCAAGTGCACACTTTACGACTCTAAGTTTACGATCTGCGACAGTCTGTACCAGTTTACGACGGCGTCAGCAATAACTGACGGGAAGTCGTTTTAATGACGCGGCTAGTCTTAGTTACTTAATGACGTCTTAGTAACAATCGTTAATGCGCCGTGCTGAATGATTCCTGTGCTGTTTGCTAATTAGCTTTTTGTCATGTGTGAATAAACTGTTATTCTTCCGCCAGTTGTGTTGTTGTTATGGTTTGACTGAGACCGCAGTTCAGCGCTTTAGGCTGCCTGTCCACTTGAGCGGAGAGCAGAGGAGCCTAGCTGTGCCAATATTAACCAATGGAATTGCATAAAATCTCCGCTCCGCTTCAGTGGACAGGGATTTGCGAACAATTAAAAAAATTCGGAAACATGGTCATATGAGGCTATGAGAGTGAGGAAAGAGTGAGTACACCTGTGTGTCTGCGCACACTTGAGTACTATAGTATGCGTCGATGGTTAGCCTTGGCTGAGATGGGACGCTACGACCGATATTCGGCCATTATTTAAAGTCTTATTTAATAAGCCAAGAGCCTAGTTGAAACTGTGGGCTGTTACTGGGAGATTTCTTATGGAATAACCTTGCGATTGAACCTAGGAAGGGTAATGCGTCCATCAGAGGTCGCGCTTGTGTCTAATACAGGGTGGCGATTTAGTTACCTGTATCCGTCAAGGGGATGATTTTACCTGTTATACTAAACAACTTTTGCTATGAAACTCATATACTTACGAATCATAAAAAAAATACTTTACATACATGCATCGAAATAGTCTGTCTACGGTTGAATAGAAATTGTTTTTGTTTTCAGAAATGATTTTGAATGTGATAGACACGAGAGAGAGAGTTGGTTAGTATGGCTGGTAGAATCACTCCTTGACGGATGTAGGTGACTAAATCGCCATTCTGTATATCAAAGAAGCCGTCTACCAGAGGTCTACGTACTAATAACTAACACATTTTGCCTTCATTACTTTTGAAAAGAGGGTGAAACCACAGAATAGAACAGAATACGCACTCTCTATTTTAAGTATTAAGCTACAAGTAGGTACGTGGTAGGCTCGTCTTGTCGGGCCAAATCAGTGAGCGTAAGGTAGTCAGAAGACCTCAGATTTACGCGGTAGAAAGAGAGGCAGCTTCTACGGGAATATAGTTGTAGGTAATTAGCGCTGTGCGACTTGAATTGCACTTTATTGTGTCGTAGCAAGAGTCACTTTTTTATATAAAAGATTTTGCTGAGTGAAACATCTCTATTAATCTGTGGTACAACAAAATTGTGTTACAACAAGAGAGCAGTGGTGGACCAGTGGTAACGGCCCCGAGTTACGAGTTGTAGGTCGTGGGTTCGAACCCAAGCAGGCGCTTTACTTTGTGTAAATAATTTCATCACCACTGCTCTCAAAACGGTGAAGGAAAACATTGTGAGGAAATCGGCATGTCTTAGAACCATAAATTCGAAGACATGTGACATCTACCAACCCGCATGGGCCCGCGTAGTAGATTACAGTCCACACCCTCTCACAGAGAGGAGGCCTGTGTCCCAGCAGTGGAGACATTAATAGGCTGATTATGATTATGACAACAAAAGTAACTATTTCACTCAATCTCATTTCGTTCCATGACCATATGTTAATGTTACTCCAGAGAATTAACAAATCGTATTTATAAAATGCCTTTCTAACTACAATTAGTTTGAAAGGCACACCTCAAAGGAGCCGATAAAAGTTATTTAGAAACGCATTAGCTATACTACGGTCAGTTAAAATAGCGTGTTAAGTTACATTAACACATTTTTATTGTAGTATTGTTAACTGTTGTTAACCCGGAACAGAAGGTTATAAATAGTTATTTTTTATAGTTAATGATGTTTATCTGTTTCTGTTAAAAGGAATTTAATTGATTGCTTGTTGATAGTTTTTTAGAATCAATTTATGAAATAACATCACGCCTGTATTCCACGAAGGGCTAGGCAGAGGTGTACCCATAGTACATCCACATTTCGATGTAATAGGGGGCGAGCCTATTGCCATCAACCGGGCACAAATCCAGACTCCGGGATGCTACTAAGAAATTCCTGATGGAAAGAGCCCAATAACCTTTTGACCGACTTGGGAATCGAACTCAGGACCTCATGCTCAGCAGTAGCGCTCGCGACCACTAGACCAACAAGGCAGTTCAATAAAAAATCGATAAATATAAAAACAATAGCTTTTGCCCGCTGCTTCACCCGCCGAAAACATATGTGTCCGAAATTATCCAAAGGGAACGTAATATGTATCCTTTGTCGTAATCCAGGTCATGGTCTACCAGTGTGTCAAATTTCATCCAAATCCGTTCGGCCATTTTACAGTGAAGGTGAAACAAACAAACAAACTTACTTTCACATTTATAATTTTAGGATTTTATTAATTCAGACATTTTTAAGCTTTTAAAATTGGGATAAGGGCTAGAGAATGTTTATGAAATTCATACTTTTTAATAATAGAGTTAAGAATGTTAGTGTAGTGGTTACACCGCCACATACGAACTACACAGCGAAGACATGACGTCACTCAATTCCTACATCTCGCAGTTAGAGTTTACCAAGCGAAAAACATAGATAAGACTATCCGAAATCAACATAAGGGCAGTTGCCCGCCAGACATAACACCCGTCTGGTCGGAGGATCCTCTCTTTTCTATGGTGGATGAGTGAACTTTACACCCTGTTCCTCATACCTTAAACACTGAAGCTTAACAAACTTAAAAATGAGTGTGTTTATTTTATACGCTCTCACTGCTAACCTACTGAAGCGTTTTTGATAAAATTTGCCCTAGATTTAGTAGAGAGCAGGAAGCGTGGTTTGATATCATAATGTTGATAATAAGAATTTTAAAAACCGGCCAAGTGCGTGTCGGGCCACGCACAATGAAGAGTTCCGAAGTTGGGATGAATTTATCCTAACCAAAAATTTTATTTTGTAGTTGAAAAAATGTTCTCCCATACATCGATAAACGTCAAGATCATTTCTCCAACTGCTAATGTAAGTTTGTAACAAGAAAAACATTTTTTTTTTAAGTTTTCTACTTATTTACGACTATCGGACTTTTTCTTTACTTGTGCTGTGAGACTTTCCTCTTGCCAAATTTCATGATTCTAGGTCAACAGGAAGTACCCTATGGTTTTTATTTATTTGCGAGTATCGAAATATGTCGCATAAATGGCTGTATTTTTGTGTCGACTTAAAAGCTTGATTTTTTTTAGAGCCTTAAGGAACCGTAGACCTACATAATTTGATAGTAATTTCAACTTGATACCTCCACGCGTTCCTAAGAAAAAGAGTCTTGATAGAGATACAGGCGGACGGACGGACGGAACTATTTGTCCCTTTTTTCCTACCAAAAATCAAATTCTCAGAATTATTCTTCAAATATAACCCCATACTGCAGATACTTCCCTATTTCGCACGCACCGCACGCGCGTCCGCACTCTGATCTTTCTTTATTTATTATTATAAATAATAAAACCGGCTTCCACTCCTCTAGTTATCCAGGAGTGAAATATGTCGTTTGCACGACTTATCCGCGCCTTATTCGGCAAACAAGAAAACCAGAACATTACGCCAACACAAATAGGTGCTTGCGCAAATATTCGGTGCAAATACAGCCCGGAGAGGAAATAAATAAACCGGGAAGCAAGTGAGAGGCTTGTAAGAATTGAAACTGGATGGCGCAACAATAGACGGAGAGGAAAGTTTTGCTTGTTATTTTACTGCTGTAAACTTGCCATTTGCCATATACTTAGTGTAGATTTCACCAATGAAATTGAACACGTTCAGCACACCTAAACGCGTTCAGCTGTCAGTGTACAATATTCCATAACAATTATGACACTTACAGCTCTTGAACGCGTTTTAGAAATGCCGATCGCGTTCAGTTTCAATGGTGAAGTCAGTCCTTAATATATTTACTTGATTGCTAGTTGATTCACTGATAAATAGTGCTTAAAAATCCCACGTTAGCACTCGATATAAGGATAGTCATCTAGTCATATTAACTACAAGGCCTGATAATACTGTGCACAATCACACACAAGTGACTTGTCTGTTCCAGTTCTATCAAACTCACGTGCATAAAACACCTGTTAGTCACAAGTTCTATCTAATGAAGTATAGATCAGGCACATGAGAAGGCACTACGTGACTGGGCTCAGTGCGAAGAAAATGTAAATGAAAGCTGAAAAATCTAATAGAAGAAAGAAAAAAAGAAAGATACGTTTATTTGTCACACTGTATCCACTCAGTATAATGCTGTGCTATGGGGGAACCACAGCACAGCGCTGATTTTACCCGAAACACGTCACCTCGTTCTAGAGTTATGAATAAAATTCGTTTTCAATAATTACCGAGTCTGATCACAACTAATACTCAACTACACTCAAGCCACTTCCCTTAACCCTACACTCGTTCAGGCATTAGGCCGTAAAATTTTGAACAGTGGGCCTTCACACGTAGGTAACGTTGTAAATAAGACTTTACAACTTTCGCCCCCACTCCCTGCCCCATAGCCCATGGGGGTGATTCTGAACTGTGTGACGCAATAGATAATTAATTAGAAGGTTGTTAGCGAAGTTGGTGCGATAGTCGTATATAATCCTACGCATGCGGGTTTGGGAAGTTTTTAATGTGGTTATGTTACGGTTATGTAAGGATATGCTGGTAATTCAGGGCCATGAACGTTTTCATCTTTGATACGTAGGGCACGTAATATAACAACGCCTCAGCGTTGTTACTTATCAATGGAAACTTTTTGATGTGTAAGTCCACGTTCGAACGGACGTATTTTTATCACGGCGATTTTTTTTCGTACACTGGATTTTTAACTCTCGGCACTGAGCCGAGCATTGAGAATCCAACAGAGCGCATCCAGGGCGTATCTCAGCACGTCAAGAAAGCACGCTGTTGCATATTCAACTCTCGACGCTAAGCATAGCGTCGAAAATCCAATACGCGAAAAAATATCGCCGCGATTTTATTATGTCCGTCGAACGTGGGATCTTTCCTCTTGCTTTTCTGCAAATCTTTCCTCTCGCTTTCTTGCTTTTCTGTCTATGAGCGATTTCGTGAAAAGGGACGGAAGTGTATTACCGGAAGCCGGGTAGCGCGCGCTATTTGATTTGACCAATGACCGTGCTTGGTGCTAAAGTTGGCCATCAGAAACGAATTTGACGAGACCCCGCCCTTTTTATGTTGCTTAATACCTTAATTTTGCTTATTACCAAGGTGAGATGCTAGATGTTACACTTCATACGCGACTTCTTTAGGGCTCGCTCTTTTTTTTATTTGTCAAACACAAGTTAGACCTCTTCTAACCTTAAACCTTCAAGGTGGTAACCTCAAACATTCTGTTTTTTATTTTCTTTTTGAAGTGAAAATTTCTTTAGAAGAAGAAAAATCATGGAATTCGCGTCATCGTTACCTAATGCTCGAACGAAATACATCAACGCGAGAATCAAAATGTTACTTAGTTTTCACTTATAGAAGTGAAAACTAAGTAACTTTTTGATTTACCTTTTTACATAATTTTTTTTGTGAACTTTTTTTTTTTTGGTTATGGTATCTCGCTGGTCAACCTATCTAAGATTGTCGGCTCGTCGGTGCTTCAATAAATTAAGGCCTCCAGCCAGGGCTTAAAACTTACAAACTAAGCGACTACACGCTAAGAGCACCCTTTGTGGGGTACGGACCTCGTCTTAGGGCTTCGCTGGGGCAGGACAGCAAGGGACGGGTTGGATCGGATTAAGAGCTGATCGTAGCAAGAAACAAAGCGATCTAAAGCCCTTAGTAACAAAAACAATGTGTTATAAACTATCGCGTGCTGCTAGGTTATTCTTTCTAGCATTATTAGCTTATCTCACTGAAATATTCCTTCCCGCTTAATTTATTTTGTTGAAGAATTTTTGACTAAGAGTTTTAATAAGCCTTATCACGGTGGTTCTTTGTTCCGGGTCTTTTGAGGTTAAATACTTAGTTTCAGAAATCAGCAGTTAGTTTATTACAGGCGTGCTTGCACGAACGAGTAATAGACTTTCTGGAGTAAAACTACGAGTAAAATGCTAATCACGTTAGTGATTAAGATTTTAGTAGTGTTTTAGCTAGTGTTTTAAAAGATGAAAATTAATAAGCTTGTCGTATACAGGGTGAGTATTGAGTATAAAAATCTAAAGTGTGTGTTTCATAGACTCAGACCAAGGAAAAAGAGATCGAATTGATGAAAATTTTAAGGTTCAAAACTGAAGGGAAAAAAAAGAAATCGAACTATTGGGGCTATGGCTAAAGAAGTTAATAACTTTTGGATAATAAAACTGTTTTTAGTAAATGGGTATTCAGATTTAAAATGATCCGTTTCTGATAAGTTTAAGTTAATGGTTGGACCCTGCAATGGCATTAGAAATATTATAAAAACGAAAAAACCGACCACGAGGGATTCCGTAACCGTTCCGTAGAGGGTTTACGTCGTACGGCATTTCATACAAACTTTCAAGCCCTTATTTTTCGAAATGACTGAACCGATTTTAATGAAACTTCATAAGCATATGCAAGATACAAAGGTCTAAAAACTTAGTTAAGAACATTTTCGAAATGTCTTATTTAAAAGCAGATAACTGGAAATCTCTGTTTCTATGGAAAATTAAAAATCGGTCTAATTTGGCTGTAACACTATTTTTCGAAAATATTCTTAACTAAGTTTTTAGACCTTTGTATCCTGCATATGCGTATGAAGTTTCTTTAAAATCGGTTCAGTAATTTCGAAAAATAAGGGCTTGAAAGTTTGTATGAAAAGTCGTACGACGTAAACCCTCTTAAGATCGAGCAAAAAACGCCGAAAAGAACACGTTTCTTGTCCTTTAAATATCAAAAATTTCAACTATCTACCAATTACGGTTCATGAGATACAGCCCATTAACAGACGGACGGACAGCAGAGGCTTAGTAATAGGATGCTTTATAAAGTAGTGTAGTGTGAATCATGTCCATCAAGTACTCGATATTCATTATCACACAGTATAGTTCTAAGGTTATTGCATCAATTATATTCCCACAAAAATAAAATTCTTTGCGCAAGAGTATCGTGATCGTATTTGGCCCAGAATAACATTTATTTTTATAACCCACTTTAAATACATGTGTTATGTTAAATTGTAGGTACTGTATGAATACTAATCCTATATAAATGCTATCAATAATTTTTTGACCTCTCAAAGTGGAAAGTCTAAAGAGTATTGATGGCCCGGTAGTATCGGCTCCGACTTACGAGAGTATGTCGTGAGTTCGAACCCAGGCAGGCACTTTACTTTGCGTATTTAATTTCATCACTACTGCTCTCAAAACGGTGAAGGAAAGCATCGTGAGGAAACCGGCATGTACTAGAACCAAAAAATTTTTAGACATGTGACATCTACCAACCTGCACTGGGCTGGTGTGATGGATTATGGTCCATTCCCTCTCACAGAGAGGAGGCCTGTGTCCTAGCAGTAGGAACATTATAGGCTGATTATGCAAAGTGGCGCTGATTGTTAAGGTTAATGTCAATTTTCTGTCAAAATCGGGACATTTGAATTTAGTTCCTATTTCTTCCGCGTTCCCAGTTATAATGGACTTTGAGTGTTGATAGTTAAATCGTGCAGATTATTTTGATATTGATATATATTAATGTACCATTGGTGTGCTAATAATTTTATTGCACGACTCTTAATGCGAAGCATTATAGTGTGCTCTACGATCGAAAAATTTTTTTGCCCCATTTCTGTAATTGTTTTTATTGTTACACTCCTGCTAGTACACAGAACCTACTTAATTTATATACCATTGTATAGATGATTAAATGGAGATAAATATTGTACTTTTTATCAATTGATTTAATGCAGTAGAAATGGAAAAAGCATCAAAATAGTTGAAAAAAAATTCCTGTCCGTCAATTTATGAACCCTGAAAACATTGTAGCTTGCGATAAAATCAATTAATTGAGTCAAATTTTTTTTTTATACATTTGTTTCAGCCGTAGAAGGAACCCTATTGAAAATGGCTCTTTTATTCAAAGTAGTTTAATTATAATTAATAAAATACTAACTAAAATATAATATCTTTATCTAAATATTTCCAACCTTTGACTTAAGTTGCCTAGCAACCGCCAAGTAAATATCTTTGTCAGTCTTTGACATTACGACTTCATGAAAAGTTATAAATTGTTCATTTTTGTTAGAAACTATGTTTTGAAATTCTTTTTCGTTTATGAATGAGTGTTATGTATGAGGCGTGCACTTTTGGATTTTCCAAACTATTTGAATTTGTAATCAAAAGGAGAACACTACTCTGATATATGTAATTTTTTTTTTTAATGATCATGATCCTATCAACGTAGGCTTCACCGTTTTACTGCTGGGGAGTTTTTTGCCCCACTTCTTCTTTCCAGTGTAAGCACTAGGAAGTGGTGAAGACTGGGCGTTTTGGGGGGGCTGTCTTATGTAATTTTGACGTTCGAAAAGTGCTGATTCTGAGATTAGTTTGAATAAATTTATTTATTTATTTTTTATTTGTATTTATTCAGCGTCGCACAAGTGTCGCACTTAGGACCTAATTATAGCGGGATGACCTAACCAACTAACTATGGCTGGTTAAAAAAATGAGCAGTACTAATTTCTAAGAAATCCATGTCTAGCTACAGGCTCAGACTTATAAGAAGTTTTTCCAAATATTCCTTTTAGTCATTCTTCAAAGACCAATGACCCGTATTATGTCGGCTTACAGACATGTTCCATTGTACAAGTACGTGTGCTTCAGATGCCCCTAAAAAAACAATTGAACTCTATTCGTGCACCACCTTGAATATAATAACAAATAAAAAACATAAAAAATTAGAATCCGATAGTGATCGTTAGCGTTGTAGGCACGTGCAAATCCGCCACGGTTGCGCAAGCAACTGGTTGCATAATGCGAAGAAAATAACCACTGACATTGGCACTACTTAGTGAAAGTATCGCCTACATCCAACACTTCTCAAGAAGGAACTCTATTTTCCAAAAAATAAGGTCCAGTTTTCTTTATAACTGTCGCTGTATACCACTAGCCAACGCGGTCAACGCGTTCTTTTTTCAAATCGCCAATGATGTCACGTTGTGGGTTGACACTGGCCGATATAAAGTTCGACCACAGATAAAAAAGTTTCGGGTGTTGTCAATAAAAAAATGGAGTTTGGCCCAGTTATTGAGTATTCGGGGAATTCTTGTGTTGTGTACCGTGAAAGGAAGCGTGGGTAGAGTTTGTAGATAGACGGCTGACCTAGTGAAGGTCGTGGGGGCTATTAAAAGTAGGTGGCTAATAAAACATTTGATATGGGTGTTATGGGAAAGGTCTTTGTCCTGTAGCGGATATCTCTCGACTGTTATCCAATTACGATAATATTGTGAACTGTGATGGTGGTGACGAATCGGCCAATATTTAAATCCTCATAAAGGGTGGTCCACTTTCTGGTTAGAAAGAAAGAAAAGAAAAGAAAGAAAAATTGTTTATTCTGCACAAACAAAACGCACTTTTAAAATAAAACATAAAATACACAGGTACAAAAGTAGCCAAAAGCCTCGTATTCAACCAGTAAAATAAAATAAAAAAAGTTGTACAGTGTTGCTCATTGGTTGATATCAAGGCCACAGATCAAAGGCAATATTGCGTAATTACAAGCTAAATAGTGACTATGATAGTCTGTGGTAATTACTGTTGCGACATTGGCAAATGACAACAACAACATCACAAAACAAAACAAAATGCCGATTGCAGAATTATACTACTTTTGTAACAAAATAATAGTATGAAAAATCTGCGCGCCGTATCTGTGCATGAACAGGTTATTGCTCAGCTAATTGCCGTGACTTCGGACGAACCTAACGTCAACAGCGCTGGTTTTCAGCAATCACCTATGGAATGACATATTGACGTCCCCTGCGTGAACAATAAAATCTGGTAAGTATTATTCTTCACTGAAATATGAAGGTAATTAGTCTGTGGAAATATGCGTGATTCAGCTGAACATAGTATGTACATACATAATGTAATAAAAATATATATCTGTATTTGTGCGTAACATAAATTTAAGAAATAATAATAAACTAAAAACTAAGTAAGACCATATTTCTATGAGTTCATAAAATATTTACTATAATAAGTGTGCTATGGTAGTAAGTACGTAATTATTATAAACGTTGTGTAGTGTGGTGTGTTTGAGTAATTATAATAAGTTCAATAATAGACTAACAATCCATAAGTAGGTAACTATATTGATACACCATGGATGGTAATATTGCGCACTATAAGCGTATCATCATCGATGGCATGGCGGCCATTTGCATTACGGTACGCGTCAAGGCATGGGGTTGGCAGCAAATAAGCTAATTTGTACAGCTTGATCAGTGTTTTATATGGATTTCTTACTATTGTTTTAGTGGGATGATATGGATCCATTGATGTACGAAAGAGTAAGATCCACCGACCTATGGAATGCAATACTTAACCGATCATAATCGTAAGTGTTACTAGTAAGTATAGTATTGCATTACTAAATTAAATTAACCATAAATCCCAGCCTAACATTAAATAAAATTGTTACTTTTAATCTTTCTGAACTTTATTGAGTTATAATATTATACCTATTGTCATATAGATGATGCAAGAAGGACACACAGCAAACACGACATAAATAATTGACGACCACCACTCCCCTGTGATAATGACAATGACACAGACCGCACTCAAACAGGGAGGAATCAAACAGAGACCACTCACACTGTTGGAAACACATATCCATTGCCCATAGGCCATGACCCTTGAGGTAAGTACAAAAAGAGCAGCTATTATTACTAATTTTAGTTTTACACTCATGTGGATTTCTGTATCTTCATGTAATATTTCTTCAAGGTATTCAAAAAATGCTTTTTTGTTCTCAGGACTCTTACTGGTGGAGGAATGTTATTCCAACAGTGTGTGGCGGCGTATTTGAAGCTCCCCCTGAAAGCCGCGGTTCTATGCTGTGATGTACAAAGAGGATTGGTAGAAAAACGTGGTTCGTATTTGCTCTGTCTCCAACTTAACTTCTCAAAGAGGTAGTGTGGTTTTTGTGTAGTTACTACTCCAAAAAGTAAGCCAGCCATATGCAACTTTCTCCTAGCAGCCATTTTCAAAATATTATTGTCATTTATGAAAGGAGTGACATGACTTCTACGTGGTATCTTTACACAGAACCGTGTACATGCATTTTGTATTCGCTGTATCAGCTTCTCTGTTCTAGCTAACAGGCATGGGCCATACACGGTATCACAGTAGTTAAGTCTTGATAAAATTAGGCTATCCACTAATTGTTTACGTAGGTCAACACTCAGGCAGTCTCTAATTGAATACAAGAGTTTCAATCGATAAAAACAATTTCTCATTGAGTTACTAATGTGTTTCTCAAATCGAAGTACAGGATCAATGGTTAACCCTAGGTTGCATGCTATCTCTACCCTCTCAATTTTTTCCCCCCTTATGACAACTTCTGGCTTGGCTGACAGTATAGCGCTGATCATTTTTCTACTTCCTAAAACCATAAATTTGGATTTCAGTGGATTTAATACAAGTGAGTTATTATCTGACCATACCACCACTCTTTCAAGATCGTCATTGATTTTTTCCACTGCCTCTAATGTATCAGCTGGCTTAAAACTTATATATAATTGGATGTCGTCTGCATACATATGATACTTACAATGCTGGAATGACATAATAATGTCTGCGCTGTAAAGGATATATAAAAGGGGCCCTAGAATTGATCCCTGAGGCACACCACGTAGTACTTGATGAGGGGGGGATGACATCTTTGACCCATCCTCCTTCTGGATTTCAACGAGCTGTGACCTATTTTGCAAGTAACTTGCGAACCACTGTATTGTTTCCGTTGTAAACCCATAATAGGCCAACTTAGAAAGTAACAGCGTGGTGTTTATTGCATCGAAGGCCCGCGAAAAATCAAGAAGTGCAAGGATTGTTCCTTCTCCCCTGTCCCTTGCTTCTAGGATATTTCCTACTACGTCAGAGAGGGCAGTAGCCGTCCCACGCCCTTTCCTAAAACCAGACTGAAGATCAGGGAGCATATTATTTACTTCCAAATATTCTAGCATTTGGTTATAAACCACCCTCTCTAAAACTTTCGATAGACAAGGCAAAATGCTAACAGGGCGTAGGTCTTTAAAAGTACTTGGGTTACTAACTTTGGGTAAAGGACGCACAATAGCACACTTCCATAAGTCAGGGAAAGTGTGGGTGTTTATTGACTTATTTACTATTGTAGTGATAGACTGAAGGGTGGTAGGTAACGTTAGCGTTATCATATCTAGACTCACTCCATCAATCCCTTTAGCATTTGATCCCAAGCTCTTAATAATTTTCGAAATTTCTTCCTCATTAACATTTCGTAGCTCAAATTGGGTTTCACTAAATCTATTTGTATCAAAATATGATAGTTGCGATGAGGGCAGTGTGCACTGACCTGGTACATTCAGAAATGCCTTGTTTATTTCGTCTGGGTCATTAAATTGTCCGGGAAGCATGCCATCACTATGGTCTGAGAATACATCTGATTTAAGACTTTTCCAAAGCTTTTTGGGGTTTTTTATCTGACTGTTAATGTGCCTGTCAAAGTATACCTTCCTTTCCTGCATTAGCGCTGTAGCAGCTTGTTTTTTTAAATCCAAATAATATTTCTTAGTGGTATCTAGCTTGTCCTCATGATAATTACATTTTGCCTCGTCTCGCAGCCTAAACATAAGTTTAATATTATCTGTGATCCACGGCGTTGGTCGATCTCTAAATATCCTACTTTTTATGGGGGCATGTAAGTCAAATAATTGTGAGATAAATACATTAAAATAATCAACCATGCTATTAACATCTGGCAGGTAATCAATTTCAAACCATGGTATTAGTTCCAAATCCACAGCAAAGTAATCCATCAATATATCTCTTAGAGGCCGATATACAACTAGCCTAGGTTTGCTACTTACCTTCTTTATGACAGTGTCACATACAATAAATGAATGATGACCAAGTTCACTGACATGACTGACTAGTACATTACGAACCCCTACATCGGTACAGATCACGTCTATGAGAGTACTACTATCCCCTACAAAATGTGTTGGTGACTGTACTACCTGATTTAGATTGGTGTAATTTAGGAATTCCATCATCTCATTAGTTTTTATATTGTTCGTATCCAATAGATTAACATTGAAATCCCCCAGTAATACCAAATGATCGTACGGAGCCAATGCACTGATACTGTCAGTTATTCCATCCAGAAATTCTGTCAAATCAAACCAGGGTGGCCTGTATGCAGTGCCAATCAACATTCTTCTACCATTGATAGTTAGGTTCAACCACATCTGTTCAACATCAGACCGCTCTGAGTGTGACCGTACGCGCGCCCTAACTCCCGTTTTAATGTAAAAAGCTACTCCCCCGCCTCGTCCCCCGCGTATAGTCGCAGGGCGCGGCACGTGCTTCAACTTATATCCCGGAACCTTAGGCGCGCGACCCTCTTCCCCAGGTCTCAACCACGTTTCGTTGATTGCCATTATATCCACTGAGTGTTGAGACATGGCGACCAGGAACTCGTCCTGGTTAGTTGCAAGAGAGCCTGCATTGAATAAACCAAACTTTAATGCCTTTGACTTAATCATTTTATGAAAAGAGTAAAGGCTGTATAGGTGTAATTATTTAGTAATGATAGTATGTTATTCATATATTTATTATAGCAATGTTGTTTATTTCTTTTGTGTAAATAAATAACTGTGTTACCTTTGAAATAATGATCCCAATAATTATGAATTAAAAATAATATATATCTATTGTTTGTAAATAAAGTTGTTGTTAGTGTGTAGATAATAATATGTGTACATAATATAACTATGTTCCTCGTATTACTGCTGTACTCACTTTGGAACTCCCACCTTCCCAGATCACGACAGATACGACACACAGACACCATGTTTAATACATTACTACAAAAAGAAAAACTATTGACTCGTAAACAAAAGTGTGCAGCATCAAACAAACAATTATTTGTTAGAGTCCGTGCATGGTCCAATAAACTTTTCGATGTCTTCCCCAGATGCGATTCTGTGAGTGGATTCTCCTGGTTTTTGCCGGACCAAGATGCGACCGTGGTTCGTCCAGACGAACCGCCATCCATGAATCCCTGCAGCAGCCCTTGTCTGACGAAATAACTGCTGGTTCACCTTGGTTAGCCTCTCATTGACGAAGAAACGTACAGGTTTCCCAGAGAGGCCAAGACTCTCTGTCGTAGCATCACGTCGCACGCGGGCACCCTTCAAAACGGCGTCTCGATGATCACGTCGAGCGAGGCGTACCATGATAGCGCGAGGGCGGGGCTCTGTTGACATTATGGGGCTTGTCGCTTTTATGTGTCTGCCGCCCACTCGCTCCGCGCTCACGATGTCGCGGTCCTCCAAAGCGACTCCCAGCTTCGTGGCAATTAGCTGAAAAAGGTGCGTTGGGTTTTCCGCTTGCGACTCAGGGATGTTCGCTATCACCAAATCATTTGCCATTAGCTCTTGATCCCTTTCATTGAGGTCCCTCCTGAGCTGCTCAACCACACTCTCTACCGCACTTAAATTTGTCGAATCACATCCGGTGTCGTGCCGGTTTTCAAGAGCCTCCAATCTGGACTCCAACCGATCCATACGGGTGTGACTCGAGTCGTGAGAGGCCTTCAATTCTGCCACGTCCTTCCTAAGCTCCAATACCTCCAAACGTAAGGTACGTAGCTCCTCCACTACAAGTTTTAAAGCAGAGCCCAAGTCCTGCGGGAAGTCTGTGCCTACGTCCCCAGTCCCGATGCGGGGAGGCGTCAACGGCTCGGCAGTTGACAGAGGCGTCGTCGGATGCACCAACTCTGTTGATCCCGTGGGCGACGCGGGCTCCACCGCCGTCACAGCGGGCGGTGTTGGCATTGGCATGGACGCCGGCTCTTCAACCTCCGCCGCACAACCTCGTACCGGCGTTTCGGCCTTGTTATCTCTGCGGACATTCTTCTTGCACTCAGGGCAGTGCCAGTTGGAGACAAAGGGACCTTTCGAAGGGAGGCTGACGCACACTCGGTGATAAGTGCCACTACATTTTGTGCACCTCGCTGTGTCAGTTGCTGACAAAAATTTGCCGCATCCACCGCACTTTAAAACCATACTTGCAATATAGGTCAATGAACTTTCTTACTTTAGTAGGTACACAAGAGTATGTTTACGTTTGTGATTTGACGTTGTCAATATAGACGCTAACACTATTATCAGTTACACCACATCAACCATTGACAGTTTGACGTCTCAAACTTATTTAGAATGTAATAATGTGGGTATATAAATATGGCTTGGAGATTTGATATATGTTTACAGCAAGAATTAAGCACTATAGGAGATCTCACGAGATCTCACTACACTATATAATCTGTATTATACTTCTATACACTTTATTAAATACTTTTTGGCACTAAATCGACGTTATTTTATTTTATTTCCGCGAAAAATCAAGGCAACGATCACACCAGTATAAACGTCAAAACGTCACTCCGAAAGAGCCGTTAGTGAATAAATTTCCATTGAATTTGATAACGTTTGTTCTAAAAGTGGAAGTTGTGTAACAGGAAACATAATTTCCGAGTATTATTGAATAACAAAGTTGTTTATAATTTCAATATACTGCATGAATGAATTTATGCTTTCTCAGTTAAGAATGGCGTATATTTAACTGTTTAGGTACAAAGCTTTTGTTAGTAGTGATAGCCTAGAGCCATAGGTCTTGAGTCCAAACCAAAGGCACGCACCTCCGACTTTTCGAATTCATGTGTGTATTGTATAATTATCACTTGCTTCAAAAACGGTGAAGACAAACATCGTGAGGAAACCGGCATGCCTGAGAGAAATTTCTCTTTCATGTGAAGCCAAATCAGAGGGGCGGCTTTAAAAACTCTGACACCCGGTTACTCACTAACCACACGAAAAGAAGAAGAAGAACTGTTTAGTATGGATTCTCTGGTGAGAAGAGGCTACCTCAATCCTCCCATTTGTCCTTGTGGCGCTTGTAAAGTTTTGTAATTGCAGTCACCAATTGGCAAGCCAAGGGGGTATCGTGTAAGTACTCAGCTGCTTTCAGTTAGAATGAAAGCCGGAAAAGACTGGGCAGATGATGAGTACTGGCTGGCTTTGGTTTCGTAGGTAACAATAACAGCTGTCCAAATACAGAGCGAATTTTGACACCTTTATGTCAAATACTGGTGAAAATGACAGATTTTATTGAAGGCCAAAAAACTATGATGGCGCTGGTTTCTTAGAGCTCCCGCAGACATACAATAATTGTAAGTCATAAACTCACGCCTTCTTCCCATGGGGGTAGGCAGAAACTACAGAACGCGATGGCGTTCTGTAGTTTCTGCCTACCCCCATGGGACGATCCTTACATACTCCTTTTGCCTCGTTTACGTTCATACATCAAATTGTAAGTCTATTTACTATTACCACTTACATTTGTTTTTAAAGGTTCCCGGGATTCCAATACAATAATGTAGTTACAATTTCCACACTCAGAAACGTCATCCAAAAACCGATTAAACACCACCACCAACAAAAATTAAGTCATTTTTAAACTGTCCTATTTTGACTGGCAGGGTTCAAATATAGAATTGGCCAAATAGAGTAACTTATTAAGATACCGATTATTACCAATACCGATTTAGTTGGAAAAGATGTGAGGGCAAGCATATGTCAGTATACTTAAAGGTATACTCTGCGATTTAGTCGGTCAACTCATAATTGTAAATCTGCGGTCGCTCCATGAAAACTCATTCACAACCACCTTTACTACTGGCCAAAATTTGGTTACCATCCTCTCACTAAAATATGTATGAAGTAACACAATTACCCATACACAAGTTACTTTACAAATAAAGTCACGTATGTCTAACCACGATGCAAAATCGTGCGATACGATAAGCTAACTGTAGTTACTTCGATCAATGATGAAACTCGTTTGGTAATAGAGAGCTAAGGATTTGTTAATGTGGCCACAATCTACACATACTTGGTTTCTTCACGATAGTTGTAACAATATGTGTTGTAGTGGTATTTGTGTGCAATTGATTGCTTTGAAAGGTAATGGATAGATGAGAGTGGGTGATGATTTGTGATCGGATATTCGGATGCATATTTACCTAAAGTTGAGATGTTGGCTATTATGGAAAGCACTTTTGTATCCAAAAATATCCCGGGATCCCGGGATCAACAAATTTTGAGTTCTGAGTATAGAATCGAATGTATATTTACTTACGTGTTGACTAATATGCAATGCTTTTTTGTATCGATCGTAAAAATCTCGCGATTCCGGAATTGATTTGTTTAGTACTTTTTGATTATAGAAATGCTAGCTAATGTTGTAAAGTAGTTTGCCAAATTGACATAGCACATAGCCACAAACAATTTGAAGCCTTGAGTTTCGTAAAAAAATGTTTACAGTAGGTATATACATTTTTATGTTAACACCGCAAAAGTAACCTTCATAAGAGGGCTGATAAGTCGTTTCCATAACATGTAACTGATCCCGGAATTTAATCAATTCCGGGATTTATATAAAGAAAAAAAAAATTTAAAGCCACTCCCATAATTTCTTAGCCAAAACGTAACTTTAGGTAAATATGGATCCGAACATCCGATCACTAGTGTTGATTGAGCTCAGTGGCGTGCAATTGGAGAGACTTAGGTATGTTCGGCTGTGGACTTCTTCGTTCTTCCTTTAGAGTGGTTAGTAACTTACCTGGTGTCAGACTTTTAAAGCTGCCCATGGGTCTCTGATTTGGATTCACATGCCGTCGAGAAATTTCTCTCGGACATGCTGGTTTCCTCACGATGTTTTCCTTCACCGTTTTTGAAGCAAGTGATAAATATACAATACGCACATGAATCCAAAAAGTCAGGTGACCTGGGTTCGAACGCAAGACCTATGACTTGGCAGTTTGACGGTGGTACTACTAGGCTGTCACTGTGGACTGTTGCAGGGTGATCATGATTAAATACCCATACACATTCATACATATACTAACGCCTTCTTCCCACGCGGGTAGGCAGAAACTACAGAACTACGATCTGCTACGATCCTTACATACTCCTTTTGCCTCGTTTACGGTCATACACGCAAGCCGGTTGCGAGGACTACGCACCTGTCCTTTCTGAAGAACATCACCAATAAGGTCAGTGTATGTCGTCCTAGGGCGTTCCCGGCGTTTCCAGTCACATCTGACTTGTAAATACATTTTGTAAGTCGCCTTTCATTCATCTCTCAACGTGACCAAACCATTTCAGTATACCCTTTTCAATTATTGTTACTACATCTTCTGATGATGTAGTATTAAGTTGGTAATTATGGCGATCTCTGTATGACATATTATAAGCCTAGAGAATTTTGTTTGACTCGGCACCTGATAGGTAATCCGAAAGCATCCGTATATCTCCATATTTAAATGTTCATCACCAAAAAAGTGAAGCAAAAATTAACAAACATATTTTTAGAATATTACCGAATAGGTTATCACGGTATAAAATCTAAGCACCGACATAAACTCGTAAATAATTGCCAGCGCGCAAAAACAAGGCATTATGAAAAAATACATTGTGCTAAAAAAAACAACGACCAAAGAGTTATTGACACAGCTCATGTTTTCAAAATGGCGACCGGTATTGTCCTCTAATGGGGTTCCGTATTCCATTTTTGTATTGTTTCCTCTCATTCGTGCAATATTTATAAGTCGTTAGCGAATTGTTATTATCGTTCCTTTATTGAGACAAAAAGTTATGTAGGAACGTTTTTTTGTACTGTTAATTTAATGTTTATCAGAATAATGGGTTGCTTGTGAAATAAAAATGGCGGATTTATGGACAAATTTGACCGGTGTGGATGATAAATGGAGCAGTTTATTAAGGGAGAACTTTGGCGTTGTTTTTCGTTTCTCTAATTTTTCAATGATTTTAAATTAAGGTACGCATGGTGACAAAGACAATTTTGTATATATGCCAGTAAAAGGTAATGTTGCGAAGTCTTTTATAGGGTCATTTTAGTCAAGGGACGAATAAGAAGTTTCTCGGAAAGTAGGACGAAAACGTGGGGCGTATGCATAACAAATCAAACGGACTATTCATCTTTCGAATTATTGAAACTAAATCAAACTCACATGACCTTTGTATCCGGTACCCAATCCGTCTCTCGTCTTCACGAGTTATTAAAAATTATAGCAGCCTTGAATTAAAATATTTGACCTTCAAGACTCTGCTTTATACTTCTACGACCATTGACACCGACCGAAAATCTTGAGCGATTTCGGTTCAAGGATCAAGAGAATTCTCATTATTCTTACAACTTTACATCTACAGCTAATCTACGCAACATTGATCTTTATTACCAGAGTATAAAGATGATTACGAGTGCGTTATTAAAGTTGTGATTTTCGGTAATCGTTTCGGAAATGCTTCGAAGATTTCCTCAGTGTATTAACCTCAAGAGTTTGAACGTTACGTGTGAGGGGAAATCCAAGGTTTTCGGCTAAATTCGGTTCCGCTTCGTAACCTTTCGTTATTGTCTTTGGTAACTCCTTTTTAATGTTGCGTAATCGAGAAGGGTTCATAAGTTTTCGAAATAATTTCATAGGGTTTGCATAACAAATGAAAATTTGCTTTGCTTGGTGGAATCTAAGAGGAATTTTGCCAATAAGGGAACTGCGATAGTGAAATTGTGTCCCGATAGACATCACAAAATGGAACTGAATTTGTACGAAAGTATCTGACATATAAGTTAACCCGAAACTTATCGGGAGCAGGGGTTCTACTTATTCTCTAAGCACGAAATCCGTAGTTTCAGCTGAAGTTACGGGCGATTCCTACTCCGTATCACTTACGGACATAAGATGAGTCCGGCAGGGCTATTACCTATCTTGCAGAAGCAATGCGATAGCGATCATTTGTTTCATTTTGACAGTTCAACAACATTCAATGCGATAATTACGTTGCAGAGCAGAATTAAATTTCGAACTTATCAAGCAATGGATTAGTAATCTGTTTCAAAACGAATTGATTGTGTATTACGTAATTAGGGTACGGGGTCTGAACTAAGAATAAATGACAACACGATTTGACAGTTGTCCCTACTCCCGATGTGTCATTGCCCATCCGAAAAATTTAATTTGACATATTTTGTTTGGACTTATCAACCACTTTCGGACGGGCCAGTAGCTTCGTTCCCAGAGTTAGACAGTTGATCCCCAGGATAGGCCTTAAGTCCAGTCAACTTAATAATACCTAAGTTATTTGATTAGACTTCCAAGTATCGCTGTAAGCACGGTCACCCATCCTCACTGGACAAGAGCAGCAAGGGCGCAGGCAAACATATACAGGTGAAGATAATAATTTCCTGACAAACCCAAAGTACTCAAAACATTATCACTACCTATTTAAGAAATACCTATATGCTGACGTAATGACGTGACCTCGTGTGAAAGCCGACTCTATTACCGGCGACCCTTGGGGACCGAATGTCCCTGACCTTGGGCAGTACGAGCATATATATTGTGTAATTCATACTTATAGAGGTCACAGTAAGAAGGGTATGTCGAGGAGAGAGTTGTACTAAGTATTGTGTTTTTAGTTTTTATGTTTTTATTTTCGCTTGAGTTTAGATTTCGATATTTTTTTGTTGGTACATTGGCGCGTGCTAGCTGTCATTATAGCAAATATATTTTATTGAATGTTTTGTGTTGAGTAATGTAAATTATTTGCATACTATTGTATAGAATCAAGTTTTTTTCTATCTGAACAGACAGCTGTGCTGCTGGGGAGTTTGTTGCGCCATTTCTTCTCTCCAGCAAAACATTACCCTCCTTCTGGGGCAGTCGGGTAAAAAGCACTAGGAAGTGGTGAAGGGCGGGCGTTTTTGGGGGACTGTCTTATGTAATTTTGACGTTCGAAAAGTTGCAGCCTAGTTTGAATAAATGACTTTTGAATTTGAATTTTGAATTTTGTGTTGTTTTTAGGGTTCCATACTTCGAAAAGAAAAAAATGAACCCTTATAGGATCACTCGTGTGTTTGGCTGGCTGGGTGGTTGGCTAGCTGTCTGTCTGACCGTCTGTCACAGCCAATTTGCTCCGAATCTAATGGACCAATTGTGTTAAAATTTGTCACAGAAATACATAATTATGTGTACCAAATTTTAACTTAATCGGTCCATTAGATTCGAAGCAAATTTCTATTGGACGATTAAGTTAAAATTTGGTACACATATGTACTTCTGTGAGTCAAACACGGACGTGCTACGTAAATAAATGAATTTTGAATATGGGGCTCAGTTTGGGGGCTCAAAAAAAAAAGTTTTGCAAACTGTACCGTGTGACTTAACAAGTGAAAAGGCTTATTGAAGAGAATAAGAATCTTATACATATTTCTTCAATAATTTTAAAATGGATACTTTTAAAGATATTTAAGAAAATTTATGAAAATTTACCACCTTATTTCCGAAACTAATGAGCCATTTTTTTTTAATACGGGTCGTACTCATAGATTACAGGACAACCTATAAGAAGTCTATGGTCATAAAATGACATGGTAAATCTCGCAATATTGTGCCTAAAAACTTACATTTGCAGTTGGAATTTATGGAAGAACGTGTTTTTCAACTAAGTACAATGTTAAGTTTGTTCTTGGGATAAATTTATCCCAATTACGGAATCCTTCATTATACGTAGTCCAACACGCACTTGGTTTTTTTTTTGCTGATGTTATTAATAACCCGTGAGCTACCCAATGGCAAGTGGTTACCGCCGTATCAAATGAGTTCTGACTTATGAAGGTAGGTATTTACAGCATCTTAAAAACTAAGATGAAAATTTTTATACACACTAACATAACATCACAACTGGATTCTCAGAAGGGTTAGGCAGAGGTGTACTTATAGTAGCTACATCTATATTTCGCCAGTTATGTTTTTAAGTCCCATGTAATAGGGGGCGAGCCTATAGCCATCAACCGGGTACAAATCTAGACTCCGGGCTGCTGCTGAGAAATTCCAGATGGAAATACTCAATAATATTTTGCACGACCGGGGAATCGAAGCCCCTCGTGCTCAGCAGTAGCGCTTGCGACTACTAGACCAATGAGGTAGATGGATGGATGGATGGATGGGATGTGTTTTTATTGCAGCTTATGGTGGCAAGCAAGCTGATGGTCCACTTGAGTTCTATAAGGCAGTGTGCGTTTTTACCCCAGAGAAAAAAAGTTGAATTAGGTCCTGCCAATAACAAACCCTTTCTAAAACTGCAAAGCTGCGAGCCATTATTGTAGACTCAATTCGCTGGACGAACTCTTCCACAATTAGTTTGAAAACTAGCTATATTTGTCAAACTTTTATTCGTTTTGAATATTGAATACGAGGCTTTAAGCTTATTTGTAAATGAGTATTTTAAGTATTTTTTTTGTAATGTACATTTAGTTTCTGCATAGTAAACAATTTTTTTTTGTAATGTGCATTTGGTTTCTGCAGAATAATCATTTTTTTTTGTAATGTGCATTCAGTTTGTGCAGATAAACAATTTTTCTTTATTTCTCTTTTCTTTATAATAAGATTTTTTACTCAAATATTAATGTGTGAACAGCATCCAAATGACAAATCGACAGCCCATCGCTTACGATCGCCATTAACAACTAATTAATAAAGATTTTCTTTTATTTACAATTTTAATTGAAAGTACCCAAAACAAACTACAGTTTATGCTAATAGTAAGTTTACCTGTATATATTTGAATTCATTAACACCTCTGTGTTATCGCCTTACCTGGGGACAAATAAATTAATATTATTAGTAAATGGTAATGTGGTTATGTAAAAATTGGTAAAGAAATAACGGTCAAATGCGTAAAGAATTCCGTAGTGAGTAGGTAATTATAAGATACGATTGCCTCGTTCGTCTAGTGCATGCAGCATGTGTCCTAGGGTCGATTTCCAGGTCGGGCAGTGTTATTGGGATTTTTTTCAAAAGACATTCATTAGCAGCCTGGAGTCTAGATTTGTGCCCGGCTGATGGCAATGGGCTCGCCTCCTGGTTACATTGGACTTAAACATAACTGACGAAATGTGGGTGTACTTTAGGCACATTCATAGGTAGTCAAAGTTTTGCGCAATTATTATTTTTGTTACAAAATAAAAATACCGAAATTACTCTATTTATTAGACAAATGCCTCTCACATTAAGTCAATACAAAACGGTACTCGCAAACAAAACAGGCTTACTGTTAATTTTCATTAAAAAATCACACATAATGTCATACATATCATACATCTTTGTTAGGCAAATTAGAGAGACATGAGACAAATTACTGCACTCAGTCGTGCGAATATCAACTTTAACTTTAAATAAATAGAGTTGAAAATGAATGTGAGTAGTTTATATTGTCATCCATTTTGTGACGTTCAATGAACTCGCTTTGTATATAACAAATGTTATGTAAATTGTTATTGTCATTGTAATGTTGTTTGTTTAATGTCTGTATGTAAAGTTAAATTAATTTATATGTATAGTTTTTCAGTTGACAAAATAATGCGGTCTTAGTGTCAAATGTATTAAGTTTTAAGTAGTTAATAAAGTTAGGTTCTGAGTAATGTAAATTGATGTATATATGTATATAATTTTAATTCATACTAGCTGTATTTTATAACAAATACGAACACAGCAAAAATAAAAAATCTGTAAGTTCGGACGAGCTTCAAGTAATGATCAATGGCAATTGATTTTCCAAACTTCTAAACTAATCTAAACTTAATATTATAAAGCGAACAAATCAATTCGCTTTATAATATTAAGTTTAGATTCGTTTAGAAGTAAACCGGAAAAAAACCGCTGTTTCATAGAAAAGTGCTGTTTTCTTTTTAATAACCGACGAAAAATTTCGACGCAGGGGGTTCAGAATCATGTACTGAATCCATGGTAACAGGCTTCGCGTCGATGTCCCTAACACCCTGTATATGAAGCTATACCTACCTAATCATAATATTGTGTGGGAATTAATTTACCCTTTTGTCGAGACAAATATTTTGAAGTTTTTGGGAGTTTTCTAATAATACTGATCCGTACCCTAATTGCGTAATACACGATCAATCGGAATCTGAATCGTTTTGAAACAGATTGAGAATCCATTGTTTCATAAGTTCGAAAAAAACGCAACAACGTAAATAACGCAATGAATGTTGTTGAACTGTCAAAATGAAACAGATTAGTTGTAATCGTTTACGAAATGTTCATTAGTAATTAGATTAGCCGATTACTAAAATATTTTCACCTACACTGTTGTTGGCGAGCGCCTATTACATTTCGACTGATTTCGACGCAGATTTTTGCGTTTAATGGGCAACTTTCCCGTTCTTATTTTGAGAAACTATGACTTATTGAGTGGTGGAGAATAGTTATTAGTATAATTCATAGCGGCGTCGCTTTTTGAATTTTTTTTTAAACTATTTATATAAAGCCAAAATTCCGAACCAAGTTTTTCATAAAATGCGCGACGGCATATTTTTGGGCTAGTGGATTGAATTACCTATTGTACATAGCAAAATGAAAAATATATAATAACATATTTTAAGAAGTGGTTTAGTTCTTAAAAAAAAACCCATTCAAAATAAAAATAAAACGTTCAGAATTATTGCTCACGCTATTGTTAATTAAATTATAAGAAGATTCTATTACGCATAAGTAATAGGAGAAATTCCCAGTTAAGGAACCTAGAGCAGGAATCTCAAGAGCATTCCAACTAAGTATTCATAATCCGTACCCCGGAAACGAGGAGACTTTGCTACTGAGAACCCAGTAATCGGATCTCAGACCAATTAGATTCCTTTACGTACCAGATAAACTAAAGAATTCTATTTTACCTGGAGAAACTTTTATTATAAATTCCAGTTTAAAAGGTATTTATAATGAAAGTCTCTCCAGACCCAGTGGTGACAGGCACGACTTAAGAAAGAGTTGTAGGTCCCGGGTTCGAACCCAGGCAGGCGAAAAAGAGAAGAAGAGAGGAAGAGGGTTTCAAAGAGATGTCAGCACAACTGACGGGGTCACTGGAAAGTCCTAAAGGGTTACCGTGGCAACGTACAGGCAACTGAAGGAACACGGTTTAGTCAGCAAGAGTCTGACACCACGCCCTCCCGCTCCGCCCAGAGCGGGAGAAGTTATTTGCTGATCTCCCACACCAGAAAAAAAAGGAAGTCGCATCACTTTGTGTAAATAATTTCATCACCACTGCTCTCGACGGTTTCGCAGCGGAGATATATTAGCGGCGGCGTAAAATCTCTGATACTATGAATTGTCCAAACTGACCCATTTCAACGGAGTACAAAAATTTAGTATCCTATATAATTAATTTCCGAGTAGTTGAGTATCTATATGCAGCCCATGTAGATAGGCTGTTGCATCTCATTATCTTATCGCAATACTTAACCAGTCTGCCTTAACTATGATTAAGATATGTAGATAATATGTTCCGTTTGACTATTCACTGTAACTTTGTATTTAGCCCGTGATCAACGAGCATGATCATCATCAGCATATACAAGGGGCCATTAAAATAGATGGACAATTTTTTAACACAGCGTTCAGTACGTCTAACCAAAGATATCCAAGCAAAAAAAAGTGATTTTGTATTTACCAAAAATAATAAATGTCATTGGGTAACCAACATTTTTAGTGTATTTTCGTTAGCTGATTTATTTTTCTTGTAAGTATCTAATGCGTTTTTCTTATTATTAAGCTATTGGATAGCTTCTATCGCGGGCCTTGAGCGTGGAGACCTAATCCAGAAATTCCGTAACGAAAATACCTGAACCTAAGGAGAGTGTTTTGTATTGAAAATTATGTTTAACTGCTTGACAACAAAGTTCAAATTTACTTAGACGAATGATACGAGAGTGTTGTATTGAAAATTATGTTTAACTGTTTGACAACAAAGTTCAAATTTACTTAGACGAATGATACGAGAGTGTTGTATTGAAAATTATGTTTAACTGTTTGATAATAAAGTTCAAATTTACTTAGACGAATGATCCTTGACTATTAATAGTTAAATTAAAACCTTTTTATTAGTTTGATGTTCCCATTACTTTGTGTCAAGTTTTAAAAACTATAAATGTGAATAACAGTTCCTGACATTGACAATGTCATCATTGCTATTTCTTGTATTCGGGTTAATATTTTACAATATTGCATAAGTTGATAAAAAATGCTATGCAATAGCTTTACCGCGGCAGTCCCCGAGTGCCACACGTCTTTTTTTTACCATTGCCCTTATTTTGGTGGTCTGAATGATTACTAAAAGGTTGTCCATCTATTTTAATGGGACCTTATATAGCAGTCCCCTGCTGGACATAGGCCTCAGCTACTCTCATCCAGTCTCTATCAGCCACCCTGCGAAGGTCGTCGCTCCACGTAGCCTGAGGGAGTCCTTACCGTGTGTCTATTCGCAGCTTCCTTTTAATAAATACGTCAACCTCAACGGTCATCGGCTAATATGGCCGATCCATTTCCACTTCAGCTTGCTTATTCTGTCTTCAACAATGGTCGTTATAATTCACTAAATTCACAAAAAAACAGAGAGGCCTATATTTTTTCCGAAGCCCCAGTAATGACAAAATAAAGCCATTTAATCTATTTTTACCAACAATAAATTCAAGGTCTTCAAAGTCATTCGCATATAATTATGATCAAGTGCCTACTGTAATAGTGAAGTACTTATTTCTGACGAGTTCTATTTCTGTGCGCACGCGCCGTCGCTTGTTTTTCCACTCCCAATTGCTATGAATAGTACACTTTTGATTTACTAAACATATGGGTTTAGGGTGCTTGTACAATAGTTTGTTGGACGGTCGGTGTTAATAGAATGTCATCCTACTTCCTACTCAATATTATAAACGTGATTTGGGAGGATGGATGGATTTTTTTATTGTTTCACCTAAAAACTACTGAACGGATTTTGATGAAATTTGGCATACAGGTTGTTTATAACCTGGATTAACGCATAGAATACTTTTTATTCCGATATTCCCACGGGATCAAGACTGAAGAAGAAGAAACCCGCGGGGCGCTGCTGTCTATCATATCTTCAAAAAACGTCTTTCTTATATTGGGGCAGTGGCGAAAGGTCTTTATCACTTTGGTTACCTCTTTGTACATGACATAATTTTAAAAGTCTCTTAAACTTTTCGCATCCATTTTCCGACTTCTTTTATGACAATTTTCGCCACTGTTTTGATTCCGAAACCTGTTTAAGATTGGTCATAATTGTAATGTTATTTTTTGGGTGCTCTCTTCAAATCTATTTATCGTTTTCCATATATAAAACGCAAATTAAGCCAAGCCAAATTAACTTCTGAAACTAACATTTTGTTGCAGCTAACCGCGGTATAATGTGCAAGGTTTCTTACTAACACAGTGGTAAACTACTTGAGATGTGAAGTGTGAAACTCAATAAATAAGTCTTTAGATGTTTGTCTGCTAACATTCTGCTATGAGATAGTTTAAATAGATATAATACTTCATACTAATAATATTCTGAAGAGGAATTTTTTTGGAGAGGCTTATTATGATGAATTATTTTGTTTAGGAAAATCCTAAATCGATCGGTGTACTGCGAAAAGCTACTGGCATTGGACAGCGGGCGTAGGAATATCTATATGTAATAAAATAGTAACGAAGAATTTTTGTCCGTTTGTCTGGATGTATGTTCCGGATTCACCCGCATAAATCTCGATCCCGTGGGAATATCGGGATAAAAAGTATCCTATGTCCAAACCCAGGTCATGGCATACCCATGTGCCAAATTTCATCCAAATCCGTTCAGCCGTTTTAGCGTGAATGCGTAACAAACTCACTTTCGCATTTATTATATTAGCTAGTTAGAATTCATTGTCACGATTTGTTACACCGCGAGTAGCAAGTTGGCGCCATCGGTTAAACACAATGCACGTTAACAATATCAGAAAAAGAATAAATTTTTAAATAAAGAACTATGATTCGTGACACACGCGCGCGCCGAACGGCCGATTTATCGTGATTATGCGCGTTATTGGCGGCGGATCACGAAATGATTTTAATAATAGAGTGATGCGCGCTCGATGACGGTTATATGTCGATTGTCAGGTTCGATGAACTGCATGCTGCATTACGTGTTGTGCAGTTTAATTGACTGTATGTCTGTGCTACTAACTTACTAAGTAACACATAACATAACATCGCGCCTGTATTTCCCGATGGGTTAGGAAGAGGCATGCACCTATCATGTATTTTTTTTTTAAATCAGCTGTTTCGTAGAAAAGTGCAATACCTATGCGGTCAAAATGTATGGAACAGCTGATTTTCAGCTGCTCCGGCTTCGCGTCGATGTCCCTGCCACCCTGTATATATTTTTTACTTACACGAAATCTACAATATTTATTACTTTTTTTGAGCAACGTTGATAGCTCGTCGCATCCTGGTGGGTGGGAAAGGTGCCTCATCAAGAGGAAAGTCTGGTATAGCTAAACGTGCCATTACTTCTAAAATAGACAATTTATAACAGTTACATTGGTACTCATTAAAAGCCCAGCTATAACAGTCCTTTATTAATTACGCCCTACACTTTGATTGGCAGCACATAACTCTTCAAACGTTGATTTCTGATTTCACGGGGCATTAAGAATGGCGCCTGCACAGTTGTTAAACATGGTGCTTGACGTTGAATGTAGAATGGTTAAACGGTTTTGTTAAGTGGACGTTTTATAAATAGATTAGCTGTCCTTTAGCTGGTTTTAAGTGTCGGCTCATAAGGCTGCCTGTCCACTGGAGCGGAGAGGAGAGGAGAGGAGCGGAGATGTGCCATTATTAACCAATCAAATCTAAACTCAGGGGCGGAGTCAAGATTCTATTGGTTAATATTGGCACATCTCCGCTCCTCTTTTCTCCTCTCCGCTCCAGTGGACAGGCAGCCTAAATGTTTTGGATGAAACTGTCTTAGTGTAGATGGAACCAATTTATGGCTATGTTTGAAACTTTTTTGGAGCTACCTAAGTACCTACTGCTTAAGAACGTGCATTCTGAAAATGGGTAACATCGCAAATAGCTGTCAAAAATTTCGCTGTTTTCATTAATTTGGCAATATTACTGTATGGAAATAAGAAATGTGGCTAACTTGCGAACTAGAATATTAATTATGAATTGCAATTGTGACATTGGATTTGATGTTGTACCCGTTTTAGGTGTAAAAAAGGAATTTCGAAAGTTTCCAAATACTTTTTAAACATCTAAAACTAAATATTCGGTGTTACGGTATTAATTATTACATTTCATAATCAATATTCTAGTTCGCTAGTTAGCCACATTTCTTATTTCCATACAGTATTATTTCCAAATTACTCAAAACAGGTATTTATTTGACAGCTATTTACGACATTGCCAACTTTAAGGAAGCACGCCCGTAAATGCTTCGCTAACAAAAATAAAATAGTTTGGAAAATCCAAAAGTGCCCGCCTCATACTTATCACTCATTCATAAACGAAAAAGAAATTCAAAACATAGTTTAAAAATGAACAATTTATCACTTTTCATGTAGTCGTAATGTCAACGACTGACAAAGATATTTACTTGGCGGTTGCTAGGCAACTTGCGGACATCGAATCAAAGGTTGGAAATATTTAGTTAAAGATATTATATTTTAGTTAGTATTTTATTAATTATAATTAAACTACTTTGAATAAAAGAGCCATTTTCAATAGGGTTCCTTCTCCGGCTGAAACGAATGTATAAAAAAAAATTGACTCAATTAATTGATTTTATCGCAAGCTACAATGTTTTCAGGGTTCATAAATTGACGGACAGGATTTTTTTTTCAACTATTTTTATGCTTTTTCCATTTCTGCTGTATTAAATCAATGGTTAAAAAGTAAAGTATTAATCTCCATTTAATCATCTATACAATGGTATATAAATTAAGTAGGTTCTGTGTACTAGCAGGAGTGTAACAATAAAAACAGTTACAGAAATGGGGCAAAAATAATTTTTCGATCGTAGAGCACACTCTAATGCTCCGCATTACGAGTCGTGCAATAAACAACAATAAAAAAAACCGGCCAAGGGCGTATCGAACTACGCACAATGAAGAATTCCGTAGTTGGGATGAATTTATCCCAAGAACAAACTTCACATTGTAGTTGAAAAACATGTTCTCCCATACATTCCAAATGCAAATGTAAGTTTGCAGAGAAGATTGTTTTCAAAAGGCAAAAGATATTATTGCAGAATAAGAACTATTAACTAAAGTAAATATTAAGTAAAATTTGACGTTATCACGATATGTAATAAACAAGTCGCGTTGTTTTGATGTAAAGACCTAGCAAAATATGTTGTTCCATGTTTTATTAAGCATTGGTATAAGGTGCCACTAAGAGCGAGTACTACCAATCTCATCATTCTCTTGCTCTTATCCTTAAACGTCTTCTTTTGCCATACTACTCTATTAAGGCTAGCGCATACGGACGGAAGGATGGCAGAGGACGGCATCGAGGAGGATTTGCCGCTCACCAGCGCATACTGATGATTTACGATGCCCTCAGCAGTTGCCGGCGCACTACTGGTATGCCACGGGGGAAACGCGGAGTGCACCCCCACTTGCACTGCCTCTCTCTTGCGGTCGTATGCTAACTGACTCCGGCGCATACCTTCGCATGCCGCATCCCGGCGCGGTATCCTCCAGCGCTCTTCACTTACCTTAATCGGTCGGTCTTTGAGGTTTCGAATTTGCATCCTGTTACCATTAGATACGTACGAATTTACGTTGGTTAATTTAAAATACCCTGCCCCGCCGCGCTAGCCTTTAGTCATCATCATAAACTCCTTTTCTAGCTATATCATATTTCACATAGTCCATTCATGGTTTCGTTGGTCTTCCCTTACTCTTATAGCCATCCACATACATACTCAATTTTTCTCATGATATTTTCCTCTTTCGTCCTCATCACATGCCCATACCATGACAAAAGATTTACACACAACATAGAAATTCATAGAAACCAGTAGCGTCGCGGTGACACGTCGCCTGCAGTTGCTGCGTCGCTAGCCACGGAATGGTACCTTTGTCATCTCAGCTAACAATGGCGCTAACGCTTCGAAACCAAATTATACAGACGTCCAAAAACTAACCCAAGTAACACGCCAACACTTGGGCCACACTACAGACTCGTTCAAGCTGTACCGAGGCATGGCACGTGTTTTGTATGGTACATTATTTTACATGAAAGTTGCCAACAAACATTAATCATACGCCAACTTAGCGTACAGATGGCCAGAACTTCAACTGTTTTATGTACAATACTGAACTGATCTGGAAATAAAAATGGCGTATATGATGCTTTAATGTGTACAAAGTTCATGATTTATGGTTTCGTGTGTGTCAAAGGCTTGGAATGCATAAGTTTGTATTTGTCATGAACTCATGACTGATACAAATGGGCTAATATGCCAACAAAAGCGAAAAATACGAACATTGGAATTGGGTTCTTCATATAAGTTGGCGTGTGGTTTAGTTGAGGTCAAACGATGGTAAGTTACTTCGAATATGGACCTAAGTATATGCTGGAAACTTTGAGTCTTGCAAATAGCTCTTGTCGTGGAAGATTAGCCAGCAAAGTTAGTAGCTTATACTTAATCGTTAATAGTGGCGGCTTTCTGAATGCATCTTAACATTTTCAAATATTATTTGTTTTGTCTAAGCAGTGTGTTCTAGAAAACGAATGAAATATCAGAACTTGATTTTTTAAACTTTCCTCTCGCATTCCCGCAATCAAAATCAAATTCTAAATCTAAAAGAGTGATTTCGTGAAAAGGGACGGAAGTGTGTCACAGGAAGCCGGGGAAGCGCGCGCTATTTGATTCGACCAATGAACGCGCGCGGTGCTAGAGTTGGCCGTCAGAAGCGACCTTCATAAGTCCCGCCCCTTTATTGATCCTTATTACCTTAATGTTGCTTATTACCAAGGTGTAATTTCAGATGTTACACATCTTATTATGCGACTACTTTAAGTTTGGTCTTGTTTTTTTTTATTTTCTGTATGGCATCTCGCAGGTCATCCTAGAAGGTTTACAGCTTCTTACCCGGGCTATCCTGTAGATGCCTTATAAATAAGGCCTCTGGCAACCAACTAAACTATCAGAAGTTTATCTATACAAAGTCAACACGCTGTACATAACAGATGTTTGTTGAAAATTATATAATTTGTTCTCGTATCGAATTTCAATAATATGTTTACCTAATATCCCGTTCTTGTTATGAAATACGGATTCAGGATATTCTACACAATACAGTTTGTTACAAAACATATTTGTACCTGTAGAAAAAGGTACATAGTTACCAAATTGTGTACACAATTGTAGCTTCAGAGTCACCTGAAATGTATCAATGCTTACATCATTACCGTATCCTTTTCTACGGTTTTTTCAGAGCGTCCAGGGGCAGGTTAACGTGAGTGAAATGTTTATTAGTTTTTAGATATAACAAGCATAATAATATAAACAAGCAATGGCACATTTTATTTGCAGTTTGATTTCTATGCATATGCAACTGTCATCATGATGTGATCTTTGATAGTCACTACGGAAGTAGGTGAGTACGTTTGTCGGTCGGCAGTCAGTCTGACAACCAGTCTGACTAAGGGGTTCGTGTTACCCAGTAACAGGGTTGTGGAGGTCAGACAGGCAGTCGCTACATGTTAGTACGTACTGGTATTCAGCTGCATCCAGTTGGACTCGTAGCCCACCCTAACATAGTAAGGCAAAAGCTAGGGATGATGATGATGATGATGATTAACTGTTATGCCTTACTACCGCTGTGTATAATGATAACGTTTCGAGAATTTTAGTCAACCCCATTTATTTCTTAGCGCCCTGATTCATTAGTCAATACCGTTTATAGATAAGCACCCTGATTTACACCCCAGTCAATTAATCTACGAAGTGTATAGAGTGCCGCGAGTTTCTTGTGGCACTCTAGTGTCACTGCCTCGGCCCAGCTAGGGTGCCGTGAGCGTTGCATTGTCACTGTCACTTGTTATTTAGGTTAGGTTAGGTTAGAACTGTGACCACACAACGCACGAGCCGAGCGAGCGTAGCGAGCGGTGCCGCGGTAGCGGCCGGCGAAGTGCCAGGGTCCGTTTAGGCACAAGAGAATGTAATGTTTAGGGAATGTGGTGTTTTACAGCGATCTAACCTCGACAATCAAACAAAATACCAAGTGACGTGACTTAGTGACAGTGACAATGACAATCCAATGCTTGCGGCACTTTAGACGGGCCGAGGCGGTGTTACTAGGGTGCCTGTAGTGGCACTTTAACCGATAGGGATAGAGTGCCAATGGTGGCACTCTATACACTGCCATTAATCTATTGGTACTTATATCGAGTAGGTGTGTTGGTTGCGTATTACTCGCAAGCGGTGAGCGTGTATGACCAGAGGCCCTAATGTGAGTTTCTTTTAACCATCTCGACTAAACGCATCGAGAGCCAATCGGAGCGCCGAATGCGGTCGATGCGTAAAGTTGTGATGGAGAGCCTCATAGGCCCTAATGTGAGTTTCTTTTAAACATCTCGACTTTACGCATAGACCGCGTTCGGCGCTCCGATTGGTTCTTCACCAGTGAAGGCCAGTGAAGGGTCAATCAGAGCGCCGAACGCGGTCGATGCGTATAGTCGAGATGGTTAAAAGAAACTCACACTAGGGCCCAGAGACCCTAGTGTGAGTTTCTTTCAACATCAGAATGTATGAACGTAAACGAGGCAAAAGGAGTATGTAAGGATCGTACTAGGTGGCGTTCTGTAGTTTCTGCCTACCCCACGACAAGAAGACTTGAGTTTATGTATGTATGTAAGTACTTATATCTATTGATACCCTAATAACATTAATCGCCAATAAATCTCATTACGTTAATCAAACGTTACGTTATTAGTTGTCAATCAAATCAGTGTAATTATGAATTACGTCATAAGCAGATACGCTAGTACATACAGTACGACACAACTTAGATGTAGCATAGATTTGAAAATTTTCATTCATTCATTTCATAAAATTGAAATGAATGAATGAAAATTTTGGCGAATGTATTTGGCTATAAGACTTTACAATTTATTGCGTTTTCGAAAGATCATTTTCAGCTGAAGCTGTAATAAAGATTGGTGATGGCGAAGGCGCACTCAGTTCGGATGGTGATCGGTTTTACGAATTTTGCCGATGCTACATCTAAGTTGTGTCGTACTGTACCTACCTATGTCAATATAGCCGGACTGATCTACTTATGATATTTAGTGATAGTTACGAATATTGTGTTATGATGTTAGTTATAACAAGGCAATATACAATAGTTTAATTTCTGGTTTTAAATATAAAGTGCCAAGGATTCGATTTATTTGCTGATGAATGGAAGACTATTAGTTGTAGGTTGTAGGTTCGAACTCTGACGGTAAAGGACAACATCGTAAGGAAACTCACACTAGGGTCTATAAAGTCCTGTCCTTGAAATTTGAATTCGAATTGCCCACCAGACGCGACACCAGAGGGCTTAGTGCGAGTTTCGTTTTACCTTCTCGATCAAACGCATCGATCACGTTTGGCGCTCCGATTAGCAGTCGGCCGGCCTTCACCGGTGAAGGGCCAATCGGAACGCCAAACGCGCTCGATGCGTTTGATCGAGAAGGTAAAATGAAACTCGCACTAAGCCCTCTTGTCGAGGGATCTTCCCTTTTCTATACCGGATGAGTGAACTTTACACCCTGTTCTTCATAACTCTATAGGGCAATCAGCCCCACTACTGTCTTATTTGACTGGCTAATCTTTCTACGTGCTAACACGAAGCAAGAAGATTTGAGGTTTATTTATTTCGTGGCTGTGGTCATTGTGGTGGAGGTCCTTGTTAGGTAGAAGAATATGAATAGTATATTTCATAAAAAGTTATCGTGAATCAATGATGCATCCATGTTAACTGCAAGACCTTTACCATTATCAATATCTTTCTCAACCCTTTTAAACATTTTTAAAAGCGAACATTTGCACAGATTCCTCTGAAAACGCTTACCGATGCAGTCTCCTATTCAAATAAGATATCCATGGATTTACCTTCTTATTTCCATAGTACTGAAGCCATGACAAGATGCATCTTTTCATTGGCAGATAAAAGGGGTTTAAGTAAAAAATACCCTACTTAAATAAAATTGTTTGGCGTTATAAAAGTTTTTGATGTTTATTGAATCGATAGTTTTGGCTCACGTTCAGTGGGTGGCGAAAAGACAATATAATCAATTGATTGATTAATAATTTTTTCGATATTTGAATTGTGTGTTTCGCGTTTGAGTCAATGATTTTCAAACTTATTTGATAAACGAACCCTTTTAGACGTAAGTTACAACCGGCATTGTAAATTAAAATAATATAATCGATCGGAATCCCAACTCTCAGCCAATTAACTCCAGTTTAACGTATTTACCGCCTGATAAAACAGCAAAAATAAAAATAAAACTGTCGTAAAAACCTGGCCATTGAGACCGTCAATACAAAATACGCTATTCACCAACCAAATAGTTCTCATTCAAGCATTACGAGAATAATTCCGGCGTAAAATACGCTTAATCCGGGAAAAAATTAGACCATTTTCGGAGTTCGGAATTCCTTTCCGTTTTACCTTATAAATATTCACTGTGCAAACAAGAGTCGGCCTGAAACATTCACAAGTAAATTGACAAGACAGAGGGAGATAAATAAAACAAATAGGTAGAACGAAAAAGGGTCAAACGATGCTTCTATTTTCATGTAAATGTTCTGCGGAAAGGTTAGGTCGCACTGCGAGATGGGATAAGCTAGTGTTCGGGACTTACAGGCGGAGAAATATGGCTCCCATTTAGCGGCTGACCGTCGTCAAGATATCATCGTAAACTGTCTGCTGAAGTTAGGTCACATAATAGCACTAGAGGTCGTAAGTTATTTTCTTTTGTACGTGTTTAATGATTATTCTTCGTAACCCAAATATTTGCCAATGTCATAGGAAAGTCACCATTACAAGCTACGGCCAAATAGCCCTATCTAGTTACTTATTTTGCCAACAATGGATGTACCTACCTTGTCACTATCCGTAAGCCGTCTACCCCCTCTATCGGTACCCGATCTGCGCCGACTCGGCGCAACTTCTAATAATAAATTCGAATGGAGAATTCTATAATCCATTTGAAATAAGATTAGACATTTAACTAAACCTTATTTACAGTCTGTTCAACAGATTTTGACTTCTATTGCGTTAGTGCCATGATAAATAGCAGCTGCAGTAAACAGTTGGTATTACAACCACATTTTTTGCTTTTAATGCACTCCTTATACCTACGCTTTAGAAATCAGGATCGGTTGAATGGACTGTAAAAAGGTTTGTTTAAATGTCTTATCTTATTTCAAATGGAGTATAGGATTACCTTGTCTAATAAACTTGGTGCTTATACCGAAAACAGTTTGCCCCCAACTTAGAGCCTATCTGCCTATCTCGTCAAAACTTTACGAGCTAAATACTCGATGCACTTAGGCACCAAAGTGCAAAAGGTCTTAAGGCCCTCTATAGTCAAACGACCAACTACTGTTTTAAAATTGGTCTATAAATTGGTACTATCATCATCTTGTGGCCCGATTTGGATATAATTGGAACTGATGGAAACAATGATAGTTTTAACGGTAGCGATAAAATAAGATACCTTTTATGGATTCTGTACTGAGAAGCTTTATATGTTTCTTCGTTGTGGTTACTTATGTAGGGTGATGGGTATGTTAGGGTTAACTGTTTTATAGGTAACAAGACTTACTGCTTTTCTTGTGATGGTATCTGAAAGTTTACATAGACCCTAATTGTGAATGAAAGTATAGGGAGCTAGCTAACCGGTCTGAATAGGAAAATATTTCAACCCTAAAATGGATTTAATAAATTGAAAACCCAAAATTATTTTGCATAATTTGTTTTGGTGTATTTGATATCCGCTATAACCTAGCTCATTTCTCGCTCATCTTCCAGCGCGACCTTTCCTTACCCCAGCACCTTAGAGTCTTCAATCTTTGATGTGTTGGGGAGGCTCCCATCCCCCATTCCCCCTTAAGCAGTACAAAGGTGAGATAAAGTAAGTTGTTTACAGTTCGATGAGATCTCGCGACTTTTTGTCCGGGGATTTAGAAGAAAGGAATATTTAAAGGACATACATATGTATTGTTCTAGTCTGTGGCGAGCGAAACGTTGTTTTAATATTTATATGGAATTATGCTTTGTTTATTTTTTGGGTATACAAAATATAGTGAAGGGAAAAAGGGAAAAAGATACAGGAATAATAATTTGTTTTTGTTTAGCAAGGTGTTCATTTGTTTTCTGATCTACAGCCACTTGACTGTCACTAATGAGACTCAATAAATTTTTAATTGTTATCGAGCTGCATCAGTCTTTCGGACATGAAATGTATTTCGTTGATATGCTCATCACTTCAGAACTGCTGGACCGATATAGGTTTTTTTTAATGTTTGTAATAGTCTGAATCAGGTTCTTTCGCAACTGTAGTGGCTCACTCCGTGGTAACGGGACGACTTACGAGTCAGGGCCGAGGCAGGCGCTTTATATAAATATTTTCATCACCACTGCTCTCAAAACGGTGAAGGAAAACATTATGAGAAAACCGGCATATCCCAGAACCAAAAATTAGAAGACATGTGACATCTACCAATCCGAACAGGGTCCGCGTGGTAGACCGCCTCCACTCTTCGAAGAGAGGAGGCCTGTGTTCCAGGCAGTGGGAATATTATAGGCTGATTATGTTGGTTCAAACGGAAAGAAAAATTTTAGAAGTTGTCGGAAAATTTGGTGCATTTTCTATGGGAATTTTGTATGAATAATTGAACACCATTCTGTAAGGTCAGCTCGTCTAAATGTACGAATAAGAGCATTTTGTGTCCCTCAATAAATTCCTAGTTTCTGATCAGTATGAGATTTGACAACGGATTAAATTAAAAAGACTCTTCTGCAGAGGTTAAATGAATAACAAAATCGTATTTTAACTAGATACTTAGCCAAGCACAATAAAAAATTATGATCGTTTCTCACAAACATGTATATTTCTTTTAATCCCAGACAATTTGTCTGGAACTTGACCTAAAAACTGACCTGTATGACCTTTACATATAATTTAGCAACCTTTTCTTAAAATAAAACATTTTTAGCACTAAAATAGTCTATGTACGTAAAGGTATATTAATCGCTAAGTTCGTTGTTCGGAGCGTCTCAAGGACGAACGGCCGCGCGTCACACCGAAACGTAACATGACATACGGCTTCGGTAGTCGTAAATAAAATATAATCTTTTGTGTAATTAGGCATGTTTGTTTACTCGTGGTTAAATAACTGTTATTAATTTGTGTCGTTATTGTGGGCAGTTTGCAAGGTCGTTCTATTGATTTATTTACCCAATTATTATTATTTATTAACCTTTAAGTCCGCGCGGCGCGATTTCGGAACAACCCCTCAAGCCGCGCGGCACGCCCGCGGCGCGTCAGAGATAAGAGCTCGCTAATATAAACAAAAACTGAGAGCGTTTTGTTACGTAAATAGTCTTATCGTTAATGGTTTTTGGTTCCTGATTAGACAAAGGATTTTTTATAATACTTAGAATCTTTGTAAGCGAACGCTAGTTGGAATAAATAAACATTCTTATCAGATTCTTATAAGAAATTCGTTTTGATTATTTATAATAAAACTACTGGTTCGATTCACATGAAATTTCGCAGGATACATTATGAATACATATACTATCGGTCAAAACCATTATTTTTGAATAAACACAATAAATAAAAACACCAATAATTAAAAAAGTTCAATAATAGGTATCCGTATCATTACGTAACATTACTTAGTTGATAAAAAATATTGAACTCTTATTTTTTTCTGAAAAATGGCATTTTTATTATGGACTAACTATTAAATAATATAAAATAAATGACTTACCAGCGATTACATGCACAAAACACACACAAAACTCAAAATTTCACATCAACACATTTTTTCACTACCGAGTTTGTTTACATTTTTTGATGGGTCCGTAATAGGTAATTACGATGTTATTTTGTGCAAATTTTATCTATATACGATGACGACACTACTTAATTATTGAAATAACACCATTTCCCGTCGATTTACACTTAAAAAACAATAGAAAACAAATAAATAGAACGCGGAGTGCAGCGCGCTGAACGCATGCGCGAACGCCATTTTGCCGTGCCAAAATGTTCAACTTTTTCTTTTTTCTAGAATTGTTTCTGCATATTTTGACGTTTTGGTCGATTTATTTGACAAGTATATTACCAAATCCATAGAATAAAACCAACCACAGACCATTTCAGACCGTATTTAATATAAAAATAACGCTGTAATCCGTTGAGCCTGACTGCGGCCTCAAGGCCGCGATCTAGATTTAGGGTATTGGGAATTTTCGCCGCCTTGCAGCAACGATCTAGACTGACCGGTATAGAAATATTAACAGTAAATTTTGTTAAAGGAAAAGGAAAAGCTAGTCTGAGGAAATATTATTACTATGCAGCAGGTGGCTGTGTTGTGGTTTGAACGTAATGGTTTGTTTTTAAAGCCTACTAAAACATCTTAAGCTTTTTAAAACCCTTTGACATTGCATTTAAGCGTAGTATTTTCTATCAGGATTCCGCCTATTCGTCACTACAAGCATTTTGTTAGACAAGCTGTGTATTTGGTCTCGATTTGATTATTCAGGTCCAGTCGTTTCTGATTTATTTGTCTTTTTTTTCCTTTATGCACTATTAAAATGCCATTAGGTATTCAGCAGTGGATGTTTTCAAGCCATAATGTTACGCCACGGTTTGACCAACGGTCTAATTAAAATATTCCCCACATACGCATAATAACATTTTAGCACTATGTTATATAGGAGCACTATGTTTTGGAGACTGTGTTTTTATTATTCTAGTTATTACAAATTCTTTGTCTGTATAAGGGTGTAGTGTCAAGGTCGGAGAATGACAACAATCTCTAACCATCCAGTATAATCAAACCGTCTAGCTAGAATAACGTCATTTAACTTAAAAATCCGGCTGACACGAAGGGTTTCGCACCGTACCATATTTATAAGAAAAATACCGAAATAAAACACGTTTCTTGTATGGAGACCCCCTTAAATTTTTTATTTAATTTAATTTTTATTATTTGTTGTTATAGTGGCAATAGAAATACACAAGCTGTGAAAATTTCAACTGCCTATTTATTACGGTTCATGAGATATAGCCCGCTGACAGATAGGCGGGCGGACGAACAGACGGACAGCGGAGGCTTAAGTAATAGGGTTCCGTTTGGCACCCTTCAGATACGAAACCCTAAAAACGATGGAGGAAAATTACAACAGCTGGTAAATTTTTTATTATAAACGTACGTTAGTTTAGGTGACATATAATGACGTTTTATACGAAGCTGAAGTTATAAAATGTGAAATAAGAATACTTTAGTGGTTTTGTAGTACTTACATACAATCAGCATTGCCATCCAACATTTTGGGCACTTTTACCACTGACAGCGATGCGGACGAATTTCTTGATGCCCAATTTAGCTCTTCCATTTATTTTTTCTTTTTTCTTTTCATACTTGTACATAATATATTGTTAGCTGCATCTCCTACCTACACCCCTCCGGTCACCCCGGAACATGTGATGGAGTCCATATAAGATCGCGCGCAGCCACCACCGTGTCATTCCCAAACCCGGCGGCGCGCACTTTAGTATTCCCTATCGGTTCACTTAATTAATAGCTCTCACTTGTTGTAACTTATTTGTTTTTGATTATAAAGTCTTTATTTGTTAACTTTTGATTAGTGTTTTATTAAATTCCTAAAATCATAAGCGGAATACAACTCTCGTTTTCCCACATAACTTAATTTTTTTTTAATAAAAATGTCGAATAATATCGCCCCCAGAAAAAAACGTAAACGTGAGTGCACGCCACCGCCGCCTGACCTAACTCATCTTAGTATTACCTTAGACGCAATACTTAATAGGGTCTCTGCCTTGGAGCGGTGTTCCATTTCAGAACCACAGTCGAGCGTGGAACAGCAGCCCTGTCCTGACATCACCGGCATGGCCAGCCCTCCCGCTGTTCAGCGACCTGTCCCGTCGCCACTGGCGCCGGCGCTGTCGCTGCCGCCTTCGCCTTCAACGTCGGCTGCAGCATAAGGTTTTGGTTGGTATTATGGCATGTGAGCTTATTGAAGTACTGTGTAAAGCCTGAGGACAAGCTTTGCTATTTTATACCATGTAAGCCCATTGCGGCAGCATAAGGTTTTGGTTGGTATTATGGCAAGTGAGCTCATTGAGTTCGTATGGCATATGTTTTACGTACAGTGGGAAGGTGTTCCTTATCAAGGTGTATTATGTTTGAACTTACAGTATTAAGAAACAATTTACGTCTGATTAGCATTTGATCGAGTAAACAGTAAACTCATTCGTCTAGGAAAAAGCTCCTGCTCGAATACATCAGTTCTCTGCTGTCATATCTAACATTTAGATGCTTACTCTTTGTTATTGTGCAGGTTCTGATGATGTGGAGAATGAAGTGGATCCACAGCCGAGCACCTCGTCGGCAACACCCAGAAGTGACAAGTCGGAGGTAGCTTCCGCTGAAGACGCTCTGGTGGTTACCGAGGCCTGCGGGGACGCTGGCATGTCAGGAGAGGCCGTGTTAGCTGCATCTCCTACCTACACCCCTCCGGTCACCCCGGAACATGTGATGGAGTCCATATAAGATCGCGCGCAGCCACCACCGTGTCATTCCCAAACCCGGCGGCGCGCACTTTAGTATTCCCTATCGGTTCACTTAATTAATAGCTCTCACTTGTTGTAACTTATTTGTTTTTGATTATAAAGTCTTTATTTGTTAACTTTTGATTAGTGTTTTATTAAATTCCTAAAAATATATATATATAATGGTTAGTTGTATACACATAATAGGTTGTATATAAGAGTTATATGAACATTATTTATTAATTGGTTTGTTAATTTACGAAACTAATAAAGAGAAGAGCTGTAAAAAACATAAGTAATCGTTTTAACGTTATAACTATTTTACAATTACAAAGTATCATAAAATATTCAAAGCAATAATTTGACAATGTGAAAGCTAAACTTAACATTGTTAATCTCTTCGCACAAAATCTGTGAACCAATGAATATGTATGATATTAAATCAAATCGGCTTGTAAAACAAATTAAACCACGTTTCATGTGAATACATAACCATTTCATGTAGTCACTGATACCTACATTATTAAGTAATGCTTTGAGCCAAGCATTTGTTAGCATAATCAGCCTATGATGTTTCTACCGCTGGGACCCAGGCCTCCTCTCTTCGAGAGAGAGTGGGCTGTAATCCACCACGCGGGCTCAGTGCGGGTTGGTAGATGTCACATGTCTTAGAACTTTTGGTTTTAGTACATGCCGGTTTCCTCACGATGTTTTCTTTCACCGTTTAGAGAGCTGTCGTGGTGAAATTATTTCAGCAAAGAGCCTGCTTGGGTTCAAACCCACGACCTACAACTCGTAAGTCGGGGCGATACCACTGTGCCACCACTGCTCACTGGGCCACCAAGCATTTGTTATAGCAGTAAAATTAATGTATAATAAGAGAGCAGAATATTACGCGTATTATTGCAATGAGATGGATGGACTGTTTGAAAGATGATATGGCGAGAAAAAGGGTGACTACCGAGATGACGATTAAAAGAGAAGTACCTATTGAAGAAGACATTTGGGACCGAACCTAAATACACTGTAATAAGGGCAAGAATGATGATAATGATGATGAGGAGAGCAGTAGGTATATCAAAATGTTAGTTACATGCTTTTGGCGGAGACAACTTTAGAAGGTCGCCTAAAAGTCTGACAATCAGACTCATCTCACCAAGGTTTTCTTGTAACTGGGTAGAGGAGGTCTGATGACAGTCACTTCAAGTAAATTACTGGTTTTCAGTTGCACCTGGTTAGACTGGAAGCCGACCCCAACATAGTTTTGAAAAAGCTTGGCAGATCATGAACTATATGTAGCATAGTTGGAAAAGGCCTACACAGATGATGAACTATAGTAGAACCTCCACTAAAGATATAATGTATAATATCCATAAAACATCTCGATTTTGATCAAGCAAATCTGCAGCCTTATAAATATTCTAAAGACTAGCAGAGTCGAATCATGTAAGCGAGTGATTCTAATTTAGTTCTAAGTAGTTTTTTATACTATAACTTCAGAAATCGCACAAAACAGAGAGGTTAAGAAGGACAAAGGGGAAGGTTTTTATTTTAGTAACCTTATCCGCTTAACTGTTCTTAAAGAGTCATAAAGAACCTTGTAAGAAATCGACACGTCTTTCACCTCTCAACGAGGCATCCTCTGGATCACGATTGACTTGTTGCAAACCCGGACACGATATGTTGCCACGACAAGCGCCGAACGCAGAGTAACTACGAGTATATAATATACGTCGTTAGGTTACTAAATATACGTCGTCTATTGTATTTTATAATGGATTTCCGCAAAGTCACGCCTGAGTCAATTAATTTATACCAGGAAAATATAATAAAAAATTAATGTGAGTTTCAATATCCTTTAAAGTTTTGAATTGTCTTACGTCATAAATCACAAAAAATTTAAACCGCAGGCACATTACCACACAATGTATGCCCGCTACCTCTAAAACTCTAAATACAACTTTATTGACGTAAACACTCGTCAGCTGACCGGACGTGATGATAAAATTCAAATTAAATATTAATAACAGAGACATTTATAGGACGTAGTGAATCTTAATGTTATTTCCGTTGACTGCGCATGCGCAGTTAGGTCGATAGGACAAAGACTTCTCCTTGATATGTACCTACGTCCTGATATACATATATGGAAAACAAATTGATAAACATAAGTAACTTATTTTCCTGTAAGACTGCCCATTTGGCGCAGTGGTGAAACTACAGGCTTCTGCACTACAGGTGGCACTTACGCTTCCTGCTCTATCAGGTACCTGATCATCATCATTCTCCTGCCCATTTCCCAACTTCGTCATCTCGGTAGTCACCCCTTCGTAGCCATATCATCTTTCACACAGTCCATCCATCGTTTCTTTGGTCTTCCTCTACTCTTATAGCTATTCACATTCATACTCAACACTTTCCTCCACATCGTCCTACGCATTTTCCAGACCATATGCATCGAAAAATCTTATTGTAGGTCGGGACGTTTTGACCTTACACACAGCAAAAATGCAATAACGTAATAGCAGTACAAGTACAGATGCTTTTCTCTAGTGCCTCTGGAGAAGTACCTCTTGCCTATAGGGCTACTAAAGCAGCACTAAAAAATCGAGACCTTTGCATGAGTTATGGGTGATCTAACAATTGAGAAAGGCCATCCCTTTGATTAACAAATAACACGGTTTTGCATTGACCAGTCCATATGCAGGTACCACGATGAAGCTTCACTGCTTCATGGAAAAAACGTAACGGCTAGAAATAAACAAGTTATTGTTATTTACAACAAGCGACTCGGTTCTGAGAGAGCCTGCTAAGTTTGTTGCTAGAATTGAACAAGTGAACTTGGTTAACGTAAGTTGGTAACATTAACACAGTTAAGTTATAAAATAATAGATAACCTAGGTTGGTTACTTTAACCTATTCACTCTGCTCGCTTGTGTGATTAAATAAGCTACTCGTTCAAAAATAGCTGCAATACTCGGTTAATAACTGCCGAGCTGCGCTTATTTACCGATACATAGTTTGTTTATTTGCTCTTTAATATGTAACACGGTTTTAAACATCATGGTGACATATCTAATATTAATCAAGTATTATGAGGTCTAAAATTAAATAACATACTAGTCAGTTATTGAACGTGTAAACTTGTCTATGATTAACCAAATTCAATGTAGTTGAAATTACTAAGACACTCATTTGGAAATAGATAAGTAGTAATTATTTAATAATAACCAAGAGCATTTAGCAATACTTGCTTGTTTGGTGTTAACAAAGCTGTATTGAATGTTTTAAATAAGTCTTGGTTATTTGTAGCCGTATAATTTTTAGCCAAGCCAAATTGGTACTTTGCTAGCGTTTTATTTTTTCCATAATTCAGGCTTATTAACAAGATTCAATTCGAGGAACGTTAATATCCTAAGCGTCATATTATGATCATCTGCTAAGCCTTTTACCAATTATGTTGGGGTCGGCTTCCAGTCTAATACCATCAGATGCAATCAATCTTCCTAGCCTTTTTCCCAACTATCTTGGGGTCGGCTTCCAGTCTAACCGGATGCAGCTGAATACCAGTATTTTACATGGAGCGACTGCCTATCTGACCTCCACAACCCAGTAACTGGGTAACACGATACCCCTTGGTAAGACTGGTGTCAGACTTTCGGGCTTCTGACGGCTCGTAACGACTGTCAAAGATCCACAAATGACAGCCGGGACCAACGGCTTAACGTGCTTTCCGAGGCACGGAGGAGTCTCGGTATGTAAAGATGGTCACCCATCCACTGACCAACCCCGGCAAGCGTAGCTTAACCTGATGGATCGACCCGTGCGGCTTGTTATTACTTAGCCACGAGCTCCTCAGCTCCTAATACCATCAGATGCACCAGTATTTAATAAATTAAGCTATACCTAGTGGTATAAGGAACAGGGTGTAACGTTCACTCATCCTCCCTAGAAAAGGGAGGATCCTCTGAACAGACGGGTGTTGTGTCTGGTGAGCTACTGCCCGACCAATGTAGATGCCGTCACAAAGCGACAGCTTTTTTTTTTTTTTGGGTGGGAAATCATCAAATAACTTCTCCCGCTCTATGCGGAGCGGAGGGCGTGTCAGACTCTTACTGACTAAAACCCACCCTTGTTTCTTCAGTTGCCTGAACGTTGCCAGGGGCCGCGGTATCTCTTTAGAACTTTCCCGCAACCCCGGCAGGCGTCAGCCCTAGCGGACCCCGTCAGTTGTGCTGACATTTCTTGGCGGCGGGCGTGGAACACAACGCGCCGTCGACCCGGGCCTGGTCCTTATCGGACGCCGTGCTACCCATTGCTCTCCATTCGCAAGCCCACGCCTACGGTGGCTAACACCATACCCTTAAGGGGGATGCGCCAAGGTAGCCCGCGAAATTCAAATTTTCTTAGGTTTTTTGCAATTTGCAAGTCAGTGTCAGGTTGTATCTTGATTAAAATATGATTTGCCAGCGTAACCAATATGGTTTTACAGAATTATAATCATTAGAATCAGCAATACAACTCCTTAGGTTAGCATAATCCCCAAATGTCATGATTTCATGAAATAGTCATTCAACGGGATTACATGAACTTCAAGAGTTGTATTGATGATTTCTATGATTATAATTTTATAAATAAACATTTGATACGGTCGCAAATCATATTTAGATCAACATACAACCTGATACTGACCTGCAAGTTGCAAAAAACGTAAGAAAATTTGAATTTCGCGGGCTACCCTGACGCTTTCACCTTAAGTAAGAATGGTTGTTCGAAATATCCTTAGTGTAGTAAGTAAACAAACCCCTCTTCCTTGCTATCACAGTGTTATCACACCCAAATAGTTTGTTTACAAACACAACAGTTCACTGAGCGACTCAATTACGTGTCTCAATGAACTGGGTTTGAACTCGCGCCAAGTAATCTGCATTACGGTTTGTCAACTACATTTGTTTTTTTTTTTGTTGGACACACGGTTACTTTGAATTGTGAACGTGTTGGTGATTGAAAAAAGTTATGATCCTAAACAAAAATTACTTGGTTTTGAACTTTCACAGTTTCAAGTGTCTAAAATTAAATAAAAAAGGTAGCATCCAATTCAATCACGGTGAGTTTCATTTAACGATGCAAGAACCCTTTAAAAGCCTGGAACATTCTGAATGTGAAGAAAATCACGCGTGCTACTTTTAAAGGCCTTGCTGAAAACATGTTGTTTTTTCAAATTACGGTAGCTCTACCTATAACTCGGCTCCTAAGTATTGTAGCGTGATTATTGTCCTCAAGAATTGGGCTATCAAATGTAAAAGGATTTTTTCCAAAAATCCTAAGAAAAAAAAAACAACGGGTTGCACTCCGGGAGTGCCGGTAGAAGTGAAAAATTTAAGATTAACGTTGTGCATTTGTGAATATTTTGGAATGGTTAGAATAATTTCGCACGAATTGCTTTATTTATCAGTATAAAAGTACTATAATTTATTTGGTTAAATACAATATTCATTAGTTGTAGTATTACATTTATTTATTTTCAAAATATAGTCTAACAAAAATAAACAATTTATTTAAACAACACTTTTCCTGAAGTATCTTTTGACTGCTTTTTTTTACCCATAAATATGGGTAACATTTCTTACCTCGCAATCTTTACGTAATGTCAAAGACTATTTATTTATTTTGATATTAACTTTGTCGGTTGCTAGGCAACGGATCTTACGGTCACGCCCTGACGCGAGTTTAATATTTTTTACCCATCCAAAAAAAAGTGCACAACGCCGCTAAAGAAGTTTTCACTTCAAAAACTAGCTCTTCAACTTTATTATATTACTAGCTTATGCCCGCGACTTCGTCCGCGAGCCCATAACCTTCCTCAAGAATTGGGCTATCCCATGGAAAAAGAATTTGACAAATCCGACTGGTAGTTCCGGAGATTACCAAACAAACAAACTGCTGCCATAGTATAAATTAAATGATACCCCAAAAGCTTTCACATGGCATGAGTTTCATCCCTAACCTAACCTAACCTAACTTTTTTTGAATGAAATACAATAGACGATGTATATCTAGTAACTTAATCCGCTTAACCGTTCTTAAAGAGAACCCTGTAAGAAATCGACACGTGTTTCGCCTCTCAACGAGGCATCCTCAGGACGACGATTGACCTGTTGCGAACTCGGACACGAAGTGTTATCAACGCGAGCCGAACACGTGTCGATTTCTTACAGGGTTCTCTAACTCTTTAAGAACGGTTAAGCGGATTAAGTTACTAGATATACATCGTCTATTGTATTTTATGATGGATTTCCGCAAGGTCACGCCTGAGTCAATTAACTATTTTTTTGAATGTTCAAAAACACCATGTTCGCGCTCGATTTCGACTTAGCTGCCATAGAATGAATTAAATAATACCCCAAATGCTTTCACATGGCATGAGTCTCATCACTGTTGAGCGTTGGTACTAGACTCCATACAAAGTTGCCCATGGTCCTTTTACCTCTTCATAATATTAGTATGGATGGATAGTATACTAGTAGTCTGTGTGACTGCGTAGTCCTGCTATTTGTACACTAAAAACATTTTCTAAAAATTCCGCCTAAATCTTCATTCATTCATTTCGTACACTCTAGTTTGATAATATTAATGTGACATAGTAACAGAACATAAACATTACCGAGTTTCTTTTGCTTTTCTCTCTCCTAAATACTTTGTTGAGGAAGGTCCTAATGTCAATCAGTATCTGGATGAATGAGTTTGAACAAGTGCCAAGTAATTTGTCTTGCGGTCGGTCAACAGATTAGATTTATTTATTTGTAGTGTTAGCACTGACTGACTACGGCATCGATTGTTCATTCATTTTGTTTGATTGTTAGGGACTGACTAGTCTGTGGGGACGTGAAGTTGTGGACTCCTGATGCAAATAAAAAATGCTTAAGTACTCGTAGTCGATATTTGGAATGAGTTTATCAAATCAAGAGCTTGATCAACTTTTCTTAACGTGAAAGCGGCTCTATAAGTTCATGTAATCCCGTTGAATGACTATTTCATGAAATCATGACATTTGGGGATTATGCTAACCTAAGGAGTTGTATTGCTGATTCTAATGATTATAATTCTGTAAAACCATATTGGTTACGCTCGCAAATCATATTTTAATAATATAATATTATTTTCTAAAATTTTGTTTTTCTCGAAACACATTTTTCTTCCCTACATTTATGTTCGCATATCTCGTCAAAATGTAGGGAACAGCTGGTTTTTTTTCGCGATTTCAACTTTGGTCCCATAGTGAAAGTAGTTCATAATGATGAGTACAATGACCCTTTAAGAGGTTTAGTATAAACAAAAAATAACGTTGTATTAGGGTGACGTCATTCTTTTGCAATATCATTAAACGAATCCAGAATACGTAAAAACTTTATACATTTTTCTCCCGTAATGTACAGTCAAGAAATACTTCGTTGAGGTGGCGTGGCACCCACTGGATCCACATGCCAATTGCTTATCTCATTGAGCGTGGATTTGAAACAGAGCCAAGCAATCTACTGTTATGGATTGTCAGCTAGATTACCTACTTTATTTATATCGACACATGGAATCTCGGGATATGTCTCTTTTAGACCTATTATTTTATTAAATACCTATACGATCTGTTCAATAGGATTTTAAAGGGGTAACCTGAAATACCCTCATTACTATGATGTAAACACGGCTAGACATCAAGCTATACATTTCCAGTTTAAGCTGACCTCGCATCGCATTGTACGGAAATCGTTTATAATGCGAGATCACCATAAACTGGAATTGTATAGCTTGATGTGTAGCCGTGCGTACGTACGCGCACTTTTGGTAGAGTCAGCGCCACTTCTATTTGCTCGGTTTTGACCTGATTAATTTATGCCACTGACACATAGTTTGGGTAACGACAGACAGAACATTGATGACAGCTAACGTTGATATTTTTTGCCCTAATTTCAATTTATTTGGAGTTGGCGCTACTTCCTTACATCTGAATCAGCCGTCATCTCAGTATATTCACCGCCTTTCTAGCCATATCAACGCCAACGCCAACGCCGGTTGTCACTGAAAACCAGCGCTGGTGCTCTGTCTCGTATAGGGTCGCAGCATTATGCTGAGCGATGGCCGATGTGACGCATATTTTTACACGTTGATTCGTCGTTTCATTTTGTTTTCTTTCTTTCTTTGCGTCATGTTTACCGCAAATAAACGTATTATCTTTCTTTCTATATCTCACACAGCCACATTAATCGTTTCTTTGGTTATCAATCTATTCCTATAACTTGTTTATTTTCATATTTTTCATTCATACTTGAACATCTTTAGTCTAGAACATAAAAGACAAGAGAGCGATAATTGGCGTTCAGTCGACGTAGTATCTGGTCTTATTATTCGGGTTGAGTAAACTCGGGCCGAGCTGCCACTGACCCTGCAAAGTTGCCAAAAAGAGAAGATGACGTAGGTATTACTTAAAAAAAAAAAGAATTACAAGGGCAAAGAATTCGGTTAGTATTTTTAAAACTATTTATAAAAATCATGGGATGCTTTCCGAAATGTTTACAAAAACCGCTGAACGGGACACTTACGTCAATTACGTTTGTCAATGAACGGCTGCGGGTTTGACTCCGTGCCAAGTAATTTATCGTAATAGATTGTCAACTAGTTTGGTTTCTTTACTACGACGGGGCACATAGGTCTGTAGTGTAGTGAACTTGTTTACACTGTGGTAATTTTGACGCCATCGTTTGAACATGAATCAGATTTTAAAAAGTTTTTTTCTTCTTTTAGGTGTGAATAACAGCTGTCCACAGAGCAATGACTTCATCTTCTTTCTACAACTGATCATGGGTGTCCCAATGACCGATACATTGAATTGGTCAACGAGAAAATCATCTATTGTTTACAGACAACACGGCGGCTGGGTGATTGCGCACAGTCATTTTGACAGTTCAATAACATACATTGCTTTATTTAAATTGTCGAGCCGATGATGTTTTGAAACATATGAAGCAATGAATTAAATTATGAGTTTCCTTCAAAATCCTTTGGAGTGAGATGGAAAGTGTGACGCAATTGGGGTGCTGTTTATTATTCTGGACTTGATAGACAGATTGGTGATCTTCAGTCTACTGAAGAAGAGAATTTATTCTAATAGATTGAAATGTATACGAATTACAGATATAAATGTAGAAATTTTACATAGGTCTATTCGCTAAAAGCGATCTTTTTAAGACAATCTTTGGATATATTTGGAGAGACAATACTGCAGGTAATCTGTTGTGCCATTTACATATTATATAATAAATACATACATATATAACGCATATACTTATCTAAGTGTATGTCAATAATAATCATGAAACAAGAGCAAATAACTATAAATATAATATAAAGGTTAAAGAGAGAGGAAGTGTTTTTTCTTGCAGTTGTTACTTGTCATTTAGTCTTCACATTCGGGATATATTTTGTTCGAAAACCATAACACAATGGTTTTATTTCATCATTTTTATCATTCCACTAACTGCTGCAGTAAAAAGGGGAAGTAGCTTACCATTGCAATAAATTGCATCTCATTACCCTTGACATGACGTCACAAACAAACAAATGAAGCAACAGCCTTAAAATCTGAATATGCATTGTTTACATTAATTTACAACAATAGGCAATAACAATTAACAGTGTGGGCTTGTGTTACACTGACCTGATTGTTGACATTTGCTTATGTATGAGGAATATCACCTTCATCATTAACGTGTGCTGTTTTTATTGCATTTGCTTTTATTTTCTCTTTATCATTCTCCAGCCCGTATCCCAATTTAATTATTTATTTATTTACTAACATCTGAAACACTGGTTAGTAGGCATGCATTGAAATTTCATGACACAGTATTAAGACATGCACCCAGTAAGGGCACTGCAAATGTTTCATATCAAATGATTAAATTACATAATATAATATTGATTCTAATTATCGCATTTTGATAAAAAATATTTATTTAATTATCACATTTTATTTCAAATAAATCATTATTATAATGATTTATTTGAAATAAAATGTGATAATTAATTCGTTCATTCATTTAGTAATTACAGTAGATTTACTTGGAGTCAGTCAACAAGAACATTCTTCCATACTTCTCTATTAGTCGTCATCTCGGTAGTCACTCCCTCTCTAGCCATAGCATCTTTCACACAGTCCATCGATCGTTTCTTTGGTCTTCCCGTTTTCGTATAGACATCCACACACATACTCTAAACTTTCCTCACGACATTTTCCTCATTCCGCCGCATCACGTGCCTGTACCATGACAACCGATTTTCACACCAGTTTTCAGTCACTGGTGTCACTTTCAGACGTTCTCTTGCTTTTATTTACTGTCCTATCCATACACAGAACATCAAGCTTGTATTCTTCGAAGGTTTCAGCGAAGGTGTACAGTTTCTAGGAACATCCCCTGTTAAACTTAAACATAACTGGCGAAATGAGCACATTTCGCCAGTATTACTGGACTATAGGTAGGTAGGTACACCTCTGCTGACATCACGACTAAACCATTTGGGGTAAACACCCCAAAGGGTTTAGTAGTGCTGTTATGTAATTTTTAAATACATATAAGAGATTCAGTTCGTTAAATCAATGCATGGGGCATAATAGAGAACTTAATTCAAAATGTTCAGTACATTTTGAATTTAGTTGTCTATTTTGACACACAATTGACGTTTTCCTTGACAAGCTGCGTCACCCCAAACTCTCAAGTTGGTTTGGACAGTGACCACTTTATTCTACTCAATCACAATTCATATAAAGTGAATGGTCAGCCATTTTTGTGTGCCTTCAGTTATGTAGCCCTTGAGGGCCGTAGTATTAATGCGTCAGTGACGTGATGGCGCTAGATTAGGTCTATGAATATACTAGCTGGGGGGCTGGTTCAAGTTATAAGCGGTAACGGTATGTCACACGAAAAAATTCATTTCGTCTACCTTGTGATGATTAAAGGCGTCTTCAAATTTGACGGCAAGTGCTGCGCGGAGGCAGCGCGGCTGCAGTTCTGCGGCCGCACTGCTTTGTAAATCGCTACTCCCACACTGAGGCTGCACATCAGTTCATCGTTTTTATTTATATATAATTACAAAGCAGCGTGGTCGCAGCGCTGCCGCCGCGCTGTCTCTGCGCGGCACTTCGCGGCAATTTTGAAGGAACCCTAACTTCAAAGTACACAACTCGATTACGATTTGAATACAATAACCATATTTGTGGCGAAACACTTCTACCCAAACCTTCGGGGAATACTGGGGTAATGTTATGTTATGTTAAAATTATAACGTGTACAAATACAAATAATCTTAAAATAATTATTATGTAGATGAAAGATGGCTGGACAATTGAGCAATACCAACAAAGATCAATCTAAACTGAAATATTTGGCGCTATCCAAAATAATATTACAAGCAATGCCATTGACATCAATGGCATTGCTTTTCTATTTGGACTCCTGCTATGGAATCAATCGCTACAATCTATAGCGTAGTAGCTAAAACTTGGGACCGATCCTAGATGCGACAGTCTGTCTTTCAGTTTTTTGAGAAAAAATTATAAAAAGCATCTCCAACGTAATTAAATTAATTATGTAGTCTTTTAGGAAAATGAAGACTTGTATTTTTTCAACCGCTTCTTCCTACCCTTTGGACCACCTACAAAGGATTTGCGGCGTAAATTATTTTCTTTATACGAGCCGAGGTATCTGTTGTAATTTGGTGATAAGCGGCCCTTGTGAGCTTGTTGGTTATTACTTGAAGGGGGGAAGGGGGGGGGGGGGTGATGAGCTGTTGCCTGCTGATCGTTATGTCAGCGATATAATAGAATTGGGTGGTAGTAGGTAGCTATGTGATGTTGGTATTTCAGTAATGGCGTGTGGCACTTTGATTAGTAAATAAATAAGTTTCAAAAGGTTGGAAGTATAAATAGATTTGAGTTAGGTATTATAGAGGTATGAGGGACAGGGTGTAAAGTTCACTCATCCTCTATAGAAAAGGGAGGATCCTACGACCAGACGGGTGTTGTATCTGGCGGGCAACTGCCCAGTAAGTTGATTTCAGATAGTTTATATATAATGTCGCGGTAAACTCTAACTTTGCCATGCAGGATTTGTGAGACGCGTAGTTTGTATATGGCAGTGTAACCGCTACAATATAATTGCTTTATATTTTGCAATAAATTACCAGCGTTGTGACATCGCGCTTCTCTTTCTTTACTAAAACCCACCCGTGTTCCTTCAGTTGCCTGTACGTTGCCAGGGACCACGGTCACCCCTTATGACCTTCCCGCAACCCCGGCAGGCATCGGCCCTAGCGGACCCCGTAAAGCTAGTGTCAGCCTCTTAAGGCGAAAGGTAACACAGACTTCCTTTCGCATTTATATTATTAGTGGCAGCCTGGTGGGCAGCAGCCCGACGATTGTTGTCGGGACGTCGTATATATGCCAGTCGCGCAGTAAAACCTGCTTGCGCGATGCAGGATTTTGCGTGACATCAGTGTGATGCGTAGTTCGCATTTGGCGTTGTAGATGCCACCACATTATAACTACGTTTTTCTAGATACACTATCACCGTTGTATTCGAATCGAGACCTAAATTGGAAGGGTACAATAATTTAGGCCTAATGGATCCTACACACAGTGCCGGCATGGCCGCCGGCTTTTGCCGCGCGGCATGTGCCACCGGCTTTTGCGCCTTCATTTTCTTTGCGTTTCTTTCTGCGGCATGGCCGCCGGCACTGTGTGTAGCAGCCATAAACCTATGACGTCACGATGATCAGCCTATAAACAACAAAAGCTGTAAGAAAAACCTTCCAAAAGATCTCTAGAATAAAATAGAAAAATAGTATGGAGAGATTTTACCTTGTAATCGCAGTAAATCTATATTATGGCTGCTACACACCCACCGCGGCCATGCCGCACAAAGCCGCAGAAAGAAACGCAAATAAAATGAAGGCGCAAAAGCCGGAGGCACGTGCCGCGCGGGAAAGACGGCGGCCATGCCGCCGGCACTGTGTGTAGGAGCCATAAATGTCACTTTTCGTGTCTGTCTTTATGTCCTCGTTGTTCTTCTAGACTGCGCAACAAATTTCGATGCGGTTTTCACCATCACTTAGAGAATTTTGTTCTGGAAGGTTTGTGTGCATACGAGTAATACGTGTCAAACTTACATCAAGAAGTTTTGTTACATCGTAAAAACAGTGAAGCAAGGGCAGGTCGCTAGTAGTTATGCTTTTTTAGGTAGATTTTTTATTAATTTTGTCAGAAAATTAAATGACGATGCTGTCATACCAAAGCCAACTATTCATAATAATCACTCAAATCTGCCTAGTCTTTTCCCAACTATGTTGGGGTCGGCTTCCAGTCTAACCGAATGCAGCTGAATACCAGTAATTTACATGGAGCGACTACCTATCTGACCTCTACAACCCAGTAACTGGGTAATACGATACCCCTTGGTAAGACTGGTTCTCAGACTTTCAGGCTTTTGACGACCCGTAACAAATGCCAAAGATCAAAGAATGACATACCGGACCAACGGCTTAAAGTGCTTTCCGCGGCACGGAGGGGTCTCTGTATGTTAAGATGGTCACCCATCCACGGACTGACCGCAGCAAGCGTAGCTTAACCTGATCGATCAGCCCGTGCGGCTGTTATTACTTAGCCACGAGCCCCTCACTCACTCAATAATCACTCAAATATCGTTATATAAATACTCAATCACTTTCAAATCCAGTTTCAATGCGGTAGGAATAGATTAATCATGATATAATTTTAGTTAAAACTCGGCTCGAATCTAATGATTTAATTATTCAGTAGTTCATCCATATGAATTTAATAATCGGTTAAATGATTTCATATTCATTCTTAATTATCTGTTGATTGGTGATTAATTGGATAGCAATTAAGGATTACATATTCATTAATATTTATTAAAAAATGTTTTGGTTGCGGATAGTTGTTGATTATGATGGATTACTTGTCGGTAATTATAATTTAAATCAAAGTCAAATGTTACGGCGTGATTGGTTTTGAGAAATTATTTTGCGGGTTCACTTACCAACTGTAGTTACGACTCGTTTTTTATATCTGTTTGTTCCGAACGGGCAACTACGAACGGGTAATCGCATAATGTAGCCTTTCTTAACGGGGGGTTTTCCAAAATTTGCCTGTTTTAGAATCAATTTAAAATGGTCAAATTAGTGTATAAGGTCCTGAAAAAAATATATGTGATGGACACATCTTTGTTTGAGGGAAATTATTGGTTCAAAACACGATAAATTGTAATTCGCTCGATGAAAAAAAAATCCGAAACAGGGTCGATTTCAAAACCATTTTCGATCTCATTTCCTAATTACAGCACAAAATAATATGAAAATGGCATGTACGATGAGGTAATCGTATTTTGGAGGGAATTTATTGGTTGAATTTTTGAGTTTAATAAAAAAAAATTAGGTAAACTCAATATTTGTAAATCGGGCTAAATCGGCTCGCGCTCAGTGTCCTGCGGGACGTTGTCGAGATTGGACCTGTGTCAATTTATTTAAAAAAATTAGTTCCCCACCGTCTTTAAAAAAATGGCAAATAAAAAGAACAAAAGGAAGAAAAACACATATACTAAATTGCGGAAGATCAGACAAAATATCGCGTAATTCTATTATTGCTTTAATTCATTATTATTGTTTTCGAAAATGAAAATATTTCTATGCGTTGTGATGACTTTTTTTGACATCTGACATTAGTGTTTTCATTTCAAATTTTTATCGATAAAATTATAGTCAAGTGTGAGTCATATTATCTTTGCGAGTAGTAAGTAGGTTGTTACATAAAGACGTTTTAGTAAAGCACATTTTTAATTCGTCTATTATTATTTATACCTTAAAAGTAAAAGAAACCCTATCCGATCCGAAAGGGGCTCATAGGTACTGCAATAAAATTACCTAAAAGTAATAAAAAATCTTACTAATATTGAAAATTAAAAAGTTATTGCTATTTAAAGATCACATTTTTGGTAACAAAAATACCCCAAATCCAATAAAAAAATATCAAGTTTTCAACAGGCATCATTATAGTTATGACTTGTAGACACCCGCTATACGACGCGACGGCCGCCCGCGCTCCATGTCATAACCAGGTAAAAATCCCTATTTAATAAAAATTGGACAATTTTTTTTATATTTATAATTGCCACATAAATAGGCTCTCAGTACGATACCTAACAACACCCTCATGGATCAGACAGGGTTTTGTTTTACATGTTGTATACATGATAACAATTCATCCAAATCCATTATACAAGCTTAGTTTTTATTTACCCTAAACCTCTTAAGGGGTCATTGTATTCATCATTATGAACAACTTTCACCATGGGACCAAAAACTGGAACCGCGAAAAAAAATCAGCTGTTCCCTACATTTATGTTCGCATAATCTCGTCAAAATGTAGGGAACAGCAGATTTTTTTTGGGTTGTGTATTCACTCTCTGTCAAGCTGTCGTCGTCGCTGCTATAATCTCCTACATTAATTAGGTATACGGGATGGCAGGCACATTGACTCGCAAACTGTTACCATGAATTCAGCGCATGATGATAGGACCGCCCAGTGGCGCCCAGAGTAAAAATGTATAGTCGGTTATTTAAAAAAAAAATGCTGTTTCATTCAAAATTGCAATAGTTACTCGGTCAAAATGTATGGAACGGTAGTTTTTTTTTGAGGATAATTAGAAAAAACGAAACTTTGTAAAAATCCTAGGATATCAGTATAAAAACAGTCTGTTTAGGACGATTGGAAACATTTGTGCCGTTTTTAGGCACACGTCTGCCCAACCCTTCGGGGAATACAGGCGTGAATTTATGTTATGTTATGTGCCATTTTTCTGGTGGTAAATAGTCTGAAGGAACGGCAAACCGAATTGACCGGGGATCAACAATTTTTTTTGTTTGTTTTGTCTTAGAACTAAGATTCGATAAATTATAGCCGTAGCAGTAGGTACGACACTATTGAAAATAAAGTACGGCAATTTTTTCTTCATACTAGCTACGAATATTTACGGATCTTCATGAGCGAGGGCAAACGTCAAAAAACAAAAGAATATGGTTACAGTATAAGCATAACAGTCCGACCACTTAGCTCATCTATCTAATCTATATATCTATATTATATAATTATTTTAGCTTGACGATTTCTGCCAGTTTACTCCTACCGCAAGCATTAAAGAACTTCGTTCCATAAAGCTGATTTATTCAGTAAATGGATCCAATAGCACTGACTGTTATGGATGGATTGGTAGTGGATTTTGTTGTTGTAAAATGTTTAATTCAGAAGTAATATTATTAGTTTTAGTTTGTTATATTGTTAGTTTGCCAAACGGGACCCTATTACTAAGCCTCCGCTATCCGTACATTTATCTGTCTGTCAACGAGCTGTATCTCAAGAACTGTAATAGGTAGACAATTGAAAATTTCACAGATTATGTATTTCTATTGCCGCTTTAGCAACAAAATAATAAAAAAATTATAAAGGTAAAAATTAAAAGGGGGTTCCCAACCAATAAAAAAATTATTTTGAAATCATTGTCTAGAACTCATCGAGTAGAGAACAAATATGGTTTTTTTTTTCTTCTCTTCACTATGAGGAAATAGGGCGCCGCGTAAAGGTTGTCAAGAGTCTGACTCGCACTGGACCGGTTTTTTGTAAATTAATGAACGCCTGAGTTCCAGCAAATAGTACCTAATTGGCCAACACTCACACACTAACTGATTCTTACAGATTATTCCTGACGAAACCGGCTATCACAAAAAAAAAAAGTTTAGAAAATCCAAAAGTGCACGCCTCATAACACTCATTCATAAACGAAAAAGAAATTCAAAACAAACTTTCTAACAAAAATGAACAATTTATCACTTCATGGAGTATGTTTTTTTGACTGCTTTTTTACCCATCAATATGGGTTAAATTTCTAACCTCGCAATCCATGTAATGTCAAAGACTATTTATTTAGATATTTACTTTGACGCAACTTACGGATGTCAAGTCAAGGTTGGAAATATTTAGATATAGATATTATATTTTAGTAAGTATTTTATTAATTATAATTAAACTACTTTGAATAAAAGAGCCATTTTCAATAGGGTTCCTTCTACGGCTGGAACGAATGTATTAAAAAAATTGACTCAATTAATTGATTTTACCGCAAGCTACAATGTTTTCAGGTTTGATACATTGACGGACAGGATTTTTTTTTCAACTATTTTGATGCTTTTTTCATTTCTGCTGCATTAAAACAATTGTTGAAAAGTACAGTATTAATATCCATTTAATCATCTATACTATACAATGGTAAATAAATTAAGTAGATTCTGTGTGCTAACAGGAGTGTAACAATAAAAACAGTTGCAGAAATGGGGCAAGAATTTTTTTTCGATCGTAGAGCACCCTCTAATGCTTCGCATTATGAGTCGTGCAATATAACAGTAGATTGTACACACGGGATTACAAACGAAACAATTTAACATTGTGTTGTTATTGTCAGCTATATCGTCGCAGACAGCGGGCGTTACCGATATCGGCACGATATCTACCGGGGAAGACACAATATGGGGTGAGAGTAGGGGGCATTCTTTCAATTGAAAACACTTTTTAGCACTCCCGACTTCGACACGTTGATTCTTAGTAGGTACCTACTGCGGAAGTTTGATGCGTCACGATGGTCATCGATATTCACCAATATCATCGGGCCGATAATAATTATATCGGTATGGAATTGATGTCGGTATAGCTGCCAGCATATCGGTATCGGGTTGGTGTCGTTATCTGATAATGTGAAAACGCCCATTAGGTACACAGGACATTTTAAAAATTATTTTAGTTCACTACACTGTAGGTACCATATAATGAAAACCTAAGGAAAAAAAAAATAACTAAAAAACTAGTTCAGTTGGTCAACTGCAAATATTTTATGCTGTGGCATGGATTTTCCGCGAAATGTTTGACAACTTATCGTAAATATATACGTCGCTCTGCAATTGGGGGAGGCGGAGGTAGTGTTTCAAAGGCGTATAGGCCCGGAAAACCTAGCCTTAAAGACTTAGATTTTTATGAAAATCGTTGATATTTAAAAACTTGTAAAAGATAGATAAAGATCTCCCCCTTGGAAGCAAGGAAAACCTGCTCAGACGAAGATTTACAGAATAGTCAGCCGCTCTTTTTTTTAGTGTGGGTAATTATCAAATAACTTCTCCCGCTCTGGGCGGAGCGGGAGGGCGTGTCAGACTCTTACTGACTAAAACCCACCTGTGTTCCTTCAGTTGCCTGTACGTTGCCAGGGGCCACGGTATCCCTTTCGGACTTTCCCGCAACCCCGGTAAGCATCGACCCTAGCGGACCCCGTCAGTTGTGCTGACATCTCTAGAACACTCCGCCCTGGAGTGTATAAACGAGGTGCTGTCCCACAAACAATGGGGCACTGAACATCGTGTCCTGCGTGTCCTGTTGCCTGCACGATGCAGGAGCTGATGGACGCTACTGAAGGTACCAAGCTCATAGCCAAATTTTGGGCAGACTCTTTAGAGTTTGCCATCGACACGCTAGGAAGAAGAAGAGGATAGGATAAAGGATAAAATCAGCAGACTGACTGCACGCGGCTTGTATGAACACAGTAGAACGTGGTAATATAGGGAAGTTGTTAAAAAAAAATATTGTCCAGCAGGCAGATTATTCAAAAATTTAGGACACGTTTTTTTTTACTTAACCAAAAGATTACGGAGTTAAAATGTGGCAAGTCGTCACTCCCCGGTAGATTTTATACTGACTTGTGACGTAGCGAGGCCCCACTCCCCAACTTTTAGGCGTTTTATCTAAACCATTTTTTATCAATATGATAAAGCAAAAAATACTGTCAATTTTTTTTTTATCTGTCTGACGGACTAAATAGTTTTATTTTTTTCGCCCGTCAACATCACTATTGCATAAGAAATTAGTGTCAACTCTATATTTTTCTTCATTCAATCGAATGAACGAACTATAGTACCTACCAACAAACTTCCAAACCGCAGTTCTTCCTCTTTATTACTTCCCCATGTTTATTCAACTCCATACTCGTACCGCAGCAGAGAGAACCGACTTCGAAACTTGAAAATTTTATTCATCTCACTTCAACTACATCGAAGTTTTGAAGTCAGCGACTTTCGACTTTCAATTTGGATAAAAGGGTTTTTGTTTGTTTAAAACTTGGGTTACGTTTTGTTTGCAGAGTGTGTCACGTTCACGTGGTCTGTTACGTCAAGGTGCTGATAAAGTTGAGCATTCACTTGTAATGAGCATTCTAGCGAATATTTCATTACAGATAAATAAACGGGAGCGTTCTAGCGAGCATTCTAACGAGCGTTCTAGCGAAAGGACGGTTTTGCTTCGAGCTTTTTGCCGAGCCGAGTCATTCCGACATTGTTCCGTTTCGATCTTCGTGAAGAATATTTTTTTGACGAGCATTGGCATTCGTTAGAATCGTGAAAATGTTCGTAGCAATGTTTGGCTCTATGCTTGGCTCTGTTCGTTGTTCAGTTCGACAAATTTAAAAACGGCGAATCCTCGATGTTCTGTTACAAGCGAATGCTCAAGTCTATCAGCACCATTACGGTTGCGGGTATGAGTCCCAGGTAGACATAGGTAAATGAGTAGCTACAAAATGATTTCTGATTAAAATAGATAAGTCTTTATTTTACTTTGGCGAATAGTGATTCTGATTTACCTTTAATTAAAATTTGGAGGTTATATAAAACGTTTAACAGAATAAACACAAGACCTCAGAGACCCCAATTAGAATATTAAATTATAAGACTAAAATAACACTTGTAATTTAATTTAATTTAGTTCAACCAAACCATGTTATTTTTTTAAATAATTGTACTGACAAACGTAGATAGAATGGTTAAAAAAACGTAAAAGGCGTGCATTTAAATAGGCTTTATTGCTCTGAGATAAGACTTAATTTCCTTAAATTAAAGATTTTATAAACTTGTTATGACGCGGTGACTTTAATTTAAGTTATACAGGGTGGATTTTTGCGATGGGGCAGTAAGTGCAGCTATACCAGGAAATCGGACTAAATAGAATGTCCTTACTTTTTGAGAAATTTTGATCTACTTTAACATTTTGTAAGACAGCAAGAAAATGCAATCAATCCTCATAATCGTCATACGTCAAGGATATGGAGTAACAGTAGGAATGGTTTTTGTAATACACACCGAGTGTATCAGCAATATAATTAACTAGAAGTTACACGATTTTCCTCTTAACTCTTGTATGTGATTGGGCCCGGTTGTAAAGGGTGAAAAGACAAAAAAAAAATTGGAAAAAATATAAAGATAATATAATATTTTATTAGATGTTACCTCATATTTTCATCATCTCTAGAGAAATCACGTTACCTGTAACAAAAAAGTAAACGATTAGTTTCAGTCCTGAAAAATGTTGTAGTTCAGTTTTCGGGGTTTTTTACGTGAACCTTTTTGTAACTTCTTCTTTGAAAGTAAATTATAAACCTTCTTGGACTGCATAAAAAAGAAAGAGAAGTGCGATGACACAACGCTGGTAATTTATTGTCAAAATAAAGTAATTATCTTTTTACAAAAAAAACTATTGATTGGACTATAAAATTAAAACAATATTATGTTAATATGTTGCTTGTAGAATAATCTGACAAAAACTCAGAATGATTGCATGTATATTAATATGGTTGTTAATCGTTAAAAGAAATTATAGAGGTATATTCGCGTTATAGTTAATTAAACGACATTGTCAATTAGAGTATTTACAAACCAACTTTTATGTATTTTCCCAATATATTATGTTACCCTCGAAAATGTCTTTGGTACTTATTTTTTTGACGTCGCGGTCGAAGGCATCCTATATTTATCACGTAGACAAGGCTTAAAAAAAACAATTAAACCTGCTGTTTAAATACAGGAAAATTACCTAAAACACTTGATTACGTCAGTGAGGCAGTCGCCAAACTAATTGAAAAATCGATTCGTTACGAGGTGTTACGTAAAAATATTTAACAAGTCGTGCGCGTGGTTCTGTCCGTGATAAATTTAATTTTAAGTGAAAAAAAAATGCTTGATGCGTGATTTCCGTGCTATTGAAGGGTTTTTAGGGGACAGAGAGGACTGACAGAGGGGAACAACTACCCCTATTTCTAATAGGGGTAGTTGTTCCCCTCTGTCAGTATGACAGACAGCGCGTAGCCTGAACCACAACAAAACTACAAAAAGCTAGGTTTCATAGAGACTGCAGAATACCAACAAGAATATTCGTTTATGCTAGTTCTAATTTATCGAAAGTATCGAAACACAATTTCTGGCCGGGACTAACAGGGAGTTAAAGTTTGTGTTTGAATGAGAATACGAGTTTGCCCATTGCCCAGTAAATAAATAACAGTCAGATAAAGTTAAAAACTAAAACCCAACTACGAAAAAATACCAACTAAAAAGGTCTGACACGCCCTTCCGCTCCACCCAGAGCGGGAGAAGTCAGAAGTCATTTGATGATTTCCCACCCAACAAAATAAATTCAATTTAAACCAAGATAGATTTCGATTTTTCGAGATTCGTATAACCGGAGTCACATGTACGAGAAGGTAATCTATGCCATATGTAGTAATGACGTGACTCCGGATAAACAACAACCGAAAAAAATCGGTATCGACAAAATGTCAAATACGACAAGTAGTTTAGGAGTTATGACTTTATGAGGGAACAGATGAACATACATTCATAGCCTTTTAAAATCAAACACCTCCTCTGGCTTTGCCGTAGTCGGGTGATAATCAAACAAACACACAGACACAAATCTACATAGACCGACAGGAAAAGTATTAAAAACCGATCAGCAAGACCTTCGGTTGACAATGTCGTGCCCCGCTGACATTGCGGTGGAACCCGCAGCGGTGACGCGACTATGCAAATTACTTTAGATAGCGGTTAGGGAGTCTCAATGTCACCTGCGTAACCCTAAAATTTAAGAGACGATTTCAAATGATGGGGAAATTACGGTAACGCATATATGTAGGGTAGGCAGGAAAATAACATTTTATTTTCGTTGGAAGTTTTAGATCCCATTTTTTGGATATTAACGATGGGTCCCATTTGCAATATGCATTTTTTTTTAAATAATTGTGCTGTTTTTGGTTTAAATCGGTTACTAATATGCAAAAATAACATAAAACATTAAATATTATTTTATGTGCAATTTACCGCTGATTGTTTCCTTTACCAATTGTAGCTTTAAGGTGATAGATATAAGTGACCTCTCTCCTACTTTTGCTGTGCCCGACAGGGTCCACAATGATCATATTATTTTGTTAAACCTACCACCTAAGTTCACATGTGGAAGCAATAAATATATTGAGTTTTGAGTATTGATTTGTAAGGACTAATTTGTTAGCCCATGAACACAATCTGGAACACAAAGGCTGGAAGCCCACCCCAACATAGTTGAGAAAAGGCTAAGCAGATTGTTTTTTTTTTTAATTTAGGGATAATCTAATAAACAAAACTGTCTGATTGACTAAAGTTATGGTTAGGATTTCTTCGCATAGCCATAAATGACATACAATAATATGTTGTGTTGTTTGCCTTTGTCTGTGTTTGTGCTAAATAAAAAGATAGTTTATGATAGTAGTAGATTTAAGGTAATTTAAGATCGTCTATTGTATTTTGTAAATACATTTAATTTCTTTCTTTCTTTCTTTTTCTTTCAATGATTGCTTGTTTATTAGTTAAGACAAACGATAATAGATTGGAAAAAGCTAGGTTCATTAAAAACTAGATGTGAACCCTTATTATTTTTCTAGAATATAAGTAGCCTAAGTTACTCATTATATAACATTAGGCTATTTGCCAGTGAAAGTCCCGTTAAAATCGGTCTAGCCGTTTCGGAGATTAGCCGGAACAAACAGACATACAATTTTTTTAAATAATTGTTTTGGTTTTAAAAGCTTTTATTCAACTTGCAATGTTTGTATGTTAGTTTGTTTAGGTGGATTCTTGGAAGCTGATTTAAGATCACTTCCTCTTATTTAGATGTTATTTTGAACAAACTCTCTCTCTTCCTGGCTATGTATCCCACATGGTTTTGGGGTCAGCCTTCCTGGTCTTTCTCTTCCACTTCGCTCTATCCTCGACATCGTCTTCGGATATCTGACACTCTTTCATGTCCTTTAGCACTACAGCTTTCCACCTTGTTTTGGGCCTGCCTCTGGGTCTTGGACTGGGAATGGTATTTTGAACAAACAAACACCGAAATATTCATTTGTATGTAAGTGTGTATAGATATTAACATTAAGACCGCATGACATAAAACATACTTTTAATCCTTAACAAACACAAAAGCGTTCAACGAACGAATAACCTAATAAAAATCCAATTACCACAACCTACATGCTAAGTACGGAGCCGCGTCATAATTAGTGATGTTAATGGCATGTGACGTCATCCCTCGCCTTGAGCGCCGGCGTCGGGGTTGCGTTACGGGTCAGTACATCCCTAGGCTCTCGTGTTACTTAGTTATCTTCGTGGGACATCCCTCGGGTTGTATGTAGGTCGAGGATTTTTAAAAGGAACGTGTATGTGTAAGGGTAGTTTTTTTTGAGAAATTGCCTTATTTATTTACTAAACCATTAATTTACACACGTACGAATTACGTGTACATATTTTTCAATTCTTCCCTTCTTGTGTGTATAACACGTCATATAAAATAGTTAATTGACTCAGGCGTGACTTTGCGGAAATCCATTATAAAATACAACAGACGATGTATATTTAGTAACTTAATCTGCTAAACTGTTCTTAAAGAGTCTTAGAGAACCCTGTGAGAAATCGACACGTGTTTCGCCTCTCGTCGAGGCATCCTCAGGATGGCGATTGACTTGTTACGAACTCAGACACAACGTGTTGCCACGACAAGAGCCGAACGCAAAGACTTTGCGTTCGGCTCTTGTCGTGGCAACACGTCGTGTATATTGTATTTTACGTCATATAAACACACAAGAAGGACAGAAAAATACGTATAAAGGTGATGCTTATTTATCCTAACTAATAGGTATTATAAATGCGAAAATGTGGTTTTTTGTTTATATGTTTGTTACGCTTTCACGCTAAAACGGCTGAATAGATTTAGATGAAATTTGACACATGGGTAGACCAAGACCTGGCTTAGGACATAAAATACTTTTATCTCGATATTCCTTCGGGATCGAGACTTATGCGGGTGAAACCGCGGGGCGCAGCTAGTATAATCCTTACTTCCTTACTAATAATAATATTATAAATGCGAAAGTAACTCTGTCTGTCTGTCTGTCGCGCTTTCACGCCAAAACTACTGAAACGATTTTGGTACACAGATAGTCTAGAGTCTGAGAAGGGACATAGGCTACTTTTTACGCTCACAATTTTTTTAGGCTGTTGATTCGATATAAATAAATAAAAGAAACTATTCCACGAGGTCGAAGTCGCGGGCACAGCAAGTATATTTAAAAAATGAAATGATGGTCGTTGGTAAGCGCATAACTTGAGAACGGCTGGATCAATTTGGCTATTTATTGTTTTAAAATGTTAGTGATTCATGTTCATTGTTCGTGTGTTTTAATTTTGCAACTTTTTAATTTTGTTGTGAACTATTTCATTTTTGACGTACGGACGACAGTCAGTATGTGGCATTTGTGACAAAATTGGTGCGCCCATAGTAGCAAATAAGACATACGAGTATATTGAATAAAAAATAAACGTCAAGAAGTTATGTCACAAGTCAAGAGATTATCTCACGTCGCCGTGCTAGCATTTGTGACAAAACTGTTTTATCGCCCAAATTGTGATAAAATGTATATCTCACAGTACGCCATGCTCGCTGCGCAGGTGTAATTATGGTGTTTTATGGTAAGTTATGTTCTTGATTAAAGCATTTAAATGTAAAAGATTGGATAGCTACCAGGATTATGTTACACAAACATATTTGCATGTTTATCTGTTTACAGATAGACTATGAATAAATAAATTAACGGAACTAACTAGCTTTAAACAAAACAGCCAGCAATGTATGCAAGCAGTAGCAACAAATATTTACAAAAGCAACTGTACAAAGTAAACATATTAAAAAACAAGGCGGCCATTTCTAACAATACGCTTTACGAGCATGTAACCAAGTTCATGGTCAAAAGAAATAACAAATGGGACGATTAAACGACCGAAATAAACGCAAGACGCACGCGCCGACGACGCGCGGCGGGTTGAATACGTGATGGCAATTGATAGAGATTGGTCATGTCAAATTGACATTGACAGTTGGAGATGCTATTGTAAAGTCAAGTGCAATTACAGTGTTCTTTTTAAGTGGAATAACGCAATTGAGATTTAATATTAAAAAAATTAATTCTTTGATTTTAATAATTGTATAGTATGGATTACAAAGTCAACAATTAAGTTGAGATATTTGTTGTATTGTTACTTAAATAACTACACATAAAAGTCCTTTTTATTATGTATTTATTTATTATTTTATACTACATTATATTCAAGTATAATTATATATTTCTGTAAGTTTATTCCGATATTGTATGTTTATATTTATTAAATTAGTGAATAGTGTTTTGTTGTTATTTCTGTTCTTATGTATTTTGTGTTCCCTTCTACTCTTACACACGTTGTCTACATCTTTTTATCTACTTTCCTATCGCAGGTATACTGGAAAAGATTTCTTTAGAAATAAGCACAACCTTTGTACGTATTTTTCTTCGTATACTGTTAAATAAATAAATAACACACCAAAATCTATTCCGATAAAAATCTTATAATATCCTTTCTTCGTAACAATAAAATAAATTATTTTCAGAGTGACATAAAAACAAGACAAGAGAAAAGTTTTTGTAAAACCACTTTTGTTATTGCCAAGAACGAATAAAAATAGTGTAATCTGTCTAAGTACTAGGGATCATCTCGGAGGTCCATAACCTCCAAAATACTGGTTCAACTTTACAATAAAATCTTTTGCGTATAATACTTGCAATAAACTTAACAGTGTATTTAGTAATAAATCTCCGAAATTAAGTTCCCTTTTAACGTTTAAATTGCCTTATAAACGTACCAATAGCAATAACAGTGAAAATAAATACCAATTTACCTAATTAAAACCCGTCTACACACGATTGCCTACGCAGAAATCCTTCGAGCACGCAATAAAAGGAAAACCGAGGCCTATGACCCTACCACAATAAAAACTGCATGAAACCATCCGGGCTAAAATTGTAATGTCGACGCACCCGACAGCTTGTGTGACCTTAAAAACACACAATCAATATTCAACCTTATGCCCTTGAAATAAACCGCATTTCAAAAGCACCACCTAACGCTTGTTACGCTGGTATAGAAACAAACGACAATCGCCATTGAAGTCCGCACTGCATAACACACGGCGTAACTTAGCAATCGGGTAGCACAAAACTTTAGTTTAACACGATTAAAATAGAGTTGATATTCGTTTGGGATATCCTACTCCTGTTCTTTGAGGCCTGGATAATGCCCTTTGTCGGTCGTTACAGTTTTTCATAATCGACCTATTTGCTTTTGGAATACCGTTCATTTTTCTTCACTGCCTCTATTCTACCTCAACTCGAAAACATCCCAAGCGGTCTAACATCTGCCCCACAAATTTTAACTCTAACTTTGCTAGCTAAGGTTGATTTTGGTGTGTGGGGGTCAAGTAGCAGTGTCTGTGGTGTCACGACATCGCATTCCAGGCGATGCGAATGACTCCGAGATGACAACGGCCAGACAAGGGCAGCCGGTACTTACTCATGCGACGAATCGCGAGCTGGTGCACGCATGTAAATAGTTTGAAAGTGATTTTGTAGCGTAATGGATCAGCTAATGGGTAAACAGAGATCATGGATATTGTTGTTGGTTAATAAGGGAGAAATGTCACTGACGGTCGGTGAGGTGGTTAGTCATTGAATGAACGAACGAAACCTCTGGTCGTGCCTGACTCTTTCTATGAATAACTTCGACAGTATATAGTAAGTCAGCATAAACCGACAGAAACCTACCAAATCTGAGGGTATCGTGCTGCGGCCGCATCTGCGTCTATCGTGACTAAGCTCCGCACACTTAAATTTTTCAAACCGATCCATCACATCTGCGGAGTTCTAGCAAATTTAATTTGACCTTGTAGTTCTCGAGGCTAAAAGGGAACCCGTGTTAAGATTGTTTGTCAGACTTTCGGGCTTCTGACTACCAACAACGACTGTCAAAGACATAATCTACGAATGACGGCCGGGTCCAACTGATTAACGTGCTTTCCGAGGCTTTTCTCGATAAGCAATGGATGGTTACCCATCCACGGACCGACCTTGGCAAGTGTTGCTTATCCTTGTAGATCGACCCGTGCGGCTGTTATTATTTAGCCACGAGAAAATGTCAATCAATTAAAATAAGAATGCGGCTTATTTTATACCCCCTGGCCTAACATTTATTCCAATTTAGGCAGGGCGCAAACGTGGACACTTTTGTCTTGTGTGAGATATACAATCTACCGATGAATATTTTGATTTCTATAGAACCAGTATGAAATCATTTTGAAGTGATAATTTCTTATGGGAGGGTAAGCCGTTCGTTACGTAACGCGTAACGTTATCTGTCAGTTCAACTTAGATTAGTTTAAGTTATCACTTCTGTCGGGTATCCCGAGACGCACATTTTTTGTTCCTTTTTTTTGTGTCCAGTTGCTTCCACATACTCGTGACGATCAAAAAGTGTTCGGTGTCGGTAATAGGAAACTACGTTTGCGCAGCCTTTAAACGCAACTACAAGATTCAATAAGTCTCCATATCCTTAAGAATTGGTAACTTTGAAGCGAGGAATACTGAATTCCCGTACGGAATACTAAGTTGGGGTTACTTGTAAAAACTCATTTGTTTGATTAATAGGCGGTTAAGTTCTTCGGTCCTAAGAGTAATAGAGGACTAATAAGTAATTATTACTAAAAGCAAGGGCAGTATATTTTTTTTTGCTGATAAAACTGCTACTTCCCATGAGAATGAAGAAGTATGGAATAAAAATCACATATTATAATATATGATTGTAACATCTGACATGTCAACAGTACCAACCTCTCGGAAAATGAGTTGGTACCATCCGACGGCCAACTTTATGACCGCGCGCGCTCATTGGTCAAATCAAATTGCGCTATTTGATATGCGCTTCCCCGGCTTCCTGTAATCCTGTTACACACTTCCGTCCCTTTTCACGAAATCACTCAGATATCAGGAAAACGAGAGGAAAAATGTTACACATCAAAAAGACATGTTGCACCGACGAACCCAAATAAATTGAGGGGCAGGAGAAAGGTGATGTTGAACTGCGACTTCCCATGCATATTCCACACCTGGTTGTATTCCAGACAGAATACCTGTACCTGTTCTTCCGTCCCTCTCAGTCAAAAGTAATAAAACGTTACTCATGACTTCATAAGGCTGTGGCGCCATCTACAACGTCACATGCGAACTACGCATCAAAGGCCTGACGTAACCAAATTCTGCATTGCGCAAGAAGAATTTACCGCGCGATCAGCATATATCACTTTCCGACATCAATCGTCGGGCAGTTGCCCACCAGACACGACGTCCGTCTGTTCGGAGGATCCTCCCTTTTCTATAATATCTCTACAATGTAATTGAATTTTACACCCTGATCCTCATTCCTCTATAAGACAGCGTGCACCGGTCCCAACTCCGACGAGGAAGCGACTAGTTATCAAAGATTTTATCGCCCAAGACACGTACAAAAGATTATAGGTCCTGTGTAAGTAAAAGAGATACATAATATATTAAAAGTTGATCGCTGACTGAATACACCTACTCATTTGTTGCAGCGATAAAAGCGAAATAATCACATTCAACAAAAATAAAGTTTAATGAGAAAACTTCGTCGCTCTTTTAAAAGTAGAAGAAAAATATTAACTGCATTTTATAATCTCTTGAAAGTTATAAAAAGGAAATGGTTTAAGTTGACTAAAGACTGGTGCGAAATGGCCCTGATATCGACACGTCCTCGCTTCCATAAAATATTCTGAATGGACGAAGAAATGGATCACTCGATTTACTGCTTTGATACCTCCTGAAAAATCAGTATTTATAGTTTTCACTATTCTCAATGCGAAACAACATTCGATTCGAAATCTACATCTTATTACTTAAATAATAATATAATAAAGAGATAAAACTTGTTTGTTTGTAAGTTTGTATGTAGGGGGCTAATCTCTGGAACTACCAGTCAAATATTTTTTTTTTGAATCTTTATTTATTTAAGGGATTTTTGTACACATATGCGACGATGTCAATCCCATCGTGCTTTTACAAATAGCGACTAACTCCTCAACTAAATGAACTAATCTTAATCACACAAAAATTAACTTAATCTAATTTCTTATCTAAAAAAGTATATAATATTTTTGCTGTTTCAGACGTTGGCTTAGCTAAAATACCATGGAACATTCCAACGTCCATTACCGACAATTTCATCAACTTGAGAAGTGCGTTTCTTTTGCTTGTATATCGGACACATTCCACCAACACATGCTGAGCATCCTCTGATTTACCACACACCTCTCAGTTTGGAGAGTCCGATTTTCTCATGAGATAAGCAAAGTTAAGTTAAGTCTAATTTGCAAAATTCATAATTAGCAAGTGTGGTGATCAAACCTTGTGTTTTCTTTTTACGAGAAGAATCCTTTTACCTTGCAGGACAAAAATAAGCTGGCATTATTATTAATACTACATTTTTCTGAGTTTCCTGAAAATGTTCTTTTAGATCTTTGTATCTTGCATATGAGTATGAAGTTTCATTAAAATCGGTTTAGTCATTTCGAAAAATAAGGGCTTGTAAGTTTGTATGAAATGCCGTACTGCGTAAACCCTCTTAATAAGTTAAAACACAAATAATGAATAGCTAGAAAAACAAAAAATTCCCGAAACATTCCAATTCCAACAAATATTATGATTTGTAAGCTAGAGCCAAGCCCGACAATTCCTTTATCCTTTTGGCTGGGTGTTCCACTGATGGTTCATTGAAGTTTCACTTGGGCTGGAGTAGTGCCAAGTTCTGAGCGAATTTTATACGTGCCACCCAAGATGAGGTTGGATATCGTTAATGCTGTATAAACGAGCCTTCGACTTTTTAAATTGATGTGGCTGAATGATCTATTCGGACTTTAGGATGTGTAGATTAGATATTTTTTGAAAAATAGGCATTTTTACTAGGGTAATTTTTACTAGGGTAATTTTTACTAGGGTAATTTTTACTAGGGTAATTTTTACTAGGGTAATTTTTACTAGGGTAATTTTTGCAACGTAACTACGTGCCTAGTAACACCTTTTTGTATGTAGAGGTGCTAGGTGGTGTGGCGCGTTGGACTAGTGGTCGCAAGCGCTACTGCTGAGCATGACGTACTGGGTGCGAATCCCGGTTCGGGGAAAGTGTTATTGGGTTTTTCCATCTGGAATTTCTCAGTAACAGCCCGGAGTCTCGATTTGTGCCAAGTTGATGGCAATAGGTGCGCCCCTTATTACATGATACTTAAACATAACTGACGAAATGTGGGTGTACTATAGGTACACCTCTGCCTAACCCTTCGGGGAATACAGGCGTGATGTTTTCTTAGGTGCTCAATGTAACTACGTCAATATATGCTAGACGACGCGTCTCTAATTACGAGGTGACGTTCGATGAACGCACAGATCTACTAAAGTACAGAATCATTTCATTGTCAACACCTCAGCTAAGTGCAGTACAACTATTTTCTTAATGTACCTCGGCAAACTTCGTGTTTCGTCAGTGGTCGGATTTCTATCAGTTGCCCTTTGCACTTGGTGCAGACAATAAACGCTCTCAATCGACTTGGAAGATATTGAATGGTCAATTTTCATCAATTTTCTTGAATGTTTTTAAAAGTGTTTATGTTAAAATTATAATTATATTATGATAATATATTTGAGATCCTCGCAACAACCCGTCCCATTTGGAATGTCACACGGTACAGTTTGCAAAACTTTATATTTATTTTTCGTATTTGCCCCTCTAAAGTGACCCCTATATTCAAAATTCATTTATTTACCTTGCAAGTCCGTGTTTGGGTCACAAAAATACATATGTGTACCAAATTTCAACTTAATTGGTTCATTAGATTCGGAGCAAAATGACTGTGACTAGGACAGACGGATAGACAGACACACGAGTGATCCTATAAGGGTTCTTTTTTTTCCTTTCGAGGTACGGAACCCTAAAAATTACCAAAATCGAATTTCTGTTAATAACTCTCAACATTCCAAATTACTTTTCGTCCAAAAATTACTTACGCCAAACTGAACCGTAACCTTAGTCTTCTAAATTCCTAGAATCTCACATTTAGTACTCACATAATGCTTTATCAAACTCAAACTCAAAGCATTTATTTCAATTAAACCATTTACAGGCACTTTTGAATTGTCAAAGAGTCGGTCAGTTAGTCAGAAAGTTGAAGCTAGTCGCCCATTCCAAAAAGTAGATCTCTGTGGAGAAGAACGGGCAAGAAACTCCCAGGACACTCTTTTAAATAAAGACATTACAAAATCCTGGGTACATTATTCTTGTTGCTTCTATATGTGGGAACAATGTGAAAAAAAGAAATAGAGACAATTCAAAGTATAAGATTTAAAATAAGCCTTGGCAGAAAAGAGATGACCAGTCTCAACCGACGGCGCCCGTTCACGAACATGACGCGTGGATCAGCACCATCCAGCTCAACCATTTTGTAGGGAACCGAATGATCCAACACACTCGCCACCATCGGCGAGACATTTAAGTAAGCATGACAAAGTCTCAACTGCCATGCTCTTTCAAGTCAACATAAAACATAATATAATAACAGAATAAACAGCCCCATGGTACTCACATTTACAAAAAATGAAAAAATGCTTCTAAATTATACAAAACTATAGTTTGCAATGTATTATACTATCAAAAAGAAAGATAATCATTATCATAATATTGGAATATTCAACAATAAAAAATTGGTTAATAAAAAATAAAAATAAAATAAACATGTTGTTCGTAATGTCAGAAAAATAATATAAATAAAAATAAAAAAATAAGAAAAGGGGTAGCAACTCTTCCAAATACAATAATTTCAACTAGTGAGCCCAAGTGGCTGTGGAGCAGGACCAGCATTAAGCCAAGCATTTTTATCTACGATATAATCATCTAACTTATAATATGCTTGTCTACATAGTGTGCGTTTAATGCATGTTTTAAATTTCTTCTCATTAAGTTGAAGAATATCGAGTGGTATTTTATTATAACATTTTACACAGTACCCCATAAAAGAAGTGTGTACTTTAGACAATCTAAAACGTGGTTGATCTAATTTGTTCCTATTTCTAGTGTTAAAATTATGCCTGTCACTTATAATAAATTTTACTCCTCCAAAGCCAGTTTCCTCCTATATAGCAATAAGCTTCCTCCTCCTCATATAGCCATATTCGTCCTCCATTTTCCCTGCTCCTAGCTCGGTGTTCACAATCAATAGCGCGTCAGTATGCAATGCGTCTACGTGCATGCAGTTTGCATATTAATGGCTCAATCTTAGATCTCGCCGTGACCGCTCGTTGAATTCTATTGTCTGACGTTTGGGGGTGCGCTGTAATGAACGAGGTTTTGATACCTACGAGTCTTAATATTCAATAGGAGCCCCTATTGTGGCTAAGTAATAACAGCCGCACGTGTCGATCGATCAGGTTAAGCTACGCTTGCCGCGGTTGGTTCGTGGATGGGTGACCATCTTTACAAATACACATACCAAGACCCCTCCGTGCGTCGGAAAGCACTTTAAGCCGTTGGTCCCAGCTGTCATTCGTAGATCTTTGACAGTCGTTACGGGTCGTCAGAAGACCGAAAGTCTGACAACCAGTCTTACCAAGTGGTATCGTATTACCCAGTAACTGGGTTGCGGAGGTCAGATAGGCAGTCGCTCCATGTAAAATACTGGTATTCAGCTGCATCCGGTTAGACTGGAAACTGACCCTAACATAGTTGGAACAAGGCTAGGCAGATGGTAAGTCTTTTTTTTTTTGGTGGGACATCATCAAATGACTTCTCTCGCTCTGGGCGGAGCGAAAGGGCGTGTCAGACTCTTACTGACTAAAACCCGTCCGTGTTCCTTCCCTTTGCCTTGCCAGGGGCCACAGTTTCGCTGACGATATCTCTTTGAAGCGCGCGTGGAACACGACGCGTTGTCGACCGCCTGGTCCTTATCGACGACCGACCCATTGCTCTCCGTCCGCAAGGCCGCGCCTACGGTGGCCGGAAATCGGCTACCAATTCCTTTATTTACATTCTTCAATGTGGACTTAGGTGGTTGGGTGGGTGGAGTGTGGTGGTGGTGGTGGGTCTAGGTTTCTCGCTTCATTAAAAGGGTTTGATGTTCTAGAAGAATTCTATAAAAATCATTCTGAGGGAGTAGGTTTTAAAACCGCGCCACCCGGTCTACTCCTTGATATGGAATGGCCTCTGTAGCCCCATGAAACATGAGGCTAGTGCAACTCTTGGGAGTCCATTCGATTTATCGAGTCTGGTTAAACCACGCTGGGATCGGTACATTTCACACATTCATTCATTCATTCTGAGGGAAAAAGAGCAAAGAGAGACATACATAATTTCTGTTTTAGAAAATAATCAGCCAAAAATATGAGGTTTTGTTCTATATTCTTAAAATCCACTCTAAATATAACCAACTATAGTATTTTGATTTTCATGAAAAATTCTATGCCTTTATGAATTTTAAGGTACGGTGTATTTGAAGTTAAAATTCATAAAGGCACAGACACAGACACTCAATTTAAATCTATACATACAAATATATACAATAATAAATAAATAAAATTGAAGTGTCTGTTTGTAATGTCAAAATAACAGCTTTTTACTAAATTCATAAGAAAGCATCACGGTACTTATAACAAAAAACTATTTTAAATATTTTTGGCTGTCGGTCTATATGTTTGTTCCGGCTAATCTCCGTAACGGCTGGACTGATTTTGACGGGACTCTCACCGGCAGATAGCTGATTATATAAGGAGTATTTTTTATTTTAGTAAAAGAATTAAGGTCCACGCGAGTGAAGCCGCGCACAGTACCTAGTTCTACAGACATTTGAACCCCAGAAGGGTTGATACTCAAGTCAGCAACGAGAGAACAGGCGAACGTTCGTTCGTTGGATCCCCACTGTTTGCAATTAGACGATGCGATAGCACACATTTAACATGTGCGATGTCGCCCGTAGTTCCCAAATTCTAGGATTTATACCACAGATTAATTCAGATCGGACACTCCGTAAAATCATTTAATTGAATAAAAAGCGACTCTTGTTACGACACAATAAAGTGCAATTCAGGTCGCACAGCGCTAGGAGTTGCCTCTCTTTCCATCCCGTGACTTTTAGATCTTCTTACTACGTTACACTCACTGAATTGGCCCAGCTAGACGGGCCCGCCGCATATTTGTAGCTTTATACCTAAACTGCGGAGTGTCCCATCTATATTCATCTATGCTACCACGTTCAATTGTAGATAGTCTAGAATTTATCGAAGTAAACCAGTTGGAGCAAAAGTTGGTGCAATGTTGAATTTGTCTGTTATTTTCGGTGGGTAACTTCATTGGCTGGTATTTGGCGACAGCAATTTTATGTCTGATTCTCATCCAACGAAGACTTAAATAATATGATCCCTTGTCTATTTTTGTAAGTATCGTAAGGATAAAACAGAATGCTATACTTAGCTTCTAGAACTATGTAATTTGATCACTTACATGTGTGTGTGTGCTAAGAGGGATGTGTGGTGTTACACGAATGGATAAAATAAGAAATGAGTACATAAGAGGAAGTCTGAAGGTGGTACAGGTGCGGAGACTGAAAAGTTGTGCGGAAATCGGTTGTTATGGTCTAGGTTTGTGATGCGGAGGAATGACGAAAATGTCGTTAGGAAAGTTTTGAGTATGAATGTCGATGGCTATAAGAGTAGGGGAAGACCAAGACTGTGTGAAAGATGAAATGGCTAGAAAGGGGGTGACTACAGAGGTGACGACTAGTAGGAAGAAAAAGCCGACCCCAAAATATATAGGTATAAGGGCAGGAGAATGATGATGACTTTTAAATAACTAGTTAAACTCAAACTCAAAGCATTTATTTCAAATAAACCAATTACAGGCAGTTTTGAATTGTCAAGGATTCGGTCAGTCAGAAAGATGAAGCTAGATGCCCATTCCAAAGCGTAGTAGGTAACTATGGAGAAGAACGGGCAAGAAACTCCACGGACACTCTTTTAAATAATGATATTGTTACAAAAAATTGGTTACATCATTCATGTTGAAGTTATACATGTGAAGAACGATGCAAAACGTTAAAAGCGTCTATAATAAAAAGAGAAAAACAAAAGCAATTCAACAATTAAATTAAATTTTAATAAGCCATGACAGCTATGAGATGCCCAGTCCCAACTGACGGCGCCCGTTACCAAACATGACGCATAGATTAGTTATTAAGTCAATTACCGAATGATTAGTTGTACACATCAGGTTGTCATATTTATGCCCTTATCCAACAGTGAAGTACCTAGAGACTAGATAGTTCGCTGTTGGATGAGATGAGATGCACATTCAAAGCCCCCACGTTTCGTGGCTCGTCATTCTTGCTTCTTATTTTTTTTTTGGTTAATCCTTTTACCAGAGACTAACTATGCTCCTGTAGATCATGCCGACAGAATAAAAGAAGAACAGAACCTCGATCTATTACAACAGAAACGAATGTGACTTCACACGAAACACAAACGGTAAAACACACAAGGAAATAGCGCTTTTTTTTTTTTTTTTTTTTGGGGTGGGAAATCATCCAATGACTTCTCCCGCTCTGGGCGGAGCGGAAGGGCGTGTCAGACTTTTACTGACTAAAACCCACCCGTGTTCCTTCCCTTACCTAGACCAGGGCCACGGTTTCCCCTTAGGACTTATCCGCAACCCCGGTGGTAGGCATCGGCCCTGACGGACCCCAGGTTCTAATTCCTTGACCAAACACAGTGTTGTGTCGACCTGTTAGCACACGCTAATAGTCACGTTCATTCACTCCTGGCTATAGTACGATACATAATGAATGAATCATTGTACGAGTACTATAAGGAAGAAGAGTTATCTGTTTTTGAGATATCGAAGAGTGAATGATTGGTGGTTTCACTTGATCGTAAATGTTGACTTCTGAAATGGAACTGCCTTTTGAAAATGAGTGAGTGAAGGAGTATCAAGTGCATATTGCATTGTAAACAATTCAGGACATAATTTGAAACAAGCATGTTTAAAAGCTCTTATAAAAAACAGTGAATTTAATACCGTGTAGTGTTTGTTACCAGTGTTTCATAAAGATTTAATCTGAACGGGTATTTTTTTTTGGAGTTCTTACAATTCATTAAATATGAAACGTATTGTTCTGGAAATGGAAAATTCACAGTATTTATAGACCGATTTATTTTCGTACAAACCGTTTCGCCGTAAGCCCTCCACTATATTGAAAAATATACGTAGAAACCAATCAAGACCGAAAAAAGGGATCAAGTGGATACTTCGGGCCAAATTAACTTCCACACGATGCGAAAGACCTCAAAGAAAACTAACTGAACTTTGAACCCTTTGGCAAATATAATGAGAATCGAAGGCCCAATTGTATAGATATACTCCTAAAAAGGATTCCGTTTTAATCAATTAAGTGGAAAAATCCTTAACACATGACGTCCGCACTCTAAAACCCTAAAGCGATTGGCGTGAGTGGCCAATCCCGGAAAATAGTTTTTGGCGCAAATTATAAGAGATAATAGATTTTACGTACGTAACTGTTCGTGATTAATTTTGTGGTTCTACTAAGTAAAAGTAGATACTGTACCTAAAGTATTGAAAACCAAGTCCTTTTTCACCCGACTTCAAAAAAGAGGAGGTTCCCAATTCGATTGTATATTTTTTTTTTGTTATTTACATAGCAGGTAGTGGTATTCGAATTTGTGAGGGGTAGGTACCAACTGAAAAGTGTAAATAAAAAATATTTAAAAAAAAAAAAAAAAACGTCTTCCAAAAAAGACACTACAAAGTCAAAAATAACTTTAATTTAGAAGTCGGTGGCAAAAACGAAAATCAAAACCACAGACACAGACTTTTTTTTTTTGTAATTTACTGGTAAAAAATGGCGAAGGTATAATATTAATATTCAATTTTTATCCTCGTTTTCTGGCTTCGTAGGTACTGGACTAGCGTGCTGGATTACGGCCAACTCTCTCTCACCAAGAGGAGGCCTGTGTCCCAGCAGTGGGAACATTATAGGCTGATTATGCTATGCATGCTTTGCTGCTGTTTCTGAATTAATTATCCATTCTCATAAAAAAAAAAAGTTTCCTGTCAAAAATTCCGCTACCTCTTTCCTTTTAGGCCATTCTCATAGGTAAGAGAGAAACACTCGGACCTACAAGATTGCTTTTCGAGTGCCATTACAGTGTTCTCAAAATGCGGGCCTTTTATTAACTGGTGTTTTATTTTACGTCTATTCGTGTGTGAGCCGCCTTATCGATTGGGAGGAAGATTCTGGAAGTCGTTTTCGAGTACCTAGTCATAACAGTGGTGATAAGGTGAAGTGTTATTGTAGGTGATCAGGAGGTTAATATAGATTTGGGTGAAAGGGCTGAACGAATGGACAAGGAATATGACTAAAACAGAACTTTAAGAAAATTGAAGCGACGACGTTAACATTTTTTTATATCGTTGCTTCAATTGCTACTGATGGTCGTCATCATCATCATCATCATCAGCCTATTAATGTTCCCACTGCTGGGACACAGGCCTCCTCTCGGTGAGAGGGAGACTGATGGTCGTAAAATTGGTAAATTTATTCATTAATTTTATGATAATTTCAAAAAAGACTCGAATATTCGTATTATCGAATTTTAACAGCTAGTAGTGGATGTTAAACTTTCAGAACTGAGTTTGGTTGTTATAGTATGACATTTTTTTTTTACATCAAAGTATTTTAGACTTCATCCATCATTACTTTCTTCTTGCGAATTCTTTTATTTGAACTCATAGTAACTACAAACCCTCCATTGTTAGAATCCCCATAGCATTGCTTACACATGTGAACCGTATCCCGATCATCAAAATGCAATTACAGAAGCAATAACAAATATCAATAACGATAATACTTTTCCTCCATCTCAAAGATTCAATATCGCCGGCAACTTATCAGGGAACAGATTACATTAAACTGAAGTACTTACTGGAGAGACGATAGCACTCCAAGTTAATTTATCCTGTGATGAATCTGAGCCCTTTGCTTGACAAAACACTTCAGTAATAGTGTCGCTTGACGTCTTAAAGATCACGGGATGTAGGTACTGATTTCCCGGGCTTTAAGCTCTGGCCAAACTGAAGCGAAACTCGCGCGGGATGCGGGACGAAATTCTTTCGCAACTAACTTGTGTGGAGGGTTTTTAAACTGACAAATCATTGACATAACCGAGGAGGTGCGCAATCGCGTCCCGCGCGGGATTCACTTCAGTGTGGCCAGAGAGTTAATGATTAGGTAGTCATGCGACTATTCGTGCTAGTTTGAAAACCTCCATAAAAGTTCATTGACAAAACTTGAATTGCGCCCCGCTTCTTGTGCCGGATTTGCTTCAGTTTGGCCAGAGCTTTTAAGAATAGACATGCGTACTGCGCATTCGCGTCCCGCATCCCGCGCGAAATTCGCTTCAGTTTTGCCAGGGCTTTTATAGGATATTTCGCGGAATAATGGGTCTTTGATCTAATGTCGTGATTTGAAAGATTTTCTCAGTCTCGTGGGACAATCATTTTGTGATTTCGTTTTGTTTATGTTCGATTCCTTAGAGTGAATTGGTTTTTAAATGAGACCTTTTCTTTGCTGAGTGTGTTTTTGGGAAAATCGCTTGTGACTTTTCATTGTAGCTGTCTTTGAAGGTCCGACTAAAGCAGCGATCTTTCAAGCTGGTATTTATAAACTCATGCCTTACTAGCAGCGCCTCGCGGTTTCACCCGCGTAAGTGTTGATCCCGGGGGAATATCGGTATAGAATGTATCCTATGTTATCCAGGTTATAAACTATATGTGTACCAAATTAAATCAAAATTCGTTCAGCCGTTTTTTGGGTTTACGTGATTGAGTAACTAACATTAGAAACTTTCACATCATTCTTCATCATCCATTCTTTCATAACTTCATTTAAATTTGGATTCCATAAGTTCTTATGTGTGTGGCCTACTTTATGCAATAAAGTAAAGTCTAACACGTTCCGTTCACTCCCAAACTTCACCAAAATTGAAACCGAAGTAGTAATCAATCATAATTTACACTAAGTGCCAAAATAATTACCCAAATTAAATTAGTTCGCATGTATCCTGTAAACTTGGACCGAGGAGTAAACTACGCGAAAGCATACGAGTTGTTATTACGACTACAGACCACAAACTAACGTGGTTGGTAATTGATTTCTAGATTGTACTTGCTTGTATGTGTAGTTGTTTTACTATCCCTACGGTGTAGTAGTATATTAACCCATTTCTCGTTTGCGTTTCCGGTCTTGTTAATGTAAACAGAAACTTGGGACTTGTGATTCTACGTATTGAAGTATTTTAATAGTTGGTAATTATTACAGGTAATTCAGAAAAAGAAAATGGTTGATTGAATGAAAATGGTGATAACACACGAAAAACAATTTTTAATCTAATTAGAAAAATGTAAAATATAATTGTATTATAATGTCAGTATTAAAGTACGGTGAATAAAATTGCTCAAAATCAGCCGATTTCTTGCAAGGCCCCTGAATGAAAGTTTTACGCTAGAGGTGATGATAGATTAGGTATATGAAGTTTTTTTAAGACGAAGAATTTTGATTAATTTTATGCTTTTAGTCTGCTTATGGAAAGAACTAACTCAAAAAGTCACAAACGGAAATAGCATAAGCTTGCTAATGAGACTTATCTCCATCCAAAACAAACTGTAATAAATCATTTTACAGTTTGTTTTGGATGGAGATTTGCACATCGGTGCAAATACACGACGAAACATAAAATACACGATAAAAAATACACGACTAAAGAGAGAAGTTAAATGTAATAATACTTGCTGCGTCCTAACAGGGTCATGTAGTCATAAGTTTTAGCCTAGCCTGTAACTATAAATAAATAAATAACAAAAGAAGAACGCTCAAAGAAGAAACAAGTTATTAACTTACTTGCACTATGACATGCATAGCATAAACAATTGAAATGCTATTAAGCGTAGCTGAACCTCACAAAGGGAATATAAACATGAATAGAGAAGTGATTACATCATCCCGACATCCTGATCCCAAGTCCCGGCAACAGACAGCACTACCCGGGAATTAATTGAAAACGAACATTACCGTTCAAAGGAATAACAGAGCACTGTAAATATTAATATGGAACCTTTTGATCGTTCGCTGATTGTTTAAGATTTCAGCTCCCAATACGGTGGTGAAAAGGGAATGATATTTCATTACAATTCGATTGATACGTTTAGCGATATTGATGAAATGATAATAGGGGAACTTGTTGAAGATATAGCAGGGTTGGGAGATGAGTCGTTTTGTTTCGGGACCGAATAATCCAATTCTGATTTTAAACCGGTTTCTTTGTTATTATTACGAGATTGAACTTGAAATAGATGATTCAATCAGTGAAGATGCCCAAGGCTCTTATTTGCAGAAGCCAATGTCTACAGATCTATATCTCAAACAGCTTGTGAAAGGTCACAACCTTGCCAAGATAAATAAACGCCTTATCTGTTTGAAGGCTTATAAGTCAAAAACCTTGTACAAAGACAGGAAGTCAGCGAAAATCCAGCATACCATACTCCTGTTTATTCTCGAACTCAGAGGCAATCTATTACTTCCAACGCATGAAGAATTATCCCTTCAAACGCTGGTTAAGCATCCTCAGGTTTATCGAAGTTCAGCTCCAATTATTCCCTTTTGATGTCAAGCCCTTGTGCCAAGAGCCAAAGGCTTCGCCGAATTCGCCTGTTTAATGTGTTAAGTGCGGCGGTATTCCGGCTAAATGGATTTCGTAATAGGGAGACGCGATTTTAGAATGTATGTAATGCTGTGAGTGATTTTGGATTGTGGTGGTACAAATTGTTCCAATTTCGTGTATCATTAGATATTTGATACTGGTATTTTGATTGTTAGTCCTCCAAGTTAGATATCAAATCTATTCTGTTCGCGTGTTATGTTTCTGTGTTGAATATAAAAGTTTTCTTGAAAAAGAAACTTAATTTTCTGCATTCGAAAAGAAGATTTATTACCTTTCCGCATAATCTAATTTAATTTTCCCTCCGCTCGTAAATTGCTAATAACTATTTCCACTTATCTTCTAGCTCAGACATCCCAGCTTACTTCACGTCGCTATCCATATTACTAATTACATTCCGTTTGAAAACCGTTTGGGAAAATCTGTGCACGTAAAACGGAAAGTGCTCTTCAAATCACTTTTATAACATTCTAGAAACCCGTATATAACATACATAATCAGCATATTAATGTGCCCACTGCTGGGACACAGGCCTCCTCTCTGTGAGAGGAAGTGGGCTGTACTCTACCACGCGAACCCAGTGCGGGTTGATAGATGTCACCATGTCTTCGAATTTTTGGTTCGAAGAGTCCGCACGATGTTTTCCTTCACCGTTTTGAGAGCAGTGGTGATGAAATTATTTATACAAAGTAAAGCGCCTGCTTAGGTTCGAACCCACGACTTATAACTCGTACGTCGGGGCCGTTACCACTGGGCCACCACTGCTCAAACAATTTGGTACCTAATTGGTAGAAAAAGTTACTTATGAACATATAAATTGAATATCAGCTCAGTTTTTAGATGTACCCCGCATTGATATTATCATGGTTTCATTTTCATAATTACAGGAATTGACAAATACGTTTTGTTTTTATTGTAACTTTCGTGTAGCTTTGGGACATCGCCAAGCTTTGGTCGACACTACACGTGACCAGGGGGCCAAGTCTAGTCTAATTTACAAACGTCACAATGGTTTCACGATGGTGAGTTTTTGCCAGATTTTGTATGGCAAATCTGTCAAAAACTAATAATGTAAACTGAGATAGTGTCATGTTAAAGTTACTGTACCACACCTAAACATAAACAACTTGAAATCTTTTTACGATAGGTGTAAATATACCCTGAACTCTGCTTTTTTATGATTTTTATTCATAAACGATTGGAGCTTTTATAATAAAAATATCACTCAATTAGCGACACCAATGAAAACATAAATCGGAAGAGTACACAAATATTGACAAGTTATTTCCAATTTCTAACCATTCAATTGGAAGCAAGCACTCATTTCTCCAACTTTATAATTTACTGACTTTGAAGTAGTATTTATTTGATATTCTTGCTTTTCATCATTAGAAATCGATTTACTTTAGCGTTATATTTATAGAAGACAGCGACCCGGGTGTTTTTCGTTATAAGTAGGTAGAAGGTAGTATGTTTTTACAGACTTCCAAAAAAGAGGAGGTCTATGTTCGTCTGTGTGTAGGTTTTTGTTTATCTTCATCAATATTTTGGTCAATATGAACCAATTTTGAAAAAAAAAAAAAAGACCTGTGGCACTCGGGGACTGCCGCGGTAAAGCTATTGCATAGTTTTTATATTGTAATTGACCGAGCGAGCGTAGCGAGCGAAGCGTCTCTGCATCAACTGGCAAAATTTTCTTTCGTGTGTCAGTTTGTACGTACTCGTGTACAGGTCGTATTTTACAACCGATCTGGATGAAACTTGGCATACAGGTATTATGAATTTTTTGTAATTTTTTGTCGTCGGGGATTTTTGATTGGAGGGGTACTTCCTCCAAAATGGGGCAAAAAGTGGGCTGCTGGATATCTCCGCCTTATGAAATCCGTTTTCGATGGTTCTTTTTTCATTTGAAAGAAAGTAACTTTAAGATAGTCTCAAAAAAAATTGGTAAAGATCTGATCAGGATCTTCGGCATGATGAGCAGAATACCTCCTCAAATGCAGTAAATTGCTCGCTATTTATTCAAACCTATTTGTTAATTTTTCTAGCTGGCCTACAAATTTTTTACTCATAATTTGTCTGGTTTTTAGGGTTCTGTAGTACACAATAAACTGATTTAGTTTTGCCATGTCCGTCTGCCTGTCTTTCTGTCTGTCAGCGGCTTAGCTCAGAGAATCTTAGTACTAGAAAGCTGTAATTTGGTAGGTATAGGTCTATACTATCAATCACGCCGACAAAGTCGTAAAATAAAATCATGATTGTTTTTTAGGGTACCTCCTCACCCTACACGTAATTTTTTTTCTCGTTTGTCCTGTATTATGGGGTAGCGTGTGTGTGTGTGAAAACGTTTGTCACCTCTGTCGGGACGCGGTTTGCGACCGTGTAGCAGGCACTTAAGCCTCAAGCTAAGCGGTTAATTTTTCCCAAAAAGTTTGTGCTCGCGAGGTCTACTGTTCGCAGAACTACTAGTTTTACTTTTGACTTAGGAAAGAGTAAAACTCGCCGTGCTACTTAAATCACTGGTGTATACCTGTGTTCACAGAAATCAAACGAATTTAATGCTAGAGTTAAATATATTTCAATAAAACAAACAATCACTTCTGTGAAAATACGTCGATTGAGATTTATTATTAGCCTGCAATCTTAACTGAAAATAAGGAATAACTGAATAAACAGTGTTGTAACTGATACACCGCTGACATCTATCCCCATATAGCCGAAATTTGTCCGGAACTAAAATTGGGCACTACAGGGTCTTCTGTATAGATACCTCGTACCGTTATATCTCCTTATATGTAGCCTCCCATGTTGGCTCGATTTGAAGCATTTTTCGTCGGTAAATATTGTCGTACTTCAATCGTCGTTCAAATGCATGCGTGCATATTCCAAGCGTGCTGGCTTATGAGCATCAGTCAATTTAGTTTGCGTGTTGTCTATAATGCAATCCCATTGAGTGTAAGGCGTTTCTTATTACTCTTGGACAAACTTCATATATTTCAGCATAATAATTGGTTGACACAAAATCGTTATCTTCATATTATCGTCTCATGTCAGCTCTTTGTGCAGCACTAAGGAAGGGGCGGCGACCAGAATTATGACGATGATCAATTAGTTCACGTTTTTTATTCACGAAACTATAGGTTTATGGTAACTGAAATAAGAAACATAAGTTTGAGACTTGATATCTTCTAAATATAACAGATCTATATTTTCTTTCACTATTTTTTCGTGACTTTCTTCATTAATAATAGCTGCTCTTTCTTGAATATTTAAATTTCTCGGCATTGTAAAATATTAACCCGAATACAAGAGTGACAATGGTGACATTGACAGGAACTGTTATTCACATTTACAGTTTTTAAAACTTGACACAACGTAATGGCCGGGAACATCAAACTAATAAAAAGGTTTTAATTTAACTATTAATAGTCAAGGATCATTCGTCTAAGTAAATTTGAACTTTATTGTCAAACAGTTAAAAACATAATTTTCAATACAACACTCTCGTATCATTCGTCTAAGTAAATTTGAACTTTGTTGTCAAACTGTAAAACATAATTTTCAATACAACACTCTCGTTGATCATTCGTCTAAGTAAATTTGAACTTTGTTGTCAAACAGTAAAACATAATTTTCAATACAAAACACATTTAGAGTGTTTTGTTTCTCAGTCATTTTCGTTACGAAATTTCTGGATTAGGTCTCCACGCTCAAGGCCCGCGATAGAAGCTATGCAATAGCTTAAAATCACATATATTATTTTATGTGTATAGCTTCCTGAGCCTTGTGCAACTTTGATTAGGACCTTCATCTCTAACGAATTATAACCAACAATCACGTCTATCGAATAAAGGAGGAGCTCGTGGCTAAGGAATAACAGCCGCACGCGTCGATCCATCAGGTTAAGCTACGCTTGCCGGGGTCGGTCCGTGGATAGGTGACCATCTTTACATACCGTGACTCCTCCGTGCCTTGAAAAGCACGTTAAGCCGTTGGTTTCGGCTGTCATTCGTGGATCTTTGACAGTCGTTACGGGTCGTCAGAAGCCCGAAAGTTTAACAACTAGTTTTACCAAGGGGTATCGTATTACCCAGTTAGTGTTGAGGTCAGATAGGCAGTCGCTCCGTGTAAAATACTGGTATTCAGCTGCACCGAGTCAGACTAGAAGCCGACTCTAACATAGTTGGCTAGGTAGATGACACTTAAAAGTCACAGTCTGCAGTAATTACAATTAGGTATATTTTTACAGACTACGTTATCCATCATTCACAAAATGGTGAATGGTGAGTCTCTGATCTTTCTTATCGCAATACTGGTATTCAGCTGCATCCGGTTAGACTGGAAGCCGACCCCAATATAGTTGGGAAAAGGTTAGGCAGATTGATTGACGTATATATAATACAATAATATTTTCTTCTTTCCACAAGCAACATGTTGCCTCAGAGTATGTTTTTCTAAATAAACAAATGCTTCTCCAATTCTTTTATCAGCACAATAAAAACACATGTCACTTCTTTGTGTTTCCAATGTATTATGGTAATATTTGTCTGTTGTTTTTGGCAACGTTATGTGCTTGACTGAATACGATTCCTATTTCTATGCATTCCACATAAGTTACCATAATTATGGTTCTATAAGCAACAGTGCTATGATACGAAAAATATTGTTTGTTTTGAATAGCTCAAAAGTATTTTGGACTACGAATCTTGATGTACCATCTGTGTGTTAGAAATAAATAATAATTATAATTATTTTAATAGAGTGAGAGATTATTTCTTTTAATTAAACAACAATAACATATTATATCTGTTTTATTAGATTAAATACCTATAAACGAATTGATAGTCTAAATGCGAAAGAGAGTTTGTTTATTTGTTACGGTTTTACGATAAAAAGGTTGAACGGATTTCGATGAAATTTGGCACATGAGTAGACCATGATCTGGAATAGGACATAAGATATTTTATCCTCTAGCCGTGTTATCCCGGTAGTACGTTTCCGTGGGATAATTTTCGACCTCTAAAGCTAGTTATTTATAAGCCTTAAATCAATACGAATTTATTCTTATCACCAAGCCTAAAATGGCCCCAACTCATTATTTATAACAAACTCAATCTGTCAATTATTCGTTACTTTAGAGACTACGAAAGTCAATTCCTGTTTATTTGTTTCTCGGAACAATTGAAAGGGACTATTTAATAAAAGAAAATATTGGAAATATCTACGAAACGTCACAATTCCTTTGAAGTTCCCTTTGGAACTGAAGCAAACATTCATTCTCAGAGAGGAAATTTGATTGGGACTTGAATTTTATTAGGCAATTAAAATTCATAAAAAATCTTCCAAAAAGGACCTTTTTTTTCCAATTCTAAAAAGGGGACCCTTCGTTTCAATAATCTTTTGTTCCCGATGAATATTTTTGGGACGAACCGGCGAGTGTGATTAATATCTTTAATTTTAGAATACGAAGGTATTGAACTGATGTTGCCAATTCAATTTTGAATGACACAATATATTACGGTGGGCCAATTAATATTAGTACCTGAGTTACCGAGCTCTACTCGGGTGAAAATAGAGAAAACGAATTTTCCCAGATATGAGACCTAGCTAGATCGATTTTTCGCCCCCGTAAACACCTATATTGCAACTTTCATCGAAATAGTTAGAACCGTTTTCGAGAACGTGATTACAACTATATACAAGGTGGAGAACTGGAGACGACAATACAACAAAAAATTAAACAGCGTGTCCCTAATGATGTTCCCATTCTGTATTCAAAAATTAAATTGAATATATTCAATAGTTTAGTCAATATAGCTCGGCAAAATCCATAGTCGGCTCGGGCTATTCCGTTTATCCACCCTAAGGTGGATATTCGGAAACGTATGCCCGAGAATCCACCCTAGGCCTAGTTGGATAAACGGAACGGCTTAGGGTGGATCGCCCATACAATACATTTAATTTGTTTAAAAAACTTATTTTTTAATTTAGAAGCTAGGATTTATTTGACAGTTCCAAAATAATCTTATGCATTAGTAGTGCCAGTATTTTCATTTATTGTTGTATTGTAGTCTCCACATTGTATACAAATATTGCTCATAATTACAATAGTATAGGATAATGGTACAAGTAGGTCAAGACAACCAAGATAAATTAATCATAGAAGTATACGTTTGGATTAAACTAGCGTGTCTAAAAATACCAGTAGAATTTTTTTTTGAACTCTAAAAAACCTAAAAACACAAGTTCCCGTCTCAAACAGAAGTGTTGCTTCAAAGGATTTTCCTCAAACGAAAAGAGTTTGAACAAAGGAACCAAAATCCGAAATTTTCGGAAAATATACCTCGATTTAATCTCCATCCATTGTTGTGGATCCTCGTTAAGATTCGAGTCGGTTGGACAGAAGTAATTCACAACGTTCATTACAGTAACGAACGTTCTATCACAGAATATATAGGTACAGAAGGTCAACTCCAAACAACGAGCGAAAACACACGTACACATAGACATGATTCACGTACAGTATGTGCAAACGCACTCGCAACTAGCATTCATTCGAAGGTGGGTTTAGACCGAATGAACATAGAATCAGTACAAAAGCAATTTGTTGTTATTGTTCACTTCTTGATAATCTTGATATTTTAGTATGGATAGACCAACGGAGGAATGCTCTATTTATTTGATGGTCAATTTACAATAGGGATGTTAACTGAATAATGCTCGATGACCTCAGTAGAGCCTCCGAAAGAGTGGGTCTTAAAATGAACATGGACAAGACAAAGGTTATGTCAAACGCCCATGTAACACCCACTCTCATAAAGATCGGAGACGCTACGCTCGAAGTTGTAGACGAGTATGTTTACCTAGGACAAACTGTCCAGCTAGGTAGGTCCAATTTCGAGAAAGAGGTCAATCGTCGAATCCGACTCGGCTGGGCAGCGTTCGGGAAGCTACGCAATATCTTTTCGTCCCACATACCACAGTGTCTCAAGACGAAAGTCTTTGACCAGTGCCTGTTGCCAGTGATGACTTACGGCACTGAAACGTGGTCGCTCACAATGGGCCTTATTAGAAGGCTAAAAGTCACCCAAAGAGCAATGGAGAGGGCTATGCTTGGAGTTTCCCTACGTGATCGAATCAGAAATGAAGAGATCCGCAGGAGAACCAAGGTAACCGACATAGCCCGAAGAATTGCCAAACTTAAGTGGCAATGGGCAGGACACATTGCCCGCAGAACAGATGGCCGATGGGGCCGAAAGGTTCTGGAGTGGCGACCGCGTACCGGAAGACGTAGCGTTGGAAGGCCTCCCACAAGATGGACCGATGACCTTGTAAAGGCCGCAGGAATCCGCTGGATGCGGGAAGCACAGAATCGGTCGAAGTGGCGGTGCTTGGGGGAGGCCTATGTCCAGCAGTGGACGTCTTTCGGCTGATATGATGATGATGATGTTAACTGAGGAAAAAAAAACTATTTAGTCCGTCAGTCAGATAATAAAAAAAAATTAGACACGTATTTTTTGCTTTATCATATTAATAAAAAATGGTTGAGATAAAATCCATTAAAGTTCGGGAGTGTCAAGTCAGTATAAAATCTACCGGGGAGTGACGTCAAGCCACAATTTAACTCAATGTATTGCCGTAATCTTTTGATTACGAAATAAATGATAAAATACGTGTCCAATATTTTTTAATAATTTACCTGAAGGACGAAAAAAATTTTGTCGACATCCCTGTTAACACAAGCCAACATACATGCACAATATTAAGCGATAGACATAGCATGCTATCTCTGTTTCCACAAACATAATTTGGTAGAGTGGGGATAGAATGTGCGTTCGGTCATTGGTAGTTTGAGATCGCCGCGCGCCGTACGTCTGTGTATGCATGTATCAGTTTTCACCCATTCTGTGGAGCCAACCTTCTGTGACTATCGATTCTGTGGTCCTATGTACACTTTATCGCTGAATTGAAATTATTCAGTCGCGTTACAGTGATATCTCTGTTAGTTTGAGAAAGCTTTTGAACGTGTTGGAAGCGCTGTTACGAATGAAATATTTAACAGCTAAGAGAGTTATACAAATTGGAATTTAGAATTCAAAAGCAAAAATAAACCATGACTTTTTCTAAAGTAATTTTATTTGAAATAAACAAACGCGTACCGCAAACCTATAGGTACCTACACTCGCTTTAATATTAGCAGAAGCCGTTCAAGGAAATCTTATTTACTGTTTTGTTACTTACAAGAAAGTTTTTTTTCTCATCTTTCTTTATCTTTGAAAGCTTTCAATTAAAGGGACTAGCTTTATTTAGTTGGGAATAGTGATAGGCTAAAAAAGAAGAAAGAAAAATATTTTTAGCCCAAAATTTAATTGCCGTTTTTCGGGAATAGCAAAATTAAATACATAATATATCTTAAGTGTTCCCTTAATAACGCCAAGGGTTCACAGATGGTGGGCATATCTTAATCATTTGACTTCGACGTAAAATAAGTGATTTGAAAGTAATTAATTACTTATTTATACAGGGTGTTAGGGTAAACACCGTTATCCTTCAAACCAGTGGTTTGGTTTCGTTTATAGAACATAAATTCAATGGAAAATCACAACTATTTTTTTTAAAGATGTACATTTAGAATCGTCACGCAATTCCTAAGGTAGGTATTTTTGCCTGTCTTAAGCCAGGAAGAGGTTGTATTGTATTTATTCATGTGTTGTGTAGGTAGGTAGGACGGGCGGCGATCGATTACGTCACTCGGGCGGGCGCATATCCATGAATTTGCGGACGGTGTCGGACAATAACCTTTTTAATATTTGTTAAAGAAAATAACGTAATTTTTTTTTACTCGGTTTTTTATGTTTATATTTAAACCAACTACCCATAGTTTGAGTGACAACGGTGTTCACCCTTCCATCCTGTATTACATTCCTCTGAAGACTCCTCTCTCGTCGCCTCGTTGCAAGCGCTACTGCTGAGCATGACGTCATGGGTTCATTTTCCAGGTCGGGCAAAGTGATATTGGGTTTTTTTTAAGAATTTCTCAGTACCAGCCCGGTGTCTGGATTTGGGCTCGGTTTGATGGCAATAGGCACGCTCCCCGTTACATCCATGGGACTTAAAACACCTGGGGGTGTAGGTACCATGGGTACATCTCTGCCGAACCCTTCGGGGAAACAAGGCGTGATGTTATTTTATGTTGTGTTGTGTCCCTCTGAAAACTTAACTGCCTTTTTTTTTTTGGGTGGGAAATCTTCAAATGACTTCTTCTGCTCTGGGCGGAGCGGAAGGGCATGTCAGACTCTTACTGACTAAAATCCACCCGTGTTCCTTCCCTTGCTTGTTCGTTGCCCGGGGCCACGGTCTCCCCTTAGGACTTCCCGCAACCCCGGCAGGCATCGGCCCTAGCGGACCCCGTCAATTGTGCTGACGTCTCTTTGAGGCGCGCGTGGAACACGACGCGCCGTCGACCCGGGCCTGGTCCTGATCGGACGGCGAGCTACCCATTTTTATACCTGCATCTCTTAGCTATTTGAGATTTAACTCCAAACATCCACATCGGACCAGAGATCATAAATGCAAATATCCCTCCCTCCATCCACCTTCATCTACCTCTGAATTGAAATTATTCCTCGGTATTCGTGGAATTACTTCATATTCTAGTTACTCGGCCATTATTGGATCACGGGGAATGTAAGTTGTATTAAATCTCTAGCAAACGGTTCGTTAGTTTCCCGGTGTTAGCTTCCAAAGGTAATCTCTTGGGTTCGTTTAGCGTTTGTATGTTTTTGCTTTATTTTTAATGGATTTGCTTTAGTATTGTTGGTTGAGGAGCTCGTGGCTAAGTAATAATAGTCGCACGTCGTCGTAGTTAACCTACGCTTGCCGGGGTTGGTCCGCGGATGGGCGACCATCTTTACATACACTGCCCGGCTGTCCCGGCTGTCATTCGTGGATCTATGACAGTCGTTTAAAAAATCTATAAAGTCGTAAAACCTGTATCATTACCAATCCAAGTTTCGTCCAGATCGGATGTAAAATACGACCTGTAGAAGATAACCAAGAAACAGCGAAAGCAAATTTTGCCAGACTTGAAGCAGAGACGCTTCGCTCGCTCGTCCAATAAATGACAATGGCCGATGACAGCACTGTTTTATTAATATTATTAATCCAGCACTGTTATAGAAGTACCTCGAATTTTACTTAAAAACAACAAATTCATTTCTTTCCTTAAAAAAATCATTAGCTAATCCGATTAGTTAACTTTGAAAATAACCTTTACCTTTTTTTAGATATATTTATAGTTAGCACATGTTACCTACATAAATTCCTGTGTACTTAACCGCATAGTTAAGACAGATGTTAAAATAAGTTTAAAAACACAGAATTGAGCGGTTTAATTGTGCGCGTGTTTTAAAACGTGCTTTATTTGGGGAAGTGAAGTTATTTTTGTTATTATCATGTCCACTACTGATAATGGAATTCCCCAACTCGTTTATTAATCTGTTGCATTGCAAATATCTTAGATAACAGTGTTTTGGATAGCAAATGCTTGATAACTTGGTACTTCTTCAAGCAGTTCAAATCCCTTTTTTTGCAGTTTCATTCAATTCATCTACTATCTAACTAAAGAAATTTAATAAATAAAAAAATAAAACTTCTGACTGTGTAAAAAGTGATCTTCAAAAAGGATGGAATCAAGATGACCTATTTTTGTCTCCAATCTAACTTAATAATAATTATAAACAATCCCATGCAGTCGGAGAATTTTTTTTTCAAGAAATTATTTTGTTTTCGTTTTCTTAGTGACACTCGCACAATAAAGATGAATCTAACGACATACCATTCATTAAAATCGGATCTCTCGTTTAGTTACGAGGGAACATAGGGACGGACATAAATACCTACATTATGTCAAACATATTTTCGTACATACCTACATTATGTCTTAAGCAGTTATGACCTTAGTGGTCACCTGCGAGATGCACTACCTAGTCAAAAAAAAAAAAACATAGAACCCTCCTTGTTTTGCCAAGCCGCAGTCGGATAAAAACCACCTTTCACTTCGATTAATATAAAAAAAATCTTTCCTAAAAAACGTCAAACTTGCAGCAACCGCGTACGCCCCAAACTAATTCCCCTATATTTCCAAACTAGAGGAGATTTAGGTCGGGTACACTGCTCTAAATCGCAATTTATAATTAATTCATGCCCTGCCGACCTACACGTCGCGTCGTTACAGTACCACCCTCCCCTAGGACTGGTACCTTTTAATTTATATTAAGTGACCCTACAAATACCCCAAAATGCGTTTTCATTACGGAATTTTCGGAATTCTGATATCTACGACATTTAAACCTATTTACTTGATTCCGCGAGAGATTTCGGTTAATATGTTGTGGTAATGAAAAATAAATAGCATCAGATTATCGCGCCAGAAGTGAAATGGGGAAAATGGGGCCGAGTGACGATTGGGAACGAGTATTTATTTTCGATTTCGAGGGATCTTGAATTCAAATGATGCTGGAAAAATGTCAAGTGCTGTCTTTCTGATAACGGTTTTAACTCAAGAATACAAATAACCGATAAATACTTATTACGGGGAATTGACATCGCAAAGAACCTGTTACATCATTTGCTTACTCTGAAAGTCTGAAGCTATCTATTTGGGAAATACTTAATAAGCAAGAGGCATACTGAATAAACTGAAATCGCTGTTCACTATGTATTACGTACGGTCGATTTAATTTTTAATTTTTATGTAACCTAGTTTGGAAGGCGCTGGTGTCTGTGATACAATGATTTTTCATTAGTACAGACAGCAACAACGAACATTTTTTTCTGTAATATAAATTTTTACTAGATTTTTTTTTCTGTGAATTTTATATGGTTTTTCTGAAATATTTATTTTAATGATTATTTATTTAAGAAGATGACATTCTAAATATCAATTTTGACAGCTTTCTGAGTCACCACATTCGTATGAAATATAGTCATTTATTGTGCACTGCAGTGCAGTGTTTCAAATAGCAGTAGCACGGTCTGTTAATTTAATACCTAGTGTATTGCGCTTGAATGCAATTTATGCATTGCTTTATGTTTGAATATGTCTCAATTTATTTCAGACATATTTAATGTTATACAGAGCTACGTCACACAATAAACACAGATGGTCGAATTAAATGTGTAGGAATGCAGTAAGGCAGGGCTCGGAAATGTTATTTAAAATAACGTTTAAAAAAAAGTTTCTAACAGTTCTCGTTCTTCTTAGTCCAACATTTTGTTCGGAACGAAAATCAACTCATTGATTCCAATGCGCTTGCCGCTTACGCATTACCTAAAGGGTTGTGTTGCAAGTTTTCTATCGTTCAACCCAAAAATGTTTAAAAACGGTTATAACGTTTTATTATCCGACAGTAATTGAAATTTTGTTCTTCTTCATAAACGTTTTAATATCGTTCCGTTCGAACGTAACCGAAACAAAACTTTCTTTAGGTTTTTAAGACGAAATCGTTTCGAAAAATATACCGTTATCCCAGCCCTGCAGTAGGTTGATATCTTGTACGACCGTGACGTCACGTTGTTACGAAATCGTCGCGCTCATAATAATAAATGTCACTTTTGTTCGGTGAACCAGAAAGCGTGGTCGCGTCGACAGAGGGCGTTTTCCGGTTGTCCGAAAGAAAAAGCGTCGATCGCTTTTAAATAGGACGCGGGGGTAGATGCTTCGTAAAGCGTCGCCTATACAGGTTGTAACAAAAACCCTGTCTGATCCGAAAGGGGGCGTATAGGTACCGCAATAACATTAACAAAAAGCTAAAAAAAATAAAAATGTGAAAATAAACAAGTGATTGACTGTTTAAAATTCATATTTTTTGTACCAAAATTACCCCAATTTCATTATATAAATTAGCAATTTTTATACACAGGTTATAAGTTATGACTTGTAGACACCCGCTAAATGATGGCCGCCCGCGCCCCATATAATAACACTAATAACCCGGTAAAATTCCGCATTGGAAGAAATAAGGCGATTTTTTTGTCTTTTTTTCAGAAAATTATCACTTAGAGTCTCAGTACGATTCTTAACAACGGCTCCCAGATCGGACAGGGTTTTTGTTCTGAATATTATTGTACCAAAACTATCGTCGCGTTGATACGGCGTCCACGTTTGACGAACGCCTACGGTAGATGTGAAAGGTACCTTAGCAAGGACGGTGACTATAGCTAGTTCCTTCTTTGCGTGAGAATAACTTTTCGCTTATTGAAGATATAATATAGATATAAAGCTAAGTTTATTTAAGCGAATAGGCCCTTTGAGATGAGCGAGGATGCGTAGCGAGGGATATGCGTGAATCTAACCAATAACATCGCTTCACTGTCATAGTTTGAGCTAAGCTAGCGTTGTCATCGCTCATCTCTGGTGGAAACGCAGCTTTATTCCTGGAGGCTTTTATTTGGGTATTAAGTTCTGTTTTCGGTTTAATTTTTTATTTCTGCTTGAGTTTAGGTATCGAATTTAATTTAATGTTTTGGTTCTGCGTAACTATTTTCCAAACTATTGTATAGAATCAAGTTATTCTACCTGAAAAGACAGCTGTGCTGCTGGGGAGTTTGTTGCGCCACTTCTTCTTCCCAGCTAAAGCACTGGGAAGTGGTGAAGGGCGGGCGTTTTGGGGGACTGTCTCATGTAATTTAGATTTTCGAAAAGTGCTGATTTTCAGCCTAGTCTCAATAAATGACTTTTGATTTTGAAGAAAAATAAAGTAGTGTTTATTTTGTTTTATGCCGGAAAAATGGCAATTTGACAAAGAAAGATGGATTTATAGACTCCCGCTTAGAGTAGAAAAAAAATCACATAATCTTACGAATCATGAGTCACGGGGCAAAGGGCCCAGGATATGTCAATTCTTATAATGTAAGATACAGCTGTTGTTTTTTTTTCGTCTCTTTATTTTTTAGTTGCGAGTTTATTTTGTTTTGTGGATGAAGCAAAAATAAACTGCACTAGCTTATCAACATAAAACCACTTGGTAGAAAACTCCAAGAAAAATATTCAAGAAACATGCATTTTTCATCTTCAGCACAAGTTCACTATTCTTAGAACACATTGCAAAAGATGGCTATTTCATTTACATAATAGAACTTTCAAGATGTAGGTATTACACTGAAAAAGCGTAGGCGGAATTATACTAGGTGAATAAACCTACATATTATCATCATTTCATAGTATTTTAACTGCATAAGGGCCTGTTTCATCACCTACGATTAAGTTCCTATTAACTTACTTGGCATATAATTTCATACAAATTCTGTTCCATTTTTTAATTTATTCGGTAAGTAGTGGCTATTCGGTCATCGTGAAAGGCCCTAATTGTAATATTTATTATAAGTAACATAAAACATAGCATTTGAATAGATTAAATAAAATTACCTGGTGCACACCCACATTTCGCCAGATATATTTAAGTCCCATGTAATAGGGGGCGAGCCTGTTGCCATCAACCGGGCACAAATCCAGACTCCGGGCTGCTACTGAGAAATTTCTGATGGAAAACCCAATGATAATTTACCCGACCTGGGAATCAAACCCAGGAACTCATGCTCAGCAGTAGCACTTAACACTAGACCAACGAGGCAGTAAAATAGGCAATAAAATTAGTTGTTCTAAAAATCGAAACCATTTAAATACACTTTTTATCCGTTTTATTTATTTATTTATTTATTAGGACCTCCAACAAAGGATACACATACACAATATAAATACAATAATAAAAACCACAGCATGCACATATAACTAGGTTTAAACAGGATAAAATAAAATAGTTTGGAAAATCCAAAAGTGCACGCCTCATAAGTTCATACTCTCATTCATAAACGAAAAAGAAATTTAAAACATAGTTTCTTACAAAAATTAACAATTTATCACTTTTCATGAAGTATGTTTTGACTGCTTTTTTACCCATCAATATGGGTAAAATTTCTAAACTCGCATCGATATCAATCTCTCTCATATCGACCTCCGGTCTCCGGAGGGGAATAATGTAGCGGTTACACCACCACATACGAGCTATGCAGCAAAGACATGACGTCACACAGATCCTGCATCGCGCAGTTAGAGTTTACCACGCGACCGACATAGATAAAACTATCCGAAATCAATTTACGGGCAGTTGCCCGCCAGACACAAACACCCGTCTGGCTGGAGGATCCTCCCTTTTCAAATGAAGATGAGTGAACTTTACACCCTGTTCCTCATACCTCTAAAGTTTTAAACTGAAATATGAACAAAATATTTTACGGCGCCATTCGCTATAGACTAAAACATTCAGAAGTGAAGTGTAGGTACAAATAGCTGCCGTTTGTTTTTATGGCGGATTTTTTTATATTAAGTATCTAATATTTTGAACGCTGATATTAATGTTTCTTTTATTATATTATGGTTTATGGTTATTTGTCATCAAATAATTATTACAATTTGTGGCATTTTTCCCTTTAAGATTTCCACGTCCGAGCTCCAGCAAACAAGGGAAAAATGGATAACATTTGTGCAAAAAAATCGTAATGAGCAAACGTGGTTGCCAAGTGAACCATCTCACATAATGTTCATCATTAATACAATGGAAATTAGAATAATGTTCTGCAGTTAAAACTGTGTTAGGTATCAAGTAGGCAGAAGAAGCAGACTGTGTCGCATCTGCGGGTGCATTACTCTATGAGAATCTCCTCGCAACGCGCATGCACCGCAGTAGTCAAACGTCAAAGCATCCAAGGGACACATTTTTTGTTCGCGGTGTCTTCTTTGATAGTATATTTTAGTTAGTATTTTATTAATTATAATTAAACTACTTTGAATAAAAGAGCCATTTTCAATAGGGTTCCTTCTACGGCTGAAACGAATGTATAAAAAAAACATTGACTCAATTAATTGATTTTATCGCAAGCTACAATGTTTTCAGGGTTCATAAATTGACGGACAGGAATTTTTTTTCAACTATTTTGATGCTTTTTCCATTTCTGCTGCATTAAATCAATTATTAAAAAATACAGTATTAATCTCCATTTAATAATCTATACAATGGTATATAAATTAAGTAGGTTCTGTGTACTAGCAGGAGTGTAACAATAAAAACAGTTGCAGAAATGGGGCAAAAAATATTTTTCGATCGTAGAGCACACTCTAATGCTTCGCATTATGAGTCGTGCAATAGAGAACATTTATGATAAAATTCAAAAATTAATAATGATAAAAAGAAGAATTAACATGTCAAGATTGTGCATTACATACAATTGTTTAGTGTAATTAATAACTATTGTTTTTGTTTTAAAAAAGAAGGAGGTTCTCAATACGACAGATTTTTTTTTGTATGTTTTTTACGCATTTTCACCGTCAATTATATGAATTGATTATGATGATTCTTTTTTTGTTTGGTAGGTCATACTTCAGAATTGGTCCCATATATATTTTATTGGTTTTACTTGGGTAGTTCTTGAGAAAGCTTCATAATACATTATTTCTCCCACTTAGTCTATATGGATGGTGTTATTTACATAGAGCTGGTAGTGGTAATTGAATTTGCGTAGGGTGGGTACCACACCTAAGAAATGAAAAAAAAAAACGTACTTAAAAAAAACTCTAAACAGTGAAAAATTACTTTAATTTTGGAAGTCGGTGGCATAAATGAAAATACAGAACCAGAGACACCGGCTTTCTATATTAAAGTTATTTTTCACTTTTTAAAGCTTTTTTTAAATTTTTTATCTTTTTCGGTTTTGAATTTAACCATTTGATTAGCCCGTGAACTGTTGAGAAAATCTCATTTGAAACCATAGCAACAGCAACCTCACTGGTGCTATGTAGTGATCGCAAGTGTTACCTGATCCTGAGTTTGATGAGGTCGACTCCAAGGGTGAGCAAAGTTTTAGTTAGATATTGAGTTTTCTAATAAGGCAAATCTCAGTAACAGCCAACCTCCTAATTTAATAAATAAATAAACATCTTTTTTGCAGACAACATGAACGAACAAGCGTAAAAGGATGACAGAAAAAAATAACCCCTTAAATAAATAATAAAATTCTGATTAAAAACAACGGTACACACTCTGTCACAATCACAATCTGAATGATTTTGAATAATATATTGTTAATCCATTGCTTCAAATGTTCGAAAAAATTGTCGGCTCAACAACGTAAATAACGCAATGAATGTTGTTGAATTGTCAAAATTAAAGCTATTATATTGCTACTGTAAATGTATTAAGCAATTACCCCGCAGGAGTCTGAATTTATGCCTTATTAATTCCAACAAAATATTATTACATGTGACTTACAGCACAAGTGGCAGAAACCTCCGCTTCGTCGAAAACAACCGTGATAGTGATGTATCATCAAAAGTACTTCACCGAAATTCTGTATTTCCACTTCACCGGCAAAAATAAAAGGTAGGAAATTGGGGGCAATCACGACATTGTGCAATTTTCTAAGCTTTGTGCATACATCGTAGTTTTGGTGGCGCAAACGTCCGACAGTACTTCAAATGTAAATTCCTACCAAATTATTGCTCATGCCATACATTTAAATTATTGCTCTTACTGTACATTATTTTTCGTAATCGTTATGTTAATGTAAATAGTAAAAACTTTGCCTGCAGTGCATTTTGACTGCATTATATGGTGCATTAGGTTTTTTTTTTATTTGGTTTAAGTTTATTGGTAGTGCACGTCATATTTGGTCTTTTTATTCGACTGCAAAGGGGTTATTTTGATTCTCAATTTATTTTATTGGTAGATAATTGTTTGATGTTTGATAAGCGCGGCGTTTTATATTCGTTTCTACTTACTTCTGTTTCTTTTTCTTATAGGGACCGGTCGCTAACCCAAAAAAAATACCATTCATTCTTTACCTACAAAACGTATTAAAAATAAAAAATAAAACTTTCTATATTAATTTCTTAAATGTTTATTTTTATTTTTATAAACTAGGTAAGATAAAAAAAAAACGTTTTAAGCTCTATGTCGACTAGATTGCATCATTGCAATAGTATAAAATGATTGGCATTATTTTGTTCATATCACATCACACAATTATTATTGTCGCTATATGCATCAGAAGCCTGTTTCCTGTTTTTAACTGCGACAAAATAAGGACGGGATTACACTATAAAACGTACAAGAATACAATGACATCCGCTCACGATCTTTGATCCGATCCGTCTCATATTAAACTCACGCTATCGCCTTTTGGTATTAAGCCGATTTTTATATATTTTTAATTTTACTTACAGTTTTCTTTATTACAAAGTTATTGTTAAACTGGGCTCACGAAAGAAATTTGTATAATATTGACTGACATTTTAGGAAGATGGAGTGCTTAAGTATATGATATTTCACGTATACAACATCAGTAGAAAATTATTCTTAATAACCGCTAATACTACTCCACCTTATAACAAACATCCTATACATAAGTTGAAATGCAGTAAGTAAATAAAGTTACCTTAATTTTTGTTGGAAATAAATGAGGTACAAGCTTCGAAATTCGAACTATGAACTCAACAAAACCACATCACTAACAACACAAAAAAAAACATAACAGTATAACATCCAACACAGAAAAAAATAACAATATCTATGGCACTTTGAAACAACTGACAAACAGCGTTCGATTATTCGAAATTCGAAAATCAAATGTATCGCGCGAAACAGTTCGTGCTAAGTCGCGCTCGGGTCGTACGTATACTGAGTCGCGATAACCGATTGCAGAGCCAGTGACGCGAACGCTTGCTTATCGATGATGCAATTTTATGATGTAGTTAAAATTGCATGAAGTATAATTTTAAATATTTTGTGGTATGCTCGTTTTCGATTATATGGAATTTCAAGGCAGTAATTATACAATATACACGCTTTGAATTTGAGTAACGTCATTGTAGTATGTAGTGTTTTAGTGGGCTGGCTTATTGAACTGCTTGCTTTCTGTAGTGATAATCCCTTCCTGTTTAAAATGATAGTAATGACTATAAAAAAACAGAAACATTAATACATGAACGTGCCAATTACGATAAAAGAGATTTAAAAATCAAACTTGATTTTGCGGAAAATTAAATGCATAGTAACTAGGTGTTTTACAGCTACAAGAAGTTGCATAGGTAAAAACAGTGGTGTAAAAGGGCAGTAAGTGTGAAATCGCGAGTCACACGCATGTTTAGTTTTCGATAAGAGATTGCAGGACTAGTGACGTGCCTTCTCACTTATCGATATCGATGATGAAATTTTAATGTTAGCAATGTACTTTAAAGTGATGTTTCTATTATGTTTTATTGCTGTTTTTATTAAGAGCTGTAACGGCTGTAACTGTTAATGTCATTAAGACATAAAATGTAACAAAAGTTTAAAAAACGAGTCAAATAAATGTTAATTCAATCAATCTGTAGCGGTTACACCGCCACATACGAACTACGCATCAATGACGTCACACAAATCCTGCCTCGCGCAGTTAGAGTTTGCCGCGCGAACTACCATAGATAAGACTATTCGAAATCAACTTTCGGGCAGTTGCGACATAACACCCATCTGATCGGAGGATTCTCCCTTTTTTATGGTGGATGAGTGAACTTTACACCCTGTTACTCATACCACTAAAAATCTATGCATCATAAATGGTGTTTATTACGGTAATCGTTTTCTATTATAAAAAGCTCTGAACTCGAGGAAATGTGAAATATCACATCAGACAACGATTAATTGAATGTCCATTCTTTGGAATTGTTCGTCGAGTCGTTGAGCTCCTTAAGTTCTGAGTTGAGCTACACGAATACTGACAAATGCTTGCACTAGTCAGCGCAAGCATTTGTCAAAGAATCACACAGATTTGAGTTGACCTTTCCAGTCGGAAATGTCCACTCAAATCTGTGTGATTCTTTCCTCAAAAGACCATTTCAGATACTAATCTACATAGTCCTCATAAGGCCTGGCCAAGATTATATCTGGACTTTAAAGAGACTTTGACCCCTGAGTTCGTTTCGCCATTTTTTTTCAGGGGTAGTCATTCTTCATCTAGCTTTTTTTTTTATATGTCCTGTAAATATGATTCCCATGTCCTATTTACAGAATAAACAATTTCATTTCAATTAAGGTGGGACATTATTTTTTTATGAATTTTAGGCATCGTAAAACTGAAAAAGATGAATATTTTTATAATTACAATTAACCTAGTTTCCTAAAAATAAACTAGATTATGCAGCAAATATCACAAGCTACCGCGTCTAGTTCGTACAAAAATGCCGCTTTCATAATAAATGATTAGATAAATGTTACAAAATACTTTAAATTAATTTTTAGTTTGAGTTGCATTAGCTTTACATAATATTGCACATTATTATGCATAGTTATATTAATTATGTAGATTTATATCAGTAAATGTTTTTTTAAATAGACGTTGAGTGAATATTACGTTATTTAAATTCATGGATATTTACATTACAAATTATGTTGGTCTTTTGTTCTCTGTCCAAAGACTGCTTTAACTGAAAATAGCTCTCTCTATGATTCTGGCAATTGGAAAATTAGTATAAAAGAGATCATAAATACCGAATTCTTGTTTAATAGTCAGTTAATTCCATAGAAAACGTCCGTTTTTTGGAACGAGCAACTAGCTTAAACATTCTGATTATGACTAACTGACCGACTCTTTGACATAAAAAGTGACAAATATTTGTTCATTGAAATATATGCTTTGAGTTTGAGTTTGACTTTGAGTACGAAATATTTGAAATACCATACTTTGTAATGCATGCTCAGTTTTGTTGTTATTTGTGTAAATCATTGACACAGTTATTTCCCCTTTAGTCTTAATTAGCTCATTGAAATCAATAAAACGTAAATATTATGTTCATAATTATTATATTTATTTAATCTTGGTTACATTAGCAGTGAGTTACTGTTCAAGTTCAAGATTAATTAGGTACTAACATATATCACACTGTCATAAATCAAAAGTCAATTCGCTTGGAGATATACAATTTGTGACAGCGCGTCTATAGATAAAAGTATAGGTGAAGTATAACAGAGTTCTTTGACTTTATGTTTGCTTAATAATAATTAAATATTGTTTTTCTTGGTTCGATTTAGTTTAATTTTAGTTTATGTTTATCTTTTATGCAATAATCACTATGGTACTATCCATAACTCTGAAAATTTCGCAATTCCGACCACCAAGATAAAGGCAAATGCCTAGTTTGGGAGTCGCCGTCTAATCTATTTTTGTACAATCTGACCAACGGCTTAACGTGCTTTCCGAGGCACGGAGGAGTCTCGGTATGTGAAGATGGTCACCCATCCACTGACCAACCCTGGCAAGCGTAGCTTAACCTGATGGATCGATCCGTGCGGCTTGTTATTACTTAGCCACTAGCTCCTCCAATAAGTACTTACCTACATACCTATATAAAAATACCATTTTAATGTTATACTTTACAACGAAATCAGAAAGGCTTATACAGTAAAATTAGCGGTAGGCTCCTTAATTTTCAGATTATGTCAATCTACTACTCACTGAGTACTAGTAGCCAGTTACACCACTGAGCTATAGAGTAGGGATGCCCTACATATCGAGTATTACTCACCGATAAAATAGAATAGACATCTTTCAATTAAGATTACGTTCACACCACGTGCGAAATCGATATCATTCATATCTCGGAGTCAACGGCCGAACAACAAATTTATTCAATTTATAGACAATCTTATCTTAGTAATAATGTCATGTTTACTTTCGATAAATAATGATCACGCTAAGTGGGTGACTGAACTATAACTGAACCAGTTTGTGAAGATCCCCCTATGTTTGATATATCAAATGAATTAGTAGAAGCTTTTTTCGACATAATTCGAGACAGTTAGTATAGCATTTTAAATCGAATGTTTTTCTATAGTTTTTTTAATAAAAATATATCTTATTTATATCGCATAACTCTCAAATGAGGTGTTTTTATAAAAGATATAGGTCTCAGCAATGTTCGGTTCAGTGATAATGTTGATAATAATAAACTGCGAACATCTGGTTGCAAGGTTAAAAAGGCCAGACTTCTAACCGTTTGCGATAAGAAAGATCAGAGACTCGCCATTTCGTGAATGATAGATAATGTAGTCTGTAGACATAGTCTACAGACTATACCTAATTGTAATTGCTGCAGACTGTGACTTTTAAGCGTCATCTGCCTAGCCTTTTCCCAACTATGTTGGGGTTGGCTTCTAGTCTGACCGGGTACAGCTGAATACCAGTACAGCCATGGAGCATAGACCGACTGCCTATCTGACTTCTGCAACCCAGTTACTGGTTAATACGATACCCCTTGGTAAGACTGGTTGTCAGACTTTCGGGCTTTTGGCGACCATTAACGACTGTCAAAGATCCACGAATGCTAGCTTGGTATATATAGATGGTTACCCATCCACGGACCAACCGCGGCAACCGTAGCTTAACTTGATTGATCGACCCGTGCGGCTGATATTACTTAGCCAAAAGTCCATTGTGACGGTGACTTTTAAGCATTACTTTAAATAGCCTGTGAGTGATCATGTGTTGATATGCTGTAAATAATTATAATGCCCCTGGGCATGTGATCGCCCGTATTTTTCTGAGTATTCATGAAAAATTCTCGAAAATTAACTTTGAAAGGAGTGTCTAATATTTTTCAAGATACTATTTTTTATTTTTTTTATTAGTATTTGTGATATCTCCGATGTTATTGGCTCGATTTGGATTCTGTTTATTATTTCTTAAAACTAATGAGTTATTTTGTCGGATTAACTGACATAAAAAAATTTCGACTAGGAAAAAAAACGGAGCAGAAGACATCTTTTTCTAAAAAAAATCAGTACACAAGTGTAAGTCCATAAAACACACAATGTCTAAAAAAAAAAGACACTCACAAGACAAGAAACAAAGACAGTGTGGCACTCGGGGACTGCCCCGGCGAAGCTATTGCATAGCATTTTTTATCAACTTACGCAATTGTAAAATATTAACCCGAATACAAGAAATAGCAATGATGACATTGACAGGAACTGTTATTCACATTTATAGTTTTTAAAACTTGACACAACGTAATGGGAACATCAAACTAATAAAAAGGTTTTAATTTAACTATTAATAGTCAAGGATCATTCGTCTAAGTAAATTTGAACTTTATTGTCAAACAGTTAAACATAATTTTCAATACAACACTCTCGTATCATTCGTCTAAGTAAATTTGAACTTTGTTGTCAAACAGTTAAACATAATTTTCAATACAACACTCTCGTATCATTCGTTTAAGTAAATTTGAACTTTGTTGTCAAGCAGTTAAACATAATTTTCAACACAACACTCTCGTATCATTCGTTTAAGTAAATTTGAACTATGTTGTCAAGCAGTTAAACATAATTTTCAATACAAAACACTCTTTTCTTAGGTAGTATTTTCGTTACGAAATTTCTGGATTAGGTCTCCACGCTCAAGGCCCGCGATAGAAGCTATGCAATAGCTTAAAAATGTTTTTCGCCCCTCTTAAAGTTTATTATAACTTTTCATGAATATTTAGAAAAATACGGGCTGTCACATGCCCAAGGGCGGCATTATACATATATTATTGATTTTCGAAACTAAAGTTGATTATTTATTACTACCATAATTTTGGACTGTTTACACTACTAAAATATTACCTTACATAGCACTACAACAGGTCATAAAAACCCTACTCCCACTATTTAAGAACCCACGCAATGAATACAGCCGCCTCCATACCTACTAGTACTTTCAAATCGTAAAATGCGAATAGAAACATCGATATTTTCTGTATCATAATGTCCCATCACTGTTGCGGCGCATTTGTCGATGTTATGCTCGTGTACAGCACAATATATTTTAATATTCATAATGCATTTTTTATCGATAACATGCATATAGTGAAGTGCAGAATATTGTTACTGCGTGATAGTTCCCGTCGTTGAGTGATTAAGTAGAAGAGAACTTTATGGATACCGTCTTCGTTTTGAGCTTTGTCGTGACATTTTAATTTTTTATAGGATTCCGTACCTCAAAAGGAAAAACGGAACCCGTATAGGATAACTTCGTTGTCCGTCCGGTCTGTATGTCTGTCAAGACCCTTTTTCTAAGGAACGCGTAGTGACGCGTGGACATCCTGTGTCAAACACGCACTTGAGCCCCGGCTAGCTCTGCACCCAAAATGCCCTTACTAGTTGTAGCAGTTTATAATGAAAATATTGTAATAGCAAGAGCGCTGCTGCTGAGCATGAGATCCAGGGTTCGATACCCGGGTCGAGCAAAGTGTTATTGGGTTTTTCCATCTGGAATTTCTCAACAGCAGCTCGGAGTCTGGATTTGTGCCCGATTGTTGGCAATAGGCTCGCCCCCTATTATATGGGACTTAATAATAACTGGCGACATTTGGTCGAACTATACCTCTGCCAGACCCTTCGGGGAATATGGGTGTGATGGTTTGTATTGTGTTCACATGGGCTAGTGAAGCGGTTCGTAAAATAGTTAAAGTAGAATAAATGTAGGTATGACACACATTCAATTTTCAATATGTACTCACCAGTACCAAGTTTACAGAAAACATCCCACTCGAACAGCGTTCTAAAATTCTTTCAAACTATCATATTTCATAATGCACCTCGAAAGTAGAACATCGAGACATCGAAATAATATCGATACACTTACCCAACAATCGGGATCGAGTAGGTACTCGTTTCTTTCACAACTCGGTATGTCCACATAGTGTAGTAATATTTCTAACGTTACATTACACGTCCGATGTTTACCCCAAGAGTGCACCAAATGTATTCTTAATGACTTTCGATGCACGCCAACGGTATAAAAATGCTCGTGAGTTTTCAGGTATACGATACGGAAAAGTAATCCGTTTTTAAAATTCTCGAATTTTAAAACTTTTTCGAATTTGCAATTGGAATCAGCAAACAGGGTTTTGAAGTTTTTAAAAGTAGAACGCAAATATTCTTTGTGAGGGAGGATTTTAATAATGGATGATCAGTTCTTCAGGAGATTAGTAGTTTTCCAGGCTTTTTACATTGAATGGTAGTTTTAGTTGCATTACCTACTGGCGCATACTGCTGGCTTAACGATCAGAATTGTGTGTGAGTACGTAGTAAATATATAACCGAGATTATTGCCTCTGTATAATACTAAATTATGCGCTTGGGCACAAAACATAATCTCACAGAGCTTCAGCTGTATAATTGGGAGTTCAGCAAAGAGTAGGTAAGGTGTCTAGAAGGTAAGCAGAAGCTTTCCTTTGGCTGCTAATAGCGCAGTGCTACGATCACTCAAAGATATAAATATGTCTAGATAGACAGTCAAAGCATTGAACTCGTCAAAAAATATAGCATCCAATTGTTAGCCGCTTAATGCATGCACACTAGAAAAGCGCGATGACAGCACAATGACGTGGCGCGAATGTAAGACGTAGCTGTCACGTACACCAGCATAACAAAGTTGGCCTGTTTGTTTTAGCTCTTTTGCAGGGCGACACTCTATCTAAAACTATGACGAAACAGAAGATCTTCTGCACATACAGTTGTAATATCTGATATACCAATAAAAAAAAATATAAAAACACATGTCACGCGCGCACCCACCCATCCACTTTCACCACTTACACCTCCACATTCCCCACTAGTAATGGCAATTAATGCGATTTCGCATTAATTTCATTAGCATGTGAATTCTTGAGTCTTAGCATATTAATCGCTATTGCTATGCTAATTGCTAATATTGCGATAATTGATAATAATAATGAAGTATGTGAATTTTGTTAATATGCGAATTAAGGCGACCGCGCGGTCTCCTTAGGTAGGACGTCTTCAATGCCGTCGTCTCCTAGCCTAGCGTGCGTTTAGTTTACTCGCCGATAACGTTTTATTTGTACTAGTACATCCCGGTTCTGGTAACTTGATTTCCTATCGGGATTCCCCAACATAGTTCTCCTGGTGCGCAGATGTAGACGGCACAGATTCCAGTTGAACTGGTTGTGAAGGTGCATCAGCATTCTGCACCTGACGCACCTGTACCGAACGGGACCGAGTCGGTTCGCATTCAGCTAAAAAGCTATTGTAATGAATGACCAATGTGTTTAAGTTATAGATGGGTTTTTAAATTGGTGATTGATGTTCCGTAAGAAAGATTTTAAAGCACTGATTTATTAAACATAAACAATTACGCATTCATTTAGTCAATACACGACCCTATGTACGATCAAATCAAAGACAATAAGATAATAATTGTTAAACATCATTCTTCGCACCACCCTGCTCTGTTAATGCTAATAATTTAATTAATTAAACAAACACAAGCATTCATTCAATATACAACTCTAAGTACGCGCAAATCAAAGATAATAAGATAACAATTGCTTAACCCATTCTTCGCAAGTTCGCAACACCTGATAATAACATGCAAACGAGGTCACGGTCACGTGAAACCGATATATTTAGTATTCCCGACTTCCCATGGGTGCGACGGAGAGCGAGTGCACGACGACGCTCGACGCTCTGAAATATGATAGTTTAAAAAAGTACGAAGCGATAAATTCACTTCGCACTTCACAGAATTTCGCAACTAAAGGACGATGCGTCAAAACGTCCCCCCAAACCTTACACCGACCAACAGATTTAAAATGTATCTCAGTCAAACCATCTTGGTAAGGTGATAAATTTTTACTATGACGACATCTCTCAATAACATGGGATATCCCAGAAAAATCATGTTTTAATGTTATTATTTTTGGCACAAAATAACATGTTGTAAACCATATCTTTGATTTTTAATCACTATTTTTACTACTAAATAATGGCTTGTATCGTCTGTGAGCTATTTCACTCTATGGCCTGACGGATATTCTCGTCAATTGTTAGGTTAGGTTAGGTTAGCCTTTTTTTTTTTTTTTTTTTTTTTTTTCTCGGGGTGGAAATCCTCATGGATGTCCTCCGCCCTGGGGTGGGCGAAGGGGTCTGTCAGACTCTTACTGACTAAAACCACCCCGATGTTCCCTCGCACACTTGCGTCGGGGGGCTGCGGGAGCAAATTGCGACTTCCGCTGCCCCGGACTGGTGACGGCCCGCACTCTGCGGGCCCCGTCCCGTAGGGGGAGTGAGGTGTGCAAACTCCCCCCGTTACGTCTTAGAGTGGCGCGCGTGGAACACTACGCGCCGCCATCTCGGGTCCTGTGTGATGGGGGGCGACGGATGTCCCCGAATCCGTCGCCCCTGGACCCATTTAGGGGGGCTGGAAGAGGGCGTTATCCGCCCTCCGCCGACGCCCGGTGCGCCTGCTGCGGGCCGGGTGAGTGGACGAGATCTCCCTCTCCCTTTCCGCAGCCTCCTTCTGCGAGATGACTGTCTCGCAGAAGGAAACCACCGCGTCCCACGACTCGGCACTCCCGACCATCGAACGAACGACGGCCGGCAGGTTAGGTTAGGTTAGGTTAGCCTAACCTAACCTGCTGTTTTCTTTGATATTTTGTACAATTACGCAATCACAAGGATACGGTGATGCTGTTCATCTTTGAGCAGTTCCATGTAGCTACCTTGAAACTCCAAGATCAGTAAGTTGATCACTGTACTGTACTGTCACTAACCTAACCTAACCTAGGTTAGGTTAGCTTAGGTTAGGTTAGGTTTTGGCGAAAAGGTGTGTCACCTACAGGGGACGTGACGGCGGGTGTTGGCACGATATATTATGTCGTGCGGTATTCCACAGTGCTCGGTCCTGGGCCCACTTCTGTGGAACATCGATTACGACTGGGTGCTGAGGGGCGAGCTCCAACCGGGAGTGGACCTGACATGTTACGCAGATGACACGCTTGGCACGGCCCGGGGGAGCTCACACAGGGAGGCAGCGCTGCTGGCGACAGTTGTCAAACCAAATAGCGGGCGCTTCTGTTACACATCGAAAATGTGTAACAGGAAGGCGCTTTTCACGTTATCACTCCCACAGATTGTAAGAAAGTGAGACGAAAGATTTGCAAGAAAGCGAGAGGAAAGGTGTTACACATCAATAAGTTGCACATAACGGTCAATCATACTCATGATCTCGATATGGTTCGATATTGTAAAGGCCGGTGCGAATATGTTCGGCGAGCTTAATACGATAGCTCCTTAGCGCAAAACAGAAATACGTCCTCTTCAGTCAAACGTGGAAAGTCTTTGAATTGAGGAAGATTTCCTTCCATGGCTACAAATCAAGAACGAATTATGGTTACAATCTGAATTATAGTTGTAATCTTTTATTGTGTTCCTGTGTTGTCAACAGCAACACAATAAAAGGCGTTTATTATGGCTGCTGCGATTCTAAAATCACAAAATATGTGTGATGTAGTGCTCGATTGAAATATGTTTGTCGCAACAGCCTAAACCTATTTTTTAACTTTCCGTTCACCGTCTCTACAAGTATGTACAAACCGGGATCAATTGGGATTTATTTGCCTGGTCTGGTGTAAGCTGACTAGCGTTCCGATCATTTGTAGGTGGAATGTAGGCTTCATAGCTATACGATTCGATATCATTAATGCTATCCTTAAAGCATCTACTATGAAAACATCCCCACTATTCAAAAACAAATGCAATGAATTTTCTTCATTCATCAATGATTGCACAATTGTCGCATCATGGAAAGGACCCACTTCGTCTAATAATATAGCCGTCACTGCTTACAATAAAAAACGGTTTTAATAGGTTCCAAAACTTGTGATGGCTATGTGATTGACGTTGAAATAAAAAGTTGGTGATTTATCAATATACACATACGTTCCATCTAAAATCTTAAAACTCCGTCAGTATTAGTAAGTAATATTTTTCTTATACGCGTAAACGTGCAATAGATTGCCGTATTCATTCTAGAATGACACTGTTAAGTTTGGTTAGGTTAGCCTAACCTAAGTAGCTGTTTTCTTTTAATCATTTGTACAATTACCCAAATACGCAAATGCTGTTCATCATCGAGGAGTTCCATGTTACGATCAAAATCCAAGATGAATTTCTTATTTTTTGTTTTCACTATTTTGTTAGTTTTATTATTCTTTTTTTCTAATATATTATTGTTTTCATGATTTCGTTCGTTTCATTATTCTTTTTTTTTTATTGTTGTGTATCCTGTGCGTGTCCCAAATAAAATGTTTTTCTTTCTTTTTTATCACTGTTACTGGACGTCGCCACCCTCCAACAAATATGAAACCAGTGTCATTCGAAGCGTGTTGTAGGTTAGATACTTTTTCCAAGTTTAACACTGTTAGGTTTGATTAGGTATACGCGCGCCACCCTAACACGTAACGGGGGGAGTTCCAACACCTCACTCCCCCTACGGGACGGGGCCCGCAGAGTGCGGGCCATCACCAGTCCGGGGCACCGGAAGGTGCCATCGCACCCTGAGCCCTCGACGCAATTGTGCGAGGGAACACCGGGGTGGTTTTAGTCAGTAAGAGTCTGACAGACCCCTTCGCCCACCCCAGGGCAGAGGACATCCATGAGCATTTCCAACGCACCAAAAAAAAAAAAAAAGGTTAGGTGACATTCAGAAATATCATAAATGTGATTAAAGAGGATTTTCCACCCCGGAACAAAAAAAAAGGTTAGGTTAGCCTAACCTAACTCGCTTTTTTCTTTTAATCTTTTGTACAATTACTCAATCACAAGAATACACAAATGCTGTTCATCATTCAGGAGTGCCATGTGACCTTCAAAATTCAAGATCAGTTACTGTTTATCACTGTTAGGTTAGGTTAGGTTAGGTTTACGAGGCGGCTTGTGCACTGGCCGGATCCCCGCCCTGGGACCTGGAGGCGAAGGTGCTCGCGTCACTTCATCGGTGGCGCGAGGAAGCCACAGCGCGGGGCGAGCGACCGATGCAGCGACACATGGAGCTGCGTCGGTCTCAGCTTCGCGAGGTCCTGGTGGCGGAATGGCGGGAAAGGCTTTCACGCCCCACCGCCGGCCTCGTCACCATCGAGGCGGTCCGGCCGGTGCTCGACGACTGGCTCGGGAGGAGGCACGGCTCCCTGTCGTTTCGGGTGACGCAGGTGCTCTCGGGGCATGGCTGCTTCGGGAAGTACCTGTGTCGCATAAACAGGGAGCCGGACGCTCGGTGTCACCACTGCGTCCATTGTCGGGAGGACACGGCGCGGCATACATTGGCAGAGTGTGCCGCGTGGGAGGAGCCGCGCCGTGCCCTCGTTTCAGAAGTTGGAGCCGACTTGTCACTGCCGGCCGTCGTTCGTTCGATGGTCGGGAGTGCCGAGTCGTGGGACGCGGTGGTTTCCTTCTGCGAGACAGTCATCTCGCAGAAGGAGGCTGCGGAAAGGGAGAGGGAGATCTCGTCCACTCACCCGGCCCGCAGCAGGCGCACCGGGCGTCGGCGGAGGGCGGATAACGCCCTCTTCCAGCCCCCCTAAATGGGTCCAGGGGCGACGGATTCGGGGACATCCGTCGCCCCCCATCACACAGGACCCGAGATGGCGGCGCGTAGTGTTCCACGCGCGCCACTCTAAGACGTAACGGGGGGAGTTTGCACACCTCACTCCCCCTACGGGACGGGGCCCGCAGAGTGCGGGCCGTCACCAGTCCGGGGCAGCGGAAGTCGCAATTTGCTCCCGCAGCCCCCCGACGCAAGTGTGCGAGGGAACATCGGGGTGGTTTTAGTCAGTAAGAGTCTGACAGACCCCTTCGCCCACCCCAGGGCGGAGGACATCCATGAGGATTTCCACCCCGAGAAAAAAAAAAAAAAAAAAGGTTAGGTTAGGTTATGTTAGGTTAGGTTAGGTAAGGATGTCGGGAGGACACGGCGCGGCATACATTGGCAGAGTGTGCCGCGTGGGAGGAGCCGCGCCGTGCCCTCGTTTCAGAAGTTGGAGCCGACTTGTCACTGCCGGCCGTCGTTCGTTCGATGGTCGGGAGTGCCGAGTCGTGGGACGCGGTGGTTTCCTTCTGCGAGACAGTCATCTCGCAGAAGGAGGCTGCGGAAAGGGAGAGGGAGATCTCGTCCACTCACCCGGCCCGCAGCAGGCGCACCGGGCGTCGGCGGAGGGCGGATAACGCCCTCTTCCAGCCCCCCTAAATGGGTCCAGGGGCGACGGATTCGGGGACATCCGTCGCCCCCCATCACACAGGACCCGAGATGGCGGCGCGTAGTGTTCCACGCGCGCCACTCTAAGACGTAACGGGGGGAGTTTGCACACCTCACTCCCCCTACGGGACGGGGCCCGCAGAGTGCGGGCCGTCACCAGTCCGGGGCAGCGGAAGTCGCAATTTGCTCCCGCAGCCCCCCGACGCAAGTGTGCGAGGGAACACCGGGGTGGTTTTAGTCAGTAAGAGTCTGACAGACCCCTTCGCCCACCCCAGGGCGGAGGACATCCATGAGGATTTCCACCCCGAGAAAAAAAAAAAAAAAAAAAAAAGGTTAGGTAAGGATGGGTAATGTTAGGTTAGGTTAGGTTAGCCAACCAAAATGTTTTTTGTTATTACAAAAAAATCCCATCGATTTTGCAATTGAACAAGACAGTAAGTCTTTTTCTGGATCCTTATAAACATATTGGCATGTATCACATGGCTGTTGGAGGGGGGGGACGGGGTCCATACAAAATCGGTCATGGTCCTTTCATTTGCTAAATGCTAAATAAGCATTCGCATGCTAACAATGAATGCGAATGCTAATTAATCCATCACTATTCCCCACACACATCCCACACATCACACACACTAACACTCAAAATACTTTTGTCTTTTTATTTATTTTTTTGTTAAGTACTTTGTTTAGTACAAAGTAACAAAAAATAATTATATTTTGTTTTTTTATTAAGTACTTATTTTAATTATTCTTACTTTTTATTATTACTTCTTTTGTTTTTTTTTTTATGTTATCCAAATAATTAGTTCATCCAAATAAATTACTCACCCCACGACACAGGGAATCCTAGTGTAAAAATCTAGCACCTAAGGCTCTTAAGTATTCTGTTACTCGTTTTTTATATTGTACTGTGTTTTTTTTAACTAAATAAATCTTTTTAACTTTTACTTTTAAACATAAAAATAATAAAAGCGATCATCAATGATAGAATTACGGCTGAAAGAAATTAGAGACTTCGAGAATTTCTAAAGTAAAACAAAAACACATTTTTATCGATATTTAACAGGACAACACTTTTCAACATCTAACATAAGAACATGGCTACCCCACGCGTTGATAATAAATTCTTACGCTCACAGCGCCACCTAGCGCTTTAACTTAGAACTAACACTAGTGCCAAGTATTCAGGAACACTGTTCATCAATTATTCTATTTTACAGTACGTGAGCTGTTTTACGTTCTTGTATTAAATTGCTTGTATGCAGGAGGGCAGTGTAATGACTTGAGATACTACTATTTGAATAATGTAAGTTTCCAGTAAAGAATGGGCTTTTATTTCAGTAGGGTTGCTGAAAGAAAATAAAGGGTTTATGGTAAGATGATGTGTGTGTAGAAGTTCCTGTTGTGTTCTAAAAAGCTTTTTAACCACACCAGCGCACGCGCACGAAGCGCACGCTAGGCGCCTCGAATGACTATGGACGCGTCACATTCTACGCACACGCGCATGTTGCGAACGGATCGCTTGCATGGATCCACACCTGTGCAATTCAAGCTTACGTGCACGAACCGTGAATTGAAGGTGTCCTTACTATGTTCCTAAGATGCACTCGAAACGTACTGTTCGTGTCCGCAAGAGGACATTAAAGATGCACGCGAAATACTTGCTAACCGCTCGCGAACATGTCCAAAGGACTCCATACTATGTGGCACACAGCTGTTTTCGATTACTTCTATATTTTATATTTTATAAAATTTTAAAAATAAGGTCAAATTACTCGAAAATGTTTGACAATTTCATAGGGGTCATAAGAGGTCATTTGGTTTCAAATTACCTCTCCTAGTCTCCTACATCCCCTTAATGGATTACCGACATATTACCAATATATACTGTCTATGTATCAGGAAGCTTCTTTTTGGTAGTGTGTTTCAACAAATAATTCCTTTACCGTCATGTTGACTCCACTTTTAAATACAATGGACCTATTAGGTAGCGTATTCATACGTAACTTTGCTACAGCCAAAAAATAGGTCATACTCATCTTTTACCAACTTCTATTCGTAAGATGGCTCCCGACCTAACAACATCGCATGCACAACATAGGTACCGTCATATGCGAATCACTTGATTTCCCTAAGGCTGCAGAAATCAGAATCAGACTGAGCCGGTCTCTGCATAATGATTAAATTTTGTATTTCTGTAGCAGAAAATATGGGTGGGAAATCTGATGAATGCGATTCCAACATTTTCTTAGACGAAGTAATAGCACGGGCAGACGATGCGTCTCCATATAATTATGTTTATGATCATAAATATTCATTTTATAGTTCTGGAAGGCGTATGAGAAAATGCCAAATTCACGCTTACAAAGTCGCGGTGGAAGTTACTCAACATCATCATTCCAGCCGAAAGACGTCCACTGCTTGTGATACGCCTCCCCCAAGTACCGCCAGTTCAACCGGTTCTGTGCTTCCCGCATGCATCTGATTTCTGTGGTCTTTACCAGGTCATTGGTCCACCATGTGGGGGGCCTACCAACGCTACGTCTTCCGGTACGCGGTCGCCACTCCAGCACCTTTTGGCCCCAAGACGAACTTCCCCGACAGGCTAGGGGAAGGTTCCCGGAGCCTTTGGGGAAGTTGCTAGTTGTGTATAAATAGAGCCATTTTAATTACTGTCGAAAAGTCGCCATGAATGCCAGATATGCAACCTCTACTACCTATGAGAATCTAAAAACCCACAACGTTACCACAAAAACTATTTTCCTGCAACTATAAACATTGTTCTCTGAGTTTATAAGGGAGCTAATCCAATAACTTGGCTAACACGTCGACACGCCTGATGCATTATTTATAAAAGTACAGACTTATTGGAAACACTGGCTGACATCCACGTGGGTTGCCATTTCAGGGAAGGTAGGGGTAGAGGTGGAATTAGGTAGGTTATTTAAGTTTGTAATGTAATACCATCGATCACTAATAAAGCGATGTGTAATACAATCATTGGTAAATAAGTAATACATATTGAACAACGAATAGAACTGACAACTAGAAACATATGCACTGTTTTGGGGCAAATTTATCTATCTCAATCTGCCTAGCTTTTTCCCAACTATGTTGGTGTTGGCTTCCTCCAACTGGATGTAGCTGAATACTAGTATTTCACATGATGCGATTGCCTTTTTGACCTCCACAACCCAGTAACTGAATAACCTAGTCTTACCAAGGGGTATCGCCCTTGGTAAGACTGGTTGTCAGACTTTCAGGCTTCTGACGACCCGTAACGACTGTCAAAGATACAAGAATGACAGCCGCGACCAACGGCTTAACGAGCTTTCCGAGGCACGGAGGGGTCGCGGTATGCGAGCGACAATCGCGTACTCGAGCGACGATCTCGTACTCGAGCGACGATCGCGTACTCGAGTGACGATCTCGTACTCGAGCGACGATCGCGTACTCGAGCGACGATCACGTACTCGAGCGACGATCGCGGACTCGAGCGACGATCGCGTACTCGAGCGACTTTCACTTTTGGTAAAACCTACGCGGCCTTAGGACATGGGATAAGATCGCCCGAAAACCCTTTGTTACTTTTATAAGAATTAATTCACACAATTTCCGTCCTAGCAAACATAGAAAAAAAGAACTTACCTAATATACCAAGCATCCATCCATAAAACATCCTTATTTCCACACTCATGCATCTTTTTATAAAAGAGCGTCTTTCGCACATGACTGGAGACCCGGGGCTCTTAGACCCTTATCAACTACTTCTACATGAATGTACTGGACTAGAAAAATATTATGACTTGTATTAAAATATAAAGTGTTTATGAAAAAGATGTCTGCTTGTCGAGCCGTCATAAATTAAATTCAGATCTTAAAGTCAGAATGTCTTGATTTATCAGAAAAATAAAGAAAATAAATGGTATTTATTGGGACACTTACGGTAACTTGTGTTAGCGCGAATAATATAAATATACTAGCGGACCCGACAGACAGTATTTTCCTGCCCAATTGTGAATCTAAACCATGCAGAGACCTATTCAAACATACACCATTTTTTTAAATCAAAATCGGTCCAGCCGTCTAGGACGAGTTTAGTGACATATACACGTACATAAAACTTATATACGTTGTGGAGACTACAATTCAACAATAAATGAAAATACTGGCACTACTATTCTGGAAATATCACATAAATCCTAGCATCGAAATTAGATTTTCAAACAAAGATCCACCCTAAGCCTATAAATCCATTATAGCTAGATATGCCGATCTTAGAAGATCGGCGTATCTAGCTATAATGACTAAACTATTCAATAAATTCGATTGAATTTTTGTGTGCAGAATGGGAACGTCATTAACGAATAGCCGTTTAAATTATATAAAGAAGATTATGTACCTACTTATAAACATAGCTCATGTTGGTAGCAGAGTTGACTGCCCAAGATACATTGACGTTACCATTAAGTATAACCATTCGTGAAGGCTACTTTTCATGCACCCTTTAATTTGAATAGAATATCCTAATTTACCTATAAAAAGTTTATAACTAAAAACCAAACTTTCTAGTGCTATAACAATATAGCTTTTAAAAACCTAATCTTCACAAACTGCCCCACTCATTGTAGCACTTAACACATTTACGTATAGTAACATTATCACAACACAAGGTGGAGCTACTCAGTTTAAAACTTAATAAAAGCGTAGTTTAGCGTCCCTATTAACAGTAACTCGACGGACATAGTACCTACACAAAGAGGTTAAATAGAGGTTTTGTTAGCATAGGATTAGCGGGATGTTAGCGGTCAAGCGACAAAGTGTGTAAAGGATCGTTGGCTTGATAGCCTTGATAGGTGAGGGAGCCCCTTCCTAATCTTTTAGGAATCGTACAGGTAGGTACTTACTATCGCGGTATGTTCTAGAATGGATGAATTTCATAGCAAAAGTTGTTCGGTATGACAAGTAGAACGGCCCCCTTGACGGATGAAAGTGACTAAATCGCCACCCTGTATTATTTGCACAGTTTCTAGTTAATTATGCTACATAGTATTTATTTATTTTTAGTCTTGTTTATTTCAATATGTTTTACCCTAATCACTGTTGTGCGCCAGTGTACTTTACTACTACGTATTGCTGGAGTGGTCGATCCGTCCACAAATAAATTAAATTCGTGCAAATCGCCTCAAGAAAAACTAATATTTATTCAAATGGTCGATTCGCCCGGATTCGGGCGAGTCACCAATACGCCGACTAAACATTTTATACCGAGACCTCTCCATGCCTTGGAAGACGTGTTATGCCGACGCGACAGTCCCAACTGTTATTCGGAGACCTTTGACAGTAGTTACGGGTCATTTAGCTTTTCACTAGCCTTTTCCCAACTATCTTGGGGTCGGCTTCCAGTCTAACCGGATGCAGCTGAATATCAGTATTTTACGTGGAGCGACTGCCTATCTGACCTCCACAATCCAGTAACTGGGTAATACGATACCCCTTGGTAAGACTGGTGTCAGACTTTCGGGCTTCTGACGACTCGTAACGACTGTCAAAGATCCACAAATGACAGCCGGGACCAACGGCTTAACGTGCTTTCCGAGGCACGGAGGAGTCTCGGTATGTAAAGATCACCCATCCACTGACCAACCCCGGCAAGCGTAGCTTAACCTGATGGATCGACCCGTGCGGCTTGTTATTACTTAGCCACGAGCCCCTCCGTAATTTAGTTAGTATTTTATTAATTATAATTAAACTACTTTGAATAAAAGAGCCATTTTCAATAGGGTTCCTTCTATGGCTGAAACGAATGTATAAAAAAAAAATTGACTCAATGAATTGATTTTATCGCAAGCTACAATGTTTTCAGGGTTCATAAATTGACGGACAGGAATTTTTTTTCAACTATTTTGATGCTTTTTCCATTTCTGCTGCATTAAATCAATTGTTAAAAAGTACAGTATTAATCTCCATTTAATCATCTATACAATGGTATATAAACTAAGTAGGTTCTGTGTACTAGCGGAAGTGTAACAATAAAAACAGTTGCAGAAATGGGGCAAAAAAATTTTTTTGTGACACGTATTGCACGACTCATAACGCTTCGCATTATGAGTCGTGCAATACGTGTCCAATATTTTTTAATAACCTGACGAACAAAACAAAAAAAAATTGTCAACATCCCTATTAGCAAACTATGCCTTTGATTAAATATGGCTTCAGTATTTTATGTCAGGCTGTTTCCCATTAATTTAACTTAATTTAAAAGCGCTTAATTATCGTGAATGACACGTTCACGTTGCATACGTAATGTTATTAACAGCATGTCATGGCGGCCGCATCATATCCTGTCAACTGGGATTTACCGACTACAATTTTAATTCACTTTTTTTTTGCGGAAATTGTTATAGTAGAAAAGTGAGGAAAAGTACAAGTAAGCGACTCCCAAAAAGAGTTACTATTAAGCTATTTCTTACGCGGCTGCGCGACAGAAAATATAGGGTTATTCTTTTCATGAACATTGAATGTGACCTGAGATTTGAATAATCGTAGTTTGTTTAAAATAGGTATTAAAATTGAAAGTGTTCTAAACCAACATACTTAGGCGGTTGCTAAATTGAGTTTCAAGAAAATCATGCAAAATTAAGAGCTGCGAGTAACTTATGAAATTAAGTTAATTCTTAACCCTGTAACACAAACCGCTCCCGCCCCCGCTTCGCTTATCACAAACACAGCTCACCCCTCGCAACAATTGCATTTAGAAACCCATTTTGTGTAATACAGCTCCTCGTTATTTGCATAGAAATTTTCACGAAAGCTTCAGATTATGATATTGTTTTGCTCTTTAATGTAGGTAACCGGCTTTTGAGAAAAGTGTTTTCATTAAAGCTAAAAGTTCAGTTTTAAAGTTAAAAATAGAAGATTGTTTGCAAATTAGGTTGCATACTGTACCTGGTTCTAGTTAACTACTTTGTCTGAAGCAAATATGTTTGTAATGGAAATTTGCTCACGAGAATAGAGAAACATGTAGGGTTAGTATTCAAAATCTTAGACATACTACAATAGACGGACAGTCGTATAGAAGGGGGCTCAACGCTATGTTATTATGAAGTAATTAATGAATCGAAATCACTTCCAACTTTTAAAAGCACCATTGTTCTCAAAAAACCTTGAATTATATGTTTTTACTGTTTTTTACAATATTAACACAACTAACTAATTTTTAATAATTATCCAGCGAAACCGTCGCTTGACTTATCGTGAGGGAACCGGCATGCCTGAGAGATATTTCTCGACGGCATGTGAAGCTAAGTCAGAGGCCCATGGGCGGCTATAAGGCTATGGCTGGCCACAGATTAATACAGATGGTTCACTCCCCAAAATCATTTAACTAAAAAGCGACTCTGGCTTTGACTCAATTAAGCGCAATTCAGGTCGCTCAGTTGGGTACTAAGCTAGTTCTATGAATTTTTTTCTTGATTTACATTTTTATTACAAAGAACGTTTTTCAAAACCAGTTTCAGTTTTTATCGAACGCAAAAGCTGGCTTTTACTTTGATCTAGGTTATTGCGAGTATGAAATATTGAATTTTACATCACTTTTTACATATCGCTCGCAACATCTCATGCGTAAAGGTTTTCAAGCACGTTTCAGGGACTCTTTAAATATAGATACGAAAGTGCATAATATTATGAAAGTTTGTATAAATATCAGCAATACTTTTAGATCGAAACGAATTACTTATAGTAGAACTACTTATGAAAGACTTTTTCAGGAAAGTTAAAGGTAGGTATACCTATCAAGTTTTTCATGATACAGTACAGGTAGGGACAACGTGCGCTACAATGACAATATTAATTTAACACACAGGTAGGGCTAGTGGCCAGTAATCATAAAAATTATAATAAGATAAAACAATTCGTAAATGGAAAAAATAAAATTTTCTAATGCTCGCCGGCTAGGGCTCTCTCTTTCCTTCAATTCGCCTAATCTTTCCGCGTTATTCGTCTAATTTCATGATCCCGGCAAATGACTTCTGCGCTACAGTTCTTTAACCCTAGTAGCACACCTACGCCGCGAAACTGTAGCAGCGAAACCGTTGTAGTTCAACTCAACTAGCTCACGTCATTTCTCAAATTTCGCGCAACGCAACATGACGCGAGCCAGTTGAATTGAACTGCTGCGGTTTCGCTGCTATGATTTTGCGGCGGAGGTGAGCTACCGGCAAAAAAAAGTAAAAGTTGCTCCGAGAAGCTATTACAGAAAATCGAAAATTAATTTTTAAATAATAATTTTTAATGATATTAAAATGTCTTCATAAAACGAAAACGTGTAACCGTATGCGTGTGTTAAATTAATGTCGTCATTAAAGCGGCACGCCTCAGAAAGATTTTCTTTCAATAACTATCACAACGTACATAAATCTTAAAATAAATGTCCTTAAGTGGTATAACACCTTTTGTTTTAGTTTCATGGCATTCAATTTGGCTGATTTTGTCCATAACTAAGATATTTATAGAAGTAAAATCCTAAATTAAACACCGATAAGTGATAGAGTAATTGTTCTGTTTTTGAACAAGTTATGTCTGGATTTGTGCCCGGTTGATGGTAATAGACTCGCTGCCTGTTACATGGGCCTTAAATATAACCTGCGAATGTGCCTAACCCTTCGGGGAATACAGGCGTGACGTTATGTTAAGTGTTTTGTCCAGAAAGAAGGATTTAAAAAGAGTGAAAGCGTGTATATTAGGACGTTAGTTTATGTATTTATATCCTAGCAATTTAAAAAAGAGATTAAAGCTATTTTATTTTATATACATTTTAAAACAATTTATCGAGATTTAATTTTAAATCCTAATTATTCACAGTGTAGGTACCAAAAGATTTACAAGCTTTTAAAATTAAAAAGATAGGAGAACTCTTTGTTAACTATACCTTTTGAGTTCGAAAACTCTTTGCTTAGTAGTGAAGTATGTGAGAAGTTAGTCTTTTCAGGTTTTCTTGAGAAGTTTCTTTTGAAGAGAAAGTTAAGTGGGGAAAATGCAATGCAAAGGAGTTCAATTTAGATAAGACACTAGATCAAGTGTAGGCTTGGCTATTTCGTACATTACACATGAGAAACAATTAATTACTACCCGTTTTTTTGGCTAGTTTAAATATAAACAAAATATTCCATTATTATAGACTTTTTGGCGTTCGGCACAAAATTTACATTTCATTTTACCGCCGCTCATGTGCCGAACACGTTGTGTAGCACCCGTTTAGATTTTCTTTCGTTGCGATCTGTCAGTGTTAATTGCTATTTACAGTAGATAAATAAAAGATGTTAGAAACCGAGATAATTAATTGATAAATATGGAAATTCAGAAGAAACAATGTAAGTAAGCTTTTCCTTTTATTTTGGCTAGGGAACAAAATTTTGCGTAAACGTCTGATATATGGAATAATTTATCGTAACATAAATATTTGCGAAAATATGTTACAAAAAGTTACAAAATAAAATGAAGAAACAAAGAAGAAAGAACAACCAAAAAAAATTATATCGATAAAAGTATTCCCATCACTAAAGTAAAGTACGTAAAACTCTTCATTCTTTAATCATCTTCTATTTGTCTTTACACCTGTTTGCACCCTCTGAAGGGAAGTCGATCCCCATAGAATGTTTTCATTAAACTTTGTTAATTTACGCCTTTCTCCCCTTTCCGTCGGAGATGCCTATCCCAAATTATTTTGTCCTATAATGGAATGAAAGGGGTTCTTAAAGGATCTTTTCGAAATTGACCCTTTTTATCGTTTGGAAGCTCATTTTTGTAATTTGTGTTTCAGATTAATATGATTGGCGTAAACGAAAAAATCGGTGCTTAGAGTGTTTAAAAAACCTTGTGAACTGTCTCATTTAATTACCAACCAAAGCAGTATTGTAAAAGTAGAAAGGAAAAATTTGTATTTTCTGTATTACTTTTTTGTATGTAGAAAATGGGTTAAAAACTAAGAAGAAAGTACGTGAACCAACCCGTAGAAAAAAAAAAATTGTATATACGTAAGCAGCTGAAAAAATAATATAGGATTAGGGACTGTTTATTTCAACTTTTATTATATAGTATTTTATAATTATTGTTATTCGATTAGACGAACAGTTTTCTAAGCAAGGTAAGAACGAAATGCAATTTGATTAATTTTCAATTCACTAGTTTCCATCAGACATACTTACAAGCACTTAACACGTCATAACTTTACATAAAGCTGTCAACTACTAGGTACATTTGTGGTTACATCTCATCTCATATAAAATCAAGTCTAGGACTAACTTCCTTACATAGCTACTCACGAAATACCTACACAAGTACATAGCATCTATGTATTATGTTCAGCTCGGTAGCTTATGTAGTTAGACATTATTAATCTCTTAAGGAAACACGCATGCTTGAACGGCTGTCTTGTAGCGGAGTATCCATAGTAGGGATGGGACACACATGTATGATGTGTTAAACAATATCGATATTATAGATTATGAAAAAAATAATGTTACAAATAATGTCAGCTGGAACATCGAACTTAAAAAGGAGGGTGAAATAGAGTGGATGCGAAAGGCACACAAAAGGGAAGATGTGGTGCATCTTTTGAGAAACCCATATCCAATAGTGGACTGCCACAAAATTGATTTATAGGATATTTTTAATAAGAGCATTAAACAAGGAGAGTTGTTATTTTTGTTGGTTTAATGTTTTGCTGTTATTGCGATATCCTTCAATGTATATGTTGACTAGCCTCTGCCTGCGATTGCGTCCGCGAGCCTATAACCTTCCTCAAGAATTGGGCTATCCAATACAAAAGGACTGGCTGTTCCGGAGATTGCCCCCTACATACAAAACTTACAAACAAACAAACAAAAAAACAAATGTTACCTCTTTTTTAATATTGACGTCATGCTTATATTTCTATTTCAATCAATTCATTGGCATTCTGCGATTTTACAAAATGCGCGTAAGTTCTCAGCCAGTCAATTCTACTGACATTTTCGCAGCTGTTTCATAACCTTCAAGTAAATAGTTTATAGAAATAGTTAAATCTTAGAAGGTGTTTGCGTCAAGTGTTAAATGTTAATGGGTCGATTAAAGAGTCGAACAACATTTTAATCTTTATTCCTAAACTGTGTGGGTACTGAATGGCGCTGTTGTTAGAATGCTCTGGCCAAATTTATGATTAAAAACTATGGCAGCTTTTACGTGATTTTTTTGTTTCAGTTGCAAAGCCATTAAATTTTATACTGGTATTCAGCTGCATTTGGTTACACTGGAAGCCGACCTAAACATAGTTGGGAAAAGGCTAGGCAAATGATAATGATGAGATGCATAACCATTTTAACTACTCTAGACTTTACGGTAATTTTCAGATATTTTTCTAACATTTATAACTAAATGCCATTATAGTTCTCACGCAACTTTCACATTTTTTTCAGCTCTGTTTTAACGAAACCTATCGATAAACAGTTTCTTCCCATCACTAAAGCGACATGTCTGCCAAGATTGGCCCGGGGTTATACCGACACTGCATTCACTCTACCTACCTATGCCTACGTATTCCATCGAACCTTGCACCTTGCTTGAAAACCAGGATTTCTTACGGGTAAGCAGAATTTCATATAGTATGAGGAAAATTATTCCCTAAGGCAGTATGTGGACAATATCTTCGCACGAGATACCTTCTGGTATCTTAGTGAAGGTCCTCTGTCTTGAAATTGTGGTCGAAACTTCGGTACTTACTGGGATTATATGGGAGACGGGTAGTTTGGCTAGAAGTTATTTATGTTAGGCATAAATAGTCCAAGACCATTTTCAGGTGAAATATTAGTTATTGTATTAAGTACAAGAAAGCATGGAGAAAATGAGTTGCCTAATTGGGATAAATTAAACGTTCATAAAACTTTAGATACTCGGTTTTTTAGTTCTATAGTATTTCTTATTTTGGCTAACAGGATGGGCACTTTTTTATTTTGTATGAGTTAAAAAAAAAACGACAGAGAATTACAGCAAACACTCTTACATACATCTTTCTATATTTTTTCGTTTCTTTTCACAACAATGAACATTACCCAAAGCTTTATAAAAGGCTCTAAATGCGTTTAGCGATTTACCCGCCTCAACTTAAAACGAGCTTCACAATGAATTGTCTTTTTTATTACGAAATATTATACTTAGCGCAGACCCTAAATGTATTTACGTGGTGTGGAAAATGTACAAATAGTGTATTAAGTAAAGGGATTATATAATAAGTATGGGTACCCTGTTCCAAAAGTACTTGGCAAATTAGTAAACAAACCCTGTTCAGATTAAATTATTATGCAATCACTCACTATAGGGTGCTATTTCAGATTCATCTGTATTTAGAAGGTTTCAACGTAATATCTTGCCACTTATTCCAAAAAAATATATTTGAATGATATTATTACATTCTAATTGAAAAATCATCGACGAAAATTAACTTCAAATGTCAAATGAAAAACATATTTAAGAAGGTTTACCATTAGAATTTTTGGGTTTAAATACTCAAATAATCAAATCAATGCTCTTAATTTGTAAGTGGGACAAATTCGCATTCACAGGTATGTTTTCCATTAGTATACATTTTCGTCACAAACTTTTGGAACAGACCATAATTTTGACGTCTTCATCCTTAAGTGTTAATCTTTCCAGTCTTATTAAGACGTATTGAGACGTTGCCCAGTAACTGGGTTGTGGAGGTCAGAAAGACAGTCGCTTCTTACAAAATACTGGTAAGTAATTAACATTGCTTCATCCAGTTAGACTGGAATGCGACTTCAACAGTCGTTCAGAAAATGCTTTTCAGAAAATGACCCTTCAGTGTTGAAAATTACGTAAATAGGATAAATCCCATACGTAATTCATAACAGTTTTCACGTGGCAATTAGGTCCAAATCTGTGACATATTCACCATCACAGCGATCACTTAAACACAGCTTGTAACACATCATCATCATCATTTTAGACGAAAGACGTCCGTTTTGGATAGGCCTCCCTCAAGCATCGCGACTTTGACCCGCTCTGTTCTTCCCGCATCCAGCTGATTCTTGTGGCCTTCACCAGGTCATCATTGTGGCAAAGAGCAGGTTACATTGCTCGCAGAATAGATGGCCGATGGGGCCGAAAGGAGTGGCGTCAATGTACCGGAAGACGTACCGTTGGAAGGTCTCCCACAAGGTGGACCGGTGGCTTGCAACACAATCCATAAATATTTTCCCTTTTATTCAATAAAAACTCCAGCTTTTCCCATAAAAACACCCTATACACAATTGCAGATCATCCTTTCAAACAAAACACGAAACATTTCCATTATGAACGTCGGCATTGCTACTAATGGCAGCCATTTTGGGAGAAGTACAGTCAGATAAACAGAAAACTGTGCAGGCAGCTAACGTAACAAAATGGCCGTTGAGCGAGCGTGAAGTCGATCTGTGACATCGCTCGTTCTGAGTGGTATTTCGTTTAAATAGACACCTACACACTCTTTTATTGAATGAATTCTCAACCATGAAATGTGTGTTGTGCTTAACTATTTAAGCACAACACACATTTCATGGTTGAGATGAGATGCATTTCATGATATTTTGTTCACAATTAAAATGAATGAACTCTCAACCAAAATTGTAGTAATCTTTAACATATCATACATAATAGTAGTCTTGTTTCCCCGAAGGGTTGGGCAGAGGTTTGCCTATATACACCCAAATTGTTTCTTCATTTATTAATTTTAACCGGTTATATTTAACCTCTCACCCATGTACAGTTCTTTTTAATTTCTAGGTTAATTAATCTAAGACGCTGACTTTGAAGGAAAACATCGACAAGAAACTGACTTTTAAAGATCTAAAATTGACAAACACAGAGTAAGCTCGTAAGTGCCTTTCTGTATGTGCTAGTTTTGCCGAAGAAATTCTTTTCACAGGAGGCCTGAGACCCGTAGGAGAACCAAGTTATATAACCGACATAGCCAGAAGAATTGCCAAACTTTAGTGGCAGTGGGCAGGGCACATTGCTCGCAGAACTGATTGCCGATGGGGCCGAAAGGTTCTAGAGTAGCGACCGCGTACTCAGAAGACGTAGCGTTAGAAAGCCTCCCACAAGGTGGAACGATTACCTTGGAAAGGACGCAGGAATCCGCTGGATGCGGGAAGCATAGAACCGTTCGAAGTGGCGGTGCTTGGGGGAGGCCTATGGGCAGTACAGCATACCAAACACTTTCGTCGCTTGTACATGCAACATTAAAGTTTATTTAGATTCCAAATTAAGCACACCTGTTGAAAAGCCCGGAGTTCGGACGTACCTACAGATAATTTGTTTATTTAATGTAAATTGCATCTTCCGTTTACAAGTTTGTACAGGACGGTTGGCTAATGAAGTGCTTTGTATTGTGATGTTTTTAACACCTGTTTGCTGAAGGGATATAAATATTAATAGGGCTTGGACGTTTGAAGGGTTTAATGAGGGTTATCCTCATGACTATTGAAAATTGGGTCTTTTGGGCTTATTGAAACATTGAAGGTGTGATCTTATTTGTATTTTCTGTTACAGTTTTGGATCACAGATTACTTATCTACGAAAGAATCTAAATACCGTGCATTCTGGCCATAGGTACTTATCTATCTATAAGGTCGGAATCCACCAAAGCGGAGATGTGCGGATATGTCTGAAGCGAAAACGAGAAGAGATGTTTTTCAGCTAGTGTGTATCCACCGAAGCTGTGCGGAGATGAGCACTGGCTAGACCGGAGCGGAGAGGTGTACTGACTAGAGCGGGCGGACGGGTTGCCCGATGCGAGGCAACTAGCAGCGCCGCTCACTGCATGCCGCTCATATGTCTTCTCGTCTCCGCTGCGCGCCGCCGCCGCGCCGCCAGTTTACGAGGCGCAGGTCACATCTCCGCTTTGTACCGCCGCTAAGCTCAACATCACATCTCCGCTTCGATCTCGTCATACAAATATGATAACATCCCCACTTAGCTGGCATCCTCGGAAGCTGAGTGGAGACGAGATGTGTGAATAACGAAATTCTATTGGTTGTTTAAAACACATCTCCGCTCCTCTTGTCTCGTCTCCGCGTTTGTGGCATCCGGGCTTTTCAAATAAAATAGCATTATAGGCAGATTCGTCTAAGTATGCAATGTGATAGAAAGATGCATGAATAATGGTGCCTCCATGTTCTTTTCCGAGCAATGAGACATAGTATAGGTAATCATCAGAAAAAAACGTACAGCAAAAAAAAAAACAATAACGTAACTAGTTATGTACGGATTATGGTTTCCCGTGTCTCATAAAACTGAAGTATTTTATCAGGGCATCAGGGCAGAAACATTCACTTAGTACCTACCTACTGATAACAATATTGCGGTCATCGGTACACTCGCGACTACTCGCGACACAATCGATTATGACACGCGACACAATCGATTATGACACTTAGCACAATCGCTTGTTTCGACGATTTACGGGAAAAGCCTTTAGCCGGGTCTGCTGCGCCAATGTTCTTAACAAAACACGTTAGTAAAACATGTTAAATAAACGTGTTTAGTAAACAGCCAGTCCGCTGCGACATGTTAAGTTAAATGTTTGTGTTTAATATTAAGGCCACGCCCACAAATCGCTCATTTCAAAAATCGTCGAAAGATTATGACGTAAGTACGTCTATTTCTTTGGCACGCTCTAACAAAAAAAGGAGGGAAGGTTTTTTGTAAAATAAATTAAAACAATATTGGATTTAAATTCCAAAATATATTTAAAACTAAACAACTTGAAATAAAGAAAAAAAAAAAAGTTTTTTTAACAATTTGTGCATTATTCATGTTATTAATTAAAAATAATCATCACAGTATACGTACACACGGCTACACATCAAGCTATACATTTCCAGTATAAGCTGACCTCGCATTGTTCGGAAATCCTGTACAATGCGAGATCAGCATAAACTGGAAATGTATAGCTTGATGTGTAGCCGTGTGTGTACACGTTAGTTATAAAAAATTTGCAGGTATTGAAAAGCTTGTTTTTTTTCTGCATCAGTGTCATGTGTGGTTTAAATTTGAGTAGATGTAGTTGCAGCAGGGCTTACTATGGTTTCATTTTGTAATATAATCACTCTTTGTGAATCTGGCAGATCAGAAGAATCAGTGGATGATACATTTCCAGTATAAGCTGACCTCGCATTGTTCGGAAATCCTGTACAATGCGAGATCAGCATAAACTGGAAATGTATAGCTTGATGTGTAGCCGTGTGTACACGTTAGTTATAAAAAATTTGCAGGTATTGAAAAGCTTGTTTTTTTTCTGCATCAGTGTCATGTGTGGTTTAAATTTGAGTAGATGTAGTTGCAGCAGGGCTTACTATGGTTTCATTTTGTAATATAATCACTCTTTGTGAATCTGGCAGATCAGAAGAATCAGTGGATGTAACATCATTTGTTTTTTTGTTGTTTTTACCGAACGCGGGTGATGTTATCCGTTCGTCGCGGCAAACACGTTAATGTTTCATGTTTCATGTTTTATCAAGTTTCATGTTAAACCACGCCCCCAAATCGGTTCAATTTTGATGTTTCATGATAATAAAACATTAAAACATGGCGCACCAGACCTGGCTATGTTTCATGTTGCATGTTTTATGTTAAACCACGCCCCCAAATCGGTAAAATTTTGGTGTTTCATGTTAGTAAAACACTAAAACATGGCGCAGCAGACCCGGCTTAAGTAGTTTATCATTATACATTAGAACAATTGTTTTATTCCGTGAAATAGGTAAGTGAGTAATTGAAAAGCGATATAAATGCTGTTGATGGTGCAATAATATACCTAATGTTCCCGTTCTTTTGTTTTGTTCCCGCAAGGTTAATGCGAGAGGTCTATAGTAGTAAAATTACACATCATCATCACGCCTATTTTTCCCGTAGGGTTAGGAAAAGGTGTACCAATAGTACACCCACATTGTTATATTTAAGTCCCATGTAACCTATTACCCACATGGGAATAAAACCTGACTTTTTTTGCCCACCCCGCAACCTAGTGCAAGAGCCTACTGCTATAAACCGGGCACAAACTCGGGCTCCGAGCTACTACTGCTACTGGGAAATTCCTGACGCAAAAACCTAATACCACTTTTCGTCAGTTAAGTTCTAAGGTAATAGGGAGTATTGTCATACCAAACTTAAATTCCAGGTAGGCTAACAAGAAATATAAAGGAAAATGTAATATTTAATTCCGCCTCTAGCCTAATACGTATCATCACCATCATTCAAGTTAAATCGCTGCTAAAAGCCACAGCAAACGTGCAATTTCTTTATGAATACCATCATTTGAACAAATTGTGTACAATTTCTATTACATGCCATGACAAATGAAATCACAACAATTACACTTCCTTGTGATCAAAAGAAATTGCTTTACCCCGCGACAAACATTCATTGTGGCGTTTTTTAAATCGCATCTTTTTGGCGGAAATACGGCAAATAGGTCGCCCGTAGACATTTTCAGCGAGTTCTTTTATAATTTTGAGTTAAATTTGGTCGGCATTTATCTTTGTAGGTACCTTCCATTAATGAAGGGAGAAAGTCACTTTGATGTGTTGCATTTATTTAGAAATTTTTTACTTTTACTTTAGTCCAAAAGCAGAAGTTTTGAAATACGAATAAGTTATGATTAAATTGGACAGAACCGAACAACATTACTTTCATTTTAATGATCTGCCAAGACAAAATAAAAGTAAATTCAAAATACACACATAAAATAAATAAACACAAAGAAATAGAGAATAGTTTTCAATGTTAATGTTGTCAATTCTTAAGCAAATGAGTCCCAAACTACACTACTAGATAAAATTTTATTTCTCAAGACGAATAAGAAAATGAACGAAGAAAAACTTAATGCTGGTTTAGATGTCGAAGATAACAATGCAATGTTAATTTATTTTATAAAGTCTAGCTGTTGGAATATTTGACAACAGAGTTATTTGTCTTGGAGCTTGCCTTTTATCTCAATGAGAAAGATGTCGATGACTCCTTGTCTAGACGAAGCGAAAAAATTATCTTTTGAAGTTCATCTTTACGTGGTTCTCTACGTTGGTCACGATATTTTAAGTAAATGTGGTAGGTACTTATTATTTTATTGTAAAGATAAAAAAGTGTAAAACGAAATTCTGAGTATTTTAAGATTTTTGACGTATTTGACGGTTTTGTTTAGAATTGGACTTTTAAAGAAAACAGATTTTCATACAAAAAATAAAACTTTTTTTTTTAAATCAGACTCTTGTAGGTCATAATCATAATCAGCATAAAATGTTCCCAAGGCTGGCCTCTCCTATGTGAGAGGGAGTGGGCCGTATTCCACCACGCGGCCCCAGTGCGGATTGGTAGATGTCACACGTCTTAAAATTTTTGATTCTAGTACATGCCGGTTTCCTCACAATGTTTTCCTGTACCGTTTTGAGAGCAGTGGTGATGAAATAATTTATACAAAGAATACGCCTGTCAGGGTTCGAACCTACGACCTACAACTCGTAAGCCGCGGCCGTTACCACTGGGCCAGCACTGCTCTTTCCTCCCACCTCTCTTATAGGTAAATATCTATATTACTCTTCGTTAGCTGAAAATTCAGTATATAAAAAAAATAGTATCCCGCTGCAGGGCAAATGCCCCGTTTCATGCTGCACTAGCAATTTCTACATCCTTAAAATCTTAATAGGTACGTGTAATCTTTTTTACAATATAAAAATAGGGATATAATATCAAGTTACCAAGCTAAGCTCATAATGTAACATTCTATAATGTATTTTTAATTGTTATAAACCGTGTCGTTCACAAAGCATGCACTAATTACCTTCAGTCAAAGTAACTAGGGTTATTATGCACTTCAAAAGGGAAATAAAAAGAAATAAACAATGTAGGAAAAAGAAGAATTATTAGGTACACTATTCTGGGTTTTATACGATAAAAACGTTAAGGGTGTTTATATATTCTGAAAGTGGGCAATGTCGCAAATAGATGTCAAATATAAATTATTTTCAGTTTTTCACTGTTTTGATTAATTTGGCAATGTTACTGTATGGAAATAAGAAATTTGGTTAACTAACAAACTAGAATATTAATAATGAATTGCAAAAATCATTGAATTTGATGTTGCAACCGTTTTAGGTGTAAAAAAGGCATTAGGAAAGTTTCAAAACACTTTTTTTTTCATCTAAAACTTGGTGTTACGATTTTAGTTATTAAATATACAAAAAAATCAAATGTACGTCCATTTGATTTTCTTGTGACTATCTCTAGGGTTGGTATCCTTAGCGGCTTACATTAATATGAGTACAACAGTCTCAAGCAGCTTCGATCTTTTTTGAGTATGAAAGTTGATTCGTAGATTCTGTTGGTACCAATAACTCAATTTCATCAATTTTGTGGGTTGGTTCTAGTTTGCATAACTACGTCCAAATGTGGGTGTACTATATGCTCACCTCTGCCCAACCCTCCGGGGAAACAAGGCGTGGTACTATGTAATCTAAAACCAAGAACAGAAACCGAACTAAAGCCAAAAGAACTCACACAGCAAATAAAACATGAAATCGCAGACCAATTCCTTGATAATCACGAGAACCAATAACTGGCCACTCACCCGACAAAATGTCACTTCAATTCATCGTTCGAATGCAATGACATTAACGGGAGTGATTCCGAGTGGTCACGACTCCGATGAAAAGGACGATCCTTTCGGTGATATGGTTTTGAGATTATTTTTATCTTCATCGATATTCTTTGAATTGAGATTTTAATTCGGGTTTTATTTTAAAAGGATATTATTTCGTTTGTCGTAAGGGTAGTAATTTTATTTAGTCACGGAAAAACCTGTAAGAATGATGAATAAATCTAGCGTGTCTAATATTGTTGTGAACGAATAAATAAAAGCACGGATTCGTTTTAAATTACATTCCTTTTTAGAGGCGCATAAATATAAACCAGCAATTGATAAAGACGCACAATCTCATGTTGTTTACCGTTTCTCCGTCAATCTACTTTATATGAGTTGAATCTTTTCTAATTTCAGATGCAATCCTTCTTCCAAAACCTAGATACCACACTGATAAAAGATAAATCAGCAAAAAACCTAGTTCCATATCCCGCTATCGGTCACAATAAAAGAAAAATCAGTGACGTAATCGCCAAATTGGCTCTAAAAGTCTCTTAATCCTAATATTGATCAGGCATTGTGCTCGAGATGGCGAATCGGGAACCCGTTCAGAATAGAGGCCCGTTCAGAATAGGGACCCGTTCAGAATAGGGTGCCGAGATGAAAGGGACTTGGAGAAATGGCAATATTCGATTGACATGCGATAGGGAGGGTGCCCGAGCAAGGACGAATTGCTTTATATCTTAACGCCTTTGAAAATTGTGGGGATTTTCTTGTTTAAGATTTTTTTTGTAGTTGCAAAAGAATTTTGTTTTCTTGGGTTTTGGGTTTTGTGGGGTCATTGCAGATTTAGGTTTATTGTTACAATTTTCCTAAGAAGATAAAGCTTTGCGCAGACCAGCGCGACTTGTCGCGAGACGCGACACCGGTTATTGTTATACCGTGAAGTCTTCTTAGAAATTGTATTGTTCGTGTCGCGTCGCGCGACTAGTCGCGCTGGTCTGCAAAAGCCTTAAAGGTAAATTATTTGTGTATTTTCGTAATAATACCTGATTCATACATTGTAACAGCAAATAAATTTTCAAGCCTCGCCCTTAAGACGTAGGCTAAATATTTTTGGATATTAGGATAGCGCATGACCTAAAGTGGTGCCATAGAGAACATGAAATAAATTCTGAAAAAAAAAACGCGAAATTTAGAGGGTTTTCTGGTTTATAAAAATATGTAATTAATTATTTTTATTTTGGCTAAGAAATCAGTTTACGTAAAAAACTGAAGTACTTAGCTAAGTATAATCCGTGTTTTTTTGTTCGCCACTGCTAATCAAAGATCGTGTTTTTCCTCAATCGTCACCCTCCACCCTCATTTCTTTAATCAGTCCTTAACTTACAAGTATCACTTTTCTCCCTCTTAAAACACGCTTTAGATGACCTCCTCTTGCTCACTTCCTTCAGAAATATAATAAAACTCACCTTATAATCGCGAAAAGTGAACCTGAAACAGAAATAGAAAAACCATTAAAATATAAATATGAGAGAGTTCTTTGACCAAAATACTCGTACTGTACTTAATAACGTCAACCGTTTAATACTGTTTTGTAGCGAGTTAGCGTAATAGGACCACAGTATAGAAAAACAGAAAGGACCAACTCCGTACAAGAACTGAAGATTAGAAGGGTAGTCCCATTTTATCGAAAGTCAAAGTCAAAGTCAAATCATTTATTTCTGATAGGCCAAAAAACTTGGAATAAGGATGATGCCTGGGTTAAAAAAAGGTAATTCTATTTAGACCGTCAGTCAGATAATAAAAAAATTTTAGACTCGTATTTTTTGCTTTATTATATTAATAAAAAATTACTTGGATAATAGCTTGTGCAGACCAGCGCGACACGAATAATACAATTTCTAAGAAAACTTCACGGATAACAATAGCCGATGTCGCGTCGCACTGTCGCGTCGCGCTTGTCTGCACGACACCGGTTATTGTTAGACCCTGAAGTTTTGTATTGTTCGTGTCGCGTCGCGCGACAAATCGTGCTGGTCTGAAAACAGCTTAAAACGCAATTGAAGTTGGGGAGTGGGGGTCGCTACGTCACAAGTAAGTATAAAATCTACATACTCGTGACGTCATAGCACATTTTAACTCAATGTATTGCCGTAATCTTTTGATAAAGTAAAAAAAGAAAAAATACGTGTAGGTACATTATTTTCTCATAATCTATATTCCGGACAAAAAAAATTTGATACCAAGACCCCTCCGTGCCTCGCAAAGCACGTTAAGCCGTTGGTCCCGGCTGTCATTCGTGGATCTTTGACAGTCGTTACGACTAATCAGAAGCCCGAAAGTCTGACAAACAGTCTTACCATGGGTTATCGTATTACCCGGTTTCTGGGTTGTGAAGGTCAGATAGGCAGTCGCTCCATGTAAAACACTGGTATTCAGCTGCATCCGGTTAGACTGGAAGCCGACCCCAACATAGTTGGGAAAAGGCTAGGTCGATGATGATGATACATGGTGCTCACATATTTACAAACATTGTAAAAGTGAAGACGTAACGGTCATGCCTATTGCCATTAAAGGCACACTAATTTAACTTAGTTTTTAACCGACTTCTTAAAGAGGAGGAGGTTCTTAATTCGTCTGTATATTTTTATATAATGTTCATCGATATGTTCGTCAATTGTGGACCGATTATGAAAATTATTTGGTAGTGGAAGCTTGCGCGGTGGTCCCCTTAAAATAATATTATCTTTGCTTGGGTAAGTCTTTAATAATATGTATTTTTTCAGTTACTGTATGTTGATGATGTTATTTAAATAACTCCCTGTCGTTGATATTTACATAGCAAAGTAGTTTGGAGTAGTAGTACAGAATTGACGGCTATGTGATGGATCTTGTAACACCCTGTATGTCGAGTTATCGAATTACTTATCAGTTTTCACCACCTTAATCAGACTGCTTGTATACTCTATCAACCTAGTTAATTGACTAAGGCGTCATTTTACGAAAATCCATTATAAAATACAACGACGTTTATTTAGTAACCTAATCCGCTTAACTGTTCTTAAAGAGTCATAAAGAACCCTGTAAGAAATCGACACGTGTTTCACCTCTCAACAAGGCATCCTCAGGATGGCGATTGACTTGTTGCGAAGCCGGACATGACGTGTTGCCACGACAAGCGCCGAACGCAGGGACTCTGCGCGGGTCTATTGTATTTTTACTCTACCAACGAAAATAATTATGGACTTTAGTCCTTATTATAGGTACTTCAAGGTCTGGTCCTTCTGCCCAAATGTATTAGTGGTAGAACACATCAGCCACGGTCGTTTATCAAGGTGACAGATCATCCGGAGCTCTTAGAGATCCAGAATGACAAATGTTACGGTCAGGTAAAAAGGTTCCATGTTTCTTAAATTTCACTTAACTGCTTCCTGATGACGGCGGAAAGCGCCTTAAGGCCCTTATTACTTAAGGGGAGGGAAACACTTCGTTTTGGGTGCTTTTGAATTATGCTTTTTTTAATGACGCGTTTATTTTTTACTTACGTTTTCTTTAAAGTATGTGGTGCGTTTTTTTATACTAATCGCAGGTGTACATTTATTAGACATAACACAAATATTACGCTCTCCCAAACTCGCAATTCTTTAATCAGGAATTATTCTGCTTATTAATAGTGCCAATCCACTATGAAAAATTGCTTAGATATTATAAATGCATACGGAAATATGCATATTATGTTTATGAATATAATACGTGGTTTCAGTTTGTAATCTGAGTCTCATAGATAGTACCAAATTTTTAAATAATTGAATAAACAATCGACTGAAAGTATCACGTCAAGTTAGAGAAATTAATTGTTAAGCAAATTGGCAACCAACTTAAATGGTCCGTACCTATATTCAAATCACAACTGTCATTCATTGATAGTTGTATGAAATGGCTATAATACGGCAAATTGACGTAGGATGTCAATTTGTACAACAAAAATTTGTCCTGACAGTACCTATCCCAGCTAAACAGCATTAAATTTATAAGAAGCAAGACGCCATGTTCAAACAGCAGTTTCCGGGTCACAATGAGTAGGTATATCTTGTGCATGTATCCGCAACTTGGCGCAACGCTTTTTTTTAATCAAATATGCATCACGCAATTTTGTCGCAGTGCGTCGTAGAACGTTGCCTACGAAGGGCACTGTGTAAAAATAATGTTGAAATCGGTAGTAAGATAGATAGATATATCGTTTATTTGGTGTACACAAAAGACATAGCACAATATACATAAACACTATTAATTAAAGCTGTTTTCAGACCAGCGCGATTTGTCGCGCGACGCGACACCGGTTATTGTTATACCGTGAAGTTTTGTATTGTTCGTGTTGCGGCGCGCGACAAATTGCGCTGGTCTGAAAACAGCTTTATAGCTTAATACATATGAATATAGCTACAAAGTGCCAATAAACAAAAAAATAATAAAGAAGAAAATAAGTTAGTGTGATGACACTATTGGTTAAGACACTTTAAAATAATGAAACATACTAAGTGCGTGTGCGTCTCAAGCTTACGATTTATATCAAGAAACTTTTTTATATAATATTATCATGTTTCGAATAGGTGTGAAAGGCAGTAGCCATGTTGATATAATTATATGATATGCTATAGTAAAATAACATCGACATATCGTAAGCTTTATAAAAGCGACTTCGTAAGACCTAACAATTAGACATCGTACAAAACTTACGTCTATTAGGAAGAAAAACGAAATATACGCCAATTCGCAGATTATTGAGCAAGGAAAATAAAATGCCAGTTTTTAAGATTTCAAAAAAGTAAGAAAAACCTTGCAAAACTCCGAAACACTCTTCAAGAGACCATTTCACAGAAATGAGATGATAACAAGTTGAAACAGGATTCAAACTTTAAAACTGTTTCACTATCTTTGCACAACATTTTTCAACGTCAAAAGTCATGAATCCCTAAAGGAAAAATCTCCGTTCAGTACATCAAAGATCATGTCACATTAGATCCTACTCCGCACCCCGGGCCCCGGGCCCCACAATTACAATGTGGGGTCCCGGTTTGATTGACGCGTCGAGATAACCTGGGGTCCATCCCGCATATATATTACTTCGTCAATCCTTATTTTGTACCATCCAAATGATATTCTCAATCGGATTGCGATGACACCATGTTCATTTTAGATAGGATGAGGTTTCATATTTTTAAATGAAATTGCTGCCTTGATGCTGGTGTATCTGAATGAAGGTTTTATTATCTCATTGAATCTAGAAATTTTATTATTTGTGTATATTTACCCGGCTAGGGCAAAGCCAAAAGGAAAGGTTATGATTTTAGCAGTCTATTTATATATGTTTGTATTTACGTGTTCCACCTAACCTAAACTACTGTACCGATTTTTATGAATGAGGTATCAATAGATTCGTAATAATGGTGCGGGTGACATTGACTACACAAATAAATTCTCCCTAAATTGAATATGGTGGAATACGTCTTGAGTTCTGTCTGAAATATTTTCTTGTTTCGTACTTTTTAGATCACTTTTATTTTTCCGTAATTAGGTTACAATGTTTTAAACCAACATGCTTCTGATAGCGGATTCTCACATGGATTTAAGTGCATTTCAAAATAACATTTGACAAGAGCCATGTCAATTGTCCTTTACCGTCTACATACTAAGCTAACTTATCTTGAGAGCAAAATATCATTTCTATTATTGGTTCTAGCATCTTAATAGTTGTCGAGATTACACGAGGAGGATTATGTGGTGGGACTAAATTGAGAGGACTCAATTTAGACCTACCACATAATCCTTTTGATAAGTACTATTGTATATTATCAAGTTTTTCTAACTGAACGGAAAGCTGTGCTGCTGGGGAGTTTTTGCGCCACTTTTTCTTCCCAGCTAAAGCACTAGGAAGTGGTGAAGGGCGGGCGTTTTTTGGGGGACTGTCTTATGTAATTTTGACGTTCGAAAAGTACTGATTCTCAGCCTAGTTTAAATAAATTTTATTTTGAATGTAAAATTTTTGAATTTTGATACTTAAAAAACAAAACATTGGGGTTTATTAACATACATTATCACAGTCTCGGTCTTTAGAGTCTACCAAATCCTTCGACGATTACAGACATACCAATACATATTTCTATTCGTTCTGTTTATTTATTACAAACAAAGACAATTAATTAAGCCCAAAAAAAATATTTTCATATTCCCCTCTACTGTAATTCATAACGCGGAACAAAACAAAAAATAAACGCGAAAAGAAATTATTAATACACGCGTTATTTCCTGTACCCACTAAACCATAATAATTCGCAATTCCGTGTACAAAGGGCACATTATCTAAGGGCCATTTAAAAAAAGGAGGCACCCCACTTAATTCACTTTCTTTCGCGCAATAAGGGAAAGCCTCTTTTGTTATGGTGTGAAAATGTATAACTGACATCGGATAGGACTTTTTGGTATGAAGTTTAAGATTATTTTAAATTCTTATTTGAGCTGGTGCAGTGAAGATTAACCTTGTTTTTTGTAGCTGTATTATTACTTTTATTATGAACACATTTATGCGTTTATTTTAACACACTGTGTGACTGCCTCGTTGGTCTAGTGGTCGCAAACGCTACTGATGAGCATGAGGTCCTGGGTTCGATTCTCGGGTCGGGTTAAGTGTTATTGGGTTTTCTCATTAGAAATTTCTCAGTAGCAATTCGGAGTCTGGAGTTGTGCCCGGTTGATGACAATAGGCTCACCCCTATTACATGGGACTTAAACATAACTGGCGAAATGGGCGTGTACTATAGGTACATCTCTGCCTAGCCCTTTGGGGATTACAGGCGTGATATTATATTAGGTTATTTTTGTGTTAGCAGAGTTAAATGTAACGTAATACGTGACTGAAAATTATGTTTTTGTATTATTTTGTGGTGTGCACCTCAGATTAAAAAACAATATTATGTAACATCCTTCTTTAAACAGTTACCATTCAAAAACAGTCACCTACACAAAACAATGAGAACACACAGTGTTACAATTTTTTTTGACTTTAAACATAACACGAGTCTGTGAAAGAAAAATTCACCGAAACTTTTGTCAGATACCGCGTCACTCTACACAAGAGCCGTTCATTCAATTTTTGCCCCTTGAAAGCTATCAATGCTTCGATCGCCGGTAACAAAAGGAAGTAAATAGTGGACCTGAATGGACCTGAACACTTCATATCTAATCCTGGACGCCATTCTATTTACATTTCCAATCTTTTTTCTTTTTTTATAGGTTTTGCCGGTGTTTGGCCATTGGTACCGTCTCTGGACGATTGGCAATGAATTCTATAATTAAACCCGATTGTCGTATGTTTTCCGATTGTCTTTTGTTTTTAGTTTTCTCCATAGCCAAGGACACAAATCTTAGACGTGCAAACATGACTCTTGTTGGGATAAACTTTGTAAAGGTTATGTTTAACAACCTTCGGAAATGTAGTTACCCGTTCAATTCCAAAGGGAACGAGTTACTAGCTTGAACTTTCTGACTCTCACTAACTAACAGACTCCTTGACAATTCAAAAATGCCTGTAAATGATCTAAGGCGACGATAGCCAAGTTTTAATGATTTTATACTGAAAATTACGTCTAAACGAGTAGTGCTAATGATTTGAAAAAAAAATATATGTTAAATTATAGTATTTTATTAATAACTTAATATACAAATATTTTAGATTATGTTTATATTACAAAGCGAAATTAATTAGTAAAGTTATGTCTAACGCGGATAAAAATCTGAAAATTACGCAAAAGCTATCAAGCATATTTTTCTGAAACCTTCACCATTTCAAGGATAATATTAAAATATTAATATGTTAATATAACGATTTTATTAAAATACCTTTTGTTTTATGTATAATAAATTAATAATGCTTCAAATTGGTGACAGCGCTCCTTGATGGGCGAGTTCTATTACTGGCTGGACGACGAGCGACGCGTTGCGTGAGCTCAGTACAGAACACGCAAGCTAACCACTCAAAGTCACTGGCATTTATCTGCGTCTTAATTGAAATACTTAAAGGGAATGCGCCAAGATAGCCCGCGAAATTCAAATTTTCTTAGGTTTTTTTGGAATTAGCAAGTGAGTGTCAGGCTGTATCTTGATTAAAATATGATGTGCGACCGTATCATGTATTTATTTATAGAATTATAATCATAAAAATCATCAATACAACTCTTTCAGTTCATATAATCCCATTGAATGACTATTTCATGAAATCATGACATTTGGGGATTATGCTAACTTATGGAGTTGTATAGCTGATTTGAATGATTATAAATCTGTAAAACCATATTTGTTACGGTCGCAAATCATATTTTAATCAAGATATAACCTGACTCCCTTATCTAAGATTTACGGTTACACCATCCAATTTGCTATATCCTACTAATATTATAAACGCGAAAGTTTGTGACGATGGCTAGATGGATGGAGTTTTGTTACTCTTTGAACGGATTTGGATGAAATTCGCACATATGTAGCTTATAACCTAGATTAACACCCAGGATACTTTTTATCCCGAAAATCCCACGGGAATGGCGGGGTGCTATTAGTCAATTCAAAGAACTTCTAAGCGGTGCAAGATACTTATTTCAACTACAAAATCCAACAATCCAATCAAATTCAAAGTTAAAGACTACATGTCCATTATCAGTAATCGAACCAACCAATCAAACAGCTCCTACACTAATTACCAGGGTTGATACTATCGTGATTACAACACCACGTACTAAGCAATTGTGGCTGCATCCTTGAGCCCCGTTCACTCGATCTCAGCTGCTCAGATTGCTGCCGTTTCGAAATACACAACGAACGGGGCCAAGTACGCTTCCTTTCGAGAAACCTATTCATAGATACGGCTCATGTAAATGTGCATTACCAATACTAGTAATTGTATCCGAAATGCCTATTCCGAAAATGCGGACAATGCCGGGTTTTTTAAAGTTGGTGAAACAAAAGAACAATGTTAATTTGCTTCCGACGACATTGGGTGCGAATGACGTCACTGGTTACCCTAGTTTGATGAAAATAATTTTGCAACAGTGTCGAAAGCTATCGTGAAAGCATTGCTAAGATTTCTCGCTGTTTCTGCTTTGCTGAATCGACAAAAGCAACAGAAAGGAACGCTAAAGCGGCTTTTGCTTTCTTAGTATCTTCATGTTGTCAAATGGTTACCATTTCATGTTACATACATATAATAATGACGGTATAATATCAATAGATGCTAACATTCTTCAGTATAAACACCTCTTTAAAAGAAATATCAAGTCACTCTATCCAAAGTGAGTTCGTTTTTACAAATAGTTCGCCCGTTACCGGTTCAAACAAGAAATACTTTTGGGACTTCAAAATAATCTATACAACAGTCCATATTACCTCACAGATTCTAATACCGTTGTCGGTAAACATGAAATCGATGCCTCTGAATTCCCTAGACGCCACAAGCTTCCCAGTTCAGTATCAATTGAAATCATTCAATATTCCTACCCATTGGAGCGGTTGTCCAATGTATTAGAGCACCAATAGTTGAACATGACACTGTCTTCTGATTGGGTCACTTTACCCTAGCAGTCCAGGAAAGCATTTGATGTCAGAGTCAAACGTTAGAGTGAAAACACACACAATGACATGTTGTTTAAGGAAATGTGTTAGTAAGCTGAGCCTTTAACTTGAATCATCATCATCATCACATCAGCCGAAAGACGTCCACTGCTGGACATAGGCCTCCCCCAAGCACCGCCACTTCGACCGATTCTGTGCTTCCCGACCGATTCTGTGCTTAACTTGAATGGTGAGCGAAAAATGTAATCAAGCTCATGTGTACCGATTTTTTGTATAATATAACATGATGTAGAGTGAAGTTATCAAAAAGCCGGTAAAACTTTACCCTAAGGTTACATAGGTAATGCAGGAATTATCCCAAGAAAATGAATACAACCTCTCTCTTTAAACATTATCATTACCTACATAATATGGTTCCTTGCATATGTAAATGGTACACCACAGACTACCTACAGTATGTTCTCTCCTTCTCGCCTTAATCCATCCAAAGGTTGTCTGTAAAAGATCATAACATAATCAGCCTATAATGTTCCCACTGCTGGGACACAGGCCACCTCTCGGTGAGAGGGAGTCGGCCGTAATCCGCCACGCACGCACGCCACGCCCAGTGCGGGTTGGCAGATGTCACATGTTTTCGAATTTTTGGTTCCAGGACATGCCGGTTTCCTCACGATGTTTTCCTTCACCGTTTCAAGAGCAGTGGTGATGAAATAATTTGTACAAAGTAAAGCGCTTGCCTGAGTTCGAACCTACGACCTACAACTCATTAATCGCGGCCGTTACCACTAGTACACCACTGCTCCTAAAAGCTCTGCGCTGTAAAAGATGGCTTTTAGCGAAAAGACCGCCCATTGTGTCCCCCTATATAAAATTTCTACATTATGTGTAATTTTTATGGTGTATAGAATAAAGAGTATTATATATATCAATGTATCTATAAAACCGTCCTTCTGATTGTTAGTTTCGTCGTCCACGACTCGACTCAAAAGTAACCAGCTACAAACACAAATCACCAATGAACAGCCAGAATTTCACAGCACTAATATTTCAATGGCGGTCCGTACACGACCCTATCTAATCACGAACTAGTTAATAACGCTATACGACTAGTAAGTCACGTCGGGTGCAATTTTCACACTGTTAGTTCCTTAGACCAATCTAGCTTTTAACCAGCAGTCTGTGGTTTAGGCTGATTGACTGATTTGTCACTTGTATGTACCCAATATCGCTTGGAATCAAAGATGGCGCTCAGCCAGAACAATAATTCCAAGGGTGACCGAAGTGGGTATCGTCACGTATGATTCTTGTTCCATTTCTAGCATTTAGTCTTTAGCGATTTTTATAGCTGTTTGTATATGGGTTCTTAATTAGAAGTTTTATTTAATGCTAGATATTTTTAAAGAAAGTGTACATTGTTTTACCTACTAGCTTTTCCCCGCGCGCGTGGAAGTCAGAAATTATCCCACGGGAACGTACTACCGTGAAAAAGTATTCTTTGTCCTAACCCATGGGCCAAATTTCATCCAAAACTCACTTTCTCAATTAAAATATCAAAATTAGGATTAGGATACAATCAACTTGCTTTTTTTTTGACATTTATTTGATTTCACAATCCACAACAAAGTTAGAAATAGAAATGCCATTCAATTTAAATATCATAAAACTGCTACTAATAACTCATATCGAATCGGTTAAGGTCACTTCAGATCAATTCAGATGGTTCTCCTCATACCACTACCACACGTACCTACTATGATTGATGCCAAGTGCCAACATAATGTCAAGTTACCAATCACAAAGCAATTCTAACATTAATGGGTTAAGGTGACTATTAGAATGCCAGCCCGTTAATGCAACTAATGCTAGAATGCAATTTTTAATAAGAATTTCAAGTCGGTGCATTATTGTAATTTAAATTACGTTTTGATTGATGTGACTGTTAAATCATTGTTTAATGGAACTGTTATTATTTAATTAGTGATAAGATTGTTGCGGTATTCGAAGGAGATATGGTTCTGTAAGACCTGCGCCTGAGGGGACCTGATGCTGGGCTTGATTTAGTTTTCTGTAAAAGGTTCAGATCATCATCTGCCATTACAATACCAGTATTTTACATGGAGCGACTGCCTATCTGTCCTCAACAACCCAGGGGAATACGATACCTCTTGGTGAGACTGGTTGTCAGACTTTTATGTTTCTGACGACCCGATCTGTCAAAGATCCAAGAATGACAGCCGGGACCAACGGCTTAGCGTGCGGCATAAAAGGTTCAGATATTTAGTTAGTCAATCCTTTGAAGATGACAGAGACAGAATGATATTTTAAATACGGTTATCTCTTAGTGTAAAAATGGGATCTAACGACCTCTCTGTCTATCCCAAAAGGATTCACAAATAACACACTTAATATAACACTACGCCTTGTTTCCCCGAAAGATTGGGAAGAGGTATACATAGAGCACACACACATATCGCCAGCTATGTTTAAGTTCCATGTAATAAAGAGTCTATTGCCACCAACCGGGTAAAAATGCAGACTCTGGGCTGCAACTGAGATTTCCAGATAGAAAAACCCAATAACACTTTTTCCGACCTGGGCATTGAACCCAGGACGTCATGCTCAGCACAAGCGCTTGCGACTACTAGACCAACGAGGCAGTCGACAACAACAACAACAACAATCATAAACGGGGCATTAATTGGGCTGTAATGGGGTTACCCCGATACTGCAGCGCCTCGGGTATGTTCGCAGAGGTGCGCACCGACTGCTTTCATGCGACCATGCGCAAGCGCGCCGTGTCCTTGGTGTACAGGGTACGGGTTAGCCCTAACATCGCACTAGCGATGATTGCGAGAAGGCTGGACTGCCCGTTCATCCGGCATTGTTCTAGCAGTCATGTTGCTGTACCAGTGTATTAAATATATTTGATATAATTTATTTTAATTTTGTTTCCATTTAATTTGATTTGATTCTATCTGATTTTACTTGAGTTTATTTTTACGATTCATATTTATTTATATTTAGCAATGTGTGATAATACCTATTTTATTTTATTTATTAACGATTAGGGAGACGATAACTTATTAACTTCACACAGAGACCTTTAACCTATAACAGCAAACTGTTATTTATTTGTATTGACATTTCACACAAAAATAATTCTTCAATAGAGCCTATACCATTCACTATTATTTATATTTTCCATTCACGCCAGTATGCAAGTGAAATTCGATAATTCATCGATTTCAATTTTCATTCGCAAAGAGATTTCGTTCACTGATACCGATGATTGATTTAGCTCCCGTCTCCATTCCTATTAGTAGTTTTATCGTTCATTCGTTCATTTCGAAATTTGAATGCTCCAAATAGGATCAATGCCGTTCGGAATGATTCGTGGACGTTTGCATGTACATGTATTTTTTAAGGTAATTGAATTTTTTATCTGGATTTACATGAGTTGGAAAATGTTTCTTATTTAAAATTTTATTTATTTGTATAGATGTATGGTAAATATGGTAATGGAATACATAATTGTCATCGTTTAAGAAGTATTCAATAGTCTAGTTATGTCTATCAAGTAAACATTATTACATTAAGGGCCTGTTTCACCACCTACGATTAGGTTCTCGTTAACTTACTTGGTAGATAATATCCTACAAATTAGGTTCCATTTTGAATTTATTTGGCTATTCGAACATCGTGAAATAGGCCTTAAGTATTGAATTAGGCCCACTTACAGCTCATCAATAATAGTTTGATTCAAAGTATTATTACCTACTAATGTTTTATGTTTGTAAATAAAATACTAGCTTATTTATTTAAGGTTCAACTTTGAAAATAAATAGTAGTTTGATGGGCGTGGCTTATTTCCCCCGCACGCAGGGGAGTGGAGGTTCCATCTTCCGTGGTCAGACAAGACATAAGTTGTAGTGTGTAAGAAGGTAGTAATAATGCACGTTTTGCAGCGTAAATTGTTTGAAATGGGTCTAAACCAGCGGTTGGCATCCTTTTAGTAGGCATGGGCCACGTAGTGGAAAAATCAGGTAGAGGTGGGCCGCACTTGTTCATAATTTTGATAATAGGTACCTATACTATCTAATTTATCTATTTGCTTTCAGTTTGTAGTTGGAATTCCTAGTATGGTTCTCAAATGCTCATCTATAAGACGAGAACGAAAAGCATTTTTTTTTTGTAAGTAATTTATAATCGATAAAGTTTGTTCGCATAAGTAAGTACTTTTTAATTCGTCTAAATCAGATTTCAAGCTGCCATAAAACTTAAAACAAGATCATTAATTTCACAGAAAGAGTTTTTGAGAGTGTCATTACAGTGGAGAGGATGTACCGAGTCATTTACAACTGAACGTGATTGATGTTCATTTGTAAATGACTCGGTACATCATCATTATCACATAAAAAAGGGTTTGCAAAATCTTTAGTTTGCTTCATGTCACCAAATCTGTCGTTGAACTGATTTTGTAGCTGTTTTAAAATGTCTTTCATTTTATCAATGCTCGTTCGCTTAAACATTGGGCCCGCATAGTGTTTTTTAGGCAATATTTTCTTAGGTAAAAACTTTCATTTTCAAAACTGTCACGGGCCGCAATGAGGTGAGCTGCGGGCCGCACGCGGCCCGCGAGCCTCGTGTTGCCGACCGCTGGTCTAAACTGTTGACAGAAACAGTGAAAAAGAAAACCGAATCATAAATAACAACCAAGATCAACCTATAATCAGATCAAAATTTAGATGTTCATAAAATAAAAACCAGTTTGATACAGAATTTTAAACAGACTCAGACGAGTCGAAGGAATGTCGTGTACATTCTGTTCCCTCTCGTTTTCTACGGAATCCACGCCCTTTCCCTTTTGTTAGCAACCGGTCCACTCTTGCGCTTGTTCGGAGCGTGATTTGATTGCGATTTCAGGAATTACTTTTTTGAAAATGGAATTATAGATTGAATTATGGGGGTAACTGATTGAATTAGATAAGCCACCAAAGATGTATAATTTTAATACATTATATTGAGGTATGGTATGAAAGACCATTTTAAAATATCGAGCTAAAATGTAGTATAGGTAAGTACCTGTTAATAATTATATAATTAGTCACGATTATTGAAATTAATTTTAATATTGGAAATGAATAGGTATTTATCTAATAATAGTTCTCATCTCATTGCATCTGTCGCTGCAATTTCAGTACCTGTAGCCCAAAGGACAATTTCATAGAAAATACTGAATAGTCATAAAGCGTGTCAACGATTCTGCAGTAAATAAAACCATAGATAGTAATGGAACACATATGATATGTGCTTACAAAGGTAAACACTTATTGTGCGTTCCATTTTCACTGTGTCTTCAGAATCAACATAATAAAATAATAGTACAAAAAATGCACAATAAACCAATACAAAACTGCGCAGATCATGTACAACCAAAATCCAACATATTTATATCTCTAACAAATAAAACAGTCCACTTATTGCCCTACAAATCACCTGTCACCAATTTTATCAATACGTAGGTACTCTTACGCACACACACACGTTGCGCGTGAGTGCCGCGGAACGCCGTCGAGGAATGCGCCCTATCCCGTCAGACCTGTGCAACTGGCTCCACTGAACCTTGTAGGAGCTGATGCAAATATTGCGATTTTAACATCATTCGGTGGTGATGTGGTTGACTTGACACCATTTTAGTTATGTAAAATATTAAGGTTAAGACAGCGGGGTAATTGCGTAACACATAAAATCTCAATAGATCGCAATACCTTTCATTTTGACATCCATTGCTTCACTGGTCTGAAAAATTCTTCTGCTAACGACGAAAATAACTCAATGAACGTGGCTGAATTGTCAAAATCGATTGTCATTTAATTTATATGTGTTTATGCATGTAATTATTTGTAGGTACTGCAAGCAGTATGATGAATGAAATGTAACATTCAGATAAAAAATACATAATATTCATTGAAGACTTTGAAAGTTGCTTAAGATAGAAAATACATTTTCGTCACACAAAACATTTCTAGCAAGCCTACTAGTTAATACAAGAACAATGCCGAATAAAGGGTTCTTGACTGTTCAATGATACTGTTAATTTTTTGTTGTTATCATTAGCATAAACATGGTACCTACGAGAAGGTATGCAAACCCTGGCATAGTTGAAGACATAGTAAAAGCAAAGTAAAAAATTGAACAGAATCATAAATTCATAATACTAGAACTTCACCCACATCAAATACCGAACAAAAGCCCAAAGGGAAAATATATTTTTATTTCATGAAGGAGAAAATGTTTCACCAATACAATAACCGTCGAAATCGATTGAGAAGTTTACGAGATTTTCCTACTAAACTAACCATATTTACGATGTAGATTGCTGCTTTACCAAGGAAGTTTATTGAAAGCTGTGCCTATAAAACATCTTTTGAATGTAAGGCGATAGGGATTTAAAAATATATTTATGAAGACTTGCAGAGCAAAGAATTAGGGTGTCAGTTTGCTTATATGCCTCATCACTATCCACCTAGCCTTTTTCCAACTATATTGGGCTCGGCTGCCAGTCCAACCAGATGCAGCTGAATACCAGTATTTTACATAGAGCCACTGCCTACCTGACCTCCACAATCCAGTTACTGGGCAACACGATACCCGATACGATCGGTTAATTAATTAATTAAAAACTTATGTTGATAACTAATAAGGCGTTTTTTAAAATGAAAAAGTTGTAGAATTGTCAACTGTCACCAGTCGCATGTCAGTTTTGATAAATAGGCCCCTGGTCACCGGCCTTGGACTGTTCATCATGACCAGCTTGGGCCTGCGGACGGAGAGCAACGGGCAGCTCGCCTTCCGATAAGGACCAGGGGGCCAAGTCTACTAATTTACAAACGTCATAATGGTGTCAAGATGGTGAGTTTTTGACAGATTTGCCATAGGTACAAAATCTGTCAAAAACTCACCATCGTGACACCATTATGACGTTTGTAAATTAGTAGACTTGGCCCCCAGGCCGGGTGTAGACCCGACTGAGTCCTTTAGACGTCGCGATGTCGCAACTTATCAATATCGGACCCTCTTCCTAACATAAATTATTTTTTTGTCTCAATAGACTTTGATCTGCATCCTAATTGCGTAACCATTCGAAGGAAATTGCTAATCTATTTCTTCATATAATTATTGGAAAAGTTCGTCTGCTCAACAAAGTACTTAAATAACGCAGTCAATATTGATGAACTGCCAAAATAAAACTCATTGCCATTAAGTGTTTTACGCAATAAACCCGCAGGAAGGGAATAACCACAGTCATCGGAGTGTCTTTGTATGTATTTATATAGATATTAAATAGCATAGCTTTACAGCTAAGCTAAGGGTCGCAGCGATGGCCGTTTTGCGTGGATGTGACGCATATTTTCCCCCAAATTGTTTTTTTTTTTCTTTGCGTCATGTTTACCGCAAATAAACGTATTTTCTTTCTTTTCTTTTTTTTCTAAGCGTATTTTCTTAGTCAAGGACTCATCTCCCACCTAAATTGTAAAAATACTTCTAAAATAAATACCGTCTCCATAAAATTCACACTACCCACGTATACACTGCTCTGTTTGACCCGATAAACTGTGTACTTTTCCCTCCAAAACTAGAAGATTAATGCTTAGATTTCACGGGATTTTACTTCGTATAATTCTGAGTGATTTTTTCTCCGTTTCTTGTCCCTCGAGACGTCGGCTTTTCTTTAGCCGATTTAGCAACAGTACGGGGATGAATGTAGCCGGTATTATTTTGAGGTGTGACGTCATGACGTGGATGTTTTTGTTTCTGTTTCTTTAGAAGGTTTTAAGAACAAAAGCTTTTACTTAAAAGTTAAAATTTTCACCAATGGTGTGGACTAACGCACACGTAATGAAACTTTTCAGATATTCTTTTTTGTTTGGCTTCCAGACGATGTAACTAAATTATATTTTTATAACTATGAAAAAGCTAAAAGGGTTATGAATTTTACTGGCTTTTTTCAGTTAAGTATTTCTGAAGCTATTCGGAAAAATGGTTTCATAAGAAGAGAAGAAGTTTTTCTCAAACATGCTTGGAAATTCAAACATTATTTTGACAACCTTCTTCGAGATAAATCGAAATTGCTGTACTGGTCGATTAAATGCGAGCGCCCGGCCGGCTATGTTTGTATGAAAATCAATATCTGTCTTCAACACATGGCAACCAAGGAAGTAACTTATCAAAAAAAAAATATCGATTTGGTTTGCAAATAGAGCTGTTTAAAGGAAAGAAACCAAAAGGAATATAATGGCGCGTGACAAATATTTATCGTTGTTCATCATTGATTCTGGAATTCATTAATTTGCTTATTGCACGACTTATAATACGAAGCATTAGAGTGTGCTCTACGATCGCAAAATTTTTTTTGCCCCTTTTCTGCAACTGTTTTTATTGTTACACTCCTGCTAGTACACAGAACCTACTTAATTTATATGCCATTGTATACATGATTAAATGGAGATTAATAATGTACTTTTTAACAATTGAATTAATGCAGCAGAAATGAAAAAAGCATCAAAATAGTTGAAAAAAAAATCCTGTCCGTCAATATATGAAACCTGAAAACATTGTAGCTTGCGATAAAATCAATTAATTGAGTCAATTTTTTTTTAATACTTTCGTTTCAACCATAGAAGGAACCCTATTGAAAAAGTCTCTTTTATTCAAAGTAGTGTAAGTATAATTAATAAAATACTAACTAAAATATAATATCTATATCTAAATATTTCCAACCTAGACTTGACGTCCGGCCGTTGCCTAGCAACCGAACCGACAAAGTAAATATCTAAATAAATAGTCTTTGACATTACGTAAGGATTGCGAGGTTAGAAATTTTACCCATATAGATGGTGCAGTCAAAACATACTTCATGAAAAGTGATAAATTGTTCATTTTTGTTAGAAACTATGTTTTGAATTTCTTTTTCGTCTATGATGGAGGCGTGCACTTTTGGATTTTCCAAACTATATTTTGAATTTCCTCGCATTATTTCAGAAAAGTACTATACAAGCCCTGGCCACAACCAGGTGTTGATGGACTCACGTATGTGTGCCTCAGCTTCAGCTCATTTTCACGATCGTCTATGAATGCCCTTGTTGTTAGCCGCGACAATAATACGAGTATAATATTGAAGAAGTTTTGTAAGAATCTTTTCGGCCATACAAAAAAACCACACACACCACTACAACCACCACCAATCACTACATGGAAAATGCTACACGTTATTTTTTTCACGTTCCAATTTTGGTTTTCAGTTTATATAACTTGTACTGCGTTCATTTTTTTTTATGTAAGGAGTATTATTATTACGATCCCTGCAAAATAAAACATCACTTCACTTTGTATTCAAGCTAATCACAACCTCTCAAAACCCCCATTCATTACAATTTCTATGGTGAACTTACACCGTAATCAGCATACTCATAGCGTTCGAACAAACCCATTGTTTGCGACTCAGTGCTCAGTTCAACGACATTGGCGCAGCTTTATTAACGTAATTACCGTCGCATACAGCACGGACGGACAGTGCAGTCATTCGTTCTCTCGTTCATTCGATCGTTGTTTGGATCGTTGTTTATGTGGCCCATGGTTTGTGGTGTCATTATACTATCGGTACTTATCTACCAGGTACACTGCTATAAGAATCTATTTGCACTCGAATGACGTTGGAAGGGGCTGACGGTAAACATTAGTGCAATTTTTTGGTGAAATGTATTGAAAAAAAAGATGGCGGCTTTAGTCTCGATTTTGGTCACGCGCCAAAAGAACTATTCAAGCACTAAATAGTTCTTTTTTAAGTAATTTTTTCTTATGAAATTATTTAAAATAAAAAATCTATCCGAACATGGTAAAATCATAGAAATAATGAAGTTTTGCAAGGGTAGTTGAAAGTCGGTAGTTGATGTCTAGTCAGTGTTCAAAAAAATACTAATCGCTTTGCGCTTTCTATCGACCATTAAACCTTCATGCATTTGCTCTAACTTTGCTAATAACTTGACGTTCGCGTTGTAAGATGGGTAGCTATAATAGGTGGGGTCTTCTTTAAAAGAAAGAAAGAAATTTATTTAGCACAGAATAAAAGGCACACAACACAACATATTGTACTACAAGTAAAAAAATAAATTAAAAAAGGAAAGAAAACAAATAAAAAATGTAAAGTGCGTTGTAAGATATTAGCAGGTATGTGTGCCTCGCGGCTGCGCCAAATAGGCCCAGTTCAGCAAAAATGCCAGACAACTAGTGCCAGACGCTGGTTTTCAACTGGGTTTTCTTTAGGGAAATTCTCATTTCCAGTTGACATTCTATGAAATTCGCTAGTCTGTTTCTACCATACATTCTTAGAGTTGTAACTGTCACTAACTAGGTATGATAGAATGTTTATTGTTATTGACTTCTAAAGGCAAATCGACAGTTGAGCGGTAGTCTTACCCACCTACCTTCTTTCTGCCTTGATATACGATATCTTGCAAATAAACATAATGTTTATGTCCACAACATTTCCATCACAAACGTCTAATAAAAATAAACTAACACGTTGATATGTTACACAATATTCTCATTTGGTTGTACATAGTTACAATTCTTGGCTACGAAGGCGTGAAAAAGAAAATTGTTTTCTCCCAAGTCTCATAATATATTTGATAGAGCATAATATTGCGATTAGGAAGCAAAAAGATGTTTCGGTGTATGTCGTTTGATATGTAGGTAGTTATGTGAAGGTAAATAAGATAAATGTGTTGAAAGGTACCTACATTATGCAGTCATGAAAAATTATTAGTGTCTTTGTTGGTAAGGAATTGACAGCCTCATCTCTATCTGTGGGTGTCATTTAAATATTTAACAACAATACATAACATGATTACACCTGTATGCCCCAAATATTTAGACAGGTGTACCTATAGTACACCCACATTCGGCAGATGTTTAAGGGTCATGTAATAGGGGGCGACCTAGGTTTACTAATGTTTGCCATAATTTAAAATGCCATAATTTTATATGCCATACTTTTATTTGCCATAATTTCATTAGAAATAACGCTTCAGTTGCCATAATCGTGAAATGACATAAAATCATTTTCACTAATTTCATTGGTCATAATCGATCAAGTGTCATAATAATTTTAATCCATAAATTCATTAGCTATATTTTTTATTTTCAATAATGTCGTTTTCCATAACATTTATTAATATTCATTTGCCCATACTAGCACAACAATGCTAGTTCAGTATGTACTATGCTTGCTTTGCAAAAGAGGAAATCTAGCACTCGGCGGCCGCTGCCGCGGCACGCTCGCTACGCTCGCTCGCCTTCGCGCGTTGTTTGGTCACAGTTCTAACCTAACCTAACCTACCCGTTTCGAATTTGACAAACTGTTTATTGTCTGAACAAGAAAACCTAAAAATTACCCTAATCTGCCATGCATGCTCGCTTTGCAAAAGAGGAAATCTAGCACTCGGCGGCCGCTGCCGCGGCATGCTCGCTACGCTCGCCCGCCTTCGCGCGTTGTTTGGTCATAGTTCTAACCTAACCTAATCTACCCGTTTCGAATTTGGCAAACTGTTTATTGTCTGAACAAGAAAACCTAACCTAACCTATCCTATTTTGCAAATGTACGTATGTATGTATTTAAATGAACATTCGGAATAATACATAATATATTATTATCATATATATAATACAATACTGAGGACATCTGTCTGTAACGTTTCTAAATTATGTTTGTCAAATGTCGATTATGTAATGTGTTACTTATAGAAACTAATGATTATGACACATGTTATTATGGAAACTAATATTATGGCAAATAAAAGTTATGACAAATAAGTTGATATGGCAAGCGTTATTAGTATAAATGATAATAGTGCAAGTAAATATTATGAGTGGGGACGATTATGGAAAACAATAATAGGACAAATAATATTATGGAAAACAATATAATACCGGGCGACCTATTGCCATATTTGCTATCAACCGGGCACAAATCCAGGCTCCGGGCTGCTACTGAAAAATCCTCGATGAAAAACCCAAATTCAAATTCAAAATATTTTATTTCACATAAACCCAATAACACTTTGTCCGACCTGGGAATTGAACCAGACCAACGAGGTTGTTTATTTATTTATTTAATAATTAAAGGTACTAAGGGATTATGTTACACGAAATTACAGAAATCGCCAGTCCATTATGCCAAGGCAATTTCTTGTACTTATAAAATTCACAGTGTAGTTTTAAACCTAACCTAACCTGATAATTTTCTCTCAATGACTCAAATGTACAATAAAATCAAAAGTAACACTTTCATTGCCAAATTCATCAAACGATACAAGAGTGCCAATTCAGTATCGCAGATTTACTTTCATTCTCAATCTGCAAGGAGTATCTCTCAGAATCTTTTTCTAAGGTCATCGGGGTGGCTTGACCTACAGACAACCTGATTTGGGGTACAGATAAAAAAAATATACCTTGAAGATTGAGTGCTAAATGAAAGCTTTCAATAAAAAAATATCACTGATTTCATCAACCGAATTTCTTAGTTTTATTGACAAAGCTAATAAAGATTTCTAATAATCGAACTTTACACCCTATTCCTCACACCTCTATAAGGTGTGAGGAATTGGGTGTAAAGTTCACTCATCCTCTATAGAAAAGGGAGGATCTTCCGACCAGACAGGTGTTGTTTCTGGTGGGCAACTGCCCGACGATTGATGTCGGGAGGTTGTATATAAAATGCGCGATGAAGGATTTTGAGTGACATCAGTATTAAGCATAATTTGTATGTGGGGTTATACATGCCACAACCGACTTTGCCTTTTATCGGGAAGTAAGTATATTCAATATTTATAATCCAATATGCAATACGTTCTCTCGTTCATTCACCGCTCTTTTATTTTCAAGCAGAGGCACTTTTCATTTAAATTGACCGAATGATTCCTCTGTGTGCCTTAATGGAATAAAATCTGTTAATTTTTCAATTAATTTCAATATTGCGATTTTTAATATGTTTGAGTTTTGAGTGCTTTGTTTTCCGATGCGTCCTGTATATAATATTGATATTTAAAATTCAATAAAGCCTTTTAACGTCGCGCGTCGTGTGGGTTTCGAGGTAATAGTAAAATGAAAAGGAGTTTTTCGCTGTAAGTTGTTAATTGAAATTGTTTTTTTATTTGTTTTACCCATTGCATTGTCGAGAATTTCAAAAGGAATTCACAAAGAAAATTGAGCATATTATTGCATTTTTGTTAATTTATATAAAGTTTTGTATTACGTATTTACAACAACAAATAATAGGTAGGCTAGGCACGTACGTGACTGCGAATTTTAATTAATTCAGCAGAATTGGTTTGGTAAATTCAATACATTGCTGCATTGGTTTGTGTATAAAAACACCTGTGGACTACGTTGCTTTATTGAAGTTGGTCAGGTGAAAAATTGAGATTTTCTATTTAAAAAGCTTGTAGGTAAGTTGTCACTCGACTTTAGTACTTAGAGTAAAGCGATAGACTTCACTTAAATACAGGTCTTATATCCTCATTTTAAGTGTGGCTTTTTGTATTTCTTCGAATCACCGTCGAGCGTTTCTTACTGACAAAGGACAGTCCTGTCCATTTTATGTTTTCCTTATGTGTAGACCGCATTGACAACAACAATAATGAAAGGATCAGCTTTATTAATTTTAATAAATTTGGCTTGCTAATTCAGAGAATTGTTTTAGATATTAAGGGCCTGCTTCACCACCTACGATTAAGTTCCTATTAACTTACTCGGCAGATAATTTCATACAAATTCTGTTCCATTTTTGAATTTATTCAGTAAGTATGTGGCTATTCGGACATAGTGAAAAAGGCCCTAAGAGATAATTCAGCTAACTTTAATTCACACCAATTTTTGCCGATACACAAATAACTTTCATTTCATTGCATAATAATCGAAATAACATTAATCGTATCACAAAATTGGATGCAGAAAATTTCCCATTTTATCCGAAACTATAAAACCTGAATTAACAAAATGGCCAAATGGCCACAAAGCTATTGACGGTCCGAGTTAGCCAGCCGGCTATAATGATCACTTTGATCACTCGAACGAAAACTTGCCTCTAAACGAGTGTGTTCGTGGTTTCAAACTATTTTGTTTATATTTATTTTGGTTTGTTTATTGACGTTGGTCATGTGGGTTTGGGTTTAGTATCTACATATATTATGCAAATCTTTATTTTTGTTTGCTTTCGTGGATACAAAATGCGGTGGGAAATAGGTATCGTTGACATAAATTGACAGTACAGGGGTTTATCTTCTTCTATATCTATCTATACATATAATAAAATTGTAGAAAAGTTGTGTCTGTACAATGGAAATATATGAAAAAAAAATAGCAGGGGTTGTTATTATATCGACGCTGAACCCGAGATTGTAATTAATTTTTTTTTTGTCTGTTTGTCTGTTTGTCTGTGTGTTTGTGCACGCTAATATCAGAAACGGCTTATTCGATTTAGATGCGGTTTTTACTAATATATTGTAGTAAGCTTCACTTAACATTTAGTGTTTATTTCATGTCAATCGGTTCATAAATAAAAAAGTTATGTCAATTTAAAGAATCACATCGAACATTTGTTATAGGTTAGGCATTTCTTTCCTTGATTTTCGGTATACTTATCTTAATTTTTATTTAGGGTTTGTATAAAAATATTATAAGTATTTGGTATAGGTTAGGCATTTCTTTTCTTGATTTTCTTTATTAAGTATAAGTTTATTAGCTCAGGTTAGTAATTAATTTTTCTAGCAATTCTTTTGTTTTATAAAGTTAGTACGCTTGGTTTACACGTCTTAACACTTATTACTTAAACTGTGATAATTTTAGACTGTATAATTAATAATCTGTAAGTATTTATAATTTAATTGTTTACGATAGTACGTGTTTACTAAATAACTGTGTGTTAAGTAGTAAGTACTATTTAATTGTAAGAATGCCTCGAAGAAGATCCAACCTCTCCCAATGTAGCAGAAATGCTAAAAGGATGAGATTAGTTCGATCACAGGAATCTGAGGAAGGTCGTGCGGCAAGGCTCTCTGCAACTCGGGAACATCAGGCTAGGTTTCGTGCTGCAGAAACTTCGACTCAGCGGGAATCTCGACTGAGTTCAAATCGTTCTCGAATGGTCGAGGTCGCGAAATTTTTTTTTCATATTAATGGGGTCAAGTCATGAAAAAGTTTGAAAAACACTGCCCTACATTAATCCTACTATCCTACTAATATTATAAATGCGAAAGTTTGTGAGGATGGATGGATGGATGGATGGATGTTTGTTACTCTTTCACACAAAAACTACTGAACGGATTTTGATGAAACTTTACAATAATGTAGCTTATACATAAAAATAACACATAATCTACAATTTATAAAGATTTTATATGATTTGACCATAATATAACGATAAGTATCAAGTAAGTCGGAAAAATTCCTGCCCTCTGAGATCTATCTTTGCGTGCGCTGCCTTTTTTTTTTTTTGGGTTGTTAATCATCCAATGACTTCTCCCGCTCTGGGCGGAGCGGAAGGGCGTGTCAGAATCTTACTGACTAAAACCCACACGTGTTCCGTCGATCCTTGATATCTCTTTGAGGCGCGCGTGGATCACGATGCGCCGTCGACCCGGGCCTGGTCCTTATCGGACGGCGAGCTGCCCGTTGCTCTCCGTCCGCAGGCCCGCGCCTACGGTGGCCGGAAATCGGCTAACAATTCCCGACGCCCGGGACGTCTCCTACGGTGGCGGCGGCTAGGGTTGGTAGGGCGCGGCATTTGCCACTCCCTCGCGCGCTCCCTTCTCCTTCGCAAGCATTACTGCTTTGCAGAAGGAGGTGACGTCTTGCCATGCCCTCTCGCTCCGCACCATGGCCTGAACCAGGGCCGTACGCGAGAGGCCACCGCCGCCGATCGCCTCCACGAGGACACGGCGGTGGTCCACCCAAGCCGGGCAGACCTCCACCGTATGCTGCGTGCGCTGCCTAAACCGTTAGAGTTACATGAAGAAAATGTATTGTGGGATTGTTTGTCTTAAAGAGTTCTAAATAAAAGTCCGCAACAGCATCTATCTACTTTTTATGTGGAAGCCTTTATAACCAAAATAGTGAGCAATAAATACAGTTAAATTGAATACTTTTTTACATTGCATATTTTAGAGTATTTAGTTAATTCTTATCAAAATAAATACCTTCATCGCTTTTGGTATTTAATGTAGATAAAGTTTGTCTTTTACACTAAGTAATTTGGACAAATAGTTTAAAAGTTAGAACGATAAGAATGACCTGCGATATTGAGTCGACGGCGCACAGAACGAGGGTGGAGGGGCGGGCCAGCCAGAGGATGACGCGCCAGAGCGCCAAGTGGAAGCTATTGCTTAATAATTATGTTCGAGAAATAACGTAAATAACGCAATTAATTGTTGAACTGTCAAAATGAAACTCATTGCTATTGTAAGTGCTACGCAATTACCCCGCTGATTTAGGACATGTTACACGTTCCTGTGGGATAATTTCCGACATCCACGCGGGCGAAGCCGCGGGCAGAAGCTAGTGTAAAATAAAAATAAACTACTAAGGGCCTGTTTCACCACCTACGATTAAGTTCCTATAAACTTACTTGGCAGATTATTTCATAGAAATTCTGTTCCATTTTTGAATTTATTCGGTAAGTAGTGGCTATTCTGGCATCATGAAATAGGCCCAATAGGTTTTGATTTCTGGAAATTATACCTTTTTATAAAAAACCGGTCAAGTGCGAGTTGGACTCGCACACGAAGTGCCTTTTCCTACTTCCCGGTTGCCGGGTAGCCGGTGCCGGGTACCCGGCTTCGGCTACTCAAAGGTCTCCGTACGGTATTAAGATCGAGCAAGAAACGCCGAAAAAAATACTCAATACTCAATATATTTATTGCTTCCACATGTGAACTTAGGTGGTAGGTTTAACAAAATATGATCATACGTTTCATGTATCCCCACTGTCTAATGAAAGGGTCATTATTAACCTATTATTTGTTGTTATAGCGGAAATAATTAAGGTCCCATTAAAATATATGAACAAACTTTTAATAAAGATTCGGACCACCAAAATAATGACAATGGTAAAAAAAAAAATAAGAAAAATGCTTTAAATACTTACAAGAAAAATTTAAAATCAGCTAACGAAAATACACTAAAAATGTTGGTTACCCAATGCCATTTATTATTTTTGGTCAAAATAAAATCACTTTTTTTTTGCTTGGATATCTTTGGTTAGACGTACTGAACGCTGTGTTAAAATTTGTCCATCTATTTAATGGGACCTTGTATTATCTGTGAAAATTTCAACTGTCTGTACCTATAAAGACCGCTGACCGACAGACGGACGGACGGATAGGGGAGGCTTAGTAATTAGGCTCCAATTGACACCCTTTGGTACGGAACCCTAAAAAATACATTTCTATGTATACAAAAAAAAAAAAAACAATAGTCTAATGTAACCAACCGAAAAGGCTAGTTTTGTTTGTTTTATAATAATAACCTATCATATAACAAAGAAGATATTAAATTAAAACCAGTGACCAATTCATGTAGATTCAAAGGCAGTCGAGAGGTCGAATTGGTTTCGCTTGACATTTACGATTATAAAGAATATAATAATATGAGCCTTGATTACCATCCGAGTAATTGAGATAATAGGTGGCTAACATCTGCAAACATTATAAACTTCAATCAAAGTTATTAGCTAAAATGATTCATACAATTATTTCGAAATACCTCAACTCAACAACATAATATTTTTCTTCATAACCTGCGCGTAAACTTGAAATATTAAAGTACTAGCACCATAGACTATTGGATACGCAATATAAATAAACCAGATGTCTGTCAGTTAAAACCTCAGTGGATTCCATATTCAAAAATAATTTAAAAGAACATATCGAGCTGCGTTCCACAGATACCGAATACCGTTCATTAAATCCCTCACCATTGGTCGGAAGCATTCAAAATGTTCATTCGGTCGTTTCGTTCAGTCGTTCAGTAGAGATGTTGCGTACTTTCAATGGCCGACTATTCTAGTGACTTCTTGTTGGATAAAACGAATCCAAACCATCCTAAAGTTATACGAGACCATCACTTCTCATGTGCGATGCTCACAAGTGGGTCAAGTTTTATATAAAAATAATAAACGTTATTTTTACAGCCATATGTCATATAATAAGAGCGGCAACATCTTGATTTATTGAAGGAAATGGGCCATTACGGTCCTTATAGATAGCAGACAGCTGGTTGCTTCTCTTGTGACCTAGAGGTGAGAAACATATCGTCACGCCCGTTTTCACCGAAGATATTTCGCCAGTTACATTTAATTACCATGTAATAGGAGACGATCCTATTGCTATAGACCAGGCACGAATCGCAACTCCGGGCTGCTACTGAGAAACTCCTGTTGGAAAAACACAAAAAGCTGAGAGGTGTCAAGGAACACCCAGATGGAACGAAGTTGTGGAATGGACCTCACAAAGGCATGCCGATCAGTACCTGTGGTAGCTCACAGATGGCGTTATAATAAAAAAAATGAACCTCACAAAGGCTTGCCACTAATTAGTACCTGTGGTCGCTCACAGATGGCGTTATAATAAAAAATAAAAAGTGTCGTTACAACTTTTGGTCCTATTTTTTTCCGTCTAGCCCCCTTTCGCAACGCGCGAAAGGGAAGTTCGTTCCAATAACTCTACCGAACGTTCAGCAGTGTCGCTTGTGACCAACAGACCAAAGGCAGTAAATATTTTACTAAGACTCTGGTTTCGCCACTTCAACTAGTATTGATGTTAGAATGAACTTGGCAGTAGCTTGCAAACTTAGCGAGTAGGTGCCTAGAATCAGCCTGTAGCAAGATCAAGAGGTGTTTTCGGAAGTTTAACAGTTCTAAAGTTCCTGGTAGGCAAGCTGAAGATTATAAAGGTTATGTGGTAAGAACTTCATTGCTGTGTAAACAGTTAAATATGAAACAGCGAGTCATACAGGGATTCTATAGCCCAATATGTATCATCGGCAAAAATGATGAACTTTTATACACTACAGGGTGTTAGGGTAAACACCGTTATCCTTCAAACCAGTGGTTTGGTTTCGTTTATAAAACATAAATTCAATGGAAAATAACAGTTATTTTTTTTTAAAGATGTACATTTAGAATCGTCACGCAATTCCTAAGGTAGGTATTTTTGCCTGTCTTAAGCCAGGAAAAGGTTGTATTGTATTTATTCATGTGTTGTGTAGGTAGGTAGGACGGGCGGCGATCGATTACGTCACTCGGGCGGGCGCATATCCATGAATTTGTGTCGGACAATAACCTTTTTAATATTTGTTAAAGAAAATAACGTATTTTTTTTTTTACTCTGTTTTTTAAGTTTATATTTAAGCCAACTACCCATAGTTTGAGTAACAACGGTGTTTACCCTTCCATCCTGTATACTATACATACAGGGCGACTGGTAATTAGTTACCGATATTTAAACACGTGAATTTAATCATCATTATGAACAACTTTTACTATGGGATCAAACCTGAAATCGCGAAAAAAAACAGCTGTTCGGATCCCTACATTCGTGTTCGCATAACTCGTCAAAATGTAGGGAACAGCAGATTTTTTTTTCGCAAGTTCAGGTTTGGTCCTATAGTAAAAGTTGTTCATAATAATTATGAGTAGTAAAAGTTGTAATGATGAGTAAAGTCACGTGATTAAGTGATTCTATATAACCCCTTTCGGGATAAGTTTAAAAAAAATCTTCCTTTGTGCTTACTTTCGATATAACACAGGTTACATGTGGTTTTAGACCCAGTGGTGTAGGCTGCAGTTTAATAGCAGTGGTGGCTCAGTGGTAACGCCTGTGACTTTTCGAAGACATTAACATCTACCACCCGCACTGGGCCCGCGTGGTGGTTTATACGGCCTACTATCTCACTGATTATTGTACAGGCTGTGCATTGTCTATTTAGAAGATAGACCCTCACATACCTATCGAAGCAAAGAAAAGTTTCAAGTCAAAGATATAATTTTCATTACATAATAAAGTTTCGAAATAGTAGTACATTTTAACTTTAATTAGATAAACCAGATTAAGAAACAAACACTTGAACGAAGCATAGAATATGGATTAAAAACAAATACTGAATAAGACTTGAATTCCACTTAATAATTATTTATTTCAGCAAACTCTATTTAGTAATCGAAATAAACTGAGATTCCACTGAGAAATATCTAATTATATAACATAAAGTAAAACTAAGGAAAGTCACACAGTACAGTGCGCAACCTGAATGATACAATTCGATCATTACATCAGGGGAAGTGAACCGAGCATTACGGTGCGCGAAATGACTGTAATAATATTTCATCTGAAATGTCACATTACAGGGTAATGCTAGTTAGGGAGCAGTATAATAACGTAATGCTCAAAATCTAATCGTAAATGATTACAAACCAATGCTGTCAGTCAAGGAGGCAGTATTGTAACGTAATGCTCAAAATCGAATTTCAAATGTTACATTACAGGTGAATGCTTTCGGTGAGGGGGCATATTATGAAGAATTTTTATTTTGCATAAAATATGGTACAAACTCTACTGATAAACTATAAATTATTACTACTCACTATTTGCACTTGATGTGTAAAACGTGAATAAAATTGTCACAGATATGAAATTCATGTTAAATCAATCAATTTTGGTTCAATGGTAAACAGCTATCTAATTACGCAACACATTTTCGTAAGCGATTCCGATTAATCTGTTTCATTTTGACAATTCAACAATATTCATTGCGTTATTTACGTTGTTGAGCAGATTTTTTTTTCGAACTTATGAAGCAATAGATTAACAATCTGTTTCAAACCGATTCAAATTCTGATTGATCGTGTATTACGTAATTAAGGTACTGATCCACCAAGTAAGTGGTTATCACCAATCAGAATCAGCAGAACCTGATGATATAGTGCTGATCGCAGAAGCGAAGTCAAAAAGCTAAAGCCAGGCTTGTAATTTAACCGACATCTGATGCATGTCTGTGGCTTTCACATCAAAGACAATTTCAAAAAATCTTGTAATTTTGATAAATGTTTATAAGTTTCATAACTAATATTCTTTATAAAAACTCACTGACGATGATCCACGGGTACCTCAAGCCAAAGGGCACACAACCAACTTTTCATTCAACATGAAAAGAAAACTTCAACAACAGGTTCACTCAACATTCAAGTTTTTATTCAAGAAAGGTTAATCTCCTCAGGTCATTATCCTACCATGGTCACTTATCTATTGTGTACCATCTAAGGTCAACAAAGTTCAAGGGTAAAGGCCTTGTGATTGACCTTGAAGTAGCGACATCTGGCGGTAATCGAGGGAACCATGACGTGTGTCCGACGATTGAATGATAATGATGTGCGAATTTTATGGAGCAGATGGTGACGCCATCTATGAGAAAAAGTAGGAATTAATTAACGCAAATAATTAATTATTTTTAAATAAACAGGTTAAATTAACCTTATTTAAAATAACAGTTATTTAATATTTTACAGGTTTAAAATAATAATAATATGTTAAAGTATATAAAAAAGGGGACGAAAAATCATAGAGCATCAAAAAAGTCGTCCGCATCGCTGTTAACAAAAACGTGCCCAAAAAGCTGGCAGCATTGCCACTTTGTATGGAATGTATGGCGCAATGCTGATTCTTTGGCCAAAAAATAGGCCAACCTTGTGGTCATTTTGTCCTTAGTTTAAATCACCAACATTTATTAATTGATGTACCTAAACTGAAAGAAAACAGGAAAATATGGGACAGCAACAGTAGGAATATTAAAAGATGGCGTAACAATGCGATCCTGCACGCGTAGCATGATGCTTTCTATGTCTACGAATAGTAGACACAGCTCTTTCTATACAAAGTGACATTTTCTTTCTTCGTTTTTGACATCCCACCGTAGAAATCTTTCTTCAATCTGTCACTTTGTCTTTCGTTTCTAACTATCTTTGTCTAGGTCATTTTATATGTAGACTATTTCAGAAGAAAGTTTTCTATACCAAATTGTCAAAATCACTCTGACGACTGACAGTTGTCTATGGTAGTGACATATTCTACTCGACGGTCACAAAGTATACAGGGTTATCTGCAAAATCATGATTTTACAGAAGAGCGTTTTAAATGCAAAACTGTGATAACTAATAGAAGAAGAAAGCTATCTTCTCCTATTTTACATCATTTAGTTAATATTACCAAGGAAATGGTTAAGGCCAATATTACTGTAATGTTATTTGTTCCAAAACACGGTACTTCGACACACTGAAAAAAATAAGCTGTAGTTAGTTGTGTTTAACGTGACTTAATATCAGTAAAAATTGACAATCAAACAGTAAAACCATCCTATGACGAAACAAAGAATTTTGAGTCGAATTATATTAATGAGTGAATTTCGTAAAAAGTGCAGTTGCCTCTTTCTACTTTGCTGCCGTCGTACTGTCTACTCGGAACGTCATTTTTGTCTACTCTTCCGTCGACAAAGCGGTGCTCATGCTACGCCTGCAAGGGCAGTGTATAGAGTGCCACCATTGGCACTCTATCCCTATCGGATAAAGTGCCACTACAGGCACCCTAGTAACACCGCCTCGGCCCGGCTAAAGTGCCGCAAGCATTGGATTGTCATTGTCACTGTCACTAAGTCACGTCACTTGGTATTTTGTTTGATTGTCGAGGTTAGATCGCTGTAACACCACATTCCCAAAACATTACATTCTCTTGTGCCTAAACGGACCCTGGCACTTCGCCGGCCGCTACCGCGGCACCGCTCGCTACGCGCGCTCGGCTCGTGCGTTGTGTGGTCACAGTTCTAACCTAACCTAACCTAAATAACAAGTGACAGTGACAATGCAACGCTCACGGCACCCTAGCCGGGCCGAGGCAGTGACACTAGAGTGCCACAAGAAACTCGCGGCACTCTATACACTTCGTTAAGTTAATATTTATTTAAGTGGAAATAACATTGACTTGAAAACAATAATTAAATAATAAATAATTAGTTTGACGGCTATTTTAATGGTCATGAGGATACGCTTCTTATTTTCCTATTTGTGGAATTTTTATGGAAAATATTCCATTCAAATTCGAACCAATAAGGAAATCCCACTCCTTATCAGATATTACTTCAATATTATGAATAACCTTATCTAATATAAGTAAAAATCAATACCGGTACTATGGCTATTTGTTCCTTATCGACCTGATAAGCTACATAACATATTTACATAGGAAAACGTTGATATTGGAAGCACTTCTGTAGATATACAAGGGATTTTTTGCTTTTGCGCAGAATAAATTAAACCTGTAACAGTTATACCATTACCTCTTAAGGTGAAACAATTTGATATTTTTTCCATACAAATTTCGGAGCGATTTTACTCCACTGTTTGATATCGTACATTCAAAGTTTAACATGATATCGTTAGGTTTCATTAGTAATTTTGTCTGTACGGAAGCAGAATAGTAAAATAAAAAGCCATTCAAAAGTTATAAGCCTACAAAGATTCGTTTTTCTTGCTAATTTTAACGCAACTTTGGGCGTAAATAAGTAATACAAAAAGTGTGAAATCTCAAAAACAAAATCCGTACCGATACAGCAAAATTATCGAACATTTCAATTAATTTTATTTCTAATTGATTCATGCAGTGGTTTTTTCATAAAACTCCATTTTCCAAAGGACTTTTCGTAATTTTTTACGCGCTCTTTTTACTAAAATCGTTCGGTACGGTGTTTCTATGCGTGCGAACTATACGTCGTCGTATGTAGACCAGCTTCTAACTGCTCATCACTGATACTATCTCTGTCGGACACGATGCCAGGTGAGACAGCGTGGTTTTTGGCCAGGCCCACCATTGAGTTCGAGCCCTCGACTAGTTCCACCTTAAAGCAGTATTATTTTAAGGTGAATCCGTAGTTGTAGCCTGCGAAATTCAAATTCTGTCTAAGTTAGATTTGTTCCATAAGAATTTTGTTCTTAAGGAACAAATCTAACTTAGAGTAACATATATATTCGTGATACAGGGTAATCCTAGTACGATTGCCAAAGCACTCCTTTGACACAAAGTGCACATTGCATGACCAAATTTATTTTAAGGATGTTTACTGTAACCATTCTTCTAGTAATAAAGACTTAAATTTTTTACTTTTTTCTTAACTTTAATTTAAGGAAAAAATTATGGCCAACGCGGGTGAAGAAGCGGGCAGTACCTAGTTTTAAATAAGATTGAAGATAATATATTATGTTGATACGAGTACCAGGATGAAAATAAACCATTCTAATTACCTCCTAAATATGGCCCCTTCATCACGAGGTATAATGGGGAAAGTTTAGCATCATGTGTTTATTACGGGGAATGACAGGCATTAGCGATGGTTTATGGAGTTATAGCAAGGAAAGACAGGACTACCTAAAAGATTTTGTTAAGAGGATGTCTAAAGTCATGTACATATACAGACAGGGTTATATGTCGGAAATCCATCAATCATCAGCCTATTAATGTTCCCACTACTGGGACACAGGCCTCCTCTCTGTGAGAGGGAGTGGGCTGTAATCTACCACGCGGGCCCAGTGCGGGTTGGTAGAAGTCACATGTCTTCGAATTTTTTGGTTCTAAGACATGCCGGTTTCCTCACGATATTTTTCTTCACCGTTTTAAGAGCAGTGGTGATGAAATTATTTACACAAAGTAAAGCGCCTGCTTGAGTTCGAACCCACAACCTACAACTCGTATGTCGGTACCGTTACCACTGGGCCACCACTGCTCATAATTGTATTGTTTATTTTGCCAAAAATTGTTCTTTACATTTCCTTATACCTAGTCTACATTAACTAGGTTTACATTCATTATTAAAAATAAGACGCAAAGGAAGAAGTCTGCTTATGAACTCCACACTAGGACGAGCCTGTCTCGTGGAGTCCTTGGGTGGTATTGCCATATGTCATGAAAATAATTCGTATTACATAATTAATTATTGTTACAATCTAGAAGCACATGAAAAAGTGTTATTTTTTATAGCAATCAAAAACAATGTCCGGACTAAGAACAGTTAAATAAATAAAATCTGTCAAGTGCGAGTCGGACTCGCACACGAAGGGTTCCATACCATGTCGTACAAGATTTAACACTATGAATTTTTGTAATACTTTCGTAAAGGTAACAACAGAGGCGCTATAAAAAAACGAAAGAAATTGTCTAATTTTAATGAGAAAATGTTGTTGTGTTAAAATATAGGTGTAGGAGAATATATCATTTATTTTAAGAGAAAAATATTAAGTTAACTTTATCCAGTAACATACATTAACTAAAGTCAAAGTTATTTATTTGCTACTAACATAGTATTAGTAGGTATAAATAGGTATATATGGTAGGTAAGCAGGTAGATATGTAGGGTAGGTAGGGTAGGTTAGGTACCTACCTACCCTGGTAAGAAGGGTAGGGTAGGTAGGTAGGGTAGGTAATTAGGTAGAAATAGGTAATTAGGAACGGTAGATGCGCCGTAGATAAGTACTTAGTGCTAACAGTGCGAAGCCAGGCCGGGTAAAGCTAGTTACTTATAAATAAAAGGATTTCTCTTGCTACATCAGACTATATTGTACAAAATAGAATGTAAGTAGTACGCCAAATTTTAATTATAACTGTGCGTTTGCACTGGCGAAACATTCACAACAAAACATGTTGGAATCTCTATTTTCTGTCAATTTTTCATACAATGTTTGACAGGAACTAGAGATTTCAACATGTTTTGTCGTGATGTTTCGCCAGTGCAAACGCACGGGTCAATACAGGTATTTATTTACGTTATTTTTGATAGTCATACAGAAATCTACTATTTCTTACTTATTATTTTTACACATCCCATCGGACTATGAGAGTGAGGGAAGAGAGAGTGCACTCGTGTCTGCGCACACACTTGTGCACTATAATATCTCCCGCGCCGAAGGTCAGTCTCCGTTGAGATTGGCCGCCATGACCGAATATTTTTACACCAATAATTTTTCTCAGTATGAAATTGTATCGACAACGGTTTAAGCTAGGTAACTGAATAGTACACTGTATGTGCCAGCATTCATATTTTCAATGTTACTGAATATATTGTCTATTGGAGTGTAGTTTTAACATGAGGTACACACATCAACACCGTCTAGGGATACTTTGAAAAAAGTCGATAAAGTTCTTAAACTCAAAAAATACTGGCCGGTTTTAAAATCTTGTGAAGAAAGTTTATTTTGTAGACCTTTTTGGATGATCGAAATTTAAATGATCGAAATAGTATATGCTGCCATGATAGTAGGTACTTACTAATTCCATGTCATTACTCCGACTATTAAATAGTTATCTGTGGAATTTATATCGCATAATATTAGCATGAAATACAAAATTATTACTTTAAGTTGCAGAAAATCGCCCATATTATATAAAATACGTTATGAATCGGCGTTTTTAGTATTTGTTGATTATAAACAGTATATGTTACATGATACCCACAAGTTTCAAATTCCTAATTTGTTTTAGTTGTTGAGATAGAGCTCATACAAAAATGGTCTAAAACAGACAACTTCTACGGCCCCCTAATTCATCATTTTTGAAGATAAAAACAAATAAAAATTATATTTATTCTCTACTCGATGAGCTCTAGAAAATGATACCCCACATGCCAGGGTCAGATATTTTTTTTTTCAAAATTTAATTTTATTGTATGGCGACCCCCCTTTATTTTTTAATTTTATTATTTGTTGCTCTTGCGGCAATAGAAATGCTCAATCTGTGAAATTTTGAACTGCCTACCTATTACGGTTCATGAGATAGAGCTCGCTGACAGACAGACGGACAGCGGAGGCTTATGAATAGGGTTCCGTTTGTCACCCTTCGGGTACGGAACCCTAAAAATAAAACAAAGAATACTACAACAAAAACAAAAAATAAAATAAAAATAAAAACAAAATTACTTATAAAGACGGATACGAGAATATTTTGAATTTTTGATCGAAATGAGCACTATGTGTAAATGTGTGTGAGCGGGTGCGTGTGTGTGTATGTGTTGGTGTTTTACGAAATTACCTTTAAGAGAGATTCGGATAACGGGATGATAATGGGATGTAGGAGAGGTTATTTGCAACCAAATTGCCCCTTTTAACTCCTATGACATATAACCAATAACTCTGTATAGGTATGAGAAACAGGATGTAAAATTCACTCATCATCTATAGTAGAGGAGGATCCTCCGACCATACGTAGGCCGCTGAAAGCACAATATAGCAAAACGAGGTTATAATAGATCCCATCGATACCCAGTGCGAATGCGGTGTTCCTGACCAAACCATGTCCTATATGCTGAAGAGTTCAAACTGTCCACACACCTGCACTTATGAGGACCTAAAAAATGTCACTGATGACGCGATTGGTGCATTGTATAGTACATGTTTTACCATCGACTTGAAAAGAAAAAGTAAAAAGGTATATACAGCATCAATGTACAAGTAAATTCCCACACAAACCCTATCATACAGAGACTACTACCGATATGGATTAAGACACAATTACAATAGTTGAACAGATGGCCGATGGGGCCAAAAGGTTCTGGAGTGGCGACCGCGTACCGGAAGACGAAGCGTTGGAAGGCCTTCCACAAGATGGACCGATGACCTTGTGCAGGTTGCAGGAATCCGCTGGATGCGGGAAGCACAGAATCGGGCAAAGTGGCGGTGCTTGGGGGAGGCCTATGTTCAGCAGTGGACGTCTTTAGGCTGAAATGACGATGATGATGACAATAGCTTATGATTGCAAGATGAGCAAAATCCTCAGACTGACTGGAACATTTCCACGTGCCATTGTTAGTGACCTTGCACAGGTACTTAATCCTGGCTTGAGTGCACACGGAGAACAGAAGCTACATTGTGTTATTACGAGCTGCCTTGATATCGATAATCAACTGTAAACATTACTTCTTATACATAACATTGCGCCTGTATTCCCCGAAGGGTTAGGCAGAGGTGCACCTACAGCAGCATATCGCCAGTTATGTTATATGTTGTGTTTAAGTCCCATGTAATAGGGGGCGAGCCTATAGCCATCAACTAGGTACAAATTCAGACTCCGGGGTGCTACTGAGAAATTCCAGATGAAAAAACGCAATAACACTTTTCCCGACCTGGGAATCAAACCCAAGACCAACGAGACACTCATTTACTTACTTTTTCTACCTTTCAATAGACGTACTGGTAAGGTATAAGAAGTTATACCTTACCAGGTAGGTATGTCGAGACTTAACTCCGTATGCTGAACCCGCATAACAAGTAAAGTAATTAATCACTTATGTCAGCATACGTTACTGCAATGGAGTTGTCATTCAATTGTGTCGCAATGTCGACTCTGCCGCATTTAACGAACAATACACACTGGTGGCGATGCTGACAACCGATGTATTGTCGAACGGGCTATTTCGTATGTTACTGAGTAATAATACCATCTTCCGGGCTCTGAGATTGTTCTGAAAACCGTGGAATACCTCTCCACTTCTCAAACACCTGAGGACATGTTGCCCCCTTTTCACTACGACACTATGCGCTAATGACAGTTTTCGGGGGCCCATTATTGAGTATCCAAATCACCTCCTGCCATTTTATCAGTGTTCATATAAAACATTGATCAGAAAGAGGCCATAGTCCTTCCATAGTTCCAGATCACCAGTCAACTTAAGCCACCCAAACAAATAGTCCAATATCTTTGTTTCCATATCGTGCAATAGTCCTACACCAACCCGGGGGTTGTCCTTGGTACATGGCATACAGTGATAATCGTCGGTTGCCTCATTTCATTAAAAACGTCTAACGGGCCTCTGCGAGTTGGTTTCGACCCCTCGTACGCCTTCCAAAGCTCCGGGACCCTAGGGTCACGAGAAATGTCACGATACGAAATAATAATAACCTCACGGTTGTATCTCTACGTTGACGTCTTGGTGGGGCTTCATCATCAGCCTATTAATGTTCCCACTACTAGGACACAGGCCTCCTCTCGGTGAGAGGGAGTGGGCCGTAATCCACCACGCGGGCCGCCCAGTGCGGTTTGGTAGATGTCACATGTCTTCGAATTTTTGGTTCTAAGACATGCCGGTTTCCTCACGATGTTTTCCTTCACCGTTTTTGATGGCGCTTATTCGTCTTCTTCTTATTTTCGTGTGGTTAGCGACTAACCTGGTGTCAGAGTATTTTAAAGCCGCCCATGGGCCTCTGACATGGCTCCACATGCCGTCGAGAAATATCTCTCAGGCATGCCGGTTTCCTCACGATGTTTTCCTTCACCGTTTTAGAAGCAAGTGATAATTATACAATACGCACATGAATCCGAAAAGTCAAAGGTGCGTGCCTTGGGTTCGAACTCGAGACCAACATTCGAGACTTGGCAGTCGACGATGACGATCACACCACTAGGTTATCACTGCTCGCGGGCTCCTATACATTGTAGATCTGTGTCTGTTATGAAACTACATATAAGATTACTTATCCTCGAATTATTACACGAATACATCAAGAATAATAAGGCAAGTCATTAAGCAATCTTAACAATATCAGAATACCTACTAACCGTACTACACAAGCACAATAACGTTTCAAAATCGCACAACCATCGTTCCCACAATAACTCCAATGATTAATGAAGTCGGCCATTTTCTCGGAAGCTTTCTAATTTATCCATAACGCCGACTTCTTGATGCGAGCTCGTAAAATACGGACTAACAAGGTCCCGTCGTTGAGTGAGTGCTTCCACGAGATACATTGCTAAAACTGTAGTGAATAAAATTTTGGGATTTCATCTGGAAGATAAATTACTTTACATGGATCAAAGCTATCTGGAAAGGACAGACATTTTTAAATTGGGAATTCATTCTGGAAATAAATTCATCTCCGTCCTAATGTGACTGTTGTAAATTGACATTCTTATCATCATCATTTCTGCCAAAAGACGTCCACTGCTGAACATAGGCTTCCCCCAAGCACCGCCACTTCGACCGATTCTGTGCTTCCCGCATCCAGCTTATTCCTGCGGCCTTCATAGTCATCGCCTCATCGGTCCTTCTTGTGGGAGGCCTTCCAACGCTTCGTCTTCCGGTACGCGGTCGCCACCCCAGAACCTGTTTATACTCCTTATGCTTGAAGATTGGATCGGGTCTTAGTGTAAGACCAAATGTCTGACTTTTCGACTCATGACTACTTGAACTATTTGGTCATAAATATTCGAAAGATGGCCAAGATTTCATCAAAAAAACGTAATCAACTCTTCAAGAAAATGTTTGTAGCAATAAATAAAATAATTTCAAGTATACCTGGCAGTGATGCAAAAGAGTTGATGATACTCATCCATCCAGTATTTTGATAAGTGGTTGTAGGTATTTACCTGAAACAAAATTAGAAATTCATAAAGATATTGTTCAATAACAAAATAACTAATAATAGATCGCATGAAGTCTTTATTCGGGTTGAGTTGATTCGGGCCGAGCTGTGTCACTGACCCAAAAGAACACCCCACGAGCTTCTTTAAGCTTGGTTAAAGGCTGCCTGTCCACTGGAGCGGAGAGGAGAGGAGCAGAGCCTCTCCGCTCCAGTGGACAGGCAGCCTTAAGCTCCGGCCGCCGAACGAATGCGTTCCTAACATTCACTAGCAACAAATAAAGTATAAATTCGCAAAACACGTATTCTTTTTTACTCATCTGACAGGTGTCAGGTACGCATTCTCTTGGCAGCATTTATTAGAAATTAAAGCAGTCAGAGAAATAAAACTCTTTTACATAAACCCATAAACCAAACCGAACATATCCAAAAAGTTTGTATAACTGTTAAGCAGACCCAAAAAGCTTTATACGCGAGTGATACTTAATACTCCTCCGGAAAAACAATTTATTTGCAAATATGAAACAAAAATAGACGACTGCGTATTTTGCAAGCTTTTCCCGCTGAAGAAACTTAGTTAGGCATTTACTATAATGCATGTAAAACGTGTTTTTATACAAACAATTTCGCGCTGGCGGTCCCATTTTATGACAAAACATAAAAATAAATAGGCATTTACATGAAGGAAACGTGCACACCTACTGTGGAAGGTGTTTGGGGATAAAAAGTCCTATTGCCGAAACATAAAGTTTGTTTTCATTTGATTAGGAGTGAGATGAAAAATTAATTTAAAAGATGACAGGGCCGGATTAGGCGCGAGGTGCATTTTTTGGTTGTAAAAAGAGAAATTTTCTGAGCTGTAAATGCAAGAATTTATGGAGTGTATTTCATTGTTTGTTGTTATAAGAAGGCAGGAGATTTCTGCAAGGTGGTTGGAAGCAGCAGAATGAGAATATATTTCTTAAACACGATATTGTATTAACGATCGAGTACTGTTCCTAATTGTTTACATACTCAAACTCAGCACTTATTTCTAGAATTGTCAAGCGGTCGATAAGTCAAACAGATGAAGCTAGTTGCCCATTTCAAAGCGTAGTAGGTACATAAATGGAGAAGAACGGGTAAGAAACTCCATACTCTTTTAAATCAAAATATTATTTATAGTTACTTCTACATGTAAGAACTATGCAAAACGTTAAAAGGGTCCATAGTAAAAAATAAAAAAAAACAATTAAAAAATAAAATAAAATAAAATAAACCTTCATTACAATATCAAAATGGCATAACTGAATGACATACTGCTACAATAAAATAGTACTGCTACTGCTGCTAAACATCAAATAACTAATTTTACCGCTTATTAAGATTGTAAACTATCGTTTTATTATACACATAAGTGAAGGGTTAACGATCATTATGTAGTATTACCTACATGTTTATTGACACGTTATTAAAGGTAGGAATATTAATAGTGCTTGATATTTAATTTAGGGATGGCTGTATGAGATACGGTATTTTTATCTCATGACGACGCGCGCTTTACTTGTGGTAACCAAGTTAACAAACACACTGTGTTCGTGAAGACGAGTAGCGTCAGCACATGACACACATAATAATATGCATAGTATGTATATGTGTGTCATGGCGAAGTCGCCATTGTGTCGGACGGTACAAGAGCTTTTGCGCTTACACACACATTCACAGCGTATTTGTAGGTACACTTGGTTACCACAACTAAAGCGCGCGTCGCATCGTGAGATAAAAATACTATACTGCAAAACTTTTATGAGTATTATCCACACCACACCCTCTACCTAACCCTTCAGGGTTAACCTCAACCCGTTATTTGGGTTAAAATAGACGCTTGACGAAGCTGAGAGTCACATGTCCTCTCCATGATTATTGTAATAATTTTTTGTACTGGACCATACCCAGGAACCTTCTTGTTACGGAGATATTGAACGTCACACTCCCAAATAAAAAAAAAATACACGGAAACTAGTAATAAATAATTTATAATGATACCGGGTCCTTAAGAGTTGGTAGGAACATAGGTCACTAACCATGATATAAATTAAACAACATAGGTGCCTATAACTCAAAGTGATCTATTGACGTGTTAGATAACAGTTCCTTGTAATACTTGATTGTCGAAAAATATCTAAATTACATTCTCATACCGATTCCTATCTTTCTGGCAAAAGTGATATCAAAATATTATCAACATGTCATGTCAAAATAACTATGTAAACCAAAGACCAGCTTTCAAAGCATAATTTTTTTTTAACTTCTGAGTGGCTTTTTTATCGTTTTTAAGAAAAAACTTAAACAAAAAATTATCCGTTTTTTTTTTGTAAAAAGTCTTGTTTCTTTATAAATAACCTTATTTTACTTCGAAATGCTTAGTGTACCTACCCATTGATTTTTATTCATTCGTGAACCGGTAATCCTCTAAACAACAAAAAAAAAACCGTAACCTCATTACAAAAACCGTAACGTTTTACCGTGTTGCACCCGCAATGTACCCAGTACGTCCCTTTTAACTAAAGGTCTAGTAAATCACATTTCATGCCGGACATTCGACCAACGCGGAACACAGACAACTATGGAAGATCACGATTCACGATGTCGTCTGCGTCATCTGGCAAACAATTTTCAACTCTATTGTGTTGAAAAACGGTGTATTATGCCGTCCGAGGTGTGATCATATGAAAGTTAAGAAAGTAGCGTGTAATAATTAGTTGGAATGTGGATTAGAGTATAGAATTAGTTGATTCTTGAATGGAATGACCTAAGGGGTTATATGTTGAAGAAACTGACAAAAAAGCTTAGAACAAGTAAGAGGTTTATTCTGAAATTGTTTGGAAGAATACTTCGTTAATTTTTATAGAAAGTGGTGTTCAATTTCGATTTTTTATGATTTGTAACCAAAGCTTTATCAAGAGCAAAAAATCGTCAATCGATCCAGTCTTTTTTATATCTAATTCTTGCACTTGTCACTCTTTCATTCACCCCTGTCTGCTGACACCTTATCATTCACTCCCTTTTAATTGAAAAAATAATTCATCATCTTCTCTTTGGTTTGCCCTCTTCCCCTCAATCCATCAACATTTAGAAACATCACTCTTTTTTTACAGTCGTTTTGCGGTCCTCTTGTCCACAAAAGACTAAAAAAACACGGTGATTGCGGCACTGTACACCATTAAACTTTTACAGGTTAATTAATGGCAAAGATAAATAAAGCTGCACAAACGTTTCTACCTTACATTATTAAATTAACCCGACAAAGTGAAACAAAGTCGAATGATGAACAAAGGTTCTTGCAACAAGAAAGTATTGTTTCACAAAGAAAGGCGTAGCTATCGCCAGCGTAATGATATGCAAACTGATGTCGCGCCAACCTTATTCTTTGTAAAATTCTTTTCCGTATTACTATTCTGTACTTTTTTCAGTAGTGGAAGAAATATTTTTATACGACTGTGCAGTAAAATAATGTTCACGTTTTTGTAAAATTAAAAATTTGATAGCATAATGGAAAATACACTGTTCACCTACACTAAATAAAGTCAAATGACTTGTGTATGTCCAGGTATATAAGTTTAAAAAAATATATTTCACTATGAGTATTCAAAAATTTACTTATACTATTAAAAATATATACTTATATTATTCACGTAACAACTACCTACCAGCTTCAACATAGTTTTTTTTATTTTAAAAAATCTACGTCTACTCCTACCTATTCGAGCATGGGTAAAAACCGTAAAACCGCAATGGTTCGCGTTAAAAAAAGAGTAAATATTTTATGGGTCAAACATTGCAGAATAGCCCGAGCTCCTATTAGCAGCGTTGCTAGAGGGCTCTCGAGCCACTCGCCTATAATGAGGCAGCTATGTTCCTACTTGTTATGTGTGCCTGGTACCTCTCGGTGTATTGGTACTCTCCCAGGTCCGATTCTACTAACATTTTGTAGCAGGAAAATAACTAACTTGACCTGCTTTTTGAAGTCCAGTCCGAAACTACAAACAATTTTGGCTAACAACTTTGGTTTTGAAATGGTCCGATAAAAATGTAGTTTGTGTCGAAGGCAAAACTTCGCTAAATATTTGGAACAACTTTATTATTAAAACAAAATCATGATATAATATTATCGTCTTCATAATAGAGTGAAATAATTGAATGATTCATGAAATCATTAATAACCGACTTCATTATGTTAATTTATTCATTAGTCAAGTAAATTAACTGCCCTGTAATACAAAATGATTATTCAATATGTCGGTACTTTCGTGAAGAAAACTGAAAGTCGAATGAATAAAAAGTAGATTGGTGATCGTGGATATAAATATATCTATCTCTGTTAATCTAATAAAGCTGAAGTGTAATTTTTTTTTTTTTGGTTGCGTTTATCTCTAGAACTGCCAGTCAGATTTGAAAAAATATTTTTGCATTTGATAGCCCAATAGGGATCTTGGCAAAAAAAAAATTGTTACTTATGTAGATTATTAAAAAAATATTGGGGTTTTTCTTTTGTTCCGTAATTAATAGATTACGGCAAAACATTGAGTTAAAATGTGGCATGACGTCACTCCCCGGTAGATTTTATACTGACTTGTAACGTAGCGAGCCTCCACTCCCCAACTTTAATGCGTTTTATCTAAACCATTTTTTATTATTATGATATAGCAAAAAATACGTGACTAATTTTTTTTTATTATCTGACGGACTAAATAGTTTTTTTCCCCAGTAAACACCCTATTTTTGAGCAAGGTTAATTAACATCACCATACATACACCAACATATTATAAGCTTGTTATTTTATCTCTGAGAGCAGTGGTGGCCCAGTGGTAACGGCCCCGACTTACGAGTTGTAGGTCGTGGGTTCGAACCCAAGCAGGCGGTTTACTTTATGTAAATAATTTCGTCACCACTGCTCTCAAAACGGTGAAGGGAAACATCGTGAGGAAACCGGCATGTCTGAGAACCAAAAATTCGAAGACATGTGACATCTACCAACCCGCACTGGGCCCGCGTGGTAGTTTACGGCCCACTCCCTCTCACAGAGTCCTAGGCCTGTGGTTAGAACCCACGACCTACAACTCGTAAGTCGGGGCCGTTACCACTGGGCCACCACTGCTCTCAGAGGTTGACTGGAAAAAAATACCTATGGCATCCACCTCTGTAGATTTCTGTGCTTGAATTTTAAAAAATAAAAGTAAAGTCACGTTAAGTGATAAGTTCGACATCTGCTATCCCTTTCTTTAAAAACAAGCGTGATAGTAATACTACATTAAAAGTAAAACGGGGGACTGCCTCAACACAACACTGATAGGGCAAGGGCATCGGACGGGTAGAGCGTGAGTGCAATAGTAACCATAGACCAATATTATCATGTGACAGAGGGGACGCCGATATGCTTTATGCCTAATAGCCAAAAATACGCGTAGGTAGGTATAGGCAAAATGATTTGTTTCATTTAGATTACCAACTTAAATTGTACGTATATTCAAATAATAAGTGTCATTCTTTGACAGTTGTAAGAAATGGCTATAACACGGCTTTACGTAGTGTGTCAATTTGATTTCCTTGGCTTGTACGTACGGCCAGATTTGCGCGGATATATATTTGTAAGTATGTTGAAAATCGATAACGGCCATACTAACTAGTATTACGTAATCGTCATCTAATAAGATTATATAAAAATAAAATGTTCCTTTTATTATAATTTTAACTTTTTTTTCAGGCCATTGAAAACACTTCGTGAATATTAGGCAGAGTTGATCATAAAAATTATTTGAATATGAAATCCAAAAGATACTAATTAATTGGGGTCAGAATAATATGCAATATAGTGCCCGTGCTAATGCAAGGGCAGTATAATGATTTACTGAAAATGAAATTAAAATGCAAATCTTGTAGAAAAGTGATTGATGTTTGAACCTTCTTCAGTTGTTTATAATGGCCTTATTGTTACATTGTTTTACTTTATTAATATGATGACAACACAATTTTTGTTTTGGTTTTTTATGATTTTAGTTGGCCCCTCTAATGGTAAGTGTTCAGCGTCGTCTATGGACGTCTGCAATATGCCATAAAGCCTTACAAGTGGGTTGCCATTCCAGAGATAAAGCTACGATGTCTCATGTGCCTGTAATCCACTACATTTTATATCGAAAATTTATTCGTGGTTTATATTCAGTGTCCGGCATTGTAACGTGTGCGAATTTTAAATCGCCAGTGCGTGTAGCTACATAAAATACCATGTGTTACAAAATTACGATAAAAATTTCGCGCGATTTTTTTATCGCAGTGCGTGCTAGGTTTTATATCACGACATAGCAACCCTGCTTGGTGGTAAAAATACAAAAACCTATCATTGGTGGTATAACTAATATAGACGAACTCATTCACAAAGAGCTCTACTTACGCATACATACTTGAATAATAAAAGATTACACAATCTTCCAGCAATGACTTCATTCCAGAACTATGTTACCCATTGAACGAACGAATGAACAAGACATTATCGGTCCTACCTCAACATTATGCTGATAGGGCAAGGCCATTCGCGAGCGGGCCTTGAATGCAACGGTGTTCTGATATTAATACGGTACCACGATAAAGGGGAATAATGTGGAGTTATATAACATTGAATGCTATAAGGTACAGTATGTCAGTGTGTGTATCTCTATGTCAGGAATTATTATTATTAAAGCATAATGAATTGATAATAGCGCGCATTATCAATGAAAGTTTTTACTTGGAAATAAACTTCATTAAACATTAACTTTGTATATTATTTGCAAAAGACACCAGATTTTTCACTAATTTTGGCATACAGTACAATTTCCATTTATTATGTTTTTCGTGTGATTTTTTAATAATAATATTATTTTGTATCAAATGATGTATTTACTGTAGTTAAATATACATAACGACAATATTACGCAAACTGTCGAACATCTCATACAAACAATAAAAAATAACTATCACAAAGACTACAATAACTGTAACAAAATAACATTTTCCTGCCATTAAAATAAATACGTACTCATACAATCTTATCCTCTCCGCATAACCTCAAACCATTATCCTCCCAGAGTCATCGAATCGAACGCCACAATAAAACCTACTTGGTGCATCTGTTATTACGTTACTCTATGCGATTCTTGACCCCGCTCGTGACCAGAGAACATTGCACTGTTCTCAATAGGACGATGCGTGTAGGTATGTAATACGTATGTACATATCTATATATCGCAGTTCCGTATCTATGTACGTGGGAGCTGGTCTATGTTGTTATGTACTGGCGAAATAATTGAGAAGTTATTACTACTTGGTCGTGAGTTATTTTTTTTTGCGTGTATCATTGATTGGTTACATTTGCACGGTTTTGCTATAATCCTTGGTAGTTAATGTTAAGGATAGTAACGTAGTAGTGGGATTAGATTTCCTAATATTCTCAAAAAGTAGTCGGAAACGAATAATAAAACGCAATTAAAACGGTCTGTCGCATAACTAGAAATTAAGATTAACGAAAAAGCTACTAAGGTTATTGGAACTAAGTTCTTTAACGTTGCTTGCGGTAGGAGTTGACTATGTAGAAATCCTCACGTAACGAAAAAGCGTTAAGCCCAAAAATGTCAGTTTCAAGGTCTTAAGTTTCAAGTGTAATTTTTTTTTATTTTTGTTGTAAGTATACATAATATACTCGTACAATAAGGTGTTCCACGACAGCTCCCGATTTTTTTTTAATGTAGATTTTTAGGATACAGTATTAAGTTCAAAACAGCCTGTAATACATATAGTCTTGTCTAGATAATTTAATAATAAATTGCATGAGTCATTAATCAAATTGATGACCAGTGCATTCCACAATGTATGTGCTTAGGTCGTAAACATTTGCTTAAGAAACAATCGTGGACCCTGACGGACACAGCAAAAGAGTGATAGTAGTTATAGATGAGGACTTATCGTTTATCCTATAAACTTACTTACTAAAAAAAAACGATCCTTGAGTAGGTATTTTATTAGTCGTTAGTATTTTATTTGCTTTTATATTCTAATAATTTCTGTTATTCTATTTCTTAATTTAATTAAAGTAAGATAATTTTATCACCTTTTGCTTTAGCAACTTGCTTAATTGTAACTTAAATAGAAAAAGTTCACTGGCTCCTGAAATACAGGTACCTACTACTCGTATAAGCTAGCTCTGGAGCTAGGGTCTCAAAATTATATGTAACCTGTTTATTCCAATAAAGAATTGATTATAGGTTTTAGGGATATATTATTTAAATATTCGTTTACACTGTAATATAATAACATTTACATAACTAATAATAGTTTCTTTTTATTTATTCGTGAATAGATGGAGTTTTTTTCTTTTCTGATTGATTCGGGTAATTTATTGTGGAATTTTATTGACTTATCCCAGAGAACTTGTAGAATGTATTTTAGGCGGCATTTTGGTAAGTTTAGTCGTGTTTTTAACGAAGTGTGTCTTGTATGTATGTCTTCTCGTTTAGTGTATAAGAGTTGGTGTATATTCAGCGAATTTGCATAGCAGTAAAGGTAATGAAGAGCTTGTCATACAGGGTTAAACTAAATTAGCTAGCAGGACTCCGCAGACGTGATGAGTACCTATCGATATGTAAACATCATAAAACAAAAAATAAATTAGGTAACTTGATGTTTTTTTTATGAGATCATAATATTTATTATTTATGTAAACATCACAAACATGATGGCTATTGATATTTAAACACGATAAAATAAAAGAAAACTGATTTTTTCAACTCCTTGTTTAAATGCGGACGTTAACTTCCAAAAATAAACATCAAATCATTTTATTTTATTGTGTTTAGATCTCAGACCAATACTTTTTTAATTGGTTTGAGGTTTAGATATACACCTACCCATCAGGTCTGCAGTTTTGCTAGCTAATTTTATTTGACCCTGTAGAGTGCTTCAGAAATTCACAAATACTGGAGACTTTCTTAATTCCCCCCTAATATTACTAATGACGATGATGACTCTAATAGTACAAAAATCAACAATTTCATAATTAACAAACCTCTTGATACTAAATCAGCTTCTATTCATACAAACATCTCTAAAACCCAAGACTTTGTTTCATTTATATCTCACTTAATACCTTCCCCACTCGAATCCCGCTCAGATATAAATCTAGGTACTAGGTACAGGTTTCAGAACAAAAACTTGCGAACATAAACTACAATTTCTACTTTTGTTTACGTCCGGACAAAGATTGCACAAGCGAGTTGCTTCCAATTGGACCGGTGAGTCTTACGTACAGTCAAATAAAGTTAACAGTAGGTAAAGAAGTATTTCTTATAGCATAATCAGCCTTTAATGTTCCCTCTGCTGGGCCACAGGCCTTCTCTCTGTGAGAAAGAGGCCATTGTCCACAGTGCTGATTGATGGATGTCACATGTCTCCGAATACTTGGTTCGATAACATGTCAGTTTCGTCATGATGTTTTCCTATAATACATTTCATATACAGGGTTATTGTAAAACACCAGCAACCTCTTAAGGGGTCATTATACTCATCATTATGAACAACTGTTACTATGGGACCAAACCTGAAATCACGAAAAAAAAATCTGCTGTTCCCTACATTTTGACAAGATATGAGAAGTAATGAGAACATAAATGTAGGGAACAGCTGATTTTTTTTGCGCGATTTCGACTTTGGTCCCATAGTGAAAGTTGTTCAAAATGATCAGTACAATGACCCCTGAAGAGGTTGCTGGTGTTTTACAAATAACCCTGTATATTTTCACGTGATCCCGATGAACACTCGGCAGTCAACCTCGCTTCCACCTTGCTGGCTGGTTAATATTTTTCCACGGTATGTGGAAAAATATTAACCAGCCAGCAACCTACAATGTTCTTTTTATAAAGTAAGTAGTACATGCGATCATCAGAGAAGAAGAAACACGTATCCAGTATTAGTTAATGAAGATGTTGATATAAAAAAGGCAGTAGATTGAAAGCTCATTAGGCCAAAATAAAAACGCCACAATCAAATAGCAAAATACAAACAGAGATACAGCATCTACGTGAGTAATTCCATAAATCGGAAAGCTCAGATCAAAAATAAAGCTAAAAGAATTAGGTACAGAAAATCTTCCACCGAGTGTACTTACATTGTGTAACTTCTTCAAACCAATATTGGACAACAAAATTTAAGCTTCCCGTCTACCAACATAAAGGCTAGGATTTTATTTTCATTCTGTACCCTTATGAGTTCCTTGCTTTGCTTGCTTTGTGACTCATGTTTTTATTCTTTGCTTTCTGTTGGCTTCTGCTTTGTTCGACCCCTTTGTGTTGCTTATTATTTGTAACGCATTGAAATGGATTATTTGCTTTTGTTTTGTAATAGGTTCTGAAGCTATTTCTGCAGTATTTGTTTATTTTGTAATGTTTGTGTCTGTAGACTTTGGCTTTGATTATTCTTCTTTATGTGTTTCATAATGCTTGATAGGAGGGGTCAGTGAAAACTTGGCCCGAGTCAAGTCAACCCAAATAATAATACCACATATTTTACTCCCAATTACTGTGATTTGCACAGTCAGGCAGTTTTTTTTTTTTTAAATAAATTATTACGAATTGAATTGTCTCTACGTCTGGCGCTTGGCGTGGCAACTCGTGGTGTTCGGATTCGCGACCAGTCAATCGTCATCCTGAGGATCTCTCGTTGTGAGGTGAAACACGTGTCGATTTCATATAGGGTTTTTTATGACTCTTTAGAAATAGTTAAGCGGAACAGGTTACTATTTTATACTATTTTTTTAAAGAGAATCCACTCCTTTTACATAATATATACATCGAATAGTATTCCCGATGTAAATGTTGTCACTGCTTTTATTTATTAAAAAAAAAAAAACTGTTCTATTTACTTTCCTTACTCTAGGACAGCGAAGAAACTGTAAATTACACTGAATCTCTTATAAAGTAAGCAGAAATATCAAAATGTACAACAGGAATAACAAAACTTGAAACAAGTTCCTTTCCTTATGATGCAGGAAATGCCCTTACCTAATCTAAAACATTAGAAATGATTATAATGGTTCAGTTAAGTTGCAGTGAGCTGACAACGACAACAGTTGAGACCGACCCACGTGGCTTACTACAGTTTCCTCACCGACCGGTTTACCCACATATACTGTGGTTGCAGTGTTGGCGGAAACAGCTGGGCGTTATTTTGTTGCCTATTTCAACGGTTTAGGTAGTAAAATAAAGGTAAATAAATCGTATAAAGGGATTTTTTAGATGACACTTTCTTGTGCCAAATAAAATTTATCAAATTAAACAAATTTTTATTTTAGATTGTTACAATACTTTCCTCTTTTATTAACGTAACGTAATCTTAAAAACACTTTTTTTTAAATATTCTATTCTATATCATTTATTCTTAAACTACTCTTCGTTTTGAAATCTGTCTATTGTAAAGATCTAAACGTCAACGAATTATAAAGTTGCTAAATTGAAGAGTACAACAAAAGTAGCATTACAATATAAAAAGCGACAGGTATTACGTTTAGTCGGTTATTTGACAGCTGTCTCGTCCACTTAGTTTTTAGGGTTCCGTACCCGAAGGGTGACAAACGGAACCCTATTCATAAGCCTCCGCTGTCCGTCTGTCTGTCAGCGAGCTCTATCTCATGAACCGTAATAGGTAGGCAGTTGAAAATTTCACAGATTGAGCATTTCTATTGCCGTAAGAGCAACAAATAATAAAATTAAAAAATAAAGGGGGGTCGCCATACAATAAAATTAAATTTTGAAAAAAAAAATATCTGACCCTGGCATGTGGGGTATCATTTTCTAGAGCTCATCGAGTAGAGAATAAATATAATTTTTATTTGTTTTTATCTTCAAAAATGATGAATTAGGGGGCCGTAGAAGTTGTCTGTTTTAGACCATTTTTGTACGAGCTCTATCTCAACAACTAAACAAATTAGGAATTTGAAACTTGTGTGTATCATGTAACATATACTGTTTATAATCAACAAATACAAAAAACGCCGATTCATAACGTATTTTATATAATATGGGCGATTTTCTGCAACTTAAAGTAATAATTTTGTATTTCATGCTAATATTATGCGATATCAATTCCACAGATAACTATTTAATAGTCGGAGTAATGACATGGAATTAGTAAGTACCTACTATCATGGCAGCATATACTATTTCGATCATTTAAATTTCGATCATCCAAAAAGGTCTACAAAATAAACTTTCTTCACAAGATTTTAAAACCGGCCAGTATTTTTTGAGTTTAAGAACTTTATCGACTTTTTTCAAAGTATCCCTAGACGGTGTTGATGTGTGTAGGTACCTCGTGTTAAAACTACACTCCAATAGACAATATATTCAGTAACATTGAAATGAATGCTGGCACATACAGTGTACTATTCAATTACCTAGCTTAAACCGTTGTGGATACAATTTCATATTGAGAAAAATTATTGGTGTAAAAATATTCGGTCATGGCGGCCAATCTCAAGTTCTCAACGGAGACTGGCCTTCGGCGCGGGAGATATTATAGTGCACAAGTGTGTGCGCAGACACGAGTGCACTCTCTCTTCCCTCACTCTCATAGTCCGATGGGATGTGTAAAAATAATAAGTAAGAAATAATAGATTTCTGGATGACTATCAAAAATAACGTAAATAAATACCTATATTGACCCGTGCGTTTGCACTGGCGAAACATCACGACAAAACATGTTGAAATCTCTAGTTCCTGTCAAACATTGTAGGAAAAATTGACAGAAAATAGAGATTCCAACATGTTTTGTTGTGAATGTTTCGCCAGTGCAAACGCACAGTTATAATTAAAATTTGGCGTACTACTTACATTCTATTTTGTACAATATAGTCTGATGTAGCAAGAGAAATCCTTTTATTTATAAGTAACTAGCTTTACCCGGCCTGGCTTCGCACGGTTAGCACTAAGTACCTATCTACGGCGCATCTACCTTTCCTAATTACCTATTTCTACCTAATTACCTACCCTACCCTTCTTACCAGGGTAGGTAGGTACCTAACCTACCCTACCTACCCTACATATCTACCTGCTTACCTACCATATATACCTATTTATACCTACCAATACTATGTTAGTAGCAAATAAATAACTTTGACTTTAGTTAATGCATGTTACTGGATAAAGTTAACTTAATATTTTTCTCTTAAAATAAATGAAATATACTCCTACACATATATTTTAACACAACAACATTTTCTCATTAAAATTAGACAATTTCTTTACAAATCTTTGTTTTTTTATAGCGCCTCTGTTGTTACCTTTACGAAAGTATTACAAAAATTCATAGTGTTAAATCTTGTACGACATGGTATGGAACCCTTCGTGTGCGAGTCCGACTCGCACTTGACAGATTTTATTTATGTTTACCTTTATGTAACTACCTAAGCTATGGAGTATAGATCTAGATAGTAATTTTATTATTAATCACTCTTTGTTTATTGTGAATCACTAGTAAAAGTGTTAATTGGCTTGAAAAGGTATTGTTGATTTTTATATTGTTACTATTTTTCATTTTATTTTTCGTATTTTTAAGATCGTTCGCATAATAGATGTATTATTTAAAACTTATATCTATGGTTCGCCGTCTAATCTTAGTCTCAATCTGCCAAAAATAAGTCTAATTTATTTACGTTTTTAACAAGTTTTTGAAATTGATTGTTTCTGAGATAAGATAAAGACAAATTTTGAACATTTTGAATGGCCTTCTGATTCTGGTGTTTTTTTTAAACTTTTATTCCTCAGCATTGCTGATCGTGCTGGCTATACAGAAGAAGTATTACGATCTGTCGAACTAGACACACATTAAATGGACGCGTATTGTAAACTTGATCACGACTGCCCTCTATCACTCTTGAAAAAATCGAAGAACGGCGAAGAATGGCAACATCATGAAAATTGGAATCGCGTCGCACCGTGCGTCTCCTTGCGCCTATCCGCGGGAACCTTTAACCGGTCTTTATCAATACGGGCTTCAGTCAGGACAAAATATTATTTAAAAAGTTTTGCAATATTTCTAACACCAGCCTCTCCGCTACCACTGACACCACATCTTCTGTTGCATAACCCTTACCGTTTGAACCCGCTATAATTATTCTATAGTCATAGTCATTACGCAAGCATGGCCTAACTTCGCCCTATGTTTTGCAGTTACCATGCCTTCCCATGAGGTGATAGCATGGAGTTTTTGACCTACTTCTACAATACTAATGGAATTGCTTCTAGGAATTTTGCTGTAAGCGGCGTTGGATATACGTTTTCACAGAATTTGTTGCTATTTGCTGTTGTGTCGCAGTTTAAACCTCGTGTGGATTAAAATGGTGGATGTTCTGTAGGTAGTGAGGAGTTGTATGTATCATTGAAGAACTTCATATTCACCGTAAGGACTATTTCTGCTTGCAGCGCTCGGTGGCTATAGAACCGGGGTCGTAACAGATATGGTCATCGTGTTCACAGGATTTGTTTTCAAACTGCTTAGATATTGTAGTACTTCGATAGTACTTCTTTGGTTATTGACCTTTCAACCTTGGTGTTGTGCTACTTGTAGGTATGATGTAGGAAAGTAAGTGGCAATCATGAATTTCAGGACTATTCTTATCTATTTACGCTCTTACTTGATTATCAACATTGTCTAAAGAACCCACGTTCTCCATTTCCTAAGGTACCCAAGAGGTATCTCTTAAGTTGTGATCCAATTAATGCCACCAGCATCATAAAGTTCAGTGTCTAGTCCAACCAGACGCAAGATAAACAAATCGATTGCTATCTGATTAGAGAGCAAATCGACCAACTCACAAACTATAGCTAACGATATATACTTACCAACATAATATTTCCTAAACAAACATGTTTTGATTCGAATCTACCGTTATTAGTACAAACTTTGGTATTGTTTATTTAGCGAAATCACAGCAAGTTTCGTTCTAGAGTAGGTACAAACAATACTGCAAGTCTGAATCATAAGCCAGCTGCTTCGTTGCATACTGTGATTTATGTGTTTTTGCCTAAGATTATGAAAATTTGATAGAAATGTCAACGTATATTTTAATGAGACCCAGTTCCCAAGATAAAACTATCGTAATTGCTATATCTTTGAGTTTTTACTCAGATCTATATCAATGTGACTCGTAAGCACGAGGTTGTGAGCGTTCTAATTCAGGTCGAGTAAAAAGTGCCAATGAGACTTTTTCAATTCATATGTACTTACTTTTTATGTTTAACTTGGTCATTACTGATATTGAAAATGGAAAAAACATCGTGAGGAAACCTGTACCCTAATTACGTAATACACGAGCAATCAGAATTTGAATGTTTTGAAACAGATTGCTAATCCATTGCTTCATAAGTTCGAGAAAAAAAAATGCTCAACAACGTAAATACCGCAATGAATATTGTTGAACTGTCAAAATGAAACAGATTAGTCGGACTCGTTTACGAAAATGTGTTGCGTTATTAGATACCTGGACTTATATAAAAAAAGCTGAAGAGTTTTTAAATTTGTATTGTTTGAACGCGCTTACCTCTGGAACATTCGGATTTGAATAATTTTTTTTTTGCATTTTGCCGCCCAATTCTTGAGGAAGACTATTCTACATCGCGCTACGACCCTAAGAAGTCGCGCCAAATCACAAAAAGTCAGAAGACGCTAAGCTAAAACAAAGAAATACGGCAGGCAGGCCATGCGATGCGACGGGGTGGGCTAGGGCTGAAATTTTATGCGGATGAAGTCGCGTGCAGTGTAATCGCCAACCCGTCTTGAGTAAGAGTGGTGATCAATGCTCGTGCCTTCTCTGTATGAGAAGTAGCCTTTGCCCTGCAGTAATATTGTATCATAAGAGCAGTGGTGGCCCAGTGGTAACGGCCGCGACTTACGAGTTGTAGGTCGTAGGTTCGAACACAGGCGCTTTACTTTGTGTAAATTATTTCCTCACCACTGCTCTCAAAACGGTGAAGGAAAACATCGTGAGGAAACCGGCATGTACTAGAAACAAAAATTCGAAGACATGTGACATCTACCAACCCCCACTGGGCCCGCGTGGTGGATTACGGTCAACTCCCTCTCACCGAGAGGAGGCCTGTGTCCAAGCAGTGGGAACATTAAAAGGCTGATTATGTATTATTGTATCAATTCCACCCTTGGTATATCTGCACCATTTCTCAAATCAGCAGTTCCAATAGCACAGCGGTGCAATAATAACCGGTTCCTACCGTGTTTTGCACTAACGCGGGCGATTGATACGACAGTTTCACAATGTTAGGCAAATTAGAATGTGCAGTTTGGAATTGTGTGGCCGGCTGTGCGGTATTTGTTTAGGATTTTGATTGGGGAGTTAGCAGAAGGTTAATGCTCGCATTTATTTATTTGTTAAACCAACAGCAGTACATGCAAATAATAAATACAAAAATAACAAAATTAGAGTCCGTATTATAAGTATACGCGGTAGGTATTTATCTAGTAAAACATATGAAAAAAATCACTTAGAATAAAGTGGATATTGGCAATAACCTATATCTATATATATAAAAATGAATCCCTATTTCCTTGGTCACTGCATCACGCGTAAACGGCTGGACCAATTGCGCTAATTCTTTTTTTGTTGTGTTTGTTATAGTATGGAGATGGTTCGTATGATAGGCAGGTGAAGGTAGGGTAGGTAGGTAGGTACTTAGGATAGGTAGGTGCCCGTAGACAAGTGCTTACCCGTGCGAAGCCGGGGCGGGCAGCTAGTAAAATGATAAATATAACGATAAGAACTGACATTATTCATTTAATCATAGTATTTACATAATATAAGATTTGAGTCGTTGATTGAAGTCTGTTAGCGTATACATAGCTAACAGACTTCAAATAAAAATATGTACCTACATGTATATGACGGAGAGGGATATGTGTCTCTGTCGTTATTATCAGGCATATTTGAACTACTATGGGTAGTGTTGATTATAGCGCGATAGAAAAACCGTTTGCAGTTCAGATCAAATTAATCACACTATCAATTCACACACTGTAGGTACATGACACAACCATACGGAACGCGCGACAGTTTCTAAACGTCTTCACTGCTTGACCGCCACCCATGAAGTCTGCTTAGCTCCCGCCGGTCCGAGCGTTATGTTGTAGACTCTGTCGAGCGCTGCTAGGCGGCGCTGGCGTCCCGATTAGTCCAACTCAGTAACATATTTCCGAAATATATAAAAAATGCGGGAAAGGAATCATAAAACATATATCAAAAAATTCGCTGTCATCGCTGTCAACAGGAAAAGTGCCCAAAAGGTTGGCAGCATTGCCACGTTGTATGATGATGATTCTTTGGACAAAAAATAATTGACGATATGTGTATCAATTAGGGCTTGCTAAAACCGTCTATAATTTTTTACCGGTAAAATAAATGGCAACAATTTTTTTTTACCGGTATACCGGTAATGGGAATATTTTTTTAAATTTGCTTTGATCAATCAATCTTCCTAGCCTTTTTCCCAACTATCTTGGGGTCGGCTTCCAGTCTTACCGGTTGCAGCTGAATACCAGTATTTTACATGGAGCGACTGCCTATCTGACCTCCACAACCCAGTAACTGGGTAATACGATACCCCTTGGTAAGACTGGTGTCAGACTTTCGGGCTTCTGACGACTCGTAACGACTGTCAAAGATCCACAAATGACAGCCGGGACCAACGGCTTAACGTGCTTTCCGAGGCACGGAGGAGTCTCGGTATGTGAAGATGGTCACCCATCCACTGACCAACCCCGGCAAGCGTAGCTTAACCTGATGGATCGATCCGTGCGGCTTGTTATTACTTAGCCACGAGCTCCTCCTTTAAATTTGCTTTGATAATAAAGTAAATAAACTATTTCAGAAAGTTTTTACCGGTAAAACGGTAAACCGGGATTGCATGCCCTAGTATCAATACTGATAGCTAATTAAAATATCTATTCTTAGTCTGCACCTTTCCTGCTACTTTCTAGGTAGACTGGTGATTATGTTCGTGATCCTATAGGATTTGGTTGACATGAAACTCTAGAAACCTACCTAGATTTTCTATTGGGTCTGATAACAATACAAGGTTGATTGACCTTTAATTGATTTGGGAAACCAAATGCGATATCTGTAGGTAGACTATGAAATTCCATAAAAGTCTAGGGTACAAACCTATCAATATTATGAGATTCTGGTATATTCCCCCTGAAAGATACGTTTTAACTAAATGAAGTAGTTCAAAGTCAGTAATAAAAACTCAAATACCGTCAAATCGTGACATAAAATTGTTTTTAAATAGCGTGCAAATGAAATGGAACCCCGGTTGTAATGTTATCGTTTGGGAAATCGTTAAAATTGCTATCTAATTTTATTTTGCACCGTAACACCACTGTATCTTGTCATTCAGTAGCTCAACTTGACAATATTTTTTCAGAATCGTTTTATGGCTTTGGTCATGTATTATAAGAGCGCAGCTAAGTTCGTTTAGCTTTCCTCCCCGGCTTTTTGACTTCGAAACTTCCGTTTTCATTTCGCTTTAAGGCGGTGAGAACCGAAGTATGAAAAGAAGCGGAAGAAAGCTAAAGCTTCGTTTCGCTTCATTCCAGGCCTTTCGTGGCCCTTCGTGGCTTGCGCTTTACACCCAAATTTCGCCAGTTACGTTTCAAGTCCCATGTACTAGAGGTGAGCCTTGTGTCTTGAACCGGGGACAATTTCAGACTCCGGGCTGCTACTAAGAAATTCCTGATGGAAAAACCCAATTACACTGCCCAACTTAGGAATCAAACCCAGCATCTCCTGCTCAGGAGTAGCGGTTATTTGTGTAACAATTGCGACCACCAGACCAACAAGATAGGTAATGTTTCAGATACTTGTTGTAACCACAAACTATGACTTAGTCTTAGTAGAGAGCAGTGGTGGCCCAGTGGTAACGGCCCTGACTTACGAGTTTGTAGGTCGTGGGTTCGAACCCAAAGCAGGCGCTTTACTTTGCGTAAATAATTTCAACTCTCAAAACGATGAAGGAAAACATCGTGAGGAAACCGACATTTCTTAGAACCAAAAATTCGAAGACATCTACCCACCCGCACTGGGCCCGCGTGGTAGATTACGGCCCACTCCCTCTCACAGAGAGGAGGCCTGTGTCCCAGCAGTGGGAACATTAATAGGTTGATGATGATGACTTAGTCTTTCTTTTTCGTTCAGTTTCATTGGTGAAATTCCTCTTACCCTTTTTTGACCTTCATAACATAATATTTATTCTGCACCTACTGCTTTTCCTTTGCAGCAGTTATCAACGAAATGTTTATGACAACAAATATACCCGGTGACGACACAACTCATGAATACGATCGTTAAACGTTTTATACATTTCAAGTGATATTGGATCGTAGACGGTGTTTCATGGCGTGTTTCAGAATTTAATATGAAGTATTAAGGTGCAACTAGTCGCGGGCTCGAACTCAATGGTGGGCCTGGCCAAAAACCACACTGTCTCACCTGGCATCGTGTCCGACAGAGATAGTATCAGTGATGAGCAGTTAGAAGCTGATCTACATGCACAACGTATAGTTCGCACGCACGGAAACACCGTACCGACCAATTTTAGTAAAACGAGCGCGTCAAAAATTACGAAAAGGCCTTTGGAAAAAAGGTTTTTCTGAAATAACCACTGCATAAATCAATTACAAATAAAATTTATTGAAATCTTCGTTAATTTTTCTGTGTCGGTACGGATTTTGTTTTCGAGATTTCACACTTCTTGTATTACTTATTTACGCCCAAAGTTGCGTTAAAATTAGCAAGAAAAACGAATCTTTGTTGGCTCATAACTTTTTAATGGCTTTTTATTTTACTATTCTGCTTCCGTACAGACAATTTTAATAATGAGACCTAACGATATCATGTTTAACTTTGAATGTACGATGTCAAATAGTGGAGTAAAACCCCTCCGAAGTTTGTATGGAAAAAATATCAAATTGTTTCACCTTAAAGAGTACTTATGTATTTAATAATTTTATTGATTTCTGGGTTAGTTTCCTCAACTTTACTATAGAGTTACAGGGTGTCACATACCAGAAAAGCTGCTTAGAAAGCTTTTATTTTCCGCTCGATTTGGTTGGTGGTAGGGCTTGTTCTAAGTCGGCCTGGCTAGCTACCATCATCTTATCTAAGTCTGTCGCCATAACAACAATGATAACCAAATGGTTGTGTTACGGCAGTTAGAGGTAAGATAGCCAGTTTCTCTGTGGTTGAGGATTTCGGGTGAAGCTCGCTTCCACCTTCGGCCTGATTATCATTTATCAACTCAAACTCAAATTATTTATTTCAATTAAACCATTTACAAGCACTTTTGAATTCTCAAAGAGTCGGTCAGTTAGTCAGAAACTTGAAGCTAGTTGCCCAGTCCAAAACGTAGATCTCTGTGGAAAAGAACGGGAAAGAAACTCCAAGGACACTCTTTTAAATACAGATATTACAAAATGCTGGGTACATTATTCTTGTTACTTCTTTAAGTGAGAACAATGTAAAAGAAAAAAAAAACGAGGCAGTCCGGGACTGCTGATTGAAATGAAAACTAAGTAACGCCATCTAACGAATATGTCAGGAATTTATGTGGCTTGCTGTCCGTATAAGGACGAAAGCTGTAGCTCCATTAAAAAAAATCCAAAAATATAAAACAGAGTGCGCTGTCAATAAAAACTTGAACGTCTTACGAATTTTCGATCAGGTATCCTGACGCGAGTTTAACATTTTTTACCCATCCCAATAAAAGTCCACAACGGCGCTAAAGAAGTTTTCACTAAAAAAAAAACGATTCAAAATATAAGATTAAAAATAAGCATTGGCAGAAAAGAGATGACCAGTCAACGCCTGACGCCTGACGACGCCCGTTCACGAACATGGCGCGTGAGCCAGCACCATACAGCTCAACCATTTTATAGGGAACCGAATGATCCAACACAGGTGAGATGCAGGCCAAGAGATTCTCTGTTGTGGATAAAAGTTTTTTAAAAGCATGGCACAAATGTGAGGATGCCTATGCTCAGCAATAGGTGGAATAATGGTGATGATAGCGGTGGTACCGGATGCTATAGTGTGAGATTACAAATTGGTAATCTTTGGAGCTAACGGTTATTTAGATTAAGGTTTTAAAGGCGTTGCAACCGCGTCTTTCTCCTTTGGGTAAAGTCAAAACCAACGCTAAGTATCTCTAAAGATGACGAAACAAGTTATTAAGATTTTCCAGCAATTCTGTTTAAAAAAGAGGTGTGCCTGGTATGTCTAGTGGTCGCAAGCGCTACTGCTGACCATGAGGTCCTGGGTTCGATTCCCAGGTCGTCGGGTCAAGTGTTATTGGGTTTTTCTATCTGAAATGTCTCAGTAGCAGCTCGGAACCTGGATTTGTGTCCGGTTGATAGGAATAGGCTCGCCCCCTATTACATGGGACTTAGATAATAACTGACAACATGTGGGTGTACACTTCTGCCTAACCATTCGGGTAAAACAAGGCGTCATGTTATGTTAAGTTTAATAAACAGGAAAACTAAAAACCTAGTCCAACTCAATGCAATACACATTGGCTATGCTATATAAATAGTCTCCTTCTTTTACAATAACCGGAAAAACAACTAAGTACCTAACTAATAATAATATCTAGACGAACTCAGTGCAATACTCAATGGCTATTCTATAAATAGTCGTAATACGTAACAGCTAGACGGCTGCCGGTGACCGGCCGGAGGATGTTACGCAGTCACGTTTAAGTGTCGGTCAGGGTGAGGAGCTTAAGCGAGTCCCGCATCAGCGGGCGCGAATTTACAAAAGTTATGAAACTACTGTTACCTTCCATTTATTATATCTATGATAATATTTACATAATTTAAAAGCTCAACTCAACAGTCTTAAAATAATAATAAGTACAGTGGGCTGCAGAGAAATCAACAGGAAAAGTGGGCTTAAAGCTGGCAGCATTGCCGCGTTGTATGGCAATGCTGATTCTTTTGCCAGAAAATGGTTCAACCCTCTGGTCACGTGAACAGCTGTTTGGGTCCATACTGACGTGCCTATGACGTGCTTCTTCACTAAAATCGAGCTTAACTGAGTAACTCTTAAACTAAGTCAATCAATATAATCTGACAGCATTTAGGCAGCCGGTAAGGTTGGTTACGTTAGTTACAACGCATTTTTATGGCTAAGTGCGTTCTACAGAGCCGTACTAAGCTAAGGCGTTGTCAAAGTTTAATCTGCACTAAAGTCATGCCTGTCACTAACGTCAAGTTTACCAACGCCTAGTTAGGTAATGTCTAACGAAAGAACATCCCTTAGCAACCACTCCTGCAGGCGTAGCATGAGCACCGCTTTGCCGACGGAAGAGTAGACAAAAATGACGTTCCGTGTAGACAGTACGACGGCAGCAAAGTAGAAAGAGGCAACTGCACTTTTTACGAAATTCACTCTTTCATATAATTCGACTCAGAATTCTTTGTTTCGTCATAGGATTTTTTTACTGTTTGATTGTCAATTTTTACTGATATTAAGTCACGTTAAACACAACAAGTACAGCTTATTTTTTTCAGTGTGTCGAAGTACCGTGTTTTGGAACAAATCACATTACAGTAATATTGGCCTTAACCATTTCCTTGGTAATATTAACTAAATGATGTAAAATAGGAGAAGATAGCTTTCTTCTTCTATTAGTTATCACAGTTTTGCGTTTAAAACGCTCTTCTGTAAAATCATGATTTTGCAGATAACCCTGTATACTTTGTGACCGTCGAGTAGAATATTTCACTACTATAGACAACTGTCAGTCGTCAGAGTGATTTTGACAATTTGGAATAGAAAACTTTCTTCTGAAATAGTCTACATATAAAATGACCTAGACAAAGATAGTTAGAAACGAAAGACAAAGTGACAGATTGAAGAAAGATTTCTACGGTGCGATGTCAAAAATGAAGAAAGGAAATGTCACTTTGTATAGAAAGAGCTGTGTCTACTCTTTGTAGACATAGAAAGCATCATGCTACGCGTGCTGTTTCGCCATTCGTTTCTCAGTAGGCAACTTATAATCTTCGATATCTACATTTTTGACACTGTTGTTTTAAAATTCAAATTCAGTTCTGTCAATATTGTTAGAAGTCTATTACTAGACAACTACGTACGAATAGCCTAAGCATTGCATGTTTTTTGTATGCTAAGTAACTGTTTAATGTTTACGCACTACATATCGGTGTCGCCTAGTGTAAATGAAAATAGCTAGCGAGCGATCGTCTATTGTATTACCATGTGGAAACACGTCTAGCCTCTACTGCCCGCTACAACTCGCGATGGTTACCAGAACGCGCCCGCCACCGCGACCGCTGCCGCCCCAGTTACGCGCATTCACCCTGGACGAGGCCTTAGTATTAAAATATTATTACTAGGCAGCTTCAATTTGTATGCCTTCCTGTTTGAGGCATCATGACTATAATTAAGATGTTGGTGAAGCTCTATGGATGTATTTGTGGTTAAATAGCGTAGAGGATAGTGATTCGGTACCTATCGGTGGCTCCACGATGCGGTACACAACAATTTGGGTTGGCCCGAAATTTTTATTTATTTATTTAAACTTCTCGCAAACAATGAGGTACAAAGGCGGAGTTTAATGCCTTAGGCATTCTCTAACAGTCAACCAAGGGTGGTGAAGAGATAAGATGGCAGGTGTTCTGACATATCATCCTCCATAGACTACTTTGTCCCATTGCAGGCCATAACCCTCCCTTTTTCGTCATATTCCCTTGCTTGGTCTGAATATTCTCCAGCTAATTCCAAAAACCCTGGTGCAGAATAGCATCAAAATCTGACCGGCAATTTGTGAAACTCATCTTTCCAAAAATGAATGTATCGTCTAACAAACCAAACAAATCACCTACTGATTCATTTACCTCTTCATACAAAAACAATTGCAAAACCGCAGCATATCTATACCCATCTGTTTCTCAAGAGGTCATCACACTGTAATGGCCGCCATTTAAATTACTCGCCGAGTGATGTCATTTCCCATTAAGTGCATTGTATGGGTGTTACGTCAGCACATCGGCATGAAAAGGAAATAGTTATTATACACGTGGTTGGTATTTATATATGTGTATGTGGTAATATCAGGCGATTGAGTATTAGGTCACGATTTAGATTCTGTTATTAATTTTTAGGGCTCCGTACCAAAATTGTGACAACGGGACCCTTTTATTTGCTAAGCCTGCGCTCTCCGTCCGTCTGTCTGTCAGCGGACTGTATCTCATGAACCGTAATAGGTAGATAGATAAAATCACAGAGTGTGTATTTCTATTGCCGCTATGCCAAAAAATTATAAAAACTAAATTAAATTAAAAGTTAAAAGGGGCATCCTTGATTTTTCGGCGTTTTCTGCTCGACCTTAACAATCACTGTATTTCTTGAACGGTAATAGGTAGACTCATGAAACAATGGTACGGTACCCTTAGTGTGTGAGTCTGACTTACACTTGGCTCACTTGGCTGGTTTTTCAATTTCAAATACTTGTGTAAAGCGACTTAAAATTTTCCAAGAATTAAAAGCATCTTATCCCTTACAAGTATTGAGCTAGTTGCCTTTTCTGTAGAATATTTCCGTGGCTAAAGACGACATCAGAAATAAGTCGCATTATACCTACAGTTGGTTTGTTTCGTCTGTCTCGATTAATAATGAATGTTTTCTAGGTATTTAATGACATAAAAATGAAAAATTCCCTAAACCAAGGAATTTTTATATATTTTTGGGAATTTTAGGGACAATTCATTAAGAAACTGGGGAAAACCAAAAACGTAAGTGGAAACATTGCCGCAGCTTTTATTTTTATTCTATTCGATATTTTTCTTAAAAAGTTTCGTACCCACAGATATTAATCTAACTAGATGACGCGATTGTAAGTATGTACTTCGCTTGTCAAAAAACGGAGTAAAATTACGATCAATGATCGTAATCTGAGATTTTGTAATGTAAAGACTGTATAGAAAAATTGGCCGAGGTATTGGAAATGTTTTGTTTCATTGGTAAGTTTTGTTTTTAAATTGTGTGTGAAAAAGTGGCACGCTTGGTTTTCATAAAGATGGAGGGACTTGCGATATCTAGTTAGATTTATATCTGTGTTCGTAGCCGACTACCTTACCATAAGTTCTATTTTTAAAATTCATTCCCGCCCTAGGGCGGGAAGCAATTACTATGAGTCTTTCCCGCCCTAGAGCGGGAAGCAGCGTCTCCCACCCGCTACTCGGATCAAACAAACACTACTTTCCGAGCATGAGATATGAAAACATTATTGCAGTGATGTAAGAAAATAACAAGTGAACACAATTTTTTACATCCACAAAATTGATAATAGCAACAATTTTTGCAGATTATTATGAGCCACGTGCTGCTCCTAAAATATAAATTTACATTCGTAATAAACTGGATCCATATAATGGACTCAACTTTTATAATTTACGTGTGAAACTCGAAATGCCCTTGACACTGGAACTCGAGGCAAATTATAACACAGAAGTAGAAAAAGAAACCAGAAGTCTCACTTAAGGTATTCTTTGCAAGTACAATGGTAGTAGTAGCGGTTACACCGCCACATACGAACTACGCATCAAAGGCATGACGTCACACAAATCCTGCATCGCGCGGTAAACTCTAACTGCGCGACATAATATAAGTAAGACTATCCGAAATCAACTTACTGGGCAGTTGCCCGCCAGACACAACACCCGGCGGGTCGGAGGATCCTCCCTTTTCTATAGAAGATGAGTGAACTTTACATCCTGTTCCTCATGCATTTAAATACCTATAAGTTACCGATCTGCGGGAAAATTGCGTAAAATAGTAGCAATGGCTTTCATTTTGACAGTTCAACAACATTCATTGCGTGATTTACGTTGTTGAGCCGACTTTTTCGAACATTTATGAAGCAATGGATAAGCAATATCATTCAAAATTATTCAGATTGTGATTGAAAATGTGTTACGCAATTAGGTTGCTGGTTTAATTTGCATGCCGAACTAAGATACAATATTTCAGAAAAAAAAATGTCTTGAAAGCTTGTGTTGGAGATAATATCGCTTTCAAGAATGCGGTACGAACTTCAACTATTCCCGAAGTTTGTCTAGCCAATTTCGTTTTACTGTCAATATTTTAACCAGAGTAAAAGCAAAATGTGGTTCAATGCAGGTTGATTGATACCCATTCATTTTATTTATCATCAATAAGTCAACCAACTTGGACTCTCTCATAATTAACTTACATTTTTAAGCTATTTCGTAAAGTTCTTACTTAAGGGTACGCTAGTCAGTCATTCTTCCATATAAACGTAGTATGGTGATTACTCGTCTGTTTGATGATATACATTAAAAATTAAAAATTATATCAATTTGTCTTGTCATTATCTAGCCCTGAGAGGAAGCAGAATTAGAAAAAAAAATTGGATTGGAAGTTATGAGCGTTGAAACTTCCATACTTCGACACAAATTTTCACTCGTGTTTAGGTGTAGATAAATAACTTATGTAGTAAGAAAATGGCAAAACAAAAACCGTACAGGGATAGATAATTTATTCAATAATTCAAATAATTTTATTTTGAGTAAATACATTCAGTAGTTTTTTTTAATAATATGTATACGTCCAAAGGTTTGTTCATGAAATTTTACGCGCTCGTTATAAATCATTGTCTATTTCACTAAATAAATGAATAAAAATATAAATGAATCAATAAAAACAAGATTAATAAATACTAAATAAAAAAAATAAAAAAAAAATAATTTGACTAATTAACATGCATATTAGTTACGCAACGAGTTCGAACCGTCGCGCGTCGACTATAAGTGTACTCTTATTATGTACTGTTGACGTTTTCAATTCGTTTACCACCATCTGAGTGGGCTACTTCTTTTGTATGAAGTGGACCTTTTCGATGCATTTTATGTTGACGATCATGAATTTATGGGTCGTTAACATTATTTCACACTTTACTGTCAAATGTTAGGTGTACTCACACGTTAGATCCTCTTTGTACTGTTGTGAAGTCCATTATATTATTATGTTTTTGAGCTGTTTGTGTTTAGACACCTTTTTTGTTAGCCTAACTTGTGAATGTTCATTACTTAGCGTTATTTATTGGCTTTCATTAAATATTACGACCTTTATACGATTGTCTTTTCAATATGCAATAGGCAAAGAGGGTAAATAAACACATCTCTTAAAAAAAAAAACCTACCCACCCCCATCCTAATATAACTCACTCACTAATGAATCAATAATTCGATCATAATTAGACTTGTCTTTGCAATTTAGTTGGATGCAGTAATCGTGTATCGCACGGCTGAAATTATAGATCGAAGTGTGAAATATTATAAGTAAATATGTATGTCAAAAAATATTTTAATGATTTAAAAAAATCACTGTTCACCGATCACCGTTTAATGAGAATGTTGTGCATGCCTTTAAGTATTTACACAGTACTGAAGACTCGATATTACATAGTGTGACTATCCTTGTAAATTATGTCGTTGGTGTGCCTTGCTCAATGCCTTGCTTAATACTTAAATAAATATGTGTTTTATTAAAATTGAAATCTGTGCTATTTACGAATAAAACACAATACAAAACGTAACGCTTTTGAGTTAACGCTTATATGTATAAATTTCACTCCTCATAAAATTTCCATACCGAGGGCCAATGAAAATCCAAGGGTTGCGCGGGTGGAATTTGATTTTAAGCTAGCTTTATACGCCACCTTAAGGAGGAAACTCCAAAAAATCTTTCTCCTGATGACTGTGTTCTCTTGTTAGCTCTTTAAGCACTACGTGGATTGATTTATATTTTATCTAGCGTTTTTACGATTTGACAAAACATCGATAATAATATGTATGTTTAATATTGATGTATTATGCACATAAACCTTCCGGAACAAATTCTCTAAACGACGGTGAATATCGCATCAAACTCCGTTGCGGAATTTAGAAGAACAACGAGGTCACATAGATAGACTCAAAAAGTGACTATAATTGTAATATCACATATTTTAAGAATACACTTATTTACGCAGTCCTTCTCATCTCGTCTGCTTTCATCATTTTCTTATTTTCAACCCCCTCATTCTCAAAGCAATTATTCTCACCCTTCAAATCCACGAAAAAAAATTGAATCACTTCAAAAGCTGAATGCCTGAAGAATTATTCCGAACGATCAATAAAAAAGCAATTCAATAGAACAATCTAGATTTCTAGACGCTGATAAATCCCAATCTTTACACTCTTTTCTTGTAAATCCAATGAAATTGCGAATTCTATTTTCGGGGCCTCGAATAATCCCGCTTAGAAAAATAATCGTTTGAAAACGTCTGAAATAGGGGTTGTTAAAGGATTTGTTATAACGTAAAACATTGTTTTTTGAGACCTAAGTCCATTTACGGCTGAGTGAGCAGATTAAGATAAGTACATAGGGGTTAGGTTGACCTAAGCAGTAGTGACAGAAGATTTTACGACTCTTTAAATGTTGGTTTCTATTCAGGGTCAAATTAAATTAGCTAGAAAAACCCCACAAACGTGATAACTGTCGATATCTTAACATGAAAAAACAAAAAGAAATTAATTTTATGATATTTTGTGAGGTCGGCGGCCGCAGTTAGTGAAATATCAGGTTAAAACATCAGGTTTTTATTCGAGTAAACTTCACAGACGAGAGGCCCGGACTCTACACCAAAGCTGAGATGTTCGAAGATATCGCTATCCATCCCTTCTGCGGAGTTTTGCTAGCTAATTTAAATTGACCCTGTATTGTTGGTAGGCAGATCGACAGTGCTTTGAACACAGAGATTATTTGTAATGCGTTGACTTACTTGCAACTTGAAATAAAGTCTCATATTATGTCAGTAATTGTACAGGTATCCTGTCCTCAACGCCAAACTACGCACCGTAGGTAAAGCTTAATGGTAAGTATAATATATAGCATAGAGTTTCAGCTTCTTCTCTTCGTTTATGGCTAATTAGACTGTAGGCTTATAAACCACATACATTTTGCGTCAATAACTTTGTCACTCTGAAGTTAGGTTGCGAATGCGTGCTGGCATGCGCGCTACTGTTTTATAAGGCAGATTGACTACTGCGCAGTCATTTGTAGCTTACTTCAGAGTGGCAAAGTTATTTGACGCGAACTGTTCGTAGCTATTCTAAACAATTAGCCCGACCAGAGAGCAGATGCAAATACCACCAATAGCTAAATCATTACTAATCACACGAAACCTACACCAACTCTAAACGATATACGAGTACAACCAAACATAGCCAAACTTAACACACTGTACACAGACAACCACTCAGCACTCACCCAAATCCGTTGCAAAGCCATTACGCAATACTAGATCCCTAACTAAAACACACTCAAATCAAATACCGGACCAGTAGAATACATACATATAAGAGTATCTTAACATACCTTAACATATCCCTCTCTACCTAATAGACCTGGTATTCACATATTCCGGATTGCATCGTATCCCCTGAGAGTCACTCAACTCGGCTCGCGAAGGCGGTGCATGCTGGTTCATACTGGTTAATTCTGGATAGAACCGGATCCGATGAGGGATGTGATTTGTTAAAAGGCGGGATTTATTTGTAAGAGGGTTTATTTGAGTTGTATGGAGATTGGAACGGTGCGGGATTCGTTTTGATTAATTGGATGTCTACTAAGATTAAGTTTAATGAGAGCAATCGAATTACTATGGTGTAGAAAGTATTACTCTGTAAGATATTACTCTATTACTCTTTATGATATCCAGTAAACAATCGAACATATTTTCTTCCGCAGAATTTTTAAATAGCTACTCAGGAGCAGGCCCTCTTTTAATTTGATTGTGGGAATTATTCCAATATCTTCAACGATCTGCTATAAGTCCTTGGCAACTTAAGCTGCGTCCACAGATACGTTCATTTGTCTGTACTAAATCCCCGTTGCGATCTAAGAACGCCAGTTAGAACGCCTGTTTGTACGGCGTCTCGATACGGATACAGGGACATTGCGAGTCGGTTTTTCGCCAAGTTCAATTCTTACGATACGATACTACGTCCAGAGTTTTTGGATCGTGACGCCGATACGGAACGAATATACGGTACGGACAAAAAACATATCTGGACGCACCTATGGGAAACAGTGTCTGCTTTTACAATAACCGACCTGCATGCCAAAACTGGTGATTACAGCAATAGTCTCATATAATAACCAGCCAACAAAGATACACTTTGTGGATCGGCTAATCATTATTTACAATATAAACCACTAAACTGGAATCTTCTAATTGATCCAACGTTTTTATCTTAATTAACGTGAGAGAATAATGCCGGCCTATGAAGGAATCTATTTATTATTATATTAACCTTCAAGATAAAGGTTCTTTCAGTAATAAAGAAACAATGAAGATATCATTAGTCTTTATTGAAATGTTCCGTAGTTTATTATTATCTGTTACATTTATGTTGGTATCTCCAAAAATATTCAGAAAATGTTATTGAAATGGCATTTTCAGTAAGTAAGTACAGTTGGGTTAATTCTGAAAGATTTTCTTTATTATGGTAATTTCTGCTGCTAAGCAGTATTGCTTTCTTCCAGTAGTAGGTATTAGTTTTAGGTATTAAACCTTCAACTGTCATTAACGAGACACAATAGAACTTTAATTTGTTACAGCCTTCTAAAGGCCAATCGACAGATGATCGGTCAAACAGACACATTTGTACTCGTATATTATTGATTGTTTTTAGAGGAGCTTTTGACTAAGTAATAACAGCCGCACGGGTCGATCCAACAGGTTAAGCTACGCTTGCCGGGGTTGGTCAGTGGATGGGTGACCATTTTTGCATATCGAAACTCCTCCGTGCCTCGGAAAGCACGTTAAGTCGTTAGTCCCGTTGTCATTCGTGGATCTTTGACAGTTGTTACGGTTCATCAGAAGCCCGAAAGTCTCTCAACCAGTCTTACCAAGGGTAGGTATCTGTATTACCCAGTTACTGGGTTGTTGAGGTCAAAGGTCCTTACAAACCTGAAATCGCGAAAAAAAATCAGCTGTTTCCTACATTTATGTTTGGAAAATTCGTCAAAATGTATGGAATAGCAGAATTTTTTTTCGCGATTTCCGGTTTGGTACCATAGTAAAAGTTGTTCATAATGATGAGTAAAGTCACGTGGTTAAATATCGTTCACTAATTACCAGTCACCCTATATAGGTAGGTTTTGCTTGTGCAAGGAGATCAGAACAGAAAGTCGTTGATTCCCATAAAAACTCCCGAATGGATTTGACCAGTTTTGTTTTTCTTACGCATTAATGACTTGACTAATCAAAATCGTACAACAGTAGCTAAGAACTCAAGAAACGATGAATTCCCTCATCAATTTCTAAGCCATCTCCCGGGGACCAAGTCTTATAACTAAAGGTCCTCAAAGACGGTCAATATTCCGAACAAATCATAGTATTTGCTTTCTATCAACCGATAATCGATTCTAGGTGAAGTTAAACGGGGGATCTGAAGTGGGTTGTAAGTTCTATCTCTTGTTGGAATTTTCATTTAGTTTATGAATAGACAGTCTTAGTTTTTGTATTAGGAAGATGATCTTCAATCGTTGTGTTATTTTAGGCTTAATAGACTGTATGTTTGTCGACCATTTTCTATTTTATTAAGTACCTCCCTGGTACGTATTCATAGGCCTACATACCGACCGACCGTCGTGAAACCCCTGGCAACGTACAGGCAACTGAAGGAACACTGGTGGGTTTTAGTCAGTAAGAGTCTGATACGCCCTTCCGCTCCACCCAGAGCGGGAGAAGTTATAAATTGATGTTGTCCCACCCAAAAAAAAAGCCCAACATAGCACTGTCCTCTTATAATTAACACTGTCATTTGAAAACATTGTAAAAGCCCATTATTTTTAAAAGAGTAACCATACTGTTGAAGAAAAACAATTCACAAAATTGTCTAGCGCCATGCTTAATAAACGTCGCGTCGATAGTTTGCAATGCATCATCATGAATGAACAAAGATAACTGACATAGTAACACATAGTTGGGATGAATTTATCGTAAGAACAAACTTAGCATTGTACTTTGTTGAAAAACATGTCTCCAAATTACAGCTTTCTAGTACTAAGAGTCTCTGAGCTAAGCCGCGGACAGACAGACAGACGGACATGGTGAAGCTATAAGGGTTCCTTGTTGATTACGGAACCCTAAAAGTGTAATTAAAGAAAAACTAGTTTCTGTAGTTGAAAGCAATGAAGTAGTTTATTTCCCGAACCAGTTACCGCAAACTAATAAAACTACTTTTCAACCAATTTTGTGCGCATTTAACACCAATCGTAGTGAAAATAGATATGTTTATCCCTTGCACTACCAAATCCAATCTTCTCAATAAATTCTTCCATCAGAGCTATAAACTGGATGGCGCGTACCAATGTCATCTACAACCTGACAATCCAATTTCATCTCAACCTGCCGGTCTCAAGGGGTTTGCCCGATCGGAGGCAGAATCCGGAGTATTCAATGTCCGTACTTATCCTGTAGGTACCTAACGTAATACGAAGATTTCCGAAAATCCACGAAGTTCCACGAAGTATTACGAAGATTTGCGGATCCTATTTGGCAGCGACTGCCTTTTGTATGCCGTTTTGGGTGTAATATGTTTGACGTTTTGTTGCAAGTGGGACACCTATTTCGTGAACAGAAAAATGTCAAATAAAAATGGCTGTTTCATAATTATTTTCGTTTGTCAGAGAAAAGGTTTCACGGTTTTTCACGTATTAAACTATGATTATAATATTTAATTTAAACCAATACCTTAAAAAATATGAATTAAAAAATTAATTGATAATTTGTCGTATCTATTTTTACTTAACTATCAACTATACTCCATTTGAAATACGATTACACTTTTAAGTTAAAAGTGTAATCGTATTTCAAATCTTTAGCGGTTAAAAGTTTTAACTAAACATTTATTGCAGTCCGTACAACTTTTTTGACTTCATGACAAATGACAGCTGCAGTAAACAATTGGTATTGAAACCATTTTTTTTGCTTTTAAAATGCCATTCTTATGACTACGGTAAAGAAGTAAAAAAGGTTTCTTTAAATGTCTAATCCTATTTCAAATGGGGTATAAATATCCGAAGTGTCTAGTCGTCCGCTAAACGGATGAATAAAAAAATTAATTAGTCGTCCGACTATCGTACGAATAGATAAATTCATCCGTTTACCGTACGATTATTTAATATGTTATGCGTCCGTTTACCGGACGATTAATTTATATGTTATTCGTCCGTTTACCGGACGAATAGCAACAGCCATAAATATCTGAAAAGCACAGGAAAAAATCCTTCAGTATTTTTCTAATATACATAAACGTAGTACGCAAGTGTTATTTAATTAATAAACATTACATACTTACACACAAATATAACGAGACTATTATAGGTCACATGCTTTACCTGACAAAGTTCCGTTATCACGCACATTAGGTATAGTATTACAACACAAATTACAGCCCTTAACAGGTTGTTAGTGGAAACCTTCTAATAAATATTTATACAACACGGTTAATGAATAACCAGGGTAATGAACTTAAGCAAGGTTTTTTATTGAAACAGCTGAAGCTATGTTTATCATTTTTGGTGTAACAACTACGCATTCTATACATCAAACTAAGACTCCCGCGGACAAGCGCGACGCGACACCGGTAGAACAATTTCCGTGAAGTTTTCATAGAAATGTTCCACCAGAGTCGCGTTATTAAAACACTATTTAGCTGCACAAGAAGTAATTTTGATGCGTTTTTATCACAAAAAAACTTTAATTATGGAGCTGTTTGATCAACGATATCCCGTGCACGACTGAGTGCAGACTACGGGCCATCACGTAGTTTAATAGGATCAGGCGCTGTTACTAAGTCCCTTATCCGCTTTTAATACATCAATGGCTGGGAACGACTTTTAGTTTTGGCACAGTATAAATATGAACAGTACAGAAGTCAGAAACTACGTAGTAAACGTTCGTAACGGCACCTTCACACAGACGCGCTGATTGACGAGACCTAAACGATTGTTCGTTGTGCTGTCAGTTGCGGGTGCCGTGTCAAGAAAAGTGGACGCCGCGATCTTTTTAAAAATGGAGCATTGGTAATTATTTCAACAAGTAAGGCTAGTTTCTATACTGTCCATATTTATGTTGTGGTTTTGGTGTGAAAAATCGCTGTTTACGGTACCGCTCAAAGTAACGCACGGAAAACATTATGCATATGGCTGCATGCAATGGTACAGGGGTCGTGTGTACTTGTTTTCGTAAAAAATCATCAGGAAGTTTGACTTTTAATATAATCCATAACTAAATGGTTCCCAGATAAGATCCAATACAATGACGGCGTCATTTTACACCCTTTATTATGGTAGAGACAAAATAATTAAAAATAATGCAGGTAATTAATGCTATTATAGCCTCGTATTTGATTTTCTACGAGACTAAAAGAGCATTGTTAATTTGGCACCATTGCATCAATTCGCTTTTCAAATATGATGACTGGGCACTACACAATATTTTTTTCTAAAAACCGAGGAATTGAACAGATTTGGTTGTTGCACGAGCATTCTAAGTAAATATCTACACAAGCGCCCCTTTTCAACTGGAAATAAAATAAACACACTTGATTTTACTCTACATCCAGAGCAAAATAGCATTCCTACCGCAAAAAATCCTATTACTTACCACAGCATTTAATCCCATCGAGAGTCCTGTAAAACCGTAGTACCTCTTTCAAATGAAAACTTTCTTACTGTTGATTAAAAATAAAACGTTCCACTAAGGTAGCTTTGCACATGTCCTCTGTAAGGCTTCGTTCATGGCCTCGAGCGATGCGACTTGCGACGCGACTTGCGTCAAGCGACACGCACTCACTTGTATCCGTCTCGGTGACTCGTAGCATCAACTTCTTTCTTTTGTTTCCCCACAGTCGCTTACGCGTGTCGCTTGAGCGTGTAACTCATAGCCACGGATTAAAGTGATCTGTGTTCACAATTTATTTGCCAAACAAGCAAACAAACTCGAGTTTTCCACCTAGACAAACATCAGCTTTATGCATGTGTAAATAAAGTTGATTTTAGACCGACTAGTACTGTTCAAAAAGTCATAAAAATATGAAGTTGTAGCGCAAACTGAACCTACATTAGCATTACAGTCAGGGTTGCTAACTTTTTTTACAAGAAATTGTAAGTATAGTATATAGTGTGTGTGTGTAGTGTAGTGTATAGTGTAGTAAGTATTTATGGTCAAAGTTGGAAAATAAACAGTATCTCAGAAAAAAACTTACAAAAAATAAATACATCCAACTTCGAAAAAAATAACACTACTAAATTACAGTAGGTATTAAACTTTAATTTCGGAAGTCGGTGTCTTTGGTTTTGTATTTTCGTTTTTTGCCACCGACTTACGTTTTATTTAGGTATAACGTTGGCTATCAGTGAAAACAGTAAATTCATATACTTTATTTTTGTTGAAAAGTAAACAGTATTTTAGAGTGAAAAACAGTTTATGACTGTTTTTAACAGTATGGTTGGCAACCCTAATTATAGTTGTTTTTCTTAAAACTCGTGTTTGTTTACATGTTTAGCAAACGAATTGTGAACGCCGTATAGCTTTGCACATGTCCTCTGTATCTACGTTTTATCCCCTGCAATCCCCTGGGTGGCAAGCTCTCGAAGAAGATCGAATCTACTACGTAGAGGACAGATAGATTCCCCTGTTTATTCGTTCGCACAATGTGTATTATTTCCCTGATGTATCGTCGGTAGGTATTCTGCGAGCTAGTTCGGCTTGAATTTATTGAAGTGTAATAATCAGAGACAAAAGGTTTGTTGTTGACGGGGTCCGTAATGATCTGAGAGCCAATATGGAACGCAATAAAATCTATAGCATATCAGTTAAATTAAATAGATGCGTATGTTACATTTTACTATTCGGCTCATAAAGCGTTTGTTCTAAGTTTTGCTAAACATAAACCGTGTGAAGGAATGCATGTGAAAGGTAAATAAGTGCTTATAAACAATTGTATGCATATGAAAATAAAATATTAGTATTCTAACATAAATCGTTGAGCAAATGTACGAAATGATGCCGTTTAAAAGAGTTACACAATCGTAGAGATTGTAGGTAGTACATTCAAAGAAGCAGTTTTGTATGCAGGCATAAAATAATTATCCTTGCACTACACTGACAATATTAAGAGTAATATTGCCAGTTGAGCATAAATTGCCCAATTATGCACTACGTAAAAATGAAAATGAACGTAAGTACAATGAATTTCAATTCATTTTACGTCGAGTATGGTGCAAACTTTAATGTTGGATGAAACCGAATACAACTTAATAAGCATTTAGAGAAATCCATATAACGCCTGGCTAGACTGGTTATTTGAGCGTAACAATATACAATAAATAACCAGTCCAGATAAATATGCGCACGGGCAAGGCTGGCCCATGACAAATACGTGCACAACACAATATGAGTTTAATTAACCATTTCAACATGAAAAAGGAGTTGTTTCTAGCTGTCCACATATTCCACTTATTTATTTTCCTGCCTGTACATTCACAGCAGTACGCAAAATTTATTCGATTTCAATTTCTAATGCGATTTTTTGTCGCAGTATTAAGACTCGTGTAGACAAGCGCGACTTGTCGCGCGACGAGATGCACCGGCAATTGTTCTACCGTGAAGTTTTCTGAGAAATTGTTTTGTTAGAGTCGCGTCGCGCTGTCGCGTCGCGCTTGTCTGCACGACGCTTTACGCGAATGACAAATTCGTGGAATTTATTCCTTTTGTGTAACTGAACTTGTTAAAAGTCGACACTCAAAGGTGACACATCGTTTGTTTACAAAGACTTAGGAGCGTTTGTAAATGTAAACAGGCAGCGTTTTAATGTCAAGTGTATTGATATTAAATTTAATCTTGTGGTAAAGTGTTCTTATAATTATATCGTTCTTGTCAATTTTATTGTTTGACAAGATTAAGTAAAGTATTAGTATTGTTTTAATACATACTGCAGCAATACGATGCTAACTTTTAAGAGAGTCGTGAGTCGTGAGACTCGTGAGCCACCTTTGGCCATTTGAGCATGAACTAAACTTTTCTCCTGTGAGTTTTTTTTCATAATTTAAAATTATAATTTATATGCGACAATACAAACCCACATATTCTTCCCAAGGGGGTTGGTAGAAACTACAGAACGCCACCCGCTACGATCCTTAATACTCCTTTTGCCTCTTTTACGTTGCAGGAACTACACACCTGACCTATTTTATAATAATAATAATAAATTAAACAGCGTGTGAATTTTCTTTTAACAAGAAAGATTTTGCTGCTACTGTAAGTTAATAGCAGTCGCCTTTACGTTTTTTTCAACATCCTTTGATTCCGGTAGAATAGATAATATACATTACGGACGGGGGGGTATGTGTCTCTTTCGTTTTTATCAGCCATATTTTTATAACTACTGTGGGCGCTATGGGTAGTGTTGGTGTTGGTTATTGCGCGATAGAAAAACCGTTTGCAGTTCAGATCACATTATAATTTACTGTCAAATTAATCACACTAGCAATTCACGTACACGACACAAGTATTCGGAACGCACGACAGTTTCTAAACGCCTTCACTGCTTGACCGCCACCCATGAAGTCTGCCTAGCTGCAGCCGGTCTGAGCGTTAGGTATGTTGTAGACTCTGTCGAGCGCCGCTAGGCGGCGCTGGCGTCCTGATTAGTCAAGTAAGTAACGTATATCCGACATACATTATTATATAAAATATATTACAAAAGAAAGACAAATTTTAACACAGCGTTCAGTACGTCTAACCAAGGATATCCGAGCAAAAAAAAATGATTTTATTTTGAACAAAAATAATAAATGGCATTGGGTAACCAACATTTTTGGTGTATTTTCGTTAGCTGATTTATTTTTCTTGTAAGTATCTAATTCGTTTTTCTTACTATTTTTTTACCATTGTCCTTATTTTGGTGGTCTGAATGATTACTAAAAGTTTGTCCATCTATTTTAATGGGACCTTATATATCACAATTATTATCAAAGGATAAACTAAAAATGAGAATGATGATTTTTCCTAGTATCAGTTTCAATGTTTTAGTCTACTTTTCAGTCTTAAAACCTAGCAAAATATTTCAGGAAATAAGAGTAACTTTAATAAAGGATATAAAAGGAACGAAGTGTAGCAACTAAACCCCATCCCACGAGACAGGAGACATTTTATCTAAAATTTATTAGTCATTAAATTAACAAAGGATATTCGTTGGGAGCTATTCGTTGCGAACAACATTCTTTAGCAGCCATTTTATCGTTTAATTGTTTACTAGCGCGTTTGAAGTATTTATAGTGCAGTTAGTTTATGGTGATTTCGGTTTTCTGTTGTTTTGTGTAACAATGTGGTTACTTACAATCTCTAAACCACAAGATTCGCAAGAGAAAGAGCTTGGCTGACACTGTATCAAGATGTGCTTTTTTATCCATATTGATGAGTAAAATAGTTTGGAAAATCCAAAACTGCACGCCTCAGACAAGGGCGGATCCAGCCTTCGAGTCAGGGGGGGGTCACATAGTCGGGGTCCAGGCAGGACAAGCCCAATAAGTGGAGGACTAAGTCGGTCGGGGGCCCAGAGCGGCAAAACAAACTGAGGCCCCCCGGTCTTCTCAGTTTATGTGGATATTACTAGAAAATTTTGCAAAAAATTACAGCAAAAAAAAACAAGTATAACGTGCCTTTTTTATAAAATAGGCACGTTATACTTGTTTTTTTCCACCTACATGATCTCCCAAACCACAGGTTTTTTTTTGAGGGAGTTGTATTTTCATCTCCTCAATAGGCTATTTACGAAAAGAAGAATGTAAGGGAGCGAGCAACGCGAGCTCGAAATTTTTTGCACCTCGTCTCTGAATTCTCGGTTAGATTTCTATTGAACATCCTTACGGAAATAGGAGTTGCTTTGTCGACTGAACACGAACAAAACAATTTCTAAGAAAACTTCACGGATAACAATAGCCGGTGTCGCGTCGCGCTTGTCTGCACGAAGTTTTATGCAAAAAAGTTAGAGAATTAGAAGAATTTAGAATTCAAGAGCGAGCGAAGCGAGCTCGAAAATTTTATCACACCGCCTTGGTTAGGGAAAGTTTTGAAGTGATAACTTTATATGGGAGGGTAAACCTCTTCGTAACATGACGCGTTACGGCGCCAGTCTGTCTGGCTTCCCTTTTTCTCACGCAATTCTTTTGTCGACCTATGCAGAAAGTTCGAGAATGCAGAATGTAGTGAGCGAAGCGAGCTCGAAAATTTTCATCGTCAGCCTCCAACTCTAAACTGCTTCTTACTGAATATATTTTGACCATGTTTGGGATATTCTTAAGATTTAGGGGGTCGCCAGGACCGGGAGACCTGGGGCGGTTTGTCTTGACACTATTCTGGGGTATTATATTTCTACGTCTAGTTGCTAGCTTCAGATAAACCGGGCACTTATGAAACGTCAGAGGTTTAGCTTCAGATAATTTTCAGATAAACCTACATGGGCACTTATGAAACGTCAGAGGCTTAGGAGCAAGGTTTCATTAGGTAGGTAATTTCCTATGGAGAAGAGCCGGCAAAAAACTCCACGGCCCATCATCATAATTATAATAACAGCAACAGCACAAGTCTTATTATGCGTGTCGTTCGCGAATGTGTAGCAAACATATCCTACGCGGCAATATCATACAAAGTACCTATTTATTTGATAATATGTATCAATGAGATTAGAAAAAATGTCAGTGGTCGACCTTGACACAGCCCAGGGGGGGGTCATGAGTTCATGACCCCCATGACCCCCCCCCTGGATCCGCCACTGGCCTCAGAACACTCATTCATAAACGAAAAAGAAATTCAAAACATAGTGTCTAACAAAAATGAACAATTTATTTTATACTTTTCATGAAGTATGTTTTGACTGCTTGTTTACCCATCAATATTGGTAAAATTTATTTTGATGTTTACTGATATTTGTCGGTTGCTAGGCAACGGTAATGGGTTGAAGTTGCAAATATTTAGGTTAGTATTTTATTAATTATAATTAAACTACTTTGAATAAAAGATCCATTTTCAATAAGGTTCCTCCTATGGCTAAAACTAATGTATTAAAAAAAATTGACTCAATTAATTGATTTTATCGCAAGCTACAATGTTTTCAGGTTTTATACATTGACGGACAGGGTTTGTTTTTTCAACTATTTTGATGTTTTTTTTTTATTTCTGCTGATTTAAATCAATTGTTGTACAGTATTAATCTCCATTTAATCATCTATACAATGGTATATATTCTGTGTACTAGCAGGAGTGTAACAATAAAAGCAGTTGCAGAAATGGGACAAAAAAATTGTTTTCGATCGTAGAGCACTCTCTAATGCTTCGCATTATGTATGAGTCGTGCAAAAGCAGTCAAAACATACTTACATACTTCATGAAAAGTGTTTAAATAAATTGTAAATTTTTGTTAGAAACTATGTTTTTAATTTCTTTTTCGTTTATGAATGAGTGAGAGGCATGCACTTTTGAATTTTCCAAACTATTTATTATGTCTAGATAGAGCGTTGCGCTGCAAAAGAACTAAATCAAACAGGCCAACTTTGTTATGCTGGTGTACGTGACAGCTACGTTTTAAACTCGCGTCACGTCATTGTGCTGTCATGGTCCTTTTCTAGTGTGCGTGCATTTATTTTTTTCGAATAGTTCACAGATTTGAAGGTTTCAAAACATAATATTAATATCAAACATTAATCAAAAGCGACACTAATTCATAAAATCAAACACTATCAATTACCTATTTCTGTCAAACACACACACACAGACAGACGCTAATCCGAGGCGCCACAAACAAACCGGTCTTGCTATACAAACAACCAGACTATGGTCTACATTGCGACCGGTCGATTTTGCGACTCGCACGCAACTCGTTGCGTAACAGCCGTCTGATTGGTTGACGTGTCGTTAATGTGACACACGGTTCACCGGGGTGAGCGACATGACATTTTATTTTTCGTCCAATTTAAAGTTTATAAATAATAAGTTTAATTAGGTATTTGGTTTGGTTTACGAAGTCATCATCTCGTTTATTATAATAAAGGATACTGCTCATATGAGCTGGAAGTTTGATTGAATTACCTACCTACTTCGTAGCATAGCCATAGGCTGATTGCTACTTTACTGCTGACTGCTGGGGCACAAGCCTCCTGTCTGTGAGAGGGAGTGGGCCATAATCCACGACACGGGCCCAGTGTGGGTCAATAGATGTCACATGTCTTCGAATTTTTTCCTTCACCGTTTTGAGAACAGTGGTAGGTAATGAAATAATAAACACAAAGCAAAGCGCCTGTCGGGGTTCGAACCTACGTACTCGGATCGAAAGACGCGGCCGTTACCACTGGGCCCTACTTCGTAGAAAACATAGAAATTACGAATAATGCTGTCTTTTCGTAGAAATTGAAAGTTATATCTATTATTATTTCATTTAATTAAATAAATATTAATTAGCACTGAATATCTCCCTCATTTAGTCATTTACTCTCAAACGTCATAAAGTTTAATCTTCAGCTAACATTGAAATACTAAATTGTTTCTATTTCGTCCAAGAATATTTCTATTATCATTAAAAATGCGTTACCCCTGTTACACACATTCACAGACAAAACAATTGCTTCTAAAACCAAAGATAGCTGTAAAGGACGCCGAGCACAGCACCATGAAAAAACATAACATGTATGTAAATAGGTTAGAAATAAGGTAGAAATTAAGAAAATAGCAAAGTCAAATAATGTGTATGTTGCCCTGAGGTCAACTCTTACGTAGGCGCAACTAGCGGCGGGACCTCAGCGGAAATTTGATGTTTATTTTATTCTATTTTATGTTTTAATTAGGTTAATTAAGTTAGATTAGGTTCCAATTTGTATGTTTTTAAAGATAGTTTTGTAATTAGAATCTAATAAGAATGTCAAAAGCGAAATAAGTTACGTATTTGTCGAAAGTAGGAAATTACGTAAGTTGAAATTGAGGTTTTTTGTTTATGGTGATATCGTCACCAAATTAGTGTCAAACGACAGGGTTTAATTAGAAACGTTGTATTCCGTTTAGATTTTTAAGATCGGACCACAGGTTCCGAAGATATGAGCGTGTAAAGTAATCAAAATGTAGCAAACCTTAATTTTTAGTAGTCAATGTTCTAGAAACTTTTTTGTTTATTAAGTTATGGTAAAAGTAATTATGTCATTTAATTGGAGCACATGTAAGCTGAAAAATATGTAAAAACTGTAACGATCCGACCACGGGAACTAATTGAAACAGGGGTTCAAATGGGAATCTTGTAAGAAATTTTGAACATTAAAATGGTCTCAAAATCAGCGGTCTCTATAAGGTACCGAAATCGCTCTATAAAAGACGTGCGGGTCGAGCGGAACGTTACAGTCGGATCTCAGCGCTCGAACAAGAAACATCTCAACAAGGAACAAGAAAATAGAAGAAGTCTTGAAGCAAATAAGTCTTTTATTAGAAAGGTCCCTACAAATAAATATACAGTCCACTTCAGTCTGGTCCTTCGAGCGGCGGATAATCAGGAAAGAAGAACCCGCCACTTCAGTCTGGTCCATCGAGCGGCGGATATCAAGAACGAAGAACCCGCCACAGGATCCTGGTCCACGGAGCTGCAAGGAAAACGAAGAACCCTGCAGCAAGAGCGAAGAACGAGATTCGTCAGTCGTAACTGGTTTGAACCTGCCCACGACAGGTTTAAACTCGACCGGTTGGACTGGTCACCCAACCGATCGACCGACGCGTCAACCAGCGGGCAAACCGACGTGACGACTCGACGTGTCAAGATCGCCGAGCCGAAGTATCGTCACCCACCCGCCGTGTCAAGGTCACCGTGTCAAGCGTCACCGTGTCAAGCGTCACCGTGTCAAGGTCACCGTGTCAAGCGTCACCGTGTCAAGCGTCACCGTGTCAAGGTCACCGTGTCAAGCGTCACCGTGTCAAGCGTCACCGTGTCAAGGTCACCGTGTCAAGCGTCACCGTGCCAGCGTCACCGTGTCAAGCGTCACCGTGTCAAGCGTCACCGTGTGAAGGTCACCGTGTCAAGATCGCCGTGTTGACGTCACCGAACCGACGTCACCGGACCGACGTCACCGAACCGACGTCACCAAGCCGACGTCACCGAACGTGCCGACGAGTTGCCGAACCGAAGCCGTGCCGAGCCGTGCCGACCCGAACCGAAGAGGATCGACGCGCCGAGCCGGAAAGTTGCCGACCCGGAAGCCGAACCGACGTCACCGAAGCCGTGCCGACGAGTTGCCGAACCGAAGCCGTGCCGAGCCGTGCCGACCCGAACGAAGAGGATCGACGCGCCGAGCCGGAAAGTCGCCGACCCGGAAGCCGAGCCGAAGAATAGGAGCTGAAGCCGAAGCGTTGCCGAACCGAAGCCGTGCCGAGCCGTGCCGACCCGAACCGAAGGGGATCGACGCGCCGAGCCGGAAAGTCGACGACCGGAAGCCAAGCCGAAGAGTTGCCGAGCCGTAGCCGAACGGAAGAGGTGCGGTACCGAACGTGCCGACCCGAACCGAACGTGCCGAACCGAACGTGCCGACCCGAACCTGAGAAAAACGCAAAATTTGAAGATCGATCAAGATCCGAAGACACCTGCGATCAAGAAGATTTCCGAAGAAAAGGTGCCCAGGACTTAGAAGATGGTGGTCACAAGGAGCCAAGGGGATGCAGCGGACATGGAGGAACAGCGACGCATCCAGTTGCAGCAAGAGGCGCGACAAAGGGAAGCGGAGCTGATCGAGCGAGAGCGTCAGAGAAGACTCTCGTTGGACCCACCAGCGTCACCATTCTCCAAGCCAGCAGACACCAGCACAGCGGGACCATCGGGAATCCAAACGACAGCAACAGCAGTACAGCGAAGGTTAGGATCACCAACAAGATCGGTGAGGTCACAGCGGTCAACAACGAGCATCACTACGAGGCTACGATTGGTGGAACTGGAGGCAGCAGAGAAGCTAGCTGCCATCAGGAAGAGGGAGCTGGAACTGGAAGCGGACCTGGTCAAGAAGCGACTAGCCGTAGAAGTTTCAGTTATCAACGATGAAGATAGCATCCACGAAGAAGGACCCGCCCCTCCCCGTGAGGAACCACATCAGAAGGTGGACGAATGGCTGAGGACCAACCCCCTCAGTACACGGGGGGAGGAAGCACGGGCAGAAGAAGGAACCCGCGAAGAACAGAAGCAGCTGCGATTCGAGGTTCAACGTGGAAGATCGCCGACTCCAACGAGGAACAGGAACAGCATCGAGCACCTGGCAGCCACATTAGAGAAGATGGCCAGGCCCAGGCCTCGACACACGGACCTGCCGACTTTCTCAGGAGCGGCCAACGAGTGGTTGCCGTTCAAGGCAGCCTACAGAGATACGACCGGTATGTACCAAATTTCTGCAGCAGAGAACATCCAGCGGTTGAGGAGCTGCCTCAAGGGAGATGCAAGAGATGCTGTGGCCGCCCTTCTGCATACGGCCACCGATCCAGACATCGTGATGAAGACCCTCGAGCAGTGCTTCGGAAGACCGGAAGTCATCATCGACAAGGCGCTGGAAGACCTGAAGAAGCTGCCGAAACCTGGGACATCAGCGGCCGAACTCAACAGCTTCGCGATCAAGCTACAGAACATCATCTGCGTGCTGAAGACGATCGACCGAAGAGGATACCTATTCAACCCCCTGATGACAAGAGAAGTGTTGGAGAAGCTGAGCCCGCATCTACGATCCCGATGGTGCGACTACGCATACGATCAAGAAGGAACATCGGACCCGGAGATTGTCGTCATGTCTCGCTTCCTGATGCGCGAAGCGGACCGAGCCCTGAGGTACACGTACGCCCCAACTACGTGCGCCGCCAGTCAGAAGAAGGAGACTCGACCGACGATAATGCTGAAGAAGAAGGCAAGCGTATTCAACACGACTGCAGGTGCGGAAGAGCAACGGGATAGGTGTCCCAAATGTGAACAAGCTCACATGTTGGCGCAGTGCCCCAAGTATAAGGCACTTGCGATAGAAGACCGGTGGAAGTTCCTGAAGGAGAAGGGGATATGCTTCAAGTGCGCCCACAAGCAACACAGGCGCATGAGTTGCAGAGCGAAGCCATGCGGAGTGAACCAGTGCAGCCGACCACATCATGCGAGCCTCCATCAAGAGATGAAGAAGGAAGATCCGAAGCCTGCAGAACCAGCCAAGGAAGAAGCGGTCCTGTCGGTAGCAACCAAAGCTGCTGGATCCAGGTCAGTGCTGTTGAAGATGTGCCCTATCGTCGTGTCTGGACCACGGGGGGAGGCGAGGACATACGCCCTCCTGGATGAAGGAGCCACCATCACCCTCGTCGACAAGGACCTGGCGGAGAGCATCGGAGCAGAAGGACCATCGCAGCCACTTCATCTGAACGGGGTCAACATGTCGCAGCAAGAGATGGAGAGTCAACTGGTCAACGTCCAAGTCAGAGGACTGAAGAACGACGGCAGCTACAAGGTCAGAGCGAGGACAATGAAGAACCTTCGCCTGCATCAGCAGTCCATCCCAGATACGCTGCTACACTACGAGCACCTGAAGGACCTGACACCGGAGGAGGTGTGCTATGAAAAGGCGCGCCCCGGGCTTCTAGTGGGAACAGACCACTGGGAGTGCATCGTGTCCCGCGAGCTACGAGTCGGCGGGCCGAATCAGCCGGCCGCATCAAGGACACAACTAGGATGGGTGGTGCACGGAACAGCGCCACGTCATGCCATCTGTCAAGAAGGGAATGTGCTGCACGTCTACGAGCCCGACCGAACGACGGGAACGAGCAGCCAGGAACTCCACGACTTGGTCGAGGGCCACTTCAGGATCGACGCACTCGGCATACAAGGAAAGCCGAGGATCAAGGACGAAGATCTACGGGCCATCAAGATCGTCGGGAGTACAACAAAGAAGATTGACACCGGGTACGAGGTGGGACTGCCGTGGCGACGAGACGACGTCACCATGCCACCGAGCTACGGGCAAGCGTTCCGGAGACTTCGGAAGATTGAACAGAAGATGGATGCTGATGCAGACTTCGCCGGTGAGTACTCCAAGCAGATAAATAACCTGTTGGAGAAAGGATACGCGACGCCGTGCGACGGGTCTGAAGAGAAGAGCGCCATCTGCTGGTACCTGCCACACTTCGCGGTGCAGAACCCGAACAAGCCCGGCAAACACAGGCTGGTGTTCGACGCAGCGGCGAAGAGCAACGGCGTGTGCCTGAACGACGAGCTGCTGGAGGGACCCGATCTACTGCTATCACTGCCAGGAATCCTCTTTCGATTCCGGGAACAGGCAGTGGCGATCACGGCGGACGTGCAAGAGATGTTCCTGAGGATCAAGATACGGCCGGAAGATCAACCAGCACAGCAGTTCCTGTGGAGAGGCGACCAACGAGAGGGGCCTCCGAAGAAATTCAAGATGACAAGTATGATCTTCGGCGCTGCGAGCTCCCCGTACATGGCCCACCACGTCCGCAACTATAACGCCGACGTATACGGGCAGGAGTGTCCACGCGCCCTAGAAGCCATCAAGAGGAGTCATTACATGGATGACTTAGTGGCCAGCTACAAGGACACCGAAGAAGCATGGAAGGCGGTCGAAGAGACGAGAGCTGTACACGCGCACGCGGGATTCACGCTACGAGGATGGAGCTCCAACGATAGGACGGTGCTACGCGACGTGCCTCCGGAGCTACACGCCACCTCTCCCACACAACTGGGGGGAGAACAGCCCGAGAGCAAGATCTTGGGGCTGTACTGGAACGCGGAACGAGATGAGCTGGGATTCAACACGTCGATGAACAGAGTTCCAGCCGAAGTACGAGCAAGAACCCGCGCGCCGACAAAGCGTGAAGCACTCAGCGCTGTGATGTCTATATACGACCCGCTAGGACTGCTGAGCCACTACACTATACGATCGAAGATTATTTTGCAGAGTTTATGGAGACTTCAGATCACGTGGGACGAGCAGGTGCCAGAAGAAGAGAACGAGCTGTTCGCAACCTGGCTCGCCCGCCTGAACGAGCTCACCCATCTTCGATTGCCAAGATGCTACGTGAGGAAGAAGTACGAGCGCATCGACCTACACATCCTGTGCGACGCCAGCGAGCAAGCATACGCAACCGTCGCCTACTGGAGGGTGAAGAACACCGATGGGAGCGTGAACGTCGTGCTGGTAGCCGCCAAGGCCAAGGTAGCGCCTCGTCGGATCCAGACCATACCTCGTCTGGAACTACAAGCGGCCGTCATCGGAGCAAGACTGGCCGACACCATAAGAAAGGAGCATCGCATCGAGGTCAGTCAGACGACTTACTGGACTGACTCCACAACGGTGGTGCACTGGATTCACCACGACATGCGACGCTACACGCCGTTCGTCGCGCATCGCCTGGGAGAGATCGCCGAGCTGAGTAAGAAGGAAGAATGGCGTTGGCTGCCCACAGCCAGCAACGTTGCCGACGACGCTACCCGGCTTGTCGACACGCCCATCAACGAAGCAGATCGGTGGTTCCAGGGGCCGGATTTCCTGTACCTACCGGAAGAGCAGTGGCCCATGGCGACGACGAACGAGCAAGAGGACGAAGAGGTTCTCCACATTGCAGAGAAGACAGAACAAGACAGCTGGCTGCCGAACCCAGCCCGCTTCTCCAAGTACGAGATTTTGGTGAGGGCTACTGCCAGAGCCATCGCCTTCACCGACATCTGCAGGAAGAAAGCAACGACGATGGAACATCGCCATCTACAGCGCGCCGAGGCTGAGCTGATAAAGCAGGCGCAAGAAGACAGCTTCGGGGAAGATTTGAAGAAGATCCGGTCTGCTCGTCCAATCATGAAGACGAGTCGGTTGTATCGACTGGATCCAGTGCTGGAAGACGGTATCCTGAGGGTGCGGGGCCGGATCGAGGCCTCCTCCGCGCCAACCGAGACGAAGCGGCCAGTCATACTGGACGGCCGCCATCAGCTGACCAAGCTCCTAGTTCTGCGGGAGCACTGCGCTGCGGGTCACGCCAACAGGGAGCGCGTGACGAACGACCTACGGCAGCGGTACTGGGTCATCCACTTGCGACCCACGGTACGCGCCGTAGAGAAGAACTGCGCCTTCTGCCGAAGACGCCGAGCGACGCCGCAGCCGCCAGCTACAGGGGACCTGCCACACGCCCGCCTTGACCCGTTCCACCGCCCGTTTACCAACTGCGGGGTGGATTACTTTGGGCCGATGATGGTCAAGGTGGGGCGCCGCCGAGAGAAGAGGTGGGGTGCACTCTTTACGTGCCTCACTTCCCGCGCCGTGCACATCGAGCTCGTCGCATCACTCTCCACCGACTCAGCAATCATGGCGCTGAGACGTATGGCTGCGCGCAGAGGCTGGCCAAGACTAATGTATTCCGACAACGGGACCAACTTCCGCGGGGCTGATCAAGAGCTTCGCAACGCCTACACCGAGTGGCTGCCTGCCCTGAACGACGAGGGGCTACTGCATCGTATGGAGTGGCGCTTCATACCTCCTGGCGCGCCCAACCAAGGCGGCGCGTGGGAGCGGATGGTGCGCTCAGTGAAGACTGCTCTCAGCGTGACACTACGGGAGAAGGCGCCGGCAGAGGAAGTCCTGAGAACTCTACTGACAGAAGCCGAGTTCTCCATCAACGCAAGACCGCTGACCCACGTCAGCGTGAACCCCAGCGATCCCGAGGCCCTGACCCCCAACCACTTCCTATTGGGGTCATCAGATGGGCTGCCAACGACGGGACCCTGCGACGAGACGGACAGAAGAACCTGGCGAGCGAGTCAAGCGCTCGCTGATCACTTCTGGCGACGGTGGCTACGCGAGTACCTTCCCACTTTGGTACCTCGCGGCGAGCCACAGAACGACGTGCGACCGATGCAAGCTGGCGACGTGGTCCTCGTGGTCGACAACACGCTGCCCAGGAACACCTGGCCGATGGGAGTCGTCGAGCGGACACACTGCGGACCAGACGGCGGCATCAGGATCGTCGAGGTGCGCACCAGGACCGGCACCTTCCGACGCCCCGTGAGCAAGCTCGTCGTCGTGATGAAGAAAGAAGAGGCTACGCGAGCTGCGCCGGGGGGAGAAATGTAAAGGACGCCGAGCACAGCACCATGAAAAAACATAACATGTATGTAAATAGGTTAGAGATAAGGTAGAAATTAAGAAAATAGCAAAGTCAAATAATGTGTATGTTGCCCTGAGGTCAACTCTTACGTAGGCGCAACTAGCGGCGGGACCTCAGCGGAAATTTGATGTTTATTTTATTCTATTTTATGTTTTAATTAGGTTAATTAAGTTAGATTAGGTTCCAATTTGTATGTTTTTAAAGATAGTTTTGTAATTAGAATCTAATAAGAATGTCAAAAGCGAAATAAGTTACGTATTTGTCGAAAGTAGGAAATTACGTAAGTTGAAATTGAGGTTTTTTGTTTATGGTGATATCGTCACCAAATTAGTGTCAAACGACAGGGTTTAATTAGAAACGTTGTATTCCGTTTAGATTTTTAAGATCGGACCACAGGTTCCGAAGATATGAGCGTGTAAAGTAATCAAAATGTAGCAAACCTTAATTTTTAGTAGTCAATGTTCTAGAAACTTTTTTGTTTATTAAGTTATGGTAAAAGTAATTATGTCATTTAATTGGAGCACATGTAAGCTGAAAAATATGTAAAAACTGTAACGATCCGACCACGGGAACTAATTGAAACAGGGGTTCAAATGGGAATCTTGTAAGAAATTTTGAACATTAAAATGGTCTCAAAATCAGCGGTCTCTATAAGGTACCGAAATCGCTCTATAAAAGACGTGCGGGTCGAGCGGAACGTTACAGTCGGATCTCAGCGCTCGAACAAGAAACATCTCAACAAGGAACAAGAAAATAGAAGAAGTCTTGAAGCAAATAAGTCTTTTATTAGAAAGGTCCCTACAAATAAATATACAGTCCACTTCAATAGCATCATAATCTCATGACAATCTTAAAACGTCGCAAACGCATATAAATACGTGCAGAAACCGGTTCTACAAGTTGTACATGTGGCCGATGACTCTCACGCGCATGTTATTGCATAACGACCGGGTAATTGGCACGCCATGCTTGCCCGAGGCACATTGTTAGCTAGGCCAGAGAACACTGATTGAAGTACTCTTGGGTAGGTATGTGTAGTTGTGGTGGTAGTGAAGTGAAATGTTATTTGGTTTAGGAAACTGCTAGAAATTGTTTACTAACGGTTATGAGAAATCAATTTGTTCAAGTTATTTGAATGGTAGTGTGAAAGAAGAGCATTTCACTTTTTTATTTTTATATCATGTTTCATGAATTATTGCCAAATAAACGTTATTATTCATATCTTCTTGGCCAAACTAATTTAAAGTTTTGGTGAAGGTTCATCGTATATTAGAATTTATTGTTCCCAAATAAGCTGCAGTGAATTTTACTTCTGTTATAATAACATAAAATAAGTTACGTACGTGTCTATGTTTAGTGATTAACTCGTTACAAACTGTATGTAATAATGGCTCGTGGCTAAATAATAACAGCCGCACGGGTCGATCTTCGTCGATTAAGCTACGCTTGCCGTGGTCGGTACTTAGATGGGTGACCATCCATTACATATCGAGAGTTCGAGACCCCTCCGTGCCTCGGAAAGCACGTTAAGCTAGGCAGCTTGCCCGGCTGTCATTCGTAGATCTTTGACAGCTGACAACTAGTCTTACCAATGGTATCGTGTTATCTAGTAACTAGGTTGTGAAGGTCAGATAGGCAGTCGCTCCATGTGAAATACTGGTATTAAGTTGTCCGGTTAGACTGGAAGCTGACCCCAACATATTAGGGAAAAGGCTAGAACGATTGATTTTAAAACTTCCATTGTATGTATTCCAGAGCAGATCATCGCTAGGATACAAAATAAAAATTGCAGCTTATCAATTTCACATTCAACAAGTTCGCCAACAAGTCCTTCCCACAGTTCGTCCATCTTTTTATCCGTATGTCACTGACTTTGTCGCGTGCTCCCGCGCACGTGCGCTGCGTGACGGCGATAACTCGCTTCAACACTTTCTTTGTTTTAGCGTAAACGCACACAGAATACAAGATTGTTTGCTCAAAACATCGATAAGATTTGCCGATTTTGTAAATAGAAATCTGGTTTCGGGTATCGAAAGTTGTGATTGGTATTGAAGAATTACTTAGCATTAAGTTGTGAATATTCCATTGGGATGTAGAGTCCAAACCCACTGCAATGAAATAAATGTATTTTGATCTATTTCTAACTAATTTGTGTATTTTGTACCTTCGACTTTCGTGATAAGGAGTTTTGATGAAGGAGCTCGTGGCTAAGTAATAACAAGCCGCATGGGGCCATCCATCAGGTTAAGCTACGCTTGCCGGGGTTGGTCAGAGGATGGGTGACCATCTTTACATACCGAGACTCCTCCGTGCCTCGGAAAGCACGTTAAGCCGTTGGTCCCGGCTGTCATTTGTGGATCTTTGACAGTCGTTACGAGTCGTCAGAAGCCCGAAAGTCTGACACCAATCTTACCAAGGGGTATCGTATTACCCAGTTACTGGGTTGTGGAGGTCAGATAGGCAGTCGCTCCATGTAAAATACTGGTATTCAGCTGCATCCGGTTAGACTGGAAGCCGACCCCAAGATAGTTGGGAAAAAGGCTACGAAGATTGATTGTCTCATATTATTTAAACGCGAGTACTACCAATATTTAGAGTACTTTAGCCGAATTTGTAGGTTTGTTGGCCCGATCCAGGAATTTGTAGTAAAACATAGCGCCGCCTTAAATAGGTGGCTCTTCAATTTAGATATTTGAATTGAGGACCCTCAATTCAAACATCTAAATTGAGGAGCCACACACATAATTTAGGCAGAATGGAAAAAAAATTGTGATTAGTAGTTATAGACCGAATTTCACAAAATAAACTTATCATATTTATATAAAACTCTTTGAAGAAACATGTCCTCTAAACCTACATTTAACGCACGAACGTCTAATCGGGTGAATGCACCAATTATCGTCCAAGCACAGACCATTACTTCATTAATCAACTATCAAACAGCTTAGTTAACACATAAGTTATGCATTCATAACTCGGTTAAGTGAAATTTAAGTTATCGTGTCGATTGTTAAGCAGAGCGTGGTTTACGTAACTTCAAGGTTATGAGTGTCCATTGTGTCTACACGTGCTTTGAGACAATGCACATCAGCTGATTGTACCTAAATATTATTACATTCATGCGTAAGGAGAAATGCTTTTGTTATTTCTGTATACGTAGGTAGATAATCAACATTTGATCCACACTCTAATGAGTATTTGTAGGGCTATGAGTGATGACACGCAGGCCAGTGTAGATTAATCGCAAAGAACTCCACCATAAGCCTCATAAAAATAGACAATTAGTTAAAAATTCTTATGAATTTAATAAGTGAAGATATTTTGGTATTTATTGATCTATATATATATGAGCTCAGACCTAGTAAGTATAGGTTGACCGCTGAGCTCTCGCATCACGACACCACACCCCTCTTACACCGCGCTGGAACCGTCTCAGTGAAGCGATCGACCTATCGTAAATTTTTTTGTTTGTTTTTTTTTTTGTTTTTTTTTTATAATCTATGTGTGTGCCAAATTCCATCCAAATCCGTTTAGCCGTTTTGGCGTAATTGAGTAGCAAACATACAAACTTTCACACCTATAATATTAATAATATAGTAGAAATGGAATTAGTTGCCTATCTGATCTTTAACATCATGCATGGTAGATTTTACGTCAGAGTGGAGAAAATAATCTCCTAAACTGACTGAATTACAATCAACTCAGCCTATCGCAGTCCACTGCTGGACATACACCTCTCCCAGGCTGCGCCACAACACCCTGTCCTCCACCATCCGCATCCAGTCTGTCCCATCCTCCTTCTTAAGGTCCTCGGTCCATCTAGCTGGGGGGCGTCGCACACTACGCTTGCCGATACGCCGTCTCTACTCCTGCTCCACCGACCATCGGTCCTTCTGCAGACATGGCCAGTCCACTACCACTTTAGCTTGCTTACTCTGCAAGCTGTGTCGGTTACTCCAGTTTTTTACCGGATCTTTATATCTTATTTCATCCTCTCTAAGTTACAATAGTCTTCCAAAAATAAAAATAAAACTATACAATATCTACTTTACTTTTCAACAGGAAGAATTTCTATAAAATTATACGCTATGATAATATCTACAATCTGTGCAAAGCAATTATTCTTATGTAAACTGTGAAATGGTCAAAGATATTCGTTTCCCCATTCTTCTCACGTACCGACGGAGAAGTCTTAAAAAATGACCGAAAATTCCTCGCTTTTACTCTTGAATGTGTAATGAGAATGTTAAAAAAGGCTCTTTTGTACTTAAACTGAGTTTTTCTTTTAAAAGGACTTTATGAGGATTTTGGACCTCGGAAGGTGAAGTGGTTAAAGTTTTTGACTCCTGTTTTCCGAATCTTGACTAACTTTGAAAACTAATTTTATTCGGATTTTCTATAATACTTTTTAGGAACCCTGAATTAGGAGGATGTGGATCAGGGCTGGGCTGTTGGCAAAACAATCATTACATCTATACAAATCTTATTTTAAAATAAATAAAATTGAAGTGTCTCTTTGTAATATCAAGATAACAGATTTTTGCTAAATGCATTTGAAAGTGTATACGGTACTTATAACAAAAAAAAACTTTTTTTTTTGTCTCTGTCTGTTTGTATGTTCCGGCTAATCTCCGAAAAGGCTGAACCGATTTGGATGGGACTTTCACTGAAGTTTTTACCAGTGAAGGAGTAAAATAAGCTTTTATTTAAAAAAAATATTAGGGTCCACTCGGGTGAAGCCGCGGGCAACAGTACATAATATAACTAGAGAAACTATTTACCGAAACAATCTAAAAGAAATGAAAAACAAATTGGACCAGCAACAAAACTGTCGGACCAAAAACCAATTGTAAGCCTTTAGTGGAATTCGCAGCTTATGTTTTTAAACTGTTTTCGTTACATTTAGTATTTTGGCAACAGTGCCTGATGCTGCGAATAACGGAATGCATGGTTAACACATCTAGAAAAGAGACTTTGTTCTTTTCTTTAAAAATTGTGGCAATTTTTTTTTATTTTACATTATTTTGTTATTTAATTTTAAATAAATAAATAATTTTGTTCTGTTATGCTTTTTATTTGTAAAGATACGGACCTAACAACATTTATCTCAAACACCTTATTGACAGCAAGATAATATTGAATAGAATAATATTTTTTAAACCTTGTGTATCATAGACATTATTTTGTTTTTATTATTCTTCTCCCATGATTTTTATACGTAAAGAATTAGAACAGAGGTACATCACGATAGCTTTAGCCATGTGGCTAAATTAGCCACGTAGGAATGTACCAGTCTTTTTATTTTAATTTATTATATTTCATTTGTTTGTCTGGGCTTCTTTCCAATTATAAAATACTACGAAACAGTGGGTGGTAGGTAATAACATTAATCAAGTTACTTACTGTCTAGTGGGTACTTTTGACCGCTAACATGACCGTGGCGCCGAAAGTTTAGGTTTTGTGAGTACTGACCTGAAACAAAAGAATAAACAACATAAATAAAAAGTTCACGAAACACATTTTCAATATGCCTAGCCTTTTCTCAACCACCTCTAACCGGATGCAGCTGAATACCAGTATTTTACATGGAGCGGCTACCTATCTGACCTCCATAACCCAGTTACTGGGTAACACGATACCCCTCGGTAAGATAGGTTGTCAGACAATTAATAAACATAACACACATTTTATGATATTTATTCGTATTTGTCATGTTAAAAAATTATGTTGAAATGTTTACCTAGGTACAATTCGACTTTTTGTGATTACCAGGATCTTCAGATTAGACTACTTTTTATTTCCTTTATTAAATGATTCATGTAGATGAGTTATGGATTATGGATGCATGCTTAACAACATAATTATAACGAATACGAAATTATTTGCTAATCATTATAATAACCACTAATAGGCCTATTCTGTGAGTCCTATGTATCCCGAACATAGACGACTTTTTACGAAAAACAATTATATTTTTCACTATCATCAATTTTTTTCTACGTATATTGCATAATCAGCTTATTATGTTCCCACTGCTAGGACACAGGCCTCTGTAAAAGGGAGTGGGCTATAATCCACCTCGCGGGCCCAGTGCAGGTTGATGGATGTCACATGTCTTCGAATTTTCTGTGGCATGGCCGGTCTCCTCACGATGTTTTCCTTCACCGTTTTAAAAGCCGTGGTGATGAAATAAACATACAAAGTAAAGTGCTAGCTTAGATTTGAACCCACGACCTACAACTTGAAGAAGGGTTGATACCACTGGGCCACCACTGCCTACTGTTAGGTAGATTCAACATATTTATTTTATTTATTGTAGATTCTACAATAAATAAAATAAATTTCTTATCTAATTACTACTTCAGATAAATAAATAAAATCTGAAGTAGAAAAACAATGTCACATCAATATCACACATAATTTTCACATCAGAACGTCATATAGGGTGAAGGGACCTGTTGTCGGTCGCGTGCCACAGACTGATTACCGTAATTCCGCCATTTTGAGTGTAAGTGTGTATGTGTTACGGTTTCATTTGTCACATGGTGATATAAGTCACGTGATTGGCTCGCCAATTTGTCCTTATTTTACACGCGTTTCGCATGCGAACCTGGGATTGGTTTTTAATGGGTAATTGAAAATGCGGTTTTTATTGAATTAGAGTGGATTAAAGAGGTGACTACTTACTTGGAATTATTCAATCAGGAATTCTTCTTCTGTCGTAATGACACGAGGTCGTGTCGTGGTAAAAACTAAATCGACTATATTTTATGCCTTTCTTGTCTAATAAAACCAGATCTTATGAATACAGGATTGGCAACAGTCGATTCAATATAAAAATAACATGATATTCTTCATGATACTACGTCAAAACAAGTATGTCATACTTCAAGATAGTCATCAATCCGTTTAAAACGCCTATTTAATTACAAAATCCCTTTGTTAACTCTGTTGATCAGGTAAACAGCCTTAAACATCTACTAACAGACGACTATTCAACTAAATAAACGTCAATTAATTAGTCTGTTCAAAAGGAATTATGACGAGCATTTGTTAAACACAAAATGTATGCCGTTAACGAAATGTATAATGACTTTAATGGATTAATAATGGGTATTTGTCAAAAGTAAATTGAAGGAAGGTAGGTATTGCAATCACAGTTTATAGGCAGTTTGTAATTTGATTTATTTTCAAGCTTAAAATGGCTAAGGCCGGCCGTCAGAGTTCGTTCACACAATTTGTTTCTAATTATATTTTTTCTTCTTTATTATTAAAGTTTTTATCATCGATTACAATCTAGCTTATTATTAGACTAGTAAATAATTTTAATCCAGTTGTTGTTTTTTTTTAAAGAAACACCAAGAAAGAATAAAAATACATTATAAATCTTCAAAATTAAGTATATTTTATACATTCTTAGAGTCTGATAAGATGAAAATAGTGTCGTCATGTATTAGCCAAATAATGGTCACTGTTTAATTAAAAATATAACAACATGATGAATTTTGTTGTGTATAAAAATAGTTCCTCAATTTCTAAGAACGTCTGGTCTAAATAAAGACCCAATTAGTCAATAAACCCACTCTTGACCTTGCTACTCGAAATATGAATTTGAAAATAAGCTTAATTAAAGTTTGTGTATAATATTTATTTGTGTGTAGTTTCCACGATATCATGAACGGTTTTTCAGCACGTAGCCCACGATTCAGTATTATAATAAGTCTTCATAATAAATATGTTTGTGTTGTATCACTTAGAAATTGCATAATTATTTTAACCATTCATAGTAGTGGCACATTTATTCCGTGGTATGCGGTGCTAACGTATCAGAAATTGTTACACTAACTTTAGATTTCAGTAAAACATTATTTTAAAATTGTAACGGTGTAAGCAATTGTTGGTTGGCCATTAAAGAAAAATAAATAAATAAGACCCGACTGCGGCGGAGCCCAAATGGAGGGTCATGTTTTTTTAACAACTTTTAATAATACTCACTTTTAATCAAGACAAAATCGTGTATAATTCGGTACCAGAAATCAATAAAAACAATTGCTAAGTCGCTTAGGATAGCCCATTATCAACAACAACGAGGTCGCATAAGGTCGACGCGAGTTTATCGGCTGACAACCACCCTTTTCACCGTATCAACGGAAGGTGATAAATCCAGTTCTGCGTACATTAACTGCTTGTAAAATGGCCGCCAAGCAACATATATTGTGAAGAAAAAGTATTGTTTTAGAACCTAGTTTGTTTCTATGCATGCAACAAATAAATGCTGGTATATTGTGTGAAGGTAGTTTTATAATTAGCTAACGTGTGTATCCTTGTAGGAGGAATGTTTTTCTATTATATTTCGTTCTTGGGTATTCTGTAAATATGTCACCATGGAAACTTAGGTGAAGTGAGTTGCCATTCAGTGGAATGCAGCGAGGTGCCAGAGTACTGTCAATAGTGTTAACCCCTACATCCAGTGGGTTTTATTTTCGGTTGTAGTGTTTATCACTATTGACAGTACTCTGGCACCTCACTGCCAGTAGTTGCACTACTTGCTCTGCCGGCGACTAAGGGAAAACTATGTCCCTCTTACTGTGATATATTAATTATGTCAAACGTAAACCTCGAATTTATGGTAAAAGTGAAGTTTATAATGGTAATAAAGAGGTATATGTATATGTTTAGAAGTAAGTACGTAGATGACTTTAAGAAGAGCAACAGTGACATCATCAATAATTTGGAAAACAACAAGAAGACTTCTTTTTCAATTTCCATTAATACCTACCAAAATGTATTAAAATTCCCAACTTAATGCCAAAGAAAATCATAAAGTACTGAAAACAAAGAACTGACATATTAATTGCAGTTCCGTTGCAGCACGTCTATGTCATAATTTCAGGAAGAATGGAGGCAGTGGAGCAGAGTAGGTACCTATCTTCTAAATTATACATGGTTTCCTGATATGAAAGACAGTGGTTTATATCGAATTCCAAGTATTCTTATTACATTTGAAATTAAGATACTTCCTGGCCTCGTTTATAAGGCGATGATATTTTACTGCACCTACATCATACTTCCTTTAATTTTACTGCATCTTTTAAGTTCTTCTTAAGAAACATACAGACAACAGAATCAGCCTATAATATTCGCACTGCTGGGACATAGGCCTCCTCGAGAGGAAGTGGGCTGTAAACTACCACACGGGCCCAGTGCGGGTTAGTAGATGTCATATGTCTTCGAATTTTTTGTTCTAGGACCATATTCCTGGAATGTCTCAAATAAATTGGGATATGGGCAGGATGATAGTGGGATCAACATGGTGGGACAAAGCAGGCGGTCCACTTGATAGTAGTGACGCCTATACATGCTGATATCTGCTATCAGAGGTATCGCATGTGTGTTGTCATGATAAGATATAAGACAAAGCTCTCATAGCCGACATCGTCTGTATTGACTGCATAGCCTTATCAATGGACATGTCAGCAACGTTTCATTTGCCTGTATTGACAATGGCAGACATACTCGTCAAACCGGTACCCTAATTACGTAATACACAATCAATTTGTTTTGAAACAGATTACTGATCCATTGCTTCATAAGTTCGAAATTTAATTCTGCTCTGCAACGTAATTATCGCATTGAATGTTGTTGAACTGTCAAAATGAAACAAATGATCGCTATCGCATTGCTTCTGCAAGATAGGTAATAGCCCTGCGGAACGTAGCTATCGTTGCTTGGCGACAGAAATTGGTGTAACAATATTGTCGTTATAATCATGTTTGATAACACGATCTTCATTTGTTTTTATTATCAGTCACTTGCAGTTCCATTGTCTTATTATTGTTACCTTCGATCTTTTGTATATTTTGTTATGATGTTGACAATACAATGTGTGACTTCCGCTTATAATAATATACATACATGTGGCAATGGTTAAAAGTGACATATGATGCAATTACTCTGTGACTCCTAAATACAAATAAAATAATAGGAAGAACTTTGTTTTGACTACCTCGTTGGTCTAGTGGTCGCAAGCGCTACTGCTGAGCATGAGGGTCCTGGGTTCATTTCCCAGGTCGGGCAACCCTCCGGGGATTACAAACGTGATGTTATGTTACTTTATTTTAAGTTAGAAAATTACTCGTTACATAAAACATTTTAACTTTCTCTCTTAAGTTGGCAACGAATCGGGAAACTTTTTGGAGTTGACAGACTAGTATCCAGTTTCTATATAATATAAAAATCCATTGCCGCGCAAAAACTCAAAAATGGCTCGACCGATTTGAATATTTTTTTTTGTTTTGTTTGCCTTAATACTGGGGTGGTTTAAAAGAAAAAAACAAATTAGAAAAAACCTAAACGAACAGCAAAAAAATCGAAAATGTCGTAATTTTGTCTTACGTGGTACGAAGTTCACGACTTCACGAGGTCATCTAGTAAATCAATAAAATAAATGTGAAGAAAAATTAACCCTATCAGGGTTAATTTGTTGTTCCTAAGTAGATACAGCTCTAAGTTCTCTTGTACTTGGTTTTTTGTTTCTACTTTCTGAATATCTGTAAAGTCACAGATAGTCGTCTAATTGTAAGATGATGCCACAAAATTACCACTTCATCACACATTGTGTAATTACGTAACAAGAATTTGGTGATTAGTAATCCTTCCCACTGTTAATGACCTTCCCTCTATTCTCAGAAAATGATGACAGAATTAATTCATCCAATCAACAAGATCTAGCTACTTCCAAGCGGAACAGTTGACAGCAAAAAGAAAACAAATGGCATTAAATTAGTCACCAGTACGACAGAATAGTCCCTACAGAAGGTCAACTCCAAACACTGAGCGAAAACGCACGTACTCTTTAGACACGCTTCACATACAGCAAGTGCAAGCGCAGGCGCGACTGGTATATACGTATTTGTTTGGGGGAAACGATCAATTTCTATTGTAGTAATATTGCCAGGGGAGCAGTGGGGGCCCAGTGGTAGCGACCGCGACTTACGAGTTGAAGGTCGTAGGTTCAAACCCAGGCAGGCGCTTTACTTTGTGTAAATTATTTCATCACTACTGCCCTCAAAACGTTGACGGAGAACATTGTGAGGAAACCAGCATGCGCTAGGACCAAAAATTCGAAGACATGTACGAATGTGCGATCTACCAAACTGCTCTGGGCCCGCGTGGTGAATTCCAATTACGGTGTATCCCAGCAATGAGAACATTATAGGCTGATTATGCTAATATTGTCAATTGCATTTGGTAGACAATGAATTTGCGCATCAATGTGTATCAAACTATCAATCACGTAAAAATTGACAATTGCAATTGATAATTTCAAGGACCCTTTAGAGATCGTCGTACGTACTTGTCTACGTTTACGTGCGCCTGTTTTCGTAAGTTGTATGGAGTCGAACTTCTGAAACATTCTGTGATACTAGCCATAAGAACATCGAATCATGCGCAGCTGTCGGGTGATTGTTTAAACTTGTTAAGGGGTAGAGGTTAATCACGTCTTTCCTGTACGAAATGGTATTGTTATACTGTGTCTTCTTTGTTAAAATACACTTGCCGTTATTAAGAAGTCTAGTATATTTTTTTAGGCTGTTCTATTTCAGATGAATGTATCTTCTACTTGTTTGAAATAACTGACTAGATACTTATATGGTTAGGAAGACATAGAATTCAGAGATGACGGCTATTAGAGTTGTAAGGAAAACACATGCTGCGTTACCTGAAATTGGGCATAACGATGACGATGAGAACTACGGGTGACCACTGAAAATCAGCGTCATGCTGAGTGGAAGCCATCTTGTCACAGTCATGACGTCCAACTGCCGACTATTTTTGTTTTATGCTCGTGAGTTCATTATGTTCTATTATATCTATTTTATTTTCTGATTACTCTTGTCTATTTCTATGCACGTGTTTCTGTGAAAAATAAACCTATTTTTCTTTTTTTCTTTCAGTCTTACTCCTTAAGTGGTTCCATATTATTACATGCTACTAGAAGCAGTTGATTTGAGTCAATGAGTCAACGTAGATATAAGCTATAGTAGAACGTACGATATATATCTATAACTAAGCTACCACCAATGATCCTAGGTATCTATACGAGCACTTGATCATGACATGGCAAAATACTAGTTAGTCACCAAGGTGGAAGCGGGGCTGTACTGCCCAAGATTCACCAGACATGTCTTCGTCTGCCTAGCCTTTTCACAAGTTGAGGTCGGCTTCCAGTCTAACCGAATGCAGCGGATTATCAGTATTTTATATCCCAGTTATTAGGTAATATGATACCCCTTGGTAAGACTAGTTGTCAGACTTTCGGGCTTCTGACGATCCGCAACGACTGTCAAATATCTACAAATTACCGCCGGGACCAACGGATTAACGTGCTTTCACTGCTTTCCGAGGCACGGAGGGGTCTTGGTATGTAAAGATGGTCGTCCACGGCAAGCGAAGTTTAACCTTATCGATCTACCCGTGCGGCTGTTATTACCTAGCCATAAGCCCCACCACCACCACCATCAGACAAATGTATATATCTATTGCATCTTGGACTGACCCCGAAGTGAAGTCATGCCACAATAGGCTCGCGATAACTCAATTTGTTAATATCTATATCTTTCTATAACATAATTCATGAATTCATGTTCATAAACTCCTAATTTGCTCAGAAATCAAATCCTTTCTCACTCATACATTATGTATTCTATCTTTATTAAAGGATAGAACATTCAAATTCTCACGAAAATAGATGGCGAAATCAAAATTAACATATAAATCACTTGCGAGCTACTTGCGAGAAAGTGGTTCATCACGTCAAGCAAATGTGACAAAATGAGTTGTGACAAATGTGACACAAATTACGCCCAATGTCACATTATGTCAAGAAATGGGGGTTTTAATGTTGATGAGCTTTCTACAATGTATTATGGAATGTTCCCACGGATTGGGGGAAATTAGGCACAGTCAAATAGGTACGTAAAGGTAGGTACTGTAGGTTTTACTTTTCATAGAGTTGAACGGAGATTTTGTAGAGCAATCCTACCAGCACGCGTAGCATGACAACCATAGAAACGGATTTTCTACGGGTTTTGTAGACGGAAGAGTAGACAGAATGATAGATTGTGATTGTTTATGTCATTTTGTCTATTCTGCCGTCGACAAAACGCGTTTCTATTGTGACGTGCAAGGCATATGGAGGAAATTAGGGATAGCCCAAAGTCACCCTGTTGTTAGATTTTTCTACTGGTCATGATTTTTCTTGTTCTGTGGTACCTAGGTTCTTACAGCATGGGGTGCAATCATGATTTTGGTAATCCTTGAGACAAGAAACAACCGTATAAATATTTGTTAATAATTATTTAAGTTCTGTGACTTTTAGGGCAGAAAGAAAAGCTCCATGCAGCTAGCACATAATAAAGCTCATTAAGTTAATGGGGACATGCCTGGACAGACGACTTAAGACAGATTGACTTGGTGAAGAATAATAAAGAGACCAGGGGAGATAATGTATATTATAGCTACGTCTGTGATGGGCTTTATTCTAGAAATACTTCAGTTCCCATTAACTTAAGTGTGGGAAAGAGATGAAGCTCTACAGGACGTATAGCTCCATCTCTTACCCCCACTGAAGTAAGATTAAAATAATACTGCTTTAAAGGTGGTGGTAGGCCCCCTGACCCCAAATAATGGGAAAATGGAAGGACAACGAAGAAGAAGTTAATGGGAACTGAAGTGGGGACATTATAGCAAGACCTACTATGATATACTTTCCATTTGCCATCTTCGAGTGACCTCAGATGGAGCTATTTAAAACGCTATTTTTTGTTTATCGTTAGCTTCTTTCACTATGGTATCAATGCTGAAAGGGAACAGCTGATTGTTTTTTCGCGATTTCAGCGTTGGTCCCATAGTGAAAGAAGTTCATAATGATGAGAACAAAGACCCCTTAAGAGGTTTAGTATAAACAAAAAATAACCTTGTATATTCTAGTACGCACCAAAAACTACGAAAAAAAAAGCAGAAGCAATTTATATTAATTCATATTATTATAACTACGTCTATGACGGGCTTAAGCCTAAACTCAGAAGCATCTTTAATATACCGAGTAGATTAAGGTCTTAAAGATCTCGGAGGAGCTCGTGGCTAAGTAATAACAAGCCGCACAGGTCGATCCATCAGGTTAAGCTACGCTTGCCGGGGTTGGTCAGTGGATGGGTGACCATCTTTACATACCGAGACTCCTCCGTGCCTCGGAAAGCACGTTAAGCCGTTGGTCCCGGCTGTCATTTGTGGATCTTTGACAGTCGTTACGAGTCGTCAGAAGCCTGAAAGTCTGACACCAGTCTTACCAAGGGGTATCGTATTACCCAGTTACTGGGTTGTGGAGGTCAGATAGGCAGTCACTCCATGTAAAATACTGATATTCAGCTGCATCCGGTTAGACTGGAAGCCGACCCCAAGATAGTTGGGAAAAGGCTAGGAAGATTGAAGATTGATTAAGGTCTTAAAGACGAGTAAATAAATGATAATAGATTATGTAAATTATTTCTCTGACATTATGTGCACAAAGTTATTATCCTTTCGTCACTACAGCGGAATCGGGGCCGACAAAGGACTCCCTAGGTCAGTTCGAGGGCGACGGGTCATATGCGTAGACCGTTTATCAGTTACATTGATCAATACTACTCGCTAGACAGACACTTTAGTTAAATATAGTAAAATAATACTGTTTATTTGAGTTCCACATAGAGTATATCCTCTTCTTTAGTCATAAAAAAAAAAATCTTCAATTAATTATGAATTAACTGTCTTTGGGAAGTCTGGAACAACGTCTTTATATTTTTGGATTACGCGTTGGTAGCTGCACCACAGTATTTTTCATCGTTTTCCTTTGTAAATTGTAAACTTATATAGTTCCAAATAAACTTTATTTTTATTTTTAGTTACTTGTGAAATGGCTCGAAACCACAAGCATGAAGATTTTTTCGCCATGCTGTGCTCTGTGCTGTAGGACGGAGTCTGGGTGTTTCACGAGCCGACTAAATATCTACACATTCACATGAATAAATAGTAATTTTATCAAATCGTCAAGCTCACGAATCGTGAAAATAATTAATAAGTACTTCCAAAAATATAGGGGTTTATTTATAAACGTTGATTAAAGTTAAGCAAAGATATAGTCATTGAAGTTAAGTAGTGATTAACGTCTGCAGTGCTTAACCATACATTATTGACGTTTTTAAACGTCTCTTATCTTTAAACAACGGATATTAATAAACACCATAGTGTGAAATCGTCATGACGTATGAATGTGTAAACAGACTGTATTTCCTTATCATCGCCGTTATCTCGAAGGTACCCTAAGTTTTAATGTCAGTTGTACTTTATAAAATGACAAGGTCTATGTGACAGTTATTTAGTTCCAACGGACCACATCATTGAAACTGAACGCGATTAGCACTTCTAAACCGCGTTTAAGAGCTGTCAGGGTCAATAATCCATAACAATTTTGACACTGACAGCTCTTGAACACGGTTTAGATATGCTGAACAGTGAACGCGTTTAGTTACATTGATTACATTCGTCCTTAGTGAAGTTTAATTGACTGGGAAATACCTTTTACCCACGACTTCGCCCGTATGGATGTCGGAAAATATCCCACGGGAACGTAAGTACCCTATATATTAATCCAGGTTATAAACTATAATAATTTGTTTGCCAAACATCGAAATCGGTTCAGCCGTTTTTACGCCAATCCGGAGCATACATCCAGAGAAACAGACAACAGACAAAAATTCTAAAAACTGAGTATATTTTCAGCATCAGAATCGTTCCCACACCTCGAAGCAATTACTTTTTTTCAAAAATATTGAAGGAATTTTTTTTCTTCGTTATTATTTTATTATAATTATTATATTAGGTATCATGTATATTATATGATTGGTTTTAAAAATGGGAACGCAACTACGGGGTCGTCCAACAGTTTCAGTATTCTTAATTCAAGACAGCAGGCCAACATTCTTGAATCCGATGGACCAACATCGTGTCACGTTTGACATAATTAAAACAGATTCGAGTCCAACAAAGGACTTACAAGGTCGGGCCTAGGACACGAGGTCACAAGGACATACCGTTTTTAGCAGGGTACCGCATAAAAATATTCCGTATATTTATACAGAAAATATTAAAACTGGGATCCGTTTGCATCTTGCGTATAAACATGAGGTGTTTTCAATCCAATAAATGTTCTAAAGGAATCATGCATTATTAACTTGATTTAATTTTGTCAAACGGTAATCGTAAATGTGTTTGTATCGCATAAAATGAATAACGAGTTTGTAAATAATTATACAAAGAATGAATGACCTATCAGGCCTGCAGTAACACTCAATTTGGGAAAGAAAATATTGAGCATAGCAATTACATTACTGCTAGAATTTTACAAAGCTTAACACGTTAAGTGCCGAGAGCCCTCCTGGAGGGTTCACCTAGTCGCATATGGGATGCTGGGAGCCCGCTCGGAGGGCTCATTTTAAATGTAGGTTTTTCTTAGCGAGTCAGCATTGCCATTCAACGTGGCAACGCTGCCAGCCTTTTGGGCACTTTTCCCACTGCCAGCGATGCAGACGAATTTTAGATGCCCAATGAGCTCTTCCATTATCTTTTTTTTTTCTTTTGTATACTCGTACATAATTTTAATATTTTAGTGTTAGATAATATTATATTTAATGTGAAATAATGAAATAAATCGGAAGTTTATTTTCTTGTCACATTGGTTTGTCTACAACAAATTGTCCTGTTCAAAAGACGACGGATATTGACGATTGACTTGTTGCGAACCCGGACACGACGTGTTGCCACGACAAGCGCCGAACGCATAGCAACGCACAAGTAATTGCACTTATCTTCTCAACGTTCGGCGCTTGTCGTGGCAACACGTCGTGTCCGGGTTAGCAACAAGTCATTCGTCATCCTGAAGATGCCTCGTTGAGAGGTGAAACACGTGTCGATATATTACAGGGTTCTTTATGAGTCTTTAAGAACAGTTAAGCGGATTAGGTTACTAATGTAAATATACGTCGTCTATTGTATTTTATAATGGATTTCCGCAAAGTCACGCCTGAGGCAATTCTATCTTAAATAGTCCTGTTACTATAGACAACAAAAAATAAGGTAACTGTTTTCGCTAACTTGACGTAGTAGTGTTGACATAGTTTGAAACAAAATGGAAGCGAAGGACGCTCAAGGTTAATGTAAGGACAGAAGGTCACTAAAGACCGACGGCTTTGTTTGGGTTCCGCATATGTTGAGTCTAAATGAAACGTTAACACGTCATTCATTTGATTATGTTTTGCATAATTTTATTTTGTGGAGTTTATGTGCGTATTTCAGGCTTAAATTTTTTATTTTATAATAATAGACATCTTAAACAGGCCTGTAGCTGTTGTTATTATAAATATAACTAAATAATAAACAAAAATAAAAATAATAATATAACTGTGAATCAATCAATCTACGTAGCCTTTTCCCAACTATGGTGGGATCGATTTCCAGTCTAACTGGATGCAGCTTAATACCAGTATTTTACATGGAGTAACTGCCTATCTGACCTCCTCAACCCAGTAACTAGGTAATACGATACCCCGTAAGACTGGTTGTCACACTTTTGGGCTTCTAACGACTCGTAACGACTGTCAAATATCCACGAATGACAGCCGGGGCTTAACGTCCTTTCCGAGACACAGAGGAGTCTTGGTCTATTTAAAGATACCTATCCACGGACCAACCCCGGCAAGCGTAGCTTAAAGTAATGGATCAACCCGTGCGGCTGTTATAATTATATTAGCCACGAACCCATGATTATTATCTGATAATGGCCACCATGAAGTCTAACTTTAATATGAAGTTTAGCAGACCACAGTTATTTATCCTTTACTGAGAGAGACCATGCTGTTATCCACGTCGAAAAACAAAGCACTGCCGAATACCAAAACTGATTTCAAAATGCACGTTTGAGAAAATCGAAAGCACGGAACCATTGAGAGCGCAAAAGCCTCGTATCTCATCGATGTCGTGTTTTGAATGGCCGAATAACTACGAACGGCCCAAAGTCCATTGTTTAGATCTTGATTTATATTCAAATGACGCCACTTCGCTAGAAATAATAAGGTTTTGTTTTAGATTTTTGGAAATAACTTGAGGAAGGAAATAGGATTACGTTGACATGTGAAATCATTAAGGCCTAGGCCGCACTGTGAATTTTATTCGTGCGGTTTACCTATATTCAGTGTACAGCAATGTAAGCGCAAATTTTAAATCGCCAGTGCTTGTAGATAGATACATAAGATACCATGTGTTACGGAATTGCGATAAAAATTTCGCGTGATTTTTAATCGCAATGCGGGCTGGGCCTAATTCTGGGAACATGAATTAATTTTCAACGTGAATTGGCAACATCTGCAATACATGCGCTACCTTATACTTGACGTACTCGCGAGCCCCCAAGATGTTCTTTAAATATGCCTCGTGGTAAAGAGCACCTTCATACATTAAGAATTCTTTTGAAAACTGCGGTGATTATTAAGATACTGCCAGGGACCGTTCATTTGAAGGTCCAAGAGGGAACTGTCGAGCATGAATGAGCCTTTTTCAGGTACTCAGTCTCAGCAATGGTCGCTAGCAACTTGATCAGGTAACTTATGTTTTTGGGTGACTACAAACAGGAGGCCTTCTGATGGTATGCAGTCACCGCTGGCTATAGAGATCTGCCATACAAGAGGCGTTGGTACATACTGCGTTCCTATTCCAGAAACAAAGCTGAAATAGGGCCTGCCAATGACGAACAATCAACCAATTACATAAATACCTCTCCACACACATAGAATCGTTACTCACTACATTATAATTAACTATTAACATAATTACAATGTGTTCGACTATTTGCGAGTGACGCACATACAGCTGTCAGATCGCGATAACGAAATAGGGCTTCCGTTTTAAACGCGATAATTGTATCTATTGTTTTAATTCTAAGTACATTATATTATTGTTACTATATAAAAAATTAAAGTTATAAAACTGATACTCAACTACGTAATCTAAAACGTACAAAAAAGTAATCTAAAAAGGTATAAACAAAACATCACAGATAGACAAATTCAAAATCCGGAGTCACAGCGGAGTCACATGTGTTAGGGCATAAATCGAACAGTATAAAAAGTTTTTGAATCCGGAACGAGGTGATCCGACAGAGAATAAAAGTTGTCAACATAGATCACAGAATAAGCATGCATATTAGCCGTAGAACTGATGACCGTTGGGGAAGGCGTGTTCTTGAGTGGAGACCGGGAATTGGTAAACGTGAGGTAGAATGCTCTTAGGCTAGGTGGAGAGATGATCCTCGCAGGGTGGCTGATAGCAGTTGGATGAGGGTGGCCGAGAATCGAACTAAATTGAGTGCGATTGTAGAGGCCTAATGTCCTGCAAAAAGTTGAGATGTTGTTTCAATACAAGGTCAAATAAAAATTGGAGAAAATCCACAGATATGAGAGGCATCAAACAAAATATATCCTAAAATTGGAATGTCTTCGTTTGTGACGTTTCGTTAGTTAATTAAACATGTGTATATGTCTGTCTGTAGTCGTACGCAGGATTGGGGGAAATGTATTACAGAACAATCAATCTGTCAAATCCTAGCCTTTTCTCAACTTTGTTGGGGTCAGCCTCTAACCGGATGCAGCTGAATACCAGTATTTTACATGGAGCAACTCCCTATTTAACCTCCACAACCCAGTTACTGGGTAATACGATACCCGTTGGTAAGACTGGTTGACAGACTTCCGGGCTTTTACAACCCGTAACGACTGCCAAAGATCCACGAATGATAGCCGGGACCAACGACTTAACGTGCTTCTCAGTATGTAAAGAGGGTCACCCATCCAGGCAAACGTAGCTTAACCTGATGGAACGACCCGTGCGGCTGTTATTACTTAACCACTAGGTCCTCGCCTTGAGAAATGTATTACAGAACATAATATATATTTTAATTAAAGAAAAAGTGAAGTGATGTTAACTCTCAATATTCAAAGTTATACATACATAGATGGGTGACCGGCCATCATTATATTTAGACCGTTATCGTTAACCTTTGCTCCTGGTTATCATAAACAGCCGTTCCGGGCACTCAGAACTTCGGAAGTCATAACCGGTGTAACCTTAGGGTCAGTTATCGATATCAGTAGTAAGTTTGATAAGGTGTTAGGTGAGATGACTTCAAAATATATCAAACTAGCTTTTGCCGCGTCTAGGTCGGAGATTATCATACGGGAACGTACCACCGGGATAAAAAAAATTGTCGTTGTTGTAAAAAAAAAAGCGTGAAATGTTAATAAACAGCCAGACAGAGTTACAACCACATTCATAATATTAGTATGGATATTCAACTACTATGTAGCAATGACGACACATCACAAACCATCTCATCATCGAGCATAGTGACATTACCTTAAGGATACGTATTGCAATCCACCGACATAACCATCTCCGCTCAATGCCAATACAGCAGACATTATGAAGATAGTTTATGAGTTTACAGCTCCAACATTTGATACATCTATTAACAAGATAGTGAACTTAACATATCGCTATCAAGATACTACAGAAATTGAACAGAAAATTGTAATTGAAAAGAAAATGAAGATTCACTACCAACAATAACAAGTCACATCATTGATTTAAACTGAATATTAATACAAAATAGTTCACAAATAAATTCGTTCAACTGGAACAAAACTTGGCTGGACACATTTTAATGGTGTTTAATAACGGAGTGAACAATGCTAGAATATTACACAGCTTACAGTCAACAGCAGCCGAACAATGCAAGAGATTCGTTAGATACGTAAGCTGTTACTCTTACTACGAAAACTCGAAAAAAAAACGTGAATTTGTACAAAATACCTTTTCAATCCTTTATGGATATAAAATCAAAAGTCATATTCTCTAACTAGGCTGACATTAGCACTTTATGAACGTCAAAATGAGCAGTGGTAGTAGTAGTAGGTCGTAGTGGTAGGTCGTGGGTTCGAACCCAAGCAGGCGCTTTACTTTGTGTAAATAACTTCATCACCACTGCTCTCAAAACGGTGAAGGAAAACATAGTGAGGAAACCGTCTTAGACCCAAAAAATCGAAGATATGTGACATCTACCATCCCGCACTGGGCCCGCGTAGATTACGGCCCACTCCCTCTCACAGAGAGGAGGCCTGGGAACATTAATAGACTGATGATGATGATGATAAACGTCAAAATTATATAAGACAGTCCAGTCAATGCTTTAGCTGGGAAGAAGTGGCGCAACAAACTCCCCAGCAAAACAACACAACAGAACTTGATTCTGTACAATATTATGCAAAGTAATTAACATTACGGAACATAAAACATTAAATTAAACTGTTTGCCAATACGTCAGCGAGCTAGCACTACTGCGCTGCTGCTTCTGCTTAGGTCCCCTAGTGGGTTGCTAAGCGCTGGTTTTCAGCTTAAAACAATACCAAATACCATCGGTTTGTGGCATAAATAAAAGAGGCTGATTTAAAATAAGTACTGAGTCTGTTACATTTTTCTCACTGCACTCTTCCGAGTTCTGACATCTTAGTAAGGGGTTATGTGCATACCATTGCTGTTGAACAATACTCTATGGGGCTTTGTTCCAAGCGCTCTATAGACAAGTATGTACCGTATATGTAGTAACCCGAAATGGTGTTGCAAGTTAAGCAAACACATATAGGGGTGGACAGATCTCCAAGTGTATTGTGTGAACAATTGGTTCGAGACAATTGTTTGGCAAACCGTAATGTTATACCGTTACTAAGCGTTGTTTAGGAAAATAAAAGATATAGCCCTAAATATCTCTGATAGTTGTTTCGGTCAGAAAGCTGAAAGTCTGACAACATACTGCTAGCCCTAGAAAATCCGGTGCATCTACTACAGCACTACGAAGTGGTGAAGGGTGGGCGTTTTGGGGGACTGTCTTATGTAATTTTGACGTTCGAAAAGTCTTGATTCTCAGCTTAGTTTGAATAAATGATTTTTTAATTTAATTTATGTTGGTGTCGGGTTCCAGTCTAACCGGATGCAGCTGAATACCAGTATTTCACATGGAGGGACTGTCTATTTCACTGTTAAAACCCAGTAACTGGGTACTACGATATCCCTTGGTAAGACTGGTTCAACTGGTTGTTAGACTTTCTGACTTCTGACGCCCCGTAACAACTGTCAAAGGTCCATAAATAACACCTTTCGAGGTACGGAGGAGTCTCGGTATTTAAAGATGGTCACCCATCTACAGACCAACCCCGGCAAGCGTTGCTTAACCTGATAAATCGATCCGTGCGACTGCTATTACTTAGCTACGACTTACGAGCTCCTACAGTCAAGTCAGTCGCGCTTCAACGACTCCGTATCAAAGTTGCGACAAACAAAGCGACAGTACGATAGGTCGACCATCAGCGGTGCTACAGCAAATCAGCTGGACGAACGTTAGCGCGACAGTTTTTTTTCACGACAAACGATGGTACGACTAAACTTTTGATCGACGAACGTTATTGCGACTGATTGTTTTCACGACCATCGATGGGACGACGAAACTTTTGAGCGACGAACGATAGCGCGACACAATTTTCGCTATTTGTTTGTCGCAACTTTGATACGGAGTCCGCTTCAACAGTCTCCACATGACTATATTCGATAAAAATAAAGAATAAAGTGTGTTGTATTTATTTTGTTGTTATCAAAGGTTTCAAGGACAACTTGTGAGTATTATCTTAATGGCAGTTCAATGTAGACATTGTCCTTTATATTTATCGGGAACGAGTTTTTAACTGGTTAGTGGGTCAGTGTTATTTTGTCTTTATACATATTTATGTCAGAAAATTACTATTTATTTATATTTATTAAATTTATTTAACAGTTTATATAAGTACACACATAAAAACAGACAAGAATAAAGGAACAGAAAAATACGTGCAAAGGTGATGCTGTTTTTGAAAGTTAACTAGATATTTTGGCTTATTGGTGACTCGCCCGAATTAACTCGTACGAATCCGGACGAATCGACCATTTTAATAAATATTAGTTTTTCTTGAGGGATTCGTACGAATTCAATTTAATTGTGGACGAACCGACAACTTCTACAATACGTAATAGTAAAGTACTCTGGTGGACAGAAGTGGTTATGGTAAAATATTTTACCTTGTACCTATATCTATCTAAAGAAAGAAATTATCTACTTATCCTACTAATCCTACTCAATATTATAAATGCGAAACTTGCGAAAATTGTATCTTTGTTACTCAGTCACGCAAAAACGGGTGAACGAATTTGGATGAAATCTGGCACACGGATAGTTTATACTTAATCTGGATTAAAATATTCGATAATTTTTATCCCGGTAGTACGTTCCCGTGTGATAATTTCCGACATCCACGCTGTCAAGAACTAGTACATAGTGATACCTAATGGCATGATGTTATGTTATTAGGACAATGCAAAACAAATAAAAATTAAAAATTATGTAATCATTCAAATTAGCACCTTATAGACCGTCACAGTTGTAGCTTATAATATGTAGCGTAGTTTTTGGTGCGTACTAGAAATAATATATTACAGCTCCGTCTGAATCTTCGAGTGGAAGATTACTATAGAAAACATATCGTAATATGTCTTGCTCTAATATAATTATACTAAAGCTACGTCTGTGGTGGGCTTTATTATTTGAGCCACAGTTTCTCTACGTCCCTTCATAAAAAAACCCTCTACACACACTTCACAAAAACCCACCAGACCAGACTGACTGAAACTGGTTTTAACCAGTCTGCTTTCGAGACATTTTTTCTCCCAATCAGTGACGGTTGATATTGACCGCGTTTTTACAACCAAGGTTAGCAATTCGATGTTACAAGGACAGATCCGTTGTTAAGAGAAACCGATTCGAATGTTATGTAATATTGTTTTTTATGTTTTATGTGACATTCATCATAATGTTAGGTCTTCATTTCCTGTATTTGCATTCCAATGAAGAATCACGCAACATCTAGTCTGTTATCTCCGAAGGGTTAGGCAGGAGGTATATCGTGTCATGCCGGACCCATGGCACCCCTGGAAGATACCCCTGGGGGTGCCACGGGAACTTAGATTCGGACCCGTGGCACCCCCAGGTCAATTAGTGCAGTGCTTTTGAATAGGTAGTACTCCTATATTTTGCCAGATATACCTACCAAGGTTGCCTGTCCACTGGAGCGGAGAGGAGAGGAGAGGAGCGGAGATGGGCCAATATTAACCAACAGAATCTAAACACCGCTCCAGAGGTGCGATTCTATTGGTTAATATTGGCACATCTCCGCTCCTCTCCTCTCCTCTCCGCTTCAGTCGACAGGCAGCCTAAGTCCTATGTTACAGGCACAAATCCATACTCCGGGCTGCTACTGAGAAATTCCTAATGGAAAAACTCAATAACACTTTGGAATCGAACCCAGCACGTCACGCTCAACAGCGGCGCTTACGACCCGTAGACCAAACCAACGAGGAAGTATATTCATAACTAAACTGATAAGACCTAGCAGTTGAGCCATAGCTATGCTATAAAAAATAACGAGAAAAATCCATAAAGGAAATTGCCACATCAGGGAATCGAAGTCATCACGCATTCATGCGCTACCATATACTTGCTACTAGAGAAAATATTAACTAAAAAGATTTTTTTGCCGGTAAGGTAAAAATTATTTTAATAAAAATATATTGGAATGTATTTTTTCTTCTTCTTTTTTTACGTAATTAAAATATTACGGCAATAAGTACATTGAGTTAAAATGTGGCATGACGTCACTAGCCGGTAGATTTTATACTGGCTTGTGACGTCGCTAGCTCCCACTTTTTATCTGAACCATTTTATATAATATATAAAATGGTTCAGATAAAACGTATTTTTTGCTTTATCATCAAAATACGTGTCTAATATTTTTTTAATATTTGACTGACGGACTAAATAGATTTTCTTTTCCCATTCAAAATCCCTATTATGTGACTTGACTTAAAACCTGCACCCTTTATAGCTTAACTTACTATTGAAGGATATTGCTAATCCATTACTTCATATCTTCGAAAAAATAGTCACCTCTACAGCGTAAATAACGCAATGAATGTTGTTTAACTGTCAAAATAAAACCCATTACTACAGTATGAGTGTTAATTACGCCGATGAGCTAGGACAATAAACTAAACAGAAGAATGAGATGATCTTTGACCAATCACAAGATCACTTTTAAAGTCTAACACAATCCGGATTCATAAATCATCACCATTTTGTTCGAACCTAATATTATATCATCCTATAATAAAAAACAAGAAGTCAATTTGAATAAGACCTTTGTATCGAAGGTCGTGCCTATTGCCAGCGACTGATGCCAACCATTCAGTCATCGCAAATTGGATGCTTCCTAAGGAAATGAGACCTTATTGGTATGCGTAACACGACGTGTTGTTAAACATGTAACGTAATACCATAAGACGTCTCACTATCGTCTGCTATCCTAGTACTTTCAAGATTATCTTGTTAAGTATCAGTGTCATAATAAAATTAACTGACGGGTTGGTTCATCGTTGGTTTACTGCTTTTATGTTATGCTTTCCTGGTACCTGCGACGTATTTTAATTTATATTGACACGACTCTACTAGTCCCGTTTCAAGGGTGACACGTTCAACTCAACTCTTTAATTATTGTACTTTTTAATGAAAATAAATTAAGTGATAATTACTCTATAATTTATTATACTTCAACTCTTGTATCAAGTCCACAATTTATATAATCCTGTATAAAAACAAAACTATCATTATCATAACTTACTTCTACAAGTAAAAAAATAATATAAACCTTATTTACACTGAACTAAAATAGTCCATAAAAGGAAGTCAAATTTTCTACATCAGTGGGGTTGAGGACCAATATTCCTCAGAGTTACAATGAGTACCGTCTTACAGGAAACTCTTCATCAACTGGTCACAAGGACCTTTCATATTAGGCCGAAGCCTTACCGGACGGCGCCATGCCGTATTCGTGCCACATTACACAATGGGCTCACCGTGCACCATATTCCATGGGCAGACCACTCGACTGACCGTCGAGACACGAGATGCAGACTCGGCTGCACTACATTATCCACAATAGCTTTCCGTTCATAGCATATTGCTTCAACACCAGGGATAGGATTAGAACAGCCCTACCCCTGACCACTGTCTTACTGTGTAGAAACGGACCTCCCGGTAAAACGATGCGAAATGGTGTATTTGTGCGAATCGACGAGAAAACTTTGATAGCGCGATGTAGGACTTATTCACTTTCTGACTAAACTATTCACAAATATCCATATAATATTTTTTTCTAAGACACTAGAATGAATTTAGAATCTTTTGGCACAATGAAAAGTTATAAATTTCGAAGATTTGAGAATATTTTTCTGAGGGACAGGGATGGTCATATACGGCTCGCCCCGATTGCGAGAAGGATGGCAATCAAAACACGTAAAGAGCTAACACATAGCCCCAGTGCTGCCATCTCTTATCAGACTGTATAACTACGCATCCCCGAGGTGACCTATTTAGGTACTTATAACAAAAATATATTTTTATATGAAACAAAATGTAGTATAGATTTTCTGTAGACGAAAATTGTTTTTTTATTACACAAAAAAGGCTAATTAATACTTATTTATTCAATAAAAAAACTGTAGTCATTTTATTCTACTTTTTATAATAATAGCTAATAGAAATCGAATACTTACATGTTATTTTCCTTATTTACGAATACAAAATGATAACAATGAGTATTTCTATTAGAACCTTTATCATTGTTATCATGGCCAAGGGAGGTAGGCAGGATTCAAGGGCTGGAACTTGATAACGAATTTGATAACAACAATATTTGATTTAGAAATACCTACTAAGATAAGACGTTATCAATGCATAATATTATGTTGATATCTACGTATTTCTCTACATAATACTTGTCCTTCGATACTTTTTTAGGATCGCGACTCTACTATAGAAATGATGTTGTTCAAGATATAGTTAAATGAACAATTTCTTATGACTCTACCATTATCTGCCTAGCGTTTTCCCAACTATGTTGGGTGGACTCAATTGAATACCAGTATTTTACATGGGGCAACTGCCTATCTGACCTCCACAACCCAGTTACTGGGTACTTAACACGATACCCCTTAGTAAGACTGGTTTTCATACTTTTATTTTGCCTCTACTTACCTACCTCTACTTTGTTAAAAAAAGCCATTTCTTTCATTCTTGTTGTTTTGTGGGTTTTCATTGTGGCAAACCAGTAAAGAGTTTTTTTGAAAGCCTAACCTATATATACACGGCTACATAATCAAGCTATACATTTCCAATAAAAGCTGATCTCGCATTGAATAGGAATTCCGTACGATGAGAGTTAAGCTTATACTGGAAATGTATTTAATTTTTCATTTATATTAATGTTCAGCCGTGTGAACAATTAAAATAACAATGATAACGGTTGAATATTTGATTATTAAGCAGTTTTATTTTTAGATAAACCTAGATATTAGTTTGATTAGAGCAGTGGTGGCCCAGTGGTAACGGCCCTGACTTACTAGTTGTAGGGTCGTTGGTTCGAACCCAAACAGGCGCTTTACTTTGTGTAAAAATAATAATTTCACCACCACTGCGCTGAAAATGGCATGTCCTAGAACCAACAATTCGAAGACATGTGACATCTACCAACCCGTTCTGGGCACGAGTGGCATTTACATGGGTCTGAAGAGATGAGGCCCGTGTCCCAGCAGCGGGAACATTATAGGCTGATGGCTGATTATGTTATGCTTATTAAGATTAAATGAGGAACTGTAGTAGCCAGGCAATAATAAAATATCAATTAGATGCCTTGCTGTAGGGTTTATAATTTCCATAACTTCGTATGAGTTAGAAAACTATGTACCTTTTAGACTAACTATAATTATTGATACACTTAATTTTATAGTATAGGTTATACCCAATAATTCTGTTTCAGTAGTTCTATTAAGTAATATTATATCTACTCTGTCTTTTATATATTATATACTTATCTATATATCAATGGTTTAAAAAAATGGGATTTTTGTATTGTTTGAAAGAAAAAAAGAGATTCACTTTCACACTGATTCTAAAATAGACTAAAGAGTATACTATAGAATTAACTAAGTAGTGTAATGTTCTACCTACTACTGTACTGGCTTAATTAACAATAATTAATTAGAAAGAAAATAAGAAAAAGTGAAAGTGAAAAATATAGGATGTGAAAAATATACCTAGGATATTAAAATTATTAACAGTTTTTTTGATGCCGCTGTTCGAAGCATTGTAATGGCTAATCATCAACAAGAATGGCGAGGTATCGCACGTTCAAACCCAAGCGTTCAAGCATAATATTATGTTGATATCTACGTATTTCTCTACATAATACTTGTCCTTCGATACTTTTTTAGGATCGCGACTCTACTATAGAAATGATGTTGTTCAAGATATAGTTAAATGAACAATTTCTTATGACTCTACCATTATCTGCCTAGCGTTTTCCCAACTATGTTGGGTGGACTCAATTGAATACCAGTATTTTACATGGGGCAACTGCCTATCTGACCTCCACAACCCAGTTACTGGGTACTTCACGATACCCCTTAGTAAGACTGGTTTTCATATTTTTATTTTGCCTCTACTTACCTACCTCTACTTTGTTAAAAAAGCCATTTCTTTCATTCTTGTTGTTTTGTGGGTTTTCATTGTGGCTAACCAGTAAAGAGTTTTTTTGAAAGCCTAAACCTACGAGTATGTAGGTATACACGGCTACATAATCAAGCTATACATTTCCAATAAAAGCTGATCTCGCATTGAATAGGAATTCCGTACGATGAGAGGTAAGCTTATACTGGAAATGTATTTAATTTTTAATTTTAATTAATGTTCAGCCGTGTGTGCAATTAAAATAACAATGATAACGGTTGAATATTTGATTGATTATTATGCAGTTTTATTTTTTAGATAAACCTAGATTGTTTGATTAGAGCAGTGGTGGCCCAGTGGTAACGGCCTTGACTTACGAGTTGTAGGTCGTGGGTTCGAACCCAAACAGGCGCTTTACTTTGTGTAAAAATAATAATTTCATCACCACTGCGCTGAAAATGGCATGTCCTAGAACCAACAATTCGAAGACATGTGACATCTACCAACCCGCACTGGGCACGAGTGGCATTTACATGGGTCTGAAGAGATGAGGCCCGGGTCCCAGCAGTGGGAACATTATAGGCTGATGACTGATTATGTTATGCTTATTAAGATTAAATGAGGAACTGTAGTAGCCAGGCAATCATAAAATATCAATTAGATGCCTTGCTGTATTGAGTTCATAATTTCCATAACTTCGTATGAGTTAGAAAACTATGTACCTTTTAGACTAACTATAATTATGATACACTTAATTTTATAGTATAGGTTATACCCAATAATTCTGTTTCAGTAGTTCTATTAAGTAATATTATATCTACTCTGTCTTTTATATATTATATACTTATCTATATATCAATGGTTTAAAAAAATGGGATTTTTGTATTGTTTGAAAGAAAAAAAGAGATTCACTTTCACACTGATTCTAAAATAGACTAAAGCGTATACTATAGAATTAACTAAGTAGTGTAATGTTCTACCTACTACTGTACTGGCTTAATTAACAATAATTAATTAGAAAGAAAATAAGAAAAAGTGAAAGTGAAAAATATAGGATGTGAAAAATATACCTAGGATATTAAAATTATTAACAGTTTTTTTGATGCCGCTGTTCGAAGCATTGTAATGGCTAATCATCAACAAGAATGGCGAGGTATCGCACGTTCAAACCCCGCAAACAACAATACTTTTTTTTATTGTGTTTACGTCTTTTAGAGTCTAGACGTCTTTAAAGGAAAAAAAATCAGCTATATACCATTAAGAAAATTAAATCGAAATCGTTTAACGGGCCTCTGCGAATTGTACGCCTTCCAAAGGTCCGGGGTCCCAGGGTCCCAAGATAATGTCAAATACGCAATAATAATAAAAGAAAATAATAGTATTAAGATAACTAATAATAGTATTAAGATAACTAATAATAGTATTAAGATAACTAATAATAGTATTAAGATAACTAATAATAGTATTAAGATAACAATTAATAGTATTAAGATAACTAATAATAGTATTAAGATAACTACAAAAAAGGGAGTCAAATCTTCTACTACAGTGGGGTGGAGGACCATATTCCTCCAAATCGCATGCCCCGACGTACTGAGGACTTATTCACATGTCGACTGGTCACCAGGCAGTCTTTCACAATGGCCAGAAAGGCGCTACACATTGCCCACTCGGGGACTTCATCTCGAGACGCAGACATACTGCAATCCATATTCCACAATAGCTTTCAACCATAGCGTATTGCTTCAACTAGGGGTGGGTTTAGAACAGTCCCACCCCTAACACTGTCTCACTGAGTAGACACGGACTCCCGTAAGAATCGCGCGAAATATTGTACTGTTGTTACGTGGCAAGAAAACTTTAATAGCGCGATTTAGGATGGCATTGTTCAAGGAGGCGAATGAGAAAGGGTCGGTTTTTTTTTGCAGATTCTTTTGTTGACCGGTTGTTGCAGTTGCGACGGGCCGTAAGATCGTTTTTCGCTTGGAATTATGCTTTGTATTACGTTTCTAAATCAATGTACTTACTAGTTATAAGTATAACTTTAAATGTACCAGCTTAAATTAATTTTATTGTTCGTTCAGTCATTTCTAGCTTTTTGTTCTGCTGTGTATGACCTTTACATAGACTAAAAAGTTTTTTTAAATACCTGATGATGATGAACAACAAAACTAGAAACAGCCATGCTGAATATTGTTTAATTGTCTTGGCCATTTCTGTGCGGCGAGCCACTGCTACGAAAATTCGTAGCGCGTAGCTCTGAAGCACGGGTTCGCTTCCCGATTAAGAATAATATGTTTTTGTGAGTTGTACTTACACATAGTTTTTGAGTTTTATTTAATATACTCTTGAAAAAAAAAAGAAATAAAATGTAAAATGTTAATGTTATGTTAAATGTAGAAAAAAGGGTGTCTTAACCATTCAATAACAGACTATGAAACCGATAACCTAGTTCCTTAGTTGCCGCTAGATGGGTCTGTATAAGAGATCGCATCTAAAATTGATTTTATTATTTTAATTCTCTGTTTTAAATTCTTTATTTTATTTATTAAGTAAGTATTTAATACTCGTTTTATTTGTTATAATATACTTTTTGAGGGCGGCTTAACACTGTTTTAGGGGGCCTGATATGTTATGGATGGTCAGTATGGTCACCCATCCAAGTACCATACTGCTATCTAGCCACGAGCTCTAATACTTTTACTACATTCAATTTTTATATAATTCCATTTAGTACAGACGCCAGCACATCAAGTTACTGCAATCTGTCAAATTTCTTTAATAGTTTTCAACTTCATCGCTAAAGCATGGGGTACCAATTCGAACAAATTATAATTAGTCTTGAAAAAAGATCATAGATGGCAGCATAGGTAACAATTATGAAATTAGTCACTAAAAAGCGATAAACGGAAGATTTTGGCTGAAGTAAGATTAGTAAAAATCAAAACTTCCTTGTTTAATGCTGATTTATCTATTGTAACTCAGAAATCTCGTATTTTCAACAAAAAAAGATAAAACCCTTTTGTTTAGGGCTCTTTGCAATAGATGGCGTTTTACTCAATTTGTCATAACTGTAGTACATTTAGCCAGTCACTAGCCCGACTAGGGAGGTCTCATTTCTTTGTATGGGATTTGGTATCTGTACGTAGTATTATATTATCTGTGGCTAAAGGTTAAGGTTCAATGTTGATTGGGAAAATTTGACAAATTGGAGTAGGTTGATGTGCTAGCGTCTGTACTATCGATTCAATACACACACTATTTCATTTATATTTGGCAGACTGTTTCCTTATCAAACGTTTTGCGTACCTACCCAAAATTATTTACCGTCAATTTCACATAGCACGCCCTATTTTAGCCCTTATTGCCTGAACAATAAGTATCACAAAAACATTATGTATTGCTTTATGAGAGCCATTGTTGATTGTAGGTACCGTAGTAAATTGTGTTATTTTCCTGTTTTATTATGACGTTTTCAGATGAAAACATATGTTTGAAATATTAATAAATCGAGTATTCGCTGAAATTGTATTGTTTTTAAGCAATGAAAGAGCAAGCTGACTGGATAATAATTTTCTTTTTATTTAAATGTTATTTGCGAATTCAGTGTGTGAAAATTTTGTTACATAGGATTTAATTTGGTATTCTATGAAAACATTACTTATCTGTGTCAGTAAGGTTGTCACACTTGTCATGTCACTTGTCATCGCTATTTTTCCGTTTACGTTTAGAATAATATTTATGTTTATTGTATTTGTTAAGTCCCATTATATCCTATATCTCGATTTTTATAACTTGCGCTTGGAGCTGTCAAAATCGTAAGGACTTTTATTATTCGTAGGGTCTATACAACTCGTACCGTTTTACAGTTCTGTCTTATTATTCGTAAATTCATATTGTTATTATTTAAAATTTTGACGTTGACAGGTGCACAGTTATAAAAATCGGGTTAAAGTTATGTCATGTCGAAGAAACGTTTTGTCGGAGAACAGTAGTGTCGGTCTTAAGTTATTTCGAACTAAGGTGTTGTCGAAATGAAGACGTGTCGGAGTTCCATAATGTCGAAATAAAATGTCTTATTAAACTTGTGGACATCCGCGATGTAGATTAACTCTTAATCTACATCGCGGATGTCCTCAAGACTCCAAATGGAGGCCAAATGAAGACTACCAAATTGAATTTCGACGATATTATATGTATAAAAGGCTAAGCAGATTGATATTGTAGTTACTACAATATCAACCTGCCTAGCCTTTTCCCAACTATGTTGAGATCGGCTTCTAGTCTAACCTGAAGCAGCTGAATACCAGTATTGGATTACATAGAGCGACTGCCTATCTGACCTTCACAACCCTGTTACTGGTTATCACGATATCCAATGGTGAGATTTCTGAGCTTCTGTAATGACTTCTGTAGATGTAATTGATGGTCACCCATCCACGAACCAACCGCGGCTAGCGTAGCTTAACATTCGATCGACCTTTGATTAACTACACTGTATCTTGAAATTCCCTTTTTCGCGACAAACTACCCTTGTATCTACCTACTTTTAACCTTTTCAACTAGCCAGAAAAACTGCCCAATCCGTACATATAGTTCGTCCTTAGTGGGTCCGGTTTATTGGCAATAAATGCACAAGCCCACTTAAGGAACCGGCAGAGTCGGGAATAGTGTTTGGTACAAGTTATAGGTGACTAGCTTATAGTTACCTCCTTAAGGGGCTACCCAAACAGAGACACCGTACTCGTAAAACGTCCACTTTTTCGTCGCATTGTTAGCCGTAATGCTACACATTACAAACCCAATAAAATACAGTGTATGTATAGTCAAGGGTATAAAAAGAAGACAAAGCTATTTAATGGAAATGAGCTAGCAGCTTGAAAAAACAATCGCAAAATGGACCCCGAAAAAACTTATAGTTGGAGCAACAACTATTAATTGTTTTGTAAATATAAAAAAGGAAATTTAGTTAACTAAAGAAATATGTAAAAAGGATTTAACTTATTGGTGTATTTTTTTTTAATTAACTTAAAACTGTGAAATATCTTTAATTTTATTGGCGGACTCGAGATTCAACTAAAATCAAACGCATCGCCATTTTCAACCGTATTTGCATACCGCGAGGCACTACTGTCTCTTCACCTCCTTCCATACCTAAAATTATGCTTCTTCTCCTTAATAATTCTTCTGCTCTTATTAAAAAGGGAATTGCGCAGTATGTGTTTTTCTTCGTTAAATATGTAATCACGTTAGTATTCAACAACTTTCTAGCCCTACCATCTTTTCACACAATCCTTTCATCGCTTTTTTGCTTCTCCTCATACTTTTATAATCGTCCACATGAATATCCCATTTTTATATGTGTTAAACTCAAATTCCACGTATTTATTCAACAGGCACTTTTAAATTGTCAAGAATTTGGTCAGTCAGAAAGAAGAAGTTAGTTGCCCATTCCAAAGCATAGTAGGTAGGTTTCTATGGAGAAGAACAGGCATTAAACTCCATGGACACTCTTTTTAATCAAAATGTGGGTATCATCATTCATGCTAAAATTTACATAATACAAGTGAGAACTATGTAGAAAGACGTGCACGTTAAAAGCATCCATAGTGAAAAGTAATTAAGAGAAAAAAAACAGCTCAAGACCTCCTTTTGATAAGTATGTGGCCTTTTAGATGTTATCACCATTCCAAGACTAAATGAGGGTACCCTTATTTATCTACTTAACTAAATAAAAATCAATTGACGCATAAGACGTATATGAAAGATCGACACATGATCGATGACATGAGAACGGCTCGACCGATATTGCCGGTTTTTGTTTGTTGTATTCGTAATTGTCAGAGCAAGTTTAGTATGATAGATTTTTTTGGAAAATCTAAACATACGACAGGATCGAAGAGCGAGATCGACAGCGAAGCCGCGAACGTCAGTTAGTCTAAACTTATATTATAAAGAGAAAAGGTTTAATTTTTTGTATGTTTGTTTGTTAAAAGTAAACTCAAAAATTACTTGACCGATTTAAAAAAATCTTTCATCAATTGAATGCTATATTATCGCTAAGTATCATCGGCTATAATTCATAATAATATCACGCGGACGAAGCCGCTGGCGGAAGCTAGTTTAAAATAAACAAGAACGTCATTACGATAGCATTTATGCTTGTTAGCTATTTCCTACGCTGGAGAAGAAGACTAGTGGAGAATAGGAATTTCTCCAACTCTTTTTCTTCCTATCAAAGTACGTATATCTTACACGCTTTCTCTTACACCTTGGACCGCCCCGTTCTCAATAAATTAGTGCAGCAACCCCCTGACCGGCACTTAAAGGCAGACTTACGGTTATAGTACACTTAGCAAATGCTTGGGATCCCAACGTTTTTTCCCAAAAATTTGGACACTTACTAACACGCTCTTAAGGTTCAAAATGCGTTGTTTATTATTTTGAGTCTGTTATTAAATGTTTTGTCATTTATCGTATTTTCCTATTGCTTGAGATTATTCAGATAGCCTGTCGTCCACGACGCTAATCAATAGAAACCAAAAATCCCTATATTTTTACGACATAAGCGAACATAAATATAGGGAACAGCTGATTTATTTATGGCGATTTCAGGTTTGATTCCATAGGAAAAGACGTTCATAATGATGAGTATAATCACAGTAGAGTAGAGTACAATGACCCCTTAAGGGCCTACCCTGAAAATAAATATTAGTTTGAAGGGTGTGGCTTATTTCCCCCGCACGCGGGGAGTGGCGGTTCCATCTTTAGTGGTCGGCTGCCACGTCACCGATACAAACTTATCTGAACCAGTGACCAAAAGTTGAACTAACGAAATCGCAGACCGGAATTTCAAATATTACTTATTTAGCATGCTTAGCATTATTCTTGTCACTACCGCACAACTGTCAAACTAAAAGTGCAAGATAAAGACGGAAACATTTATCTATGAAAATAGTGCGTGCTGAGTACGGAACGTTAGTTTATCTCGGTCTATGAAACTTTTGCACATAGCGAGCTATGGAGTACACAAATAATACAAAATATTTAATTATCAACTAAAATATTTATTAATTATAGTTATACAACATGAAATTAAAAATTGTTAATTAATCTTCTGTATTATTTATATAAAAACCGGCACGGCATGAAGGGTTCCGTAGTTGGGATAAATTTATCCTTATTTAATTTATAATTTTTTACTGCTTGTGAAGCAAATTATAATTTACTAGCTTTTACGCGCGGCTTCGCCCTCGTGGATGTCGCAAAATATCCCACGGGAACGTACCACCGAGATTACATACCTAAAAGCCGAGGAGGTCATAGACTCCTACCTACCGCTGCGCCCGCGTTCGCGTCAACGATAAAATTATTTTGCTACGCGTAATTTTGAATCTGCGATATCTTTTAAACTATTCATTTAAATGATATGATATCAAGGCATATTTTAATCTAAACTAAATCCCCAATTTAAATAACATATTTTATTGGATAAGGATTATTAAAATAACGGTCATAATAGCTTCGGAAATAACAATGAAATTTTTATCAAGTTGTAAAAGATAAAAATGGATACTGTGGGTCATCCTTAGAAGATAGACGTATGCCGTTGCGGACTTTTTGTTAAACTTTTTAAGGTGAACCATTCTTTTTATTTTACCTTGATGCAGTCCTGGAAAATAATTAATTTTTAAATATGTTAGAGTTCACTAAGTAGTTGCACGAAAGCTGCGTTGAAGTCTGGATTTTGTTGGTGTAAAATGTTTAGTTCTGAAATAATATTTACTTTTACAATTTTTTTAACATAATATAAACAGAATTTTCTTGTTAACTATTTTGCCTCAATTTGTTCGCAAAAATGCATTTTTGTTTTTTACCTTGATAAAGTCCTGGAAAATGTTTGATTTTTAAACATTATTAGAATAGTTGACTAAGTAGTTACTGTTGCACGATGACTGCGTTGAAGATCATACTCAGGGTCTGGATTTTGTTGTTGTAAAATGTTTAGTTCTGAAATAATATATTAGTTTTACATTTTTTTTAACATAATATAAATAAAAGGGGTTTGAAGATTTTTGTATCGAGGGTGGCCCTAACGTGAAGCCGCCATTTTTTTTTTTCAGAGTCGCGGGAAAGTTGTATATTTAGATAGAGGACACGTATACAATTTAAAAATGTCATGTAACATAATATCCTAAAGCGTCAGGATTCGGGAGTTATTCACCGAAATATAAGTCGAAAACTGAACCCTGAAACAAGGATTGTTCATAGGTAATATTTTAGTTAAGAGTGAAAGAGACAAAAATATATGTATACTCCACACCGAATGAGGACGTGTGACATATGGAATATGTATTATATGGTGCATGGCATGGGCGCGACACCAAGAAAATCCTATTCAGCCTCCTGCTGCCTTCTTGGATGATATTATTTATACCGAATATGATTAAAAAATCTTATGTTTTATCCACTAGGTGTAGTCAATTAATTCATGTGTAAATAACTTAACAACATGAAGTAACTACAAACTAAATAAATAAATTCGTTATTAACGATTGTTATTTTTATCTTTGAATATCTCAGAAACGTGACGCTTTATGCTGTTATGTTATCCAAATATATGACATTAGTTGTGCAACTCGATTTTCTTTTCCTGTTAACTATTTTGCCCCAATTTAATTCACAATAACGAGTTTTTGTTTTTTACCTTGATGCAGTCCTAGAAAATGATTATGCTTTTTTATATATATCTCCATACATTTTTTTCAAGCAAGTGCTATAAAGTAAAAGAAAAGGTTTATTGTAAAACTGAAATAGCATTAAATTGATCATTATACGATACCTAAACCCATTTCTGCCGTAAAATGAAAAAAATTACTAAATTGTTCCCTAAGTCTATGAAGATCGATTTTCAGCCCACTGTGCGTCCTGAAGCCGCTCTGACGTAGATTACAAATGACTGCGCAGTAGTCAATCTGCCTTATAAAACAGTAGCGCGCATGGCCGGCACGCATGCGCAACCTAACTTCAGAACGACAGTATTATTTGGCATTAACACAATTTTGAAGTACCTTTTTGTAACATCAATAGTAATACGTTTTATCCTGTTTCTTTATAATTACTAAAAATAAAACAGGCATTATGTTCTAGAAAATTGAGTGCTTACCCAGTACTTACTTTGCAATGGTAGGATATATTGTTGCCAGTTGTACAAATTGATGAGTAAAGGTGGTGACTCCGATTCGTTATCATCATGAATTTCTATTGATTCCCTGTAAAATGAGTCTATTGTTACGAATGGATTGGATGGGAATTGGGCATCTATCAACAATAGAACAATCCCACAACAAAAGTAGCTCATGAGCCCATTAGATATTGTAAGTATGTATATAGAAACAATTATTGTTTACTTACCTTTTACACTGGGATCATGTGCAGAGCCCTCGCCCTCATGTGTTCCAAATGTTGTACTTTATTTAGTTTTCCTTTGGTTTTTCTCCCCATATTTAATAAATAATTTATATATATGACGTCACAAATAGCCAAAAATAATTGTTATTTTGGTTCACAGTCACGTAAATTTATTCTATTATACGCAGTTTATATGCCTATTCGACAGTAATTTTACTTTAAAATAACTTAAATCTGCTGAACTCGATTTTTCCTGTAAATATAATTATTCAAATTACGTACATCTGACAGCACCGATCTGGAAAAAAATGACATAGACTCATCGTCGAAGAGCTCCACCGAGCGACTGATTTATGAACGAACGAAAGTGATGACAATACTTTTTATAGGCGAAAGAAGAGATGACGATACTGTGTGTTCGGTCGGAATAAAACAGCATATGTGCCAAAACCAAATGCCGTATTTTATAAATTAAAAGTATTATTAAAACTAAAACTGCTTTGCTTAAAACTTGATATGATTACTCTCTATGTTATAAAGTAAATTCCATTAAATAACTCATAAGCGATACGCTGTGATACTCAAAAAAACATAAAAATAGATGAAATTTTGCAATTTTTTTGTATCGAGAAAATTTCATTGTATCGTGTATTCCTTTTCCAGGATACTAGGCCATATAGTCAAAAAACATACACCGAAATATTGAATCCCTATTCCTTAAACCTAATAAGGTACACGAAAAAGAAAAAGTCCCCTTTTTTCAATATATCACCTTAAGAGGTTTTCAGTTATTGCAATTGTATGTCACTGAGCTCCTCCTAAGCGGCTGGACAGATTTCAATGTTTTTTTTTTTTTATGTTGAAAAAATGTACCCGGTAGGTTCGGGCAGGATAATACTGTCAGGTCCGCTGGTATAGAATATTTTCATAATGCCACAATTTTCCCTTGCAAATTATTTATTTTCTTTAAATGCGGTAATACAAAGGTGATGAGTATTCTTGAGCGATGACACATTTCGCCACATTTTGGCATGCAAATATTATTAGGAAGGCTTATTTAAATAAGCAATTATATTTATCTAATGTTGAAAAGATTGACTAAATATTATGACATTATTTAAATCAATTTTTAATTTACACAAAACAACTAAAAAAATTAAAACAATATATTACTAGTTTCCGCCAGCGGCAGCGGCTTCACCCGCGTGATAAATTTATAAATTATAGCTTACTATATTATGCATGCATTATACATAATTATAAACCTTCCTCTTGAATCAAACTATCCATTAAAAAAACCGCATCAAAATCCGTTGCGTAGTTTTAAAGATCTAAGCATACATAGGGACAGACAGCGGGAAGCGAATTTGTTTTATACTATGTAGTAATTTATAAACATTTGGCACAACATAAAAAACAGAACAAAATTATATCTACAATCACAGATTTGCTAGATTATATAATCACAGATTTCCTAGACTATTTTGTTTTTAGCTACAGTAAAAAAAAATTGCAATAGTATACGCTCTGCCTACGAAAACGGCAATTGAAAGGAGACAATTGCGACCGGGAAATGAGCGGATGCTGTGAGAAAGAAAAAAAGAAACGCGGAGAGCGACTGGCTGGGAGGGAGTTTAGGGCTGTTAGAGAAATTTCTTGTACGAGTATTTCCTTGACAGCGAGTTTGTTTACCTTGACGTCATCATTGGCATATGGAGTTTCTAAGAGCTGCATGAGATGAAGGAGTTCATGGCTATAAGGCAACACCTGCAAGGGTCGATCGAAGGTTAAGCCGCGGTCGGTTCGTGGATGGGTGACCATCCATAATATATGGAGACCACTCTCACACAGTCTATGTAAAATACTGGGGTTCAGCTGCATTCTGTAAGACTGGGAAGCCAACCCCAAGATATATGTTGGGAAAAGCCTCGGCAGGTTGATTTCAGTCTTTATTAGTAACTTTTGTAGATATTGTTTTAGTACTTGCATCATCATCGTCATATCAGCCGCAACACGTCCACTGCTGGACATATGCCTCCCCCAAGCACCGCAGTTTTATAATGTCAAACTGATTAAGGGCTTGATCACACGTACCACAACCAAACCACAACGACAACACTTGGACGGGGTGTGGACGGGCGCTAATTTGTATGAAAATGAATAGTTTATTCAAACGAACCACATTTGGTTGTAAAAACAACTGTGTGGGCCGACGACATCAAAGCCACGTCGCTGCCACAACGAAACCACCAATGAGACCGCGCACTAATGGCCGGGCACATTGCAAACACAACGATCTGTCCATCTGCAAACACTAGTCACAACTGAAAAGAAACAAAAAAGAAATTTTGTAGTTACCACAACGCAACTGCAAGAAGCTGCAGCGACAGTATTCACAAGGAAACCACTGCTTCCCCACATTAGTCGCTGCGATGTGGTCTGGTTGTGGTACGTCTGATCGAGCCCTAAAAAAGACTACGCGAGTCTTCCACATAGAAGTTCCTAATAAAATATACGAGCCGGCAACCCTAGAGTGACAGGTGAAGGGGATAGCAAACATGCCGAAATATTGCAGGACGCATTCACACTGGCAGTGATTGGTTTTCGGGCTTTCGACGATCGATATTGAGAAATACGAGCGAGGTTTCGAATTTTGTTCTGAAGCGTACCCTATTGGGGGGGATTGAGAACACGAGATAACTATAGAAAACGGTGCAAAAAATAAATAAAATACAGTGGTACAGTGCTTTTTCTCGAAATACTTCTCCAACTTCTGTATACTACATATTTACAAGTAAAATACAGATTTTTGTTGCCAAAAAAACAAAATGAAGACAGCAAATATTTTTATTCTATTTTATTCTACCTTTAAAATAAAAGGAAAAGTGTTTCATAGCGCCTGTCTAAACAAAATATGAGCCCAAAATAAACTACAAGAAGTAAAGAAAAAGAAAAAATTATATCGTAGACACAAAAATTTGCATAAATAAACATAAAAGATAAGAACCCTCTAGAAAAGGTGTTCCATATTCTAAATTTAGCTATCAATTTAGTCCAGAGATTTTGGCTAAAATGTGCTGAAACTTTCTCCAGAAAAGATAGGCTCTGTGGCGCGACGAATTATGAAAGCCATTAATTTTGCTTAAGACCTTATACTTGAAGATTCGCGAAGAATTTATTGACCATTTCCTCAATAGATTTATATTTAGACTGCTGTAGATTTATGGTGGTTTATTTTTGGTATAGGCCAGACCATGACCTGGCCGGTTAGATATATTTTCACTGTCAGACGGCTCGCACTTCAGAGAAATTACTAGACATATTATAAAGGAGACATCAAAATGAACTAAAGTCTGAAAGATACGTTTCTTTCTTTTCTGTGAAATCCATAAGGTTTCTCTTTAGAAACCTTCCCTTTTTTTCCCATATATGAGCGTGCATTAAGCATGTTCATTGATTTGATTGTGATAAGAGCAAATTGTCTTATTTTTAACTAGTTTTTGCCCGTAGCTTCGCCCGCATGAATATCAGTAAATAATCCACGGTACCTACTTGGGCAGGACATATTGCTCGCAGAACAGATGGCCGATGGGGCCGAAAGGTTCTGGAGTGGCGACCACGTACTGGAAGACGTAGCGTCGGAAGGCCTCCCACAAGATGGACCGATGACTTAGTAAAGGCCGCAGGAGTTCGGTGGATGCGGGAAGCACAGAATCGGTCGAAGTGGCGGTGCTTGGGGGAGGCCTATGTCCAGCAGTGGACGTCTTTTGGCTGATATGATGATGATGATGATGATGATGATGACCTACTTACGAGATTGAAAGTATCCTATGTGTTAATCCAAATTATAAACTGTGTGTCTGCCAAATTCTATCCAAATCCGTTCAGCTGTTTTTGTGCAAATCCGGAACATACATCCAGACAAACAGACAAACGGACAAAATTCTTCGTGACTATTTTATTAAATGTATATATAGATTGATCTCAGTAGTAGTGCTGTAAGCCGGTAATCAATGTGTCTACGACTCTAAGGTTGACATAAACTTAGACGTCTCTATTTTAGTTATTATTAATGAGATTATTAATAAAATATTATACTATTATTATTATTATAATGTATACTCTTGCAGTGGCAGGGGTGGCCCAGTTGTAACGGTCGCGACTTACGAGCTGTACGTTGTGGGTTTGAACTCTGACAGGCGCTTTACTTTGTGTAAATTATTTCATCACCACTGCTCTCCAAACGGTAAAGGAAAACATCGTGAGGAAACTGGCATGTCCTAAAACCAAAAATTCAAAAACATGTGACATCTACCAACCCGCACTTGGCCCGCTTGGTGGATTACGGCCCACTCGGGATCTCACGGAGAGAAGGCCTGTGTCTCAGCAGTGGGAACATTAACTGGTTATGTATACTCTTAGGTAACGAAAGTACTCAAAAGTACAAACTAAAATCACCATCACCAATAAGTAGCCAGACCAGAATTGTGATTTGAGATTGTAAAGCTGTTTTCAGACCAGCGCGATTTGTAGCGCGACGCGACACCGGTTATTGTTATACCATAAAGTTTTGTATTGTTCGTGTCGCGTCGCGCGATAAATCGCGCTGGTCTGAAAACAGCTTAATACGCACCCATGTATGTAACTAACTTTAATTTTTCTTTCATTTCTGCGTACGTATATCAAAGAGACGCCGAGTAGGTTACCTGCAAACAAAGGAAAACTATGTATTAGTATTAAGTATAAGTATAATTTATTTGTTCGAAATATACAACAATTTAATAATTATGGAAATACAGTATAGGACACTCTGAAGTTACTTTAAACACTGTGCCACAGATGAATACAGATGGGTCAATTCGAATTTCGCTGCCTTTGCGTTCGGCGCTTGTCGTGTCCGGGTTCGCAACAAGTCAGTCGTCTTCTTGAGAGATGCCCCGTTGAGAGATGAAATACGTGTCAGTTAAGCGGATTAGGTTACTAAATATACGTCGTCTATTGTATTTCACTCCGCATTTTAGGTATGAAGCTTTGGTACGCGTTGGGCTAGACTTGTCAAATTCAGTGGGCGTAACGTCAGAAGATATAAGAGTTACTCGATAGAAAGAGGCAACTTCTAGGTGAATATAACTTTAGGTAATTAGCGCTGTGCGACCTGAAGTGCACTTTATTGTGTCGTAGCAAGAGTCGGTTTTTATTTAAAATATTTTGCGGAGTGACCCATCTGTACTAATCTGTGACTGTGCTGGAGTTAAATACCTATTAGAAAACGCAAAACTGATTTGAGTAAGTATGTTTATTTGTGTTTTGAAGAGTTCGTGGCTAAGTTATAACAGCCGCACGGGTCAATCCATTAGGTTAAGCTACGCTAGCCGGGGTTGGTCTGTGGATGGGTGACCATCTTTACCTACTGGTAACGCCATCTCTTGGGGTATTTACAACTAATTACAACGGGCGATGATATATCCCTTTCTCCCTCCTAAAAAAGCACGCCTTGACCGAGGACGCGCATTATTCCCGCTCGGACGGTGACGCCGCTAAGCCGTGTGTGAAAACGCTGCGCGCACGCCGCCGCTCTGCTCGCTTAATCCGCTTCAACCGCTTTCAATAAAAACTGTGATTGAACTATTTAACTAATAACAGCCCGCGGGTGTCGTTGTGTAATTTGGTGCATGTGGGACTCCATTTAGCGCCGAGCTTCGAAAACGGGATCCCGTCGCCGCCATCTTCAAGCTGAACGCGCGACCCGCAAAGGAAGATATTGCAAGGTAAGGCGTGCTCTTCCTTGTACCCATTCCTACTTATTTATCGCCCGTTCATCACCACCGCCAACCTTTAAATACAGTCCACTTAAATTAAATAAATTTTGAATTTGGTAGTTTACCATACCATATTTATGATCCTAGCGAGTCGGATTAATCGCTTACCCCGCAAGAGAAGGATTTATAATCCATATTCTCCCATATAAAGCGTAGGTATCTTCTAGAAGTACCTACGTAACTGGTTAAAGTACCTAGCTATACCCATTACGTGGTCATTCCCGCACCCAGTAGGTAATATACTCAAAGTAGCTACCTACTACATAATTATTATAATAAAAACTATCATAGTTGTCTTGTAAATTCCATACTTCAAGCATCTTTTAGTAATACCGCCATTTTTATTAAAGTTCCCGCCAAGCTAGGTAATAACGCCGCCGCATACCTATACCTACCTTACATTTAGTTAGGTATCTTATTTCATCTAAGAGTATAATACGAACTTAGAATAATAACGCATAGAAGCCGCGTCTAGTACAAAACACGAGCGATATCGTGTGTCCAGTTCATTTTGTTTGTGTGCGTGAGCCGAATGTGTCTACGTTCCGCAAACGCACACAAATATAGCTTTCAGTGATACCATTACCAGGCCTTTACCCACAAAAATATGGGAAAAGGACCAAACCAAGACAAGTATTTTATGTTATCAGGAACTGGAACTTCATTATTTTTCCGGAAGGTATAATTCGATTTATCCTTACATAATCCTTACATATTATAAAACAAAGTCGCCCGCCGCGTCTGTCTGTCTGTCTGTCTGAACGCGATAAACTCAAAAACTGCCGAACGGATTTTCAAACGGTTTTCACCATTGGACGGAGTGATTCATGTGGAAGGTTTTAGTGTATAATTCATTAAGGTTTTGTGTAAATTGGCTGAAATATGACGATTATTGTTGAAGATGTCGGAAAAAATCATGCCGACTGGGAGCTTTACTGGCGTGCGCTGCGTAAGTCGTGAGAGATAAATCAAATTTATGTTCTAGAGTATTGTATATCTTAAAAATTGCAACAAAAAAGTCCGCGATGGCATATGTCTATCTTTTAAGGGTGACCCACAATAACCATTTTTATCTTTCAAAATTGTATAAAATTTTCATTGTTATTTCCGAAGCTATTTTGACCGGTATCTTATTAACCCTTATCCAATTAAATAGGTTATTTAAATTGGGCATTCAATTTCGATTAAAATATGCCCTTACATCACATCATTAAAATGAATAGTTTAAGAGATATCACAGTTTCAAAATTACGCGTAACAAAATAATTATGGTTGACCACGCGGGCGCTGTAGTAGCCTACCACTGCGTCCGCTGAAAGTTAGTCAATGATCTTTTCCTTGGCTATTATGTATGTATTCCCGGTAGAACGTTCCCGTGGGATATTTTGCGACATCCACGCGGGCGAAGCCGCGGGTAAAAGCTAGTAATATTATAAAACAAAGTCCCCCGCCGCGTCTGTCTGTCTAAACGCGATAAACTCAAAAACTACTGAACAGATTTTCAAACGGTTTTCACCATTTTACGGAGTGATCATGCGGAAGGTTTTAGTATATAATTCATTAAGGTTTTGTGTAAATCAGCTGTAATATAACAATTATTATTGAAGATGTCGGAAAAAATCATGTCGACTGGGAGCTTTACTGGCGTGCGCCGCGTAAGCCGTGAGAGATAAATCAAATTTATGTTCTAGAGTATTGTATACCTTAAAAACATCAACAAAAAAGTCCGCAATGGCATATATCTATCTTCTAAGAATGACCCACAGTAACCATTTTATCCCTTAAAATTTTATAATATTTTCATTGTTATTTCCGAAGCTATTTTGACCGATATCATGTTAATCCTTATCCAATAAAATATGTTATTTAAATTGGGCATTCAATTTCGATTAAAATATGCCTTCACATCACATCATTTAAATGAATAGTTTAAGACCGCGGCGACCCTTGAATTGTCCATACAAACGTAATACCTAAATCGTTTGCAATTTGAGCATATTTCCATCATATTATGTTAAGATTCGGATTTAGACAGTATTTATCTAGGCTTGTACATCTTTTTTTTTCCAAAAATCTTACCTAAAATAAAGTGCGAATTGAATTTCGCACAATTTTTACAGCTAAATGACATGTTTTCATACTGTTCTTTCTGTATTATAAACAACAAAATTTGGAATATTGTTTCGGCAGAAGCATAGCTTATATTATCAAGTTACAAAGTATAGAAAAAATTATGAAAGAATATTAAGTTTTCATTCATCATTTTTGGTATTACGGAACACATCCAAATTTATTATAAATTGCGATAGCTAGTAACAACGCTAACAACACATATAACATACAACAGACACAGACAACAACAACAACACAAAAACACAACAGAACAGAGATAACAATATTCCAAACGCATTTTCCGCCCATCTCGACTTGTAGTTGTGAGCAGTGTTCGCCGGACCCTTAAGAGATATCACAGTTTGAAAATTACGCGTAACAAGCCTCGGGTAAAAGCTAGTTTAAAATAAAAGGAAATAAATGAACCGTTAATCGCATGAAGAAAATGATTAGTTCAATGCGTTTAGAATGTGTGATGGGTTTTTAATATTAACATGTATTAATTGCTGACATGTAAAAAATCGGATATGATATGAAATAATAGTAAGTGTTGTAAGTTTCCAAATACTTATTTATATTTAAATAGGAGGATGACTGAGAAAATAACAAAAAAATAAAAAGTTTAAAAACACTAAGTAGCAGTGTCGATAACGATCAAAATTTAGAGGCTGTAAATAGTTTAAATTGACGCACCCAGAATCGCCACCAGTATCCTATTTACAAAGACTAATATAAAATACCTAATGACAAGTTAGTTTCTTGAAACTGGCAAAATGTTTTATCGTATTCCATATGGTAGGTAGTAAGGTACCTACATCAAAAACATTTTTTTTTTGCTAAACCAAAATAAGAACAAAATTGAAAGCAATGTGGGTATTTTTTTCCTCACAAATAGCAACACTGTATTGTGATAAAGTAGGTTATTAGAATTTTTGTTTGATGATCGATTTACGTAAAAAGAATGTATAAAATGTAAGTATTTACTTATGAAATGTAATTTGATCACATTTTGTCTTGTTTTCCTAGTGCTATGACATCTCTTCACGCTACAAACTGTCATTTTCAATTATTTTAAATTATTTATTCGCGAGCTGTGTTCGACGGAACGTGACCTTGAGTACTGACGGCTCGCCGAGAGAAGTTAGCCACTATGGCTAAGTTTTAGTTGCCTCACTTTTTGCACTCGTACTAGGTTTCTATGCGTTATTATTCTAAGAATACGAACTTTAGATATCATAGTTTGGATAGGTTGTACCACAGATAATTTAATATAATACTAGTTGTACATACCTACTTATACCAACATAAACATGTCGAAAGAAAGAGAACTTTCGATTTTGGAAGCTAAACGCAATGTTTTATTTGAGCGTATTCAGGACATTTATGAGCGCTCAAAAACTGCCCATACTTCCGAAACTAAATCAGAATCGTTTCTTAGTTATTGTATGACAGTAGATAATATTCGAACAGACTTTCATCATTTGTTGGACACTTATAACGCAAAGTTACTCTCTATTAATCCCGAATCGAAGCCGAATTATCAGGCGTACACTTCATTCGAGGATCTTTATTGCATCATCAAACGCATACAATCGCGACTAGAGGGTAGAAGTAACATAACCGCGCAAGCGCCGCCGCCAGGCCGATTGCCCCGTCTACCCCCAATTGAACTTATGTCGTTTGATGGCGATATACGGAACTGGCCATTGTTCTATGCTAGCTTTAAGTCAACAGTGCACGATAATGGCTCTCTGACAGACGAAGACAGGTTGTACTATTTAATAGGTAAACTGTCACCGAAAGCGCAATCCGTATTTGCAGGTGTAACTCCCAGTGCTGAGAATTATCAGATCATATTCCAGTCACTCCTTGATAGGTATCAAGATACTCGTGTCCTAGCGTCTACCTACTTTGATCAGGCTTTGAATCTTAAATTGTCTGGCCCCGCCTCTGTTTCGAATTTCCAGCTGTTCATAGATAACTTTATTACCGCCGTTAGTGCCCTTAAAAACCTAAAATTAAAGGATCTTTCCGACTTTATACTATTACAACTTGCTCTAAAAAAGTTCGACCCAGAAACGGTTCGTGCCTTCGAGATGACGGAACGTAATAATAAAATACCTACACTAGATAGCTTCATTTCCTTCATCAAAGATCAGTGCCGAATATATTATAATCATAATACACAGCCTAGTGCATTTAACTCGTCAAATGATAACAATGTTAAACAGAGGTCGAATAAATCGCGAAATAACAAGAGTAATCCCGTCCCTAACCCGCAATCGTACGTAGCATGTTCAGAGTCTAACAATAATAATTCTAATAAATGTCTGTGCGATAATATTAAGCACGACCATTATTTTAAATGTCCCGCTTTTAATAATTTAGACCCGACTGCGCGTTTTAAATGTGTGAAAGAAAACAAAGCTTGCGTTAATTGTTTAAGCTTAAAACATAAAACAAGTAATTGTTCTAGTAATTCTAAATGTCGATCATGTAAACAGAACCACCATACATTGCTGCATTTTGAAAAAAAACCGCCGGTATCGGATGAGTCACGTAAACCTGCCCAGTCTGTTACGTCACCGCGACCGATTCCGAATGCCGCCGATACTACTGCTGTCCCGCTCACCTCCCAGTCGGAGGTATCGCTGTGTACGACATCTATTGCCGCGCACGGTCGGCGGCGCTCGGGAGCTTGTCATGTTCAGCGCGATATCAAGCAGCAATGTGCGGCGTCCACAACGGTTTTGTTGGCAACAGCACAAGTTATTGTTTACGATGTCAATAACAGACCACATACAATTCGTTGTTTACTCGATAGTGCGTCACAAAGTAATTTTATTACTTCTGATTGCTTCAAACGCCTCGGACTGTGGAATAACTTTAAGAATACGAAATTAATAATTAAAGGGATCGGTGGGTCGGAAAAATCTTGCAAGGGTTCCGTAGATGTTAAAATATATTCCCGTTTTAATATGAACATTAATTTTGACATTTCCTCACTTATCGTAGAACGTATTACGGACACGTTGCCAAACGCGCAAGTGGACGTATCTCAACTCACACATCTCGAGATGTTACCGCTGGCAGATTCTGACTTTGCCCAGCCGGGAGACATCGATGCCCTGTTAGGGGCCTCCTTATTACCACATATATTTTTAAATAATGTGGTACGCAGTAAACAACATAATATACCTCCCGCTATTGAGACGGTATTGGGGTATGTGATTATGGGTACCGTACCTACGTTACATACTTCTAAATATACTATGTCTTGTTGTGCTGTTCTTCAAGAAAATAATATTGATTCTCTTCTTAAGCGATTTTGGGAGCTTGAAGAGATTTCCGCACCGCCCTCGCAGAGCCGTACGGAACTCGAGTGTGAAGAACACTTCCGCGCTACCACTGTTCGCGATGACAGTGGCAGATATGTTGTAGCGTTACCTTTTTGTGGTGACCCGTATTCGCTAGGCGACTCATACGCTGCCGCACTTAGACGCTTCTATTGTTTAGAACGCAAACTTAATACATCGCTCAAGTTACGCGGCGCCTATAATGACGTCATGCGTGACTATATAAATAAAGGTTTTTTGAGTCCGGTTGTCAACAACGAGGATAATTCCCTTCCCTCGTATTATATTCCGCATCACGGCGTAGTTCGCGAAGATAAGACCTCCACTAAACTTCGCGTGGTTTTAGATGCTAGTTGCAAGACTACTTCGGGTCAGTCGATTAACGACATTTTACATGCCGGCCCTAATCTACAGGGTGACTTATTTAACATCCTAATAAAGTTTCGTCTTTTCCAAGTCGCCCTGTCAGCTGATTGCCGCCAAATGTTTCTAAATATCGGCATTTGTGAATCTGACCGTAGATTTCAAAGGATTTTCTATCGTTTTGACAACAGTGAACCTTTATCCGTATATCAATTTAATCGTGTTTGTTTTGGACTCAAGTCCAGTCCATATCACGCGTTACGTGTTGTCCGCAAGTTGATCGCTGATGAAGGCGACGACTTTCCCGCTGCAGCAGCTGTCGCCACCTCCGCTTTATATATGGATGACATCGCATGTAGTGTCACATCCGCTCCGCAAGCAATTTCGCTTTGTGAAGAGCTTATTCAGCTCTTCAAGCGAGGCCAGTTTGATCTTGTCAAATGGACAAGCAATTGTAAAGAGGTTCTCGCACACCTACCTGATTCTCATAAGGCTTCTCCAGACATTGAGTTTGAGAGGTCTGTACCGCATAAGGTTCTCGGTTTACGCTGGGATAAATCCTGTGATAGTTTTCGATTTGACGTCGTACCGCCCGATGATAAGTGCACCAAGCGCACCATGCTGTCCACAGTGGCTCGACTATGGGACATACTGGGTTTTGTGGCTCCCACAATTTTGTACGCCAAGCTCTTGATCAAAGAGCTTTGGCTATCAAAGTGTGAGTGGGATGACACACCTCCCGACCATATTGTCGCCGCTTGGAAACAATTTTGTATTGAGCTTTCCTCGCTCAATCAAATTGTTATTCCACGTCATCTTGGGTTGGTTGACGGATGTTTTGTCAATCTAATAGGATTTGCTGATGCCAGTGAACGCGCTTACGGCGGAGTCGTATATTTACAAGTCCGCATTGGTCCTAACTACTCAGTACAGTTAGTTTGTGCCAAGTCCAAGGTTTCGCCTGTCAAAACCATTTCGGTTGCGAGACTGGAGTTGTGCGCGGCCCTTCTGCTGTCTCAGTTACTCCGCAAGGTTCAAGACACAGTTTTGCCCCACTACCCCATCAATAAAATATACGCATTTTCTGACTCCAAGGTAGCGCTCGCTTGGATTTATTCCTCTCCGCACCGCTGGCAGACTTTTGTCGCCAATCGCGTTACAAAAATAATAGAGCTGGTTCCCGCTACTTGTTTCCATCACGTCGCGGGTATTGAGAATCCTGCTGATTGCCTTTCTCGTGGGGTTACTCCATTTAAACTTCTGCAACATCCTTTGTGGTATCGTGGGCCTCCTTGGATTTCACATGATCCATCAGAGTGGAACATACAACCTTGTGACCACAGTGCAGGAGCCGAGGATGTACCCGAACAGAAGTCTGTTTCTAATCCCGTGGTCGTTGAGGTCGCGGAGTCTCCAATCTATGCGCTCGCGCTTCGCATGTCGTCGTGGTCTAAGTTACTACGCGCCATCGTTTATGTCTGTAGGTTTCTTAGGCAACTTCCTATTGGGGCTTCTGTTTCTAGCTTTGACCTTGAATTTGCAGAGTATAAATTGTTGCGAGTTGTCCAGGCTGTTTATTTTAGTAATGACATTAAACATTTAATAAATAATGTACCTTGTTCTCCCGCGCTTCTTAAGCTCAAGCCGTTTCTCGATGAGCACGGCATCATACGCGTTGGCGGTCGTCTGTCTAATTCGGACGAACCTCACAACTATAAGCATCCTTGCATCTTACCGCGTCACGACCATGTCGTTGACCTTCTTGTTGATTTCTATCACAGGAAGCATCTCCATGCCGGTCCAGAGTTGCTTATGTCTTTACTCAGGCATAAATATTGGATTTTAGCTGCACGACGAATAATTCGCCACAGAATATATAAATGTAACGTCTGTTTTAAATTCCGTCCTCGCCAGGTCTTTCCTCTCATGGCTGACCTTCCTAGCCATCGCGTCAAGCAGGTAGATAAAGCGTTCACACATACCGGTTGTGATTACGCAGGACCGCTGCAGTACACGCCAGTGCGTGGTCGAGGCGTTAAAAGCCGTAAAGCTTGGCTATGCATTTTCACATGCTTGACGACGCGCGCTACACATATTGAAGTTGCGACGGATCTGAGCACAGTGTCATTTCTGGCAGCCCTAAAACGATTTCTTTCGCGACGCGGCCCTATACAATGTTTGTACACGGACCACGGAACTAATTTCGTAGGTGCAAATGCTTATTTACGCGATCTCTATAAGTTTATCAAAGGAGAATATCGTACCCGTCTTCAGGAAGAACTTTCCATGGATCATATAGATTGGAAGTTTATTCCGCCCGCTTCTCCACATTTCGGCGGATGTTGGGAAAGCATGGTCAAGGTAATAAAAACGCATCTCTTCAAGATCATAGGTCAACAGATTCTCTCCTACGAAGAGCTTTTAACTGTGCTCGCTCAAGTCGAGGCACTGGTTAACTCGCGTCCGCTCACAGTACTGAGTAGTGACCCTGCAGAACCATCCGCGTTAACCCCTGCGCATTTCCTGAACACAGCGCCATTGTCGTCACTTCCCGCTCCTGAAGCTGACTCTTCTAGCTTGCTTCAGAGACATAGTCTGCTTGATAAGCTCGTGCAGTCATTCTGGCGGCGCTGGCGTTCTGAATACCTTCATCAGCTTCAGGCTAGGTCCAAGTGGAATAGTCCTGCATCCCCTATACAGGAGGGTACGTTAGTCATTGTCATGAATGATAATTCTCCGCCGCTTTCGTGGCCCTTAGCCCTCATAGAGAAATTGCACACATCTAAAGACGGTACAACCCGCGTTGTTACTGTAAAAACCGCGAAGGGTAGTTATATGCGCCCTGTTGTGCGTCTCTGTCCGCTACCGACTCAGTGAGATCTAGCCTGAAGTTGGATCTCTCTCTTAGTTTAGGTATTTAGTTAATAGCTTTCGTTATAAGTGTTCCGATAGAGTTAATTTAGATTATTTAATATCATAACGCTGTCTTAGCTTATGGGTAGGTTATGCGGTAGTATACCTAACATGGCTTATTTTATTTTGGTTCCTTCTAAAGGCAACCCTTTAAAGCCGGGGGGAAATGGTAACGCCATCTCTTGGGGTATTTACAACTAATTACAACGGGCGATGATATATCCCTTTCTCCCTCCTAAAAAAGCACGCCTTGACCGAGGACGCGCATTATTCCCGCTCGGACGGTGACGCCGCTAAGCCGTGTGTGAAAACGCTGCGCGCACGCCGCCGCTCTGCTCGCTTAATCCGCTTCAACCGCTTTCAATAAAAACTGTGATTGAACTATTTAACTAATAACAGCCCGCGGGTGTCGTTGTGTAATTTGGTGCATGTGGGACTCCATTTAGCGCCGAGCTTCGAAAACGGGATCCCGTCGCCGCCATCTTCAAGCTGAACGCGCGACCCGCAAAGGAAGATATTGCAAGGTAAGGCGTGCTCTTCCTTGTACCCATTCCTACTTATTTATCGCCCGTTCATCACCACCGCCAACCTTTAAATACAGTCCACTTAAATTAAATAAATTTTGAATTTGGTAGTTTACCATACCACCTACCGAAATTCCGGCTCCGGCTGAAGGTCAGATAGGCAGTCGTTCCATGTAAAATACTGGTATTCAGCTGCATCTGGTTAGACTGGAAACCAACCCCGAAATACATAGTTGGGAAAAGGCTAAACAGATTGACTGTTTATTTTGTGTTTCAGTCGAACAAGTTTTGGCCTTTACTTGTAAGTGGAACTACACGATTACTAACATATGCGTGCATCATATGCTGACTGACAGGTCCACTCAAATCTGTGTGGTTCCTCAAAAGATCATCTGATTCTTATGAAAAGCTTCTATAAACGTAGACCAATAAATCTTATGAGAGCAAGAGAAAATCGTACTTATTTTGTTTTTTTTATATAACATATTGCTCCCGTTTTAACAGGTATTACGATGGCCAACCTAAAGACAATTGTTTTTATCTTTATTATTTAAGAAATACCTTTTTTTACCTAATTTAAGTTGTTTAATAATATGGTTTATAAACGAATATTTGACTAACAGATTCTATAATGCGAACAAGCAAAAAATTACACAAATGATGAAAGTTTATGAAGAGTGTTTTTTACACTTTTCATAAACTACCTAATTAAAATACCAAAAAATAATAATTTTAAGCTCAAAAGTCAAGCAGAAAACATTAAGTAAGTAACAAAACGACAAAGCTACTAAAAGTTCGTCGTTAAACGACAAGACAACAGAAAACGATGGAACGTATTACACAGTTCAACAAAAGAGACGCTAGCGAAAAATAAAAAAATCAACCCGACTAGCGAAAAGGAAGAAATTGAAACCGAATTTCCCGTGAAGACTGGAAAAGAATAAAAACATCAGATATGCCACTAAAGAGTTCCGGTGACGTCCACGTCTGAAACAATTCTGAATTGGTAAAACGGTTTCAGTACGAAATGGAAAATAACGGTGAGAAGTTCTAGCTTCTCGATTTTCTGGATCAGAAAAGAGAATCGATGAAAGTTTAAGTATAAAATCGCTGTTTGAATTAGTTTAAAATAAGGACCCTGTTTTCGTCATGACCCAGAATTTTACTGTTCACTTCTCAATTAATGTTAAAAGTTACCGCAGATTATTTTTTGCGAGAGTACTTATTATAATTTCGTTATCTACGCTGCGTCTTTTAATGTTAACTTGTATTTTAATGTTCCTATTGGTTAGACATGGCAGTAAAAAAAAACTTACCATATCAAAGCTTTTTTCTTTACATACATTTTTGTTTAAAACTACCACTTGGATCATTCGGTTCCCTATAACAAAATGGTTGAGCTGGATGGTGCTGATCCACGCGTCATGTTCGTGAACGGGCGCCGTCAGTTACTGGCACGGTTATCTCTTTTCTGCCAAGGCTTATTTTAAATCTTATATTTTGAATTGTTTCAATTTTTTTTTTATATTGTTCTCACATATAGAAGCAACAAGAATAATGTACCTAGGATGTTGTAATATCTTTATTTAAAAGAGTGTCCTGGGAGTTTCTTGCCCGTTCTTCTCCACAGAGATCTACTTTTTGGAATGGGCAACTAGCTTCAACTTTCTGACTAACCGACTCTTTGACAATTCAAAAGTGCCTGTAAATGGTTTAATTGAAATAAATGCTTTGAGTTTTGAATTTACCTTCTCAACCGGCAAAAAACCCCTTGCTCTTCAGAAAACTCTGTATCGTAACTACAAATTGAAAAACCGATCGCACAAAGTCAAGGCAATTAAATTTGGAACGTATTCGTTCAAAAGTAGCAAGGCTGCACTTTTAGAGCAAAATGGCGGCCATGCACACTGAAACATGTCTTTGTCAGATAGGGTTTTCAAAGGCTAGTCGGTGAACACTGGTAACTTGCAATGGGGAGTCGGTTTGGTCATTTTTTGGCGCACCTTTTTAATTTTGTGAGAGTCGAGTCTATTGTGAATTACGTTTTACTTTTCAAATTTTGTGTACGGTACTGTTAAATAGACTTGCTGGGGAGTTCGTTGAAATATATGATGTAAGAGTTTCTAGGTATAGGTTGTACACTCTGAAATGACGTGCTCCACTACCGCATTTTACGTACACGGGCGCTGGGGGCCACCAACAACAACAACAACTGTTTTCTTACTGGATTTTATTGGAGAATGGAATGTGTAATGCGTAATGTTGCAATACAGTTGAAAAAACATAAAAAACGTCACAATTTAATTACATCAGGCTGGAATCTATGAAGAAAAATAACCGCAAATTTTTATAATTGATCATTCAGCGGAAACTCATCGGACCCTCGTTCAAAAAACGTAACAAACTTAAAATTATACAAACAACAAACTTCGATGCTAAAATCCTTTGTGTAATTTAAAATTCAGTCCCAATTATGTCCGTAAATATTACAGAAAAAGCGACCTTACTGACTGCTATCAAAGCCAGAACAATTATCAGAGAAAAATTAACTTTCTGGAGAGTTCCACGAAAAATAATGAAGGGTTTCGTGCTCACTGAAGAGCTGGTTACATAAATAATTGTTGTCGAACGAGTCAAGCCCTTTTAGGGATTAATTTACAGAAGCCCTTGTTTTTTTTCTGATTATGATATCGCCCTTGAAAGTTCTTTAGAAAAAAAGTATTGAGGAATATTTTTAATTTTTTAAGGCGTCAGTGGCTGAAAATGAGAATGGAGAAAGCGACTAATTTTAGGTATTAATAAAATCCAAATTATAAAAGCTAGACAAATGAAACTTAGTGTACTTTACAAGTCTGCTGACTACATTTTATCCTAAGAATTTGAGCTCTCTCGCATTATCCAGGTCGAAGCTGTAGATTTGAGACTACGATGAAAGACTTTGAGAAAAGTTAGGTAGTGCCCCTCAGCTTTTTATTTTTGGCTCGTCTTTTTTTTAAAAGGGATGAAATACCTACATAATGAAAATTAATTAACATAAAAGCACACATAATTTAAAACCCAACACGATATCAGACAAGCATTATTGTTCCATCTGCTAACAGAACACGTAGTTTAATAATTTGCAGAACTAAAACTTTTGGAAACGTTCAGAGTGGTTGCACGAATTTATACAAAAGGGAACACTGGGTGCCTCCTAACTTCTCGTTTTTACTATTAAATGGAGTTTAAACGGGGTTAATGCTAGTCCAACATTATTTTGACGTGCAGCGAAACTTTTTGCCCACTTGCCTTATGTCAAAGAGGAACTCGGGAGCTTAAGCTATAAAACTAAAATAAACAAAAATGTGTATCAAAGTTGGTTATGAGGGCGGAATTTTAGAGTGCATAAAGTTATGTATTTTAATGTTGCAGAGTGCAGAGAACTGTAATTTTATAATACGCGTTATAGCGGTGAAAACTAAACATCATCAGTACAAACCGTCAATTCGTAACTTATACTAATAATTTACACTCAAAGCATCTCCACTAATGATGAAGATGAACTGAAATATGTGTGGCGTACTCTGGCCAGTCACCCACGCTATCAACATTGCCTAAGCATAACCAGCGTATAACTATAATGTTTCCACCGCCATAATCTACCACGCGGGCCCAGTGCGGGTTGGTGGATGTAACGTGTCTTCGAATTTTTGGTTTCCTCACGATGTTTTCCTTCACCGTTTTGAGATCAGTAGTGATAAAAAGTAAAGTGACTGTCTGTGTACGAGCTCACGACCTACAACTCGTATGTCGGGGCCGATTCCACTGAGCTACTGTACCAACCTTGCTGACCACTTCTTACGAGTTATTGTCTAATTGGCATAAACTTCCTGTCGACGCAAGAGAAGAAGAGAAAAGATTCAGTCCGTGTCCTAATATCGTCGAGCGTATACGCGATCAGCGTTCATTTTGCTCGGCGAACCCGAACGAGTCGTCGTGCCGAGTCAGACGCCTTCCGCAGGGCTATTACCTATCTTGCAGAAGCAATGCGATAGCGATCATTTGTTTCATTTTGACAGTTCAACAACATTCAATGCGATAATTACGTTGCAGAGCAGAATAAAATTTCGAACTTATGAAGCAATGGATTAGTAATCTGTTTCAAAACGAATTGATTGTGTATTACGTAATTAGGGTACCGAACGCATCCTCGTGCTAAGTCAAGCGCCTTCCGATTCCCGAATCAATGAGTGACAAATGATAACGTCTATCGCGACGATCGTTTATGACAGGTGCTGGCTGCTGACTTTTATTATGACAGTTCAGTGTTAAGGGCAAATAAAGAATAATAGCGTTTATTCTGAAAGTGGGCAACGTCGCAAATAGATGTCAAATATTTCGCTGTTTTGATTTCGCAATATGGCAAATAGCGAAATATTTGGTATGGAAATATGAAATGTGGTTAAGCAGTGAACTAGAATATTAATAATGAATTGCAATTATAACACTGAATTTGATGTTGTAACCGTTTTAGGTGTAAAAAAGGCATTTTGAAATTATTGCATTTCATAATCAATATTTTAGTTCGCTAGTTAGCCACATTTTATATTTCCATACACTAAAATCACCAAAACAAACAAAACAGGTAAATATTTGACAACTATTTGCGACGTTGCCAACTTTTAGAGTAAACGCCCTTAAAATACATAAGTTATTTTCACCCAAATATAGTACAACTATAATTAACTGGTCAAAATTATTCCTCCACCACAAATTACGCTGCCTATATCTAACATCTCGACCTCTAGACAGCCTAAAATATCTTCCCACGCAGTAAACATTTTACCTAACAAAGCTAACGGCAGGCAAGAACTCAATATAAATGTAAAATACCTCCTAAGGGTAGCACAGAGACGTTTTTAGGAGACAAATTGACAATCAGCAGGTGGGTTTAAATGTCCATTACGTGGCTTGTCAATCTCAGACGGGGTTGACCTTTGAATTTTCGCTCAAAGTCCTTTTAAAGACGATATGAGGTGAATTTGTTGCTAGGCCTAATTTGGGAGTTAATGAAAGATTTGCGTTGGGGTGTGAGCTATTTTGAATTTTGTTGAGCGGTTTATTGTTTAGTGTTTTTTTTTATCAGAGGTAGCTTCTATGGCTTGCTTTTAATAATGTTGTAATAAAAAGTGGGACTTCAGAAGAACACTACGAGGAATGTAAAGTATATCTACCTAGTGCTTTTTGAACTAGAAAAGTCGAAAGCGATTGTTATTTTATCTGCTGAGCATTATAAAATAATTATCTATTACCTCACTCATGATAAAAAAAACGAAGATGGCCCTATCCTGAATCCTTAATTAAATGACGGCTCGGAACATGAGGCGAGTCACTGCGTAGTAACTAACAAATTCATGTGACAACGGGGGTGAGAGGTGCGGTTCTGCGCAGCGAGTAGCGCACTTCAGAGCCGCCATAAAGCTTGACGTGTACTTAATAAAAAAACATAAAATACTTAATTAAGATCATAAGATTTTTTAAAATGAAACTTATCATGAATCTCTTATATATTAGTACCTTGACACAAGTACTTATGCTACTTAAAATACTTTGTGTTAAAGCAAATCTGTGGTTTCGGTACAGATTGGTTCTTTGACTCGGGTTTAGTAATTTCTATCTCGGCCATCTTAACTATTTTCTTTAAGACTTGTAAAAGATTTTCTGTATTTAGATGCTTATTTTCTTTGTTCTTAGAAAATCTTATTCCTTTATTTTTTTAAATTAAAGTCCTGCAATCAAAGAAAATTAGTTTTTGTTACTGCATTGCTGTTGTGCATTGGACGTAGTTTTATAATATTATCTCATCTGCCTTGCGTTTTCAAAACTATGTTGGGGTCGGCTTCCAGTCTAACCGGATGCACCTGACTACCATGCAGTATTTTACATGGTGCTACTACTTATCGGACCTGCACAACCCAGTAACTGGGTCACACGATACCCAACGAAAGACTGGTTGGCAGACCACGTCAAAGATCACTATCTGACTGACAGAAAATGCACCATCTGAAACCACTAAAAAGACACGATATATTTATAGATAAATTTTATATTTCTTATAATAAGGTTGATTTTTCAATGGTCAAATAACTTACATCTGATGAATAAATATGGTGGTTTGACCATTTCTGTGTAGAAAGTATGTCAAACTGTCATTTTTAATGTTAAAATGAAAGGGAGATCTAAGATGAACTTTTTTGAAACTCTATCGCTAAGGGAAACAAATAGCGGTTGAAGTTTGTAAGCGAACAAAGTCACGGGAAAAGCCAGTTAAACACAACATCCTTGCGGTTGCAAACTCACTTTTGAATTTTCAAGGAGTCGGTCAGTCAGAAAGATGAAGCTAGTTGCCCATTCCAAAGTGTAGTAGGGTCCTATGGAGAAGAACAGGCAATAAACTCCACAGACACACTTTTAAATCCAAATATTGTTACAATATATTGGTTATATCATTCATTCATTGTTACCAACAGTTGCTACTAACAGATGTGTGTTCTATTCGCTACGTTATTGAAAATGCACCTTGTTTAGAGATGCACGAGTCGTAGTTTTAACCAATAACGGTTGGTAAATTGCAGGAACATGTTAGACATAGTTTAAAGTCTTCCGCTGCAGTTATCCAATAAACTAGTACAACACACAAGCCATCTTTAAAATGTTTGGCTTGAAATAATCCTACTAATAATTATCTATAAACGAGAAACATTTGTGAGGATGGATAGATGGATCTTTGTTACTCTGTCACGTAAAAACTTCTGAACGGATTTGAATGAAATTTGACACAAAAATAGTTTATAACCTGGATTAACACACAGGATACTTTTTATCTCGATATTTCCATCACGGGATCAAGACTTTTGCGGTGCAACCGCGGGGCGCTGATAGTGTTAGATATTTATGTATTACAGAATGGTTGTCGAGAAACGGTAGGAGCGTTGGCAGATCAATAGCTAGGTGGGTGGACAACCTACAGAAGAACGCAGCAGGGAAAAGCTGAATGAGACTCGCACAGGCCAGGGAAGCATGGCACGAAGGGTCTTAGGAGGCCTATACTCAGCAGTGGGTGGAACAAGGCTGCCAATGACGATGGTATTGATGAATTATGTATCAATACTGTCCTCAATCCAGAGACCAGTGGTGGCCCAGTGGCAAAGGCCGCGACTTACGCGTTGTAGTTCATAGGTCTGGACCAAGGCAGGCGTTTTACTTCGTGTAAAAATTGGTCAAAACGAAAAAGGAAAAACATCGTAAGGAAACCGGCATGTCCTAGAACCAAAAATTCGATGACATGTGACATCTATCATCCCGCACTGGGCCCCCGTGGTAGATTACGGTCCACTCCCTCTCACCGAAGCTTATGTCCCAGCAGTGGGAACATTATAGGCTGATTTGGCCTCAATCTAATTTCGGGGACATTTGCTGAATAAGAAGAGCTATTTCCTAAAGGACATTGACCATCCATATATGGGAGTTGGACCAAGTGCTGCCCAGAATGGACACAATGTGCATTATGTTCCTTGGATTTATACTAGTCTCTATACCTATCCGAGGAGCTCTTCAAAATCTATCCGAGGAGTTTTGAGAAAAACTATTTTTTGATAAGTATTTTTGATTGATGAATAACGACAACCGATGATTTAGCAATGACAGATCCTTAATTATGATTTAAACGTAGTATTATCGTGACTTCAATATCGATATCAAAGCATAGTTTTCATAGTATAAATACCTATATATCCTTTAGAAGCATTCAAGTATAAAATTACATTCACGGTCAAAGTTCAACTGATCAGATTGAAACAACCAATAGTTTGGTAAACAAAGCGATCCGTTTTTCGGATCACATATTTCGGATCGATATCAAAGCATAGTTTTCGTAGTATATAATATATCCTTTAGAAGCATTCAAGTATAAAATTACATTTGCGGTCAAAGTTCAACTGATCAGATTGAAACAACCAATAGTTTGGTAAACAAAGCGATCCGTTTTTCGGATCACATATTTTTTTTCGAACCATTGAATAATTGACTTATCTCTTTGTTTTGCTAACTTTGTCCTTAAACTTATGAGAAAGTTGACCAAAACTAATATTAGAAAGAGGTAAAATTGTTTGTTTGTAAAGTATTCTCTGGAAGTAGAACCAATCTACCAAACCTTGTTGGGGTCAGCTTCCAGTCTAACCGGATGCAGCTGAATACCAGTATTTTACATGGAGCGACTGGCTATCTGACCTCTATAACCCAGTTACTGGGTAACACGCGATACCCCTAGGTAAGATACCCCTGGTTTTCCTTGTCAGAATTTTGGGCTTCTAACTACCCGTGACGACTATCAAAGATTCACGAATGACAGCCGGGACCAACGGCTTAACGTACTTTCCGAGGCACGGAGGTGTCTCGTTATGTAATAGATGGTCACCCATCCACGAACCGACCGCGGAAGCGTAGCTTAACCTTCGATCGACACTTGTGGCTGTTATCATGTAGCCACGAACTCCTAATTTCTTATAAGGTTTTCTTTGGAAGTACTAATCCGTTTACAATTTTTGAAGTGAAAACTTCTTTAGGCGTGTATAGTAGGTACTTTTTGGGTGAACAAAAATCATGGAACTCACGTCATCTACACCGAACGCTTTCCATGAGCTATATGTATACTGTGCGTCATAGTCATCGTACAGTTTTCACTTCTATCGGCAGTTGCCAAAGACTGCCCCGCATGTTTTTTTTTCAATTATACAAAGCTACACTATTGTTGAGTACCATAGGATAATGTTTTATGGTATAGTTGATTTTCACGCAAATGGAAACGCGGATAGAAACTAGTGCCACATAAGTTTGGCAACCTCAAGATAAGATCGGCGACAATGGTGGTCCAAATAGGTACAGAATACGTCGTTTCCTTTCGAGTTACAATATGCAATGATTTATTAAAATGTTTAGCATACAGTTTTGAAGAATTGCTGCCTTTGAAAAGGATACTGAATCCATGTTTTGGATATTGATCATGTATGCCAAAAAGCATCATAATATCTCCAAAAGGGTTAACAGCATTATTGATCATCAATCTCTCAAGGACCTCTTTAAAAGATGAATAACTCAAACTTCACTGGATTGAGTTATAGATACTTACTTGTCTTGTTCCCGAATCTTTAGGTACAGTTTTTTATTTTGAGATTATAACTTGCTTTCCTTGCATGTATGTTCTATGTTATGTGGTTTGGTTTTCGCACTTGGTCCTTCAGGTAGACCATTGTGCGTGGGCCATGGCGGCCTTTGGTGGTTATTTCAACTAGCCCACCTCCCTCCAGAAGTTTGTTAAGTCTCCTGGTCTGTTCAGAGCTTCTGTGAAAGAGCTGGGTGACTCAAGTGTTTCTGTTCTAATCTGGGTGAGACGCCTGTGCATTCAAAGAGCACATGCGCAACGGGTTCCTCTTTGCACGTATAGTCTGACATGCTACTAAATGTACGTAGATGGAGGAGCTGCTTGTGAAACAGGATATCTAAAACTTGTCAAATCTAAGATCATCACTCTATTTTGCCACGTTCATGTAGATCCAAGTCAAACAACATCCAGTACTAGGTAAAATGTAATGTCCTTTTTCTGTTCACGAGCCAAAATGCTAGAGCCCGAGAGAAAGGGGTCACCAAGAAGAATCATAATTTTAGTCGAGGCACTTAACATAAAGACCCACAAATGCAGCGTATTAGATTTGGCAATACTGCTTGGCAGATATCCACTGTCGGCTATTACTAATGCTTTAATGCCCTATGATTTGTGAACCATTTATAACCAAGCCATTCTCACAAAAGTTTTGTACTTTTTAACCAACTTCAAAAAGGAGGAGGTTCTCAATACAACTGTATGTTTTTATTTGTATGTTTGTTACGCGAACACTCCTCCAATTATGAATTGATTTTGATAATTCTTTTATGTTTGGTAGGTCATAGTTCAGAGGTGGTCCCATATAAATTTTATTAATTTTGCTTGGGTAGTTTTTGAGTTAGCTTCAATAATACGTATTTTTCCCGCTTAGTCTATATGGATGATGTTACAGCTCCTGTCACTGTTATTTATCAGTAGGTACTGCAACTAAAAAGTAAAAAATAAAAACCATTTACAAAAAAAAACACTTTTTTGTAAATATTTTTTAATTTTTTGACTCATCAGCACCACAAAACATAATCAAAATACATCACAACAAATAGAATCGAAGAACTAATGACAAAGCAGCCAAAATAATTTAATGAAAATGTTTTCCTCAACAATCAACCATCTTGTCGCAAGGCCACTAAAGCAGATCCCATTTAAAAACAAAACAAAATACATGTCAACCCTCTTTCGCTCATTAACCGTACATCCGGGTATCGCCCATAATCCACAGATTACTTCCTACTGACAAACTAATACTAAAAGCTTAATAATCCTTTTACTATCTCCAAAGAAACCCGAAGGACCAGAACCGAGTTCCCAAGGACTTTAGTCCTTTACTACCACGAATTAACGACGAAATCTTGAATGAAAAGGGATCTCGGGTAATTTTTTCCATCACACCTTTTTCAGGCCCAATTTATAGGGATAAAGTGATTAGGAAATACATAAAGAGATATAGTTCGAGTTGAAAATGTAGGACATTAATTTTCGTAGTTTCGGGAAGGTGAAAAACTTTTTTTCTGATTAGTTTTGTTTTGAGGAAATTGACTTGGGGAAAATAGAGGGTAATCTTTTTGGAGGGCTCATCAATTTATCCTTTAGAGTTTTGCGAAAGGTCTTGGGAGAGTTCATATAATACAATTTTGCACGAATGCTGTAAGATTTGTAAACTAATCGATAATTAAAAAATGGCCTGTGAAACAAAGGAAAAATAACTACTTTCATTTAATCTAACTCAAACATAACTTACAAATTCCATTACCCTTTTAACTTGTACAGAAATAAGGCTCCCATAAAAAGCTATTTCACTTAAGATGTAAAATTTCAACTCTAAAAAACTCCGGTCTAATTTATGTAAAACTCGGTTTTTAATTACATGCTAGTAAGTACTACGGTTCTCATCAAAACTTCAGGGGCCGACTTTTCTATTATGCAACTCATGGTAGCTCGGGGAATTTAGTTTTTAAATCCTAGAACAAAGACTTTGCCGGTTTTTCAAGGGTTAAACGTACTTATTGTAAGCGTACGCTGCATGGACTTAGCGAGTTCATGTAATCATGTGTGCCTTTTGTTCTGCGACGAGTTTTCGTACGTATGTTATTACATTCTTCGGAATTTGTACGTATGTTACATTCTCATCTTGTATTTTCGTAAAAGAAATATTCGTTGGGAAAGAATTTGTGAAAAGATTGCTGAGTGACACAGCTTTAGTTTGCGTTCCTAGCCGTGAGTTTGAATCTAGAACAGAACAAATACTTCTTTGATCTACAGACACATTTCGGGTTGAAAGTTCTTGCACGTAAGATGAGTCTGTAACCACTTTAAACTACCTACCGACAACTTTCTTTTACATGTATTGTATAGCTATGATAGTAAGCCACTGCTGTCCATGAGGTCCAAAATGTGTTATTGGGTATTTCCATCTGGAATTTCTCAGTAGCCGCTGGGAGTCTGGATTTGTGAACGGTTGATGGCAGTATACTTGCCCCTATTACATGGGACTCAAACATAACTGGCGAAATGTGGGTGCACCTCTACCTAACCCTTCGGCAAATACAGGCTCAATTTTTTGCCCTAAAATTCGCACAAAAGATAATCACGATACACACAAACTGCTATCGTATTTTACCGTAACAAGAACGGGGAAAACTACTCTCCCTTTACAGCCAAAAGCGATCAAGTACACCTTGATACACTACCCGTTTTGGGCGAAGCTTATCGCGAACGTTTTAGCTCACAATATCTTGCAGACGAGGTCATCATGACAAGGTTAACCGACATACTTTGTGACAAACACCTAAAGGGCCTGCGGAACTATGATAAGCGGGAGCGACAAGTGACGTACTTATTATGGGTGTGGTCTAACGGATGAGGTTTTAGCGGGAGCTTGGAAGTAAAATAAAACTGGAAGTGTCTTAAATACATTTGAGAGTATTTTGTTGTAGCTATTTGTGTAACTTATGTTTTTTGATTGAGTAAAAGCCGTGAAATAAAATAATCAACCTATTAAAATCGAATTGTTTTTTTCTTTTAGTTTCTTATAACCAGCTGCAGTGGTTTGCTTTATTATTCTTACACATTTATATTTTAAGTGCCTGAAAACTTAGCACATGGCTTAACTAAGAAATGACTAAAGCTATGGTTGAATTTTATGACTAAACGAAAATTGCTTTGATTCCAAATTAGCAAACGGTCACCTATCTCCTAAACAGTTCAGCAAACAAACAATACTCGACTTAAAATCATAAGTGACGGTTTCCTGATCCAGTATCAACGCTGGTCGCCAGTTAATTGGGGTGTCCATCATATGGACGGATGCGTAATGAGCGGTTCCTTGATATGTTGTTCAAGCTCCAGTTGGATAACACGATAAAGTGATGTCACGAGTGCACTATGAAATGTACCCTAATATGGTTGGTTGTGTATATGAGCCATAAGAAGCCATGAGCCATAAGTATATCTTTGTAATCATTACGTTTATAAAGGTATAGCCTATAGAGTATATTATTATAAGAAATAAGATTTCTATGGGTATAGCGCTGCAAGGTTATTTAGGCATGCATGCAAACTCGCAACTGACACCGGCATGTTTTTTTTGGGATACAATTAATAAATAAATTGAACTTGTTCTTTTTTTGTTTTGTGTTCCTTGTTTGCGTCATGTTTACACCGCGAATAAATTTTATGTATTTCCTTCCTTTTCTTTAAATGTCACACAAATATCACATCAACAGCGCCCATAGGATCCTTCTACCAGCATGTACTTGTTTAGAAATGTCTCAATTAGCCTTTTACTGAATGTTAAAAAGTTACATGGTCCTTCTGGGTGTAATAACAAAACTAAAAACTAGCTTCCGCCATCGGCTTCACCCGCATGATGTATAACTTATTGCTTATGTTACTGAATGATAATAGAGTACTATTCTGGTGATTTTTTTTTAAATATCGGTTCAGTAGTTGTTGAGTTTATTAATTACAATAAAAAATAAAAACATTTAAAAATATAAATCTTTTCTCTTTATAATATTTATTAGTCTAGAAGTCTAGACAGGTAGATAGATTATGAATAAATTCGTTATGATTATTATTACCAATTAAGACGTCGATATATGCTAGTGTCCTTGAGTAGTTAGCTTAAGACCAGGCACTCCAAACACAATTTCCACGCAAGCTCCACCCTCCCGCACCCCGCCACTCCGATATGTGCTAAACGCTAACGCATCAGTAATAAAGTTGTATATCGCATGCGCTCTTTTTCTCAATTCTTATTTCGTTTATAATTAAAGTAATAATCGATCTAGAGAAAAAATATCTTATTTTTGGATAGTAAACTATATTTTCTCACTGTAAATAATTGTTTTAAACATAAAAGTCGAGTAATCTTGTGGTGGTTCTAATAATCTTTAAAAAACACATGATTTTCGAATAAAAAATGAATCGAGCAAAGATATTCCAATTACGTATCTGTCTTATTTTCGGAAAGATAAAGATCCAATAAATCATATACTAAAATTCCATTTTGATTGTATACGCGACTGTTTCAGAATGTTAATGCAAATAACATACAATTTAGGGAGCCTCCTCTTAAAAGTTCTGTGCTAAGCTCACGCAACGCGTCGTCCAGCCAGTAATAGGACTCGCCCATCAAGGAGCGCTAAGATAAAACACGTATACTCAAAGATTAATAATTAAATTGTCTTTAAAATAGTAAAGGTTTAAAAAAAATACGCTTGATAGTTTTTGCGCGATTATAGACTGTTTTTTATCCGCGTTAGAAATAACTATATAAATTAATTTTGCTATGTAATATAAAAATTACTATTTTATGCGTTACTATTTTAATATACGTATAGTTATAGATTCTGACGTATAGATTATCATTTACGTAGATGATTATTTTCTAAAGGCATTTTATTACAGCAACATTATCATGATTGAATTTTGGACCAAAGTAGGTACCATTATAAAACCATCTACACATTATAATCGCTATTCGCTCATATCTTGCACCACGCCCATCATTATAGTGGATGCGTAATGAGCGATTCGCAGAACAGTTCCATAGATATTCCTATTTGGACAACACAATGAGTTAGTACTTACGTGTTCAATGCTTGTTAGATAACCTTTTTTTGTATAGTATACATACCTACTGTTTGGAAATACTACTTTCCTTATGTTTACAAACGAAAAAGAAATGTAAATACTAGCTAAACTTGTAGCTTTTGCCCGTGGGTTTGCCCGGGTGGAGGTCGGAAATTATTCCACGGGAACGTACTACCGGGATAAAAACTATCCTATGTCGCAATCTAGTTCATGGTCTTCCAGTGTGCCGAATTTCATCGAAATCCGACCAGCCGTTAAGGCGTGAAAATATGACAGACAGACAGAGTATGAATAGAGTAAATACACAAAGTTCTGTATTTAAATACATAATCACGATACAAACTAAAGAATGGCGTGTGCGTAGACACTCAAAGATTCCAACGAAATTCATCCAAAAATATAATACTTGAGACTCGAAGAAAATTCAACGTCTGTAAGCAATTGTCTGAGATAAAGTAAGGTCTTAGAACTTATCTTACTCAAGTATTGTCCTTTCGTCCTATAGTACCTACCCGTCGGTACTACATGCGAGACGAATAATAATATTTTTGTTATTTCTTTGACAAGCTGCCATCTTTGTTTTAGGCGCCATTTTTGTGACAAATAAAGTGAAGCTTAAAATCTGATTTACTCTCTACTGCTGATGATAATGGGTTTCTCGTTAATCGCTCTAAAATTACTGGCACGAAGATTTGCATTATAAAAACAACGGGTTCCACTCCAGGAGTGAAGTGAAAACTTGACTGCTTTTTTTTACCCATCAATATGTGCGAAATTTCTTACCTCGCAATCTTTTCGTAATGTTAAAGACTATTTTACTTTGTCGGTTGCTAGGCAATGGATCTTACGGTCACGTCCTGACGCGAGTTTAACACCAAAAAAAGCCATCCCAAAAAAAGTGCACAACGCCGCTAAAGAAGCTTTCACTTTAAAAAATTACATGTAGGTACGATTATAGATAGGCCAGCTGGCTGATCATAGGCCAGGTACATACCATCCTTAAACTTCGTGCTTTGTTGATAAAGAAAACTATTTACCAAACGCCTATAAAATACATAACCCAATCCATCACTAACAAGAAAACTCACCCCTCCAATTATCGGCCTAACTGACCGCTGCTTAACTTTGGTATCTTCACACCCTTTCTTCTCCAACCCCAAAATAACTAGGGGTTTATTAATATTAATTAAATAACCCTTTGATCGGCCGTAGGGTCTTAACTCAAAGGATCGCGTACAGTTAAGATTACATCTATCCTTAACTGATATTAACAGTAGATTAGGACCGGCGTTTGGGGGTTAAGTAGCAGTAAACGATCCTCTTGCTTAACACTTCGAGTTTTCGAGAAGTGCGAGTTTCGAGTTTACCAATTAAATTCAAACTTAATAGTTATCCTTGAATAGGATAGTGTATGTGAGTGGCAAGATCGAGGTCATAAGCCGGCATAGCATAATCTCACTGCTGGGACGCAGGCCTCCTCTTTCAGGGAGTGGGCTGTAATGTACCACACGGGCGCAGTGCGGGTTGGTAGATGTCACATGTCTTCGAATTTTTGGTACAAGGACATGCCGGTTTCCTCACGATGTTTTCCTACACCATTTTGAGAGCAGTGGTGATGAAAGTATTTACAGAAAGTAAACCACCTGCTTGGGTTCAAACCCAAGATCTGCAAGTCGTAAGTCAGGGCCGTTACCATTGGGCCACCACTACTCTCGAGCCGACCTATTTCGCAATAAAGATTTAAGCTTTGTGCAGACCAGCGCGACTTGGCGCGCGACGTGACACTGCTGGTTATTGTTATACCGTGAAGTTTTGTATTGTTCGTGTTGCGTCGCGCGACAAGTCGCGCTGGTCTGCAAAAGCCTTAAAACAAATTGTATAACGCTTTTATGCTATGTTTCTTTTTATTTTTTTTTGTCCCATTTTGGTGTTTAAACCTTTTCTCGGCTCTTAATAGAGAAGACGTAGGGTTATGTGAAGTTATTTTGGTCATTTAGATGTTAAGTCACTTGAATTATTTTTGTATAGGACGCAGTCCTTGCTAATCCCAAACCGCCTGCCTGGGTTCGAACCCATGACCGACTTAAGATTAGTAGTATTATGGAAATAATTTGAGAAAACCGAACCAAAAAATCGAAGACATATATTGTGACATCTACCAACTCCCACTGGGTCCACGTGGTGGATTACAGCCCACTCCCTCTCGGAGAGAGGAACATTATAGGCTGATTACGAGTATAATAAAATCCCTAGATCATCAAACCTAAACTAATACAGGGTGGCAGGGACATCGATGCGAAGCTTGTTACCAAGGATTCAGTACGTGATTCTGAACCCCCCTGCGTTGAAATTTATCGTCAGTTGTTTTAAGAAAAATCAGCTGTTCCATACATTTTACCGTGTAGGTATTGCACTTTTCAATGAAACAGCCGATAATTTTTTAATAACCGACGAAAAATTTCAACGCAGGGTCGTTCAGAATCACGTACTGAATCCTTGGTAACAAGCTTCGCGTCGATGTCCCTGACACCCTGTATAACTCCATAGCCATACCAAAAAACGCAAACCCAACTGCATCATTACCTCAAACATTTTATGTAGTACACAACATAATTTGCATCCCCACAACGACTTTTAATAATAAGAGGTCAACCAAAACAAATAGTCGGTGGTTGTCTGAAAAATGAAAAGCGGTCATGTCTGTTTGTTAAATGCGCGAAACCCGGCGTTACAAATGAGGCACGATTAGGGTTCCACGAAACAACTTTTGACCTTTGAAGGGAAGAGAATTTCCTGTGGGATGGTAATCACGTTTAGAGTTTAGTTGGTTTTTTAGGGGTATGAGGAACAGGGTGTAAAGTTCACTCATCCACCATAGAAAAGGGAGGATCCTCCAACCAGACGGGTATTATATCTGGCGGGCAACTGCCCATATGTTGATTTCGGATAGTCTTATCTATGTTATTCGCTCAGTAAACTCTAACTGCGAGATGTAGGAATTGTGTGACGTCATGTCTTTTTGTTTCGTAGTTTTTGTATGTGGCGGTCTAACCGCTACAGTTTATTAATGCAGAGAATCGTGAGGAAACCGGCATGTCTTGGAACCAAAAATTCGAAGAAATGTGACATCTACCAACCCGCACTGGGTCCGCGTGGTGGATTACAGCCCACTCCCTCTCACAGAGAGGAGGCCTGTGTGCCAGCAGTGGAAACATTAATAGGCTGATTATGTTATGTATTAATGCAGAACGCTATAACCTAAATAATTTATAGTTCAGTACAGGTAAAGCAGTTTATTATTTTTGCTAGTTGTTTGTTTTGTCTTACGTTGACAGTAAAATATACATAGCAAAAACAGCAGCGTACAGGTATAATATCCCGACAGCTAAGAAGTTGAAGGATTCTTGGATACTTTGGTCACATTGCCCGGCGGGAACCAGATAACCTTGAAAATATTTTCAATAGAAGGTGAACTTTACACCCTGATCCTCATACCTCTATAAAGTAATAATAAGTTACGAAACTATAATATAATAGGAACAAATCTAATAAAAATACCAAAATAAACAAGAAACAACAATAAAATCCACCTTTAACATACACACCCCATATTGGAATTTACATCTTTTCTAACAATCTCATTTCGGTGAAATTCGGAGAATCACGTAATTTACTCGAAAGGGTTTAGTTGACTAATGGCTATCACGCGCACTGAAAGACCAAGAGGTTTGTGTAGGCAGGTTAATTTTGCCGGTTGTTTCAATTTAAGTTAATTGTTAAAAAAGGTGAAACACTGAATAAATTAGTTGGTAAGTACCCTAATTACGTAATACACGATCAATCGGAATCTGAATCGCAGATTTCTAATCCATTGCTTCAAAAGTTCGAAAATAAATTCTGCTCAGCAACGTAAATATCGCAATGAATGTTGTTGAACTGTCAAAATGAAACAAATTAATCGGAATCGTTTACGAAAATGTGTTGCGTAATTAGATAGTGGTTGATCGCACACGAAGAGATCCGAACCGTATTAAGAGCGTTTATTTCTGAAAGTTGGCAATGTCGCAAATAAATGTCAATTATTTCGCTGATTTGATTAATGTGGCATTATTACTGTATGGAAATAAGAAATGTGCCTAACTAGCGAACTAGAATATTAATTTAATTGCATTGAATTTGATATTGTAACCAATGCATTTTTTACATTTAAAACTAATTATTCGATGTTACGATATTAATTATTGCATTTCATACTCTATATTTTAGTTCGCTAGTTAGCCACATTTCATATTTCCATACAGTAATATTGTCAAATTAATTAAAACAGGTAAATATTTGACAGCTGTTTGCGACGACGTTGCCAACTTTTAAAATAAACGCTTTTAACATCGAACAACAAATGGCGAAAAAAACACGATTCTTGTATGAGGAGCCCCTTTAATTATTAACTGTATGTGTTGTTGTAGCGGCAATAAAAATACACAATTTAAACTGTCTACCTATTACGGTTCATGAGATACAGCCCGCTGACAGACAGACGGACGAACAGCGGAGGCTTAGTAATAGAAACCCTAATAAAAAGGAAAGATGGATGATCATGAATAATTATCTCCATTGATTAGAAATCGTAAAACAACGAATTTCCAGATGATTATGGCTAAAAAGGAGGTCAATACTGACGGCTGAAGTACATGAATAGGTGAAGAAGACATGGTGCGCCGTGATCAAATAAATTAGGATTACAGTCCAGCTGTCGAGAGAATGCGTTCCGGATATCTGTCAGTTGGACTATTTCTAGTAGTAATAAGGATTAAATTCGCAAAACACATATTTGTTATAGTGCGCGCAGAACTAGTGGCCGCGCTTGAGGTGGCGACTCATCTCACTATTGCAATCTCATGTGCATTTTTTCTAAACTAGCCGGAACTTTCAACGCGTGTTGCCGTCGCGAAGTACGGCGCCGGAATAGATTAAGTAAGATACGGCGCTCAATCTATTTCTATAATAATCTATTACCTAAGGCGCCGCCAACTAGGTAGTTCCGCGCGCACTAAAGTATGACTTTAGGGCAGCTGGATAATGATGATGAACAAAGAACTGTGATCACCAATACAATTAAAAGAGCTAAACTACATGTATAAAACGATATTCTTCATTAGAACATTTTGATAATTAACAAATGTAACAAAGGCCTTTACAATTTGATTGATGAAAATGAACTGGTTGCTGCCCGCGGCTTCGCCCTCAGGAACCGTAATTAATTACCCTTAGTTACTCCTTATAGCATCAACTATTTGCCAGTGAAAGTCTCGGCAAAATCGGTCAGAAAAGACAAATCAATTTTATTTTTAAGTACCGTATGCTATAATACTTTCATATGCATTTAGTAGTAGCTGCATCCGGTTAGACAGGAAACTGACCCCAACATAGTTGAGAAAAGGCTAGACAGATTGTTCTCGCTGTTTGGTTAAACAAAGACAAAATAACGCTTATAGCATAATAGCTAAAGTTGAAAATACTGAACCTTACCTAGACAAGGTTGATATCACTTCCTGAACTACGTTAAGGCCCACGACTAACTCGGAGTTAACAGCTACCTCAGGGTTAATCCAATCGCGGGCTTGCGGACGGAGAGTGATGGGTAGCTCGCCGTCCGATCAGAACCAAGCCCGGGTCGACGGCGGCGCGTCGTGTTCCACGCGCACCTCAAAGAGTTGTCAGCGAAGCTGAAGGGGTCCGTTAGGGCCGATGCCTACCACCGGGGTTGCGGATAGTCCTAAGGGGAAACCGTGGCCCCCGTCTAGGCAAGGGAAGGAACACGGGTGGGTTTTAGTCAGTAAGAGTCTGACACGCCCTTCCGCTCCGCCCAGAGCGAGAGAAGTCATTTGATGATTTCCCACCCAAAAAAAAAAAAAGGGTTAATCCAATAATTCTCTGAGAGATATTTTCTCGACGGCATATGAAGCCAAGTCAGATGCCCATGGATGGCTTTGAAACTCTGACACCAGGTTAGTCACTATCCACACAAAACGAAGAAGACCGGTGACATACACATTACAAACAGACATTTCGATTTTATTTATTTTTACTTATAGAAGACAAAGGAAAATGAGGCAAAAGTCATACTAAGTAATCTTACTTGATACAGCCAGCAAAACAAACAGTCATTACTCAGGCAGTCAAGCACAAAGATATATACGTCTTATTGATGTCTTGCCCTACTGTAATGTGCCTTCACCTCACCGCAGTAGGGTTACCCTAAATGTAAAGGTAGGCCCTGTTTGATGGCTTTATGTTTAGGTAGACGATGGGTCATGATTGACAATTGAATTTATCTGTCAGACTTGTGTTTCGGACTTGTCTTCTTACATGGTCTAGACAAGGAATCAGCAAAAGTAGGATGGGAGTTTATAAATAATTCAAAGTAAAAAAAAAAATGTTTCACAATAATATTAATTAAGTACTTACTTTGTTATTTTTGCATATATTTGTTTATTACATAAAAATAAATATTTTAATCTTGGTTGCTGTAATCGTCTACGAAACGGACCGCGTCAGTCATAATAATATTTTTTTTTTTAAACGGATCCCGTGAGCTTTGTTAGTCATTGAAACTAATAATTTTGTAACAGTTTTACAGCCACTTTTCTAATTGCTTCTATTTTTTTTTTCTATTTCCAGTCACAGATTTGAATATTAGATTTTTACCGTTTCAAAGAACCTTTAAAACATCAATAAAAACATACACACTATCAAAACTTCTCATAATTCTAATTCATACAAACACGAACTCAAGACACAGGAGTGTTACCCTACTTAAATATGAAATTGCCCCTTTTCATCACTACATTTTTTTCCCACGGCAACCCTGAAGAACGCAATACCCTGTATATTTCATAGCTAGTACTGTGCACATTCCTCTATGCGTTTGAGTTATGGCACCAGTTTATTTATTTGTGGCGCGAAAACGCTTCTGAAGAAATATTTGTGTTCCCTTTATGTGATCCCACCTGAGTAAGTCAGATGTTCAGGGGAGAATAGCTGTTATGTTATAACTGTTGTACTGTATATTACAGATTTTTCCTTGCATGAAATTAAGAGCGTTTACGACGCACGGCATTTCATACAAACTTTCAAGCCCTTGTTTTTCGAAATGACAGAACCGATTTTAATGAAACTTCATACGCATAAGCAGGGCACAAAGGTCTAAAAAGTTAGTTAATTTTTTTTTGTAAAAATTATATTTAAACCGTTAGACGATAATCTTAACTGCCAACATTTGTGATATTCGCAATTTACAATCAGATACAGTTGCATTATTTTGCACTAGTGCGTAACTATTTAGCTATTAATTTGTATCTTACTCAATTCCATTATTCTATCAATTTCCTACACACAATACAATTGCAGTGCTCAACTCAGAACTCTAAAACATGAAGCTATCAGAATCAGAGATCAAGTTCAGCACTTAATCCGTTTGAGAGATAGTACCAATCAGTTGAAATCCCTCACACACGAGATTGGTTCACATCAAGAGGAGTTCTAGAGTTAGCGGGTTCTGCATGTATGACGGTTGAAGATTTATGTAGTAAGCAGATATATAGGTGGTTATTATAATAATTAGGACAAGCTTATAAATTCTTTTCGTAAGACAGGGAACGCGCATAGATTGTTAATTCACTCAGGCGTGACTTTGCGGAAATCCATTATAAAATACAATAGATGACGTATATTTAATAACCTAATCCGCTTAACTGTTCATAATGAGTTATAAAGAACCCTGTTAGAAATCGACATGGTGTTTCACCTCTCAACGAGGCATCCTCAGGATCACGATTGACTTGTTGACACGACGTGTTGCCACGTCAAGCGCCGAACGCAGTTTCACGTTCGCAAACTGCGTGTTGACGACTTGTGAACGTTTAAGTTCAGATTTCCTCGTCTTGCAGATTTGCGTTTTTTACCTTGGAATGGAAGTATTTTGTGGATGTGAACTTGTAAAATTAAATTGATTATTTTTTTATCCACAGCGGGAAAGCTCTTGGCCTGCATCTCACCTGATGGTAAGTGATGATCGGGCCGAAGGTGGAAGCGAGCTTCACCCGGAATCTTCGACCATAGAGGAACTGGCTGTCTTACCTAAAACAAAAAAAAAAAATTGTTTATATGCACCTTCAAGAAATATTATATGGTTTACAATAAAAAATAGGCCTTAAGTTAAGTGTGATTGTACGTTAGAGTTTCAGGCAATATCTAAGGTAAGATAACTTAATATCTTGTAAGTATAGCGCGACCCTCGTTATGATTATAGGAGATGGGAGATGTTATTGTGCCAAACTTATAAAAAAGTTTAAAATAAAAGTTCTCTTTTATTTTAAACTATTTTATAAGTACTTTTTAGCGCCACCAAAAGTGATGAACTGAACAATCAGTAAAAGTATAAAATGTATTTTCAAGAATAATTTTGAATATCTAAATGAGTTATTGGTGTTGGTAAGTTAAGTTAAGTTTTTAGATTCTTTTTTACTAAGCACAAGAATTAAGAGTCTATTAAGGTGCAAAACTAGAGTTAAAAATAACAAAGAAACGAGACAATGAAAACACATAAAAATAAAAACAGATAAACGGTTTTATGCAGGTGAGTTTAGGGTAAATGTGAGTGTGTGTTTTTGTGTATCTATGTGTGTGTATGTCTGTGTGAAAGTGCGTGTTTGTGTATCATATGAGTGTATGCCAAAGTAAAACTTAGGATTTAAAAGTTTTAGAAGTATAAATTATATCAGTTAATTATAAAATTCTCATCTATTTATTCTTGTTATTTTACAAAAAGATGAATAAACGTTTTTATTATTATATTTATTTATCTTTTATTTCATGTTAATACATATTTAAATTACATTTTTAAATATTTCTTAAAAAAAAGATATAAAAAACATTTAAAAATATAAAAAATAGTCGCCCATCGGCATCAGGAACAGGGTCCAAGCTGCCGGTGGTCAGGGCTCTAGAGAGAGGAACCTCCTCACTATGCGTGCCGTGTCTAGGAGTACTGCTTTCTGAATCAAGCCCTTGACCCAGCCGCGCAATGAGAGCCTCCTGAGGTGTTGGTTGAGGCTCTCCGCTATTAGGCCATTAACCGTTACGATTATCGGTACAATGATTGCAGAGTCCACGTCCCACATGTCGACAACCTCGTGTGCTAAGTCAAGATACTTGATTTTTTTATCTTTCTCAGCTTTCACGAGATTCTCGTCATGAGGGACAGCAATATCAACAATCATTGCACGGCGTTCTCGTCGATCTATCACCACAATATCAGGCTTATTAGCTACAATAGTCCTGTCAGTGATGATAGATCGATCCCAATACAATGTGGCCTGACCATTCTCGAGAACTGGGTCGGGCACCGTTTATTTATTATTATTATATATTATATTTGAACTCTAACTGCCGAAACACAACAATGCTGTTAACATTGTTGTTATGGCGACATACTTAGATAAGATAGTGGTTGCTAGCGAGGCGGAATTAGAACGAAACCTACCACCAACCAGTCCGAACAGAAAACTTTGCCCCACTGGGAATCGAAAGCGGAATTAAGTCCGCTTCTGTACATTTGTGTGCTTAAAGTGTTGAATAAATAAATAAATCGAACCCGGGACCTAGTCTGGTCTAACCACTAGACCACAGAGGTGGTTAAGTTAATAATACTGTTCACATTTAATATACAATAAACACTTTAAACATTTTTTATTTTTATCGTAGCTAAAGGAAACCAATTTTCTCCTTATCTTTTGCCAAAAATGAAGCCTTTAAACACCGAAAAAGGCAATAAATCATTCTCCCCGCTGACAATCGCACCACATCCCAAGATTAGAGGCAGCGGTTTTGGAGGAATAATTTACGTATCCTTTACAAGCAGACATCTTCTTAAGGTGAGCCCGAGATAAGAAAGCGTTACATAATGAAGGCCTCTTCGCTGAATTGTAAGGAAAGATTAGGGATGTGTCTTTGTATCGGTAAAAAGATAATCGGGTACGTAAAAAGATAGGTAAGTAAGCCGTAAGTATTACCTATTCAGTGAACTGTTTCGTTGTGTTATTGATACACACCTAGAAATGTTTTGTTTTTCAACAAAAGCTGGCGACAAAGCTAACCCTTTTAATGGCCCTTTACTTCAGTACATAGTCAGCGAAAAGCAAAATCCACTACACACAAACCAATAAATCGCAAAATAAGAGAAATAATATATTCGAGTTTGCATATAAGATTTTAAAATATGATAGAACAGTAGATTACTAAAATTACTGAATTTTAACACCGCAAAATCCATTTCTAAACAAATCAAAAATAATCTACTTGGAACGCCCACTTACCGCCGTGGAACTTAAAAAAAAAAGAAAAGAAGAGACATCCCACAAAAAGAAAAAAAAACAATCTTTATCTTTTTATCGACATCACCCCATCCCTAGGGCGTAAAAGCGTGACTTACACAACAGGGCATCCGGCGCACCGGGCCCAGTATATCAATCATCTCCTGAAATATTATGACGTAATCTGAGAAGCCAATAAGTGGATCCGAGATCTGTTTGTCTCTCACCGTACCTTGAAGATACCCGAATCAGATGCGAAAAGATTTTAGGTCAAGGTTGAGGAGACAAGGTTTTTGTTTTGGTGGATATTATTTTTAGAAAGAATTTCGGCTCGTTATGTACAATCCATCTTAATTTAATTTTTAAACTAACATGGTTATGGTCTGCCAAGTGGTTCCAAGCTCTACTGCTGAGCATGAGGATCCTGGATTCAATTCCCAGGTCGGGCAAAGTGATATTGGGCTTTTTTTCATCAGGAATTTGTCAGTAGAAGCCCGGAGTTTGGATTTAGGCCCGGTTTATGGCAATAGGCTCGCCCCCTATTACATGGGACTTAAACCGGCCCGCTGTCGCTGAAAACCAGCGCTGGGGCTCTGTCTCGCATAGGGTCGCAGCATTATGCTGAGCGATGGCCGTTTTGCGTGGATGTGACGCATATTTTTCCCCCAATTTGTTATTTATCGTGTTCTTTTTTATTCTTTTCTTGCGTCATGTTTACCGCAAATAAACGTATTTTCTTTCTTTCTTTCTTTCAAACATAACTGGTGAAATGTTTACGACCAAACGTTGAAACAACTTTGCCGGTTGCCAACCAAGGTCACCTTTGTGGGGGACGCGGTTGGCACGTAAGGCTGCCTGAGAAGAACGGAGAACAGAGGAGGGGCGGAGCTGTGCCAACATTCACCAATAGAATCAAAACTCCGCTCCAGAGTTTAGTTCCTATTTCAGTAAGACTTGATGTTAAAGGTTTTGTTGCATCTTTCTATTATTATGACTATAACAGAATAAGAGTGAGCAACAGTGTTCTTATGACTTTGAGACATTGTTTTATGTATCATCGAAATTGATTCAAAATGATTTAATACATTGTTTTTCTGCATTTCATGTAAAGTTAAGAGTTAATACTCTTAAAAATCTATATCAGTACAGATTTAAATACATAACATAAAAAAAAATGAAGTGTTACTCGAGTTTTGTTGCTGGCCGTACCTAATGTAGCGTCAAAGTTTTAATTCCATTACTATAAACAAAGTCTGTTAAACTGTCTTAAGAAACACCCACTCGATGACGGAATTAGGTCCCAAAGAGATGGGGGCGAGCCTATATACATTTGTAAATGGTAAGCGTTTATGCCAGTACATTATTTTGACACCCACACAGATACAACGACCTAAAATAATGAATACTCATAAAAAGTTAAGACCATTGGCTTATAAACTCATCAATGTGAAGATAAAACTTGATTTACTTAAGGAGCTAAGCGAAGCGTTTTCAAAACTATGAAAGCCATCAAATGCATATCGATACACATGATCGCAACACGCTCAGAATTTTATCATACCTACTTATAAAATTATAAGCTCGCAGAACAGATGACTGCCGATGGGATATAACAAATATACAGAGCCAGTTAGCAGGTTGGTAGCGTATCTAAAGTCTTGCCCAGAGTGCGTCAGACAACCGCGCAGCATAATCAGCATAATATCGATCCCACTGCTGGGACATAATCAACCACGCGGGTCCAGTGCGGGTTGATTTATGTCACATATCTTCGACATGGTCCTCAGACGTTTCCACACGTTCTTTCCTTCCCCAGTAGCGCTTATTTTAACTATAATATTATATACTTGCTGCGCCCCGCGGTTTCACTCGGATAAATCTTGACCCTGTGGGAATATTACGATAAAAAGTATGCTACGTCTTAACCCAGGTTATGGTCTACCTATTTGCCAAATTTAATCCAAATCCGTACAGCCGTTTTACCGCAATACTTTTTATCACAATATTCTCAAGGGATCGAGATTTAAGGCTTTTGCAGACCAGCGCGACTTGTCGCGTGACGTGACACGAACAATACAAAACTTCATGGTGCACAAAGCTTTATGCGGGTGAAATCGCGGGGCGCAGCTAGTATTATAAATGCGAAAGTTATTTTCTTTAATTGTTGCGCTTTCATGCTAAAACGGCTGAACATATTTGGATGAAATTTGGAACACAGAACATAACCTGAGTAAGGTAATATGCTACTTTTTATCTTGAACCGCAGAAGAAGTCGCGAGCAACAGCTAGTCTAAAATAATTATAGCTTGTTATGTAATAATAGCTTTAACTAACAGTTAAGTACTTTGCACAACACGGTAAAGTTCAAGCAGTTCATGAAAATTGATTCATCATTCGCTAAACAATGACCTCCGCGGACAGTGAACGAGTGAATGGATGATCGTAAATCTTCACCTATGATGATCCTTTAGACAGGCGTACTAATAATATTTACTTGCGTAGGTTTGGGAAGATATGCCGAATATAAATAATCCAATTCATTCAATATCTATTGGAAGATATTTATATTTTTGTGGGCTATAGTTAGAAAATTTTCTAGATCGCTTTGAAAGATATTGATGTTGATTACATTTTTTATTGCGATGTGGATATTAGGTTACCAAAAATATATTATTGACTGTTACTTAATTCTGGATTTAGAAAACGAGGAGTCGATGATTCAAAATCAAATTATCATTCCGAAGAAAACCATATTAAGTTCACTCTCTCTGGGGAGTAGGAAAAAGCAAACACATCACTAGAGCTTTCATATCCTAATCGTCCCCTAAACATTCACTAACATGGCCACACAGACTTATACCATCCACATGCCAAAACCCGGAATACATCATCAAATTAAAGCCCAAAAACCATTACACATACCCCTCCCCCACTATACCAACGCATTTACATAAATTGTTACAAAACTCCCAAGTCCCCAGGGCATTATTTAGGCACACTTTATAAAATTCTTGGCGTCTTCGCGTAGATTTATATACCCCAGTAATTATAGAAGTTTTGACGAAGCGACTGACTAGAATATTAATAATCTAAGCATGAAAATCACGCATTTTTCGAAAGTGGAAGTTCGAAGTGTGGAGACAGAAGGTTTGTTGGCGCACACGCAGCGGTTATCGTCCGAATATTTGTTGCAGCAGCGCTATAATGTTCGTCTGATAGCTTCTATCGCCATCATCGGCTTAGGCTATTCCCAAATATGTACGTTGGGGTCGGCTTCCAGTCTAAACCGATGCAGCTGAATATTAGTATTTAACATGGAACGACTGCCATCTGACCACCACAGTGTTATGCTTAATTTTTTGATGCTTGTAATACCTGAAGCCCATCAGACTCTTGTAGGTCATTATCATAATCAGCCTATTAATGTTCCCACTGCTGGAACACAGGCCTCCTCTCTGTGAGAGGAAGTGGGCCGTAATCGACAACGCAGGCCCAGTTCGGGTTAGTAGATGTAATATGTGTTCGAATTAAGACATGCCGGTTTCCACACGATGTTTTCCTTCACCGTTTTGAGAGCAGTGGTGATGAAATTATATTACACAAAGTAAAGCGCCTGCTTGGGTTCGAACCCACGACCTACAAGTCGTAAGTCGGGGCCGTTACCACTGGGCCACCACTGCTCCTGCTTGTAATACCACAATTTTAAATTACAAATAATTATGCCGAATCGCCTTAAATCAGGATACAAAATATTTCTTACATTATTAATCTTACATGTCCCATGTTTCATTGTATGAAGTGATGGTCACCACGGCATATGGATATCTACAATACCAAAGGGATCACATATGCGTTTCCATCACACAGACAAAGGTGATCGTATGTGCAGCCACCCTATACAAGTACATCCATTAATAATGTTCTACAGTAAATCAATCTGCCATGCCTTTATGCCAACTATGTTGGGGCCGGTTTCCAGTCTAACCCGATGCAGCTGCATACCAGTATTTGACATGGAGCGACTGTCTATCTGACCTCCACAACCCAGTAACTGGGTAACACGATACCCCTTGGTAACTCTAGTTTTGAGCTTCTGGAGCTTTAAAAACTGTCAAAGATCTAAGAATGACAGCCGGGACCAACTGCCGGAGGGGTCTCGTTATGTGATGGATGGTCACCCATCCACGGATGGACCTCGACAAGCGTAGCTTAACCTGATCAATCGACCTGTGCTACTTTGCCACGGGCCCCTAAATGTTCTAATAAATAAACCTAGATAAAAACAGTTGGTTTTCTGTCCCTATATTTATTGTATTTATCAAGGCTACTCCTAATTTTATGGCTCATTTACATCGTTTGTTTAAGGCGTTTGGTTTTGCGTTCCTAATTCGGGCTCGGAGACAATGGCGGCATTTAGGGATTTTCTCTCGAAATTAACGGCAAAACTGTTTCGAGATTTTATATGTATAATTGAATTTGGGAACAACTGTGAATTTACAGCATTAAATGTTAGTTTTTGGCTTTGTCTGTGATTATTTTGATGAAATTTTTGTGTCAAGATCGCCTTTGATTTATGCATGAAAATAATTGATCCACAACAAGCTAACTCGTTATTTTCATAGTGCTTGATTGATCTGTAAACATCTCAACATTTTTTTTCATATAAAAAGTAATATTTCAGAGACCTACCAACTAAAATCACGCAATGGCCATTCTACCAAGATTTGATAGATCTACGGGCAAATAAATGAAAACATTTCGAGTTCTAAATTGACTCCAAAAATGCTTGAAAAACAATTGAATCACTTTGAATCGAATTGCTAACTATTTCCAACCATTTATTTAACTTTTAACATATACACGCTTATGAAGTTCCGTAATTATTACATTAAAAACCAAAGTAAAAAAAATGCAATGCTTTATGAGCACTTTGTTTTTTCATCGAATTATGAATTCGATGATAATATTATTTCAATTATTTTATTTTAATTATTAAGTATTTAAATTCGATTAAATTCATCATGAATTTCGAAATCGAGTCAGAAATGCAATTTGGACATCATTACTTTAGCTGTCAAAGTTAAATAAATGGTTGGAAAGATTATAATAATAGGATCGAACTTCATAATTAAATGAACCAATCTCGTCATTATACACCAGCCATATCTCCATAACATAGAACATGGAAATATTCTCTCTTTGCTCAGTTTCCTTGCTTTTGACAGGCGTCGCAGTTAACACGATTATCATTGTGCTATACCAATAGCGGCTGGACAGAGCCTCAGGCTTTCAGCACGTTATTGAGTTAAGTGCCAACGTTTCAGAGCCATCCACTTTAATTTTGTTACGTTTGATTTTCGGAGATACGCCAGCAGAGTGGAAAAACGGTGGGTAGTCGTAAATAGGGTTATTTTTTGTGTCAATATAATGTGTATGATCTTTTTTTTATCATGATCTGACCAAGATTATCTGATCTGAATCTGACCTCTGAGAGTATTCGATTAAGGAGCACATTAATAATATTTTTTATGTAAGTCAGTGCAATGTACCTCTTATACCATTGTTGTAATGTATAAATTTGAATGATAATATCAACATCATAATTAATATCAAAGTTAAATTATTCGTTTGATACTCTGGATTTCGGTATTTCATGTAGTGTTATCAATAGTAAATTATACGACATTTTTGTCAATAAGCTATGTTAAATTAATCCTGATTTTAATACTAAAAGTATTGTTTTGACTATTGTAGTACCGACTGAGTTCGTGGATGGCACGACTAACCAATCACGGCGCATTACTTGGAACGGAGGTATAATGGTGGGGGAAAACGCCATCTTGTTTGTCGTGCCAGTCCGGCGAGCTCAGTCGTGGATAAGACGTCGAGATACGAGTACTTAGGCTCGTGCTGTGTTTTAAAGATACCTAGTGTTGATTGTGAGGTATATCTGATTTTGTGTGTTGGATGGAGGAATACAATATGTAAGTACATGAACAAGTGCCTATTATTTCTGAAACCTTATTTTCAAAAGCCATGAACTAGAATGATAGTTAATTTTCATATTTAAACTATTACTAGACTCTGTAAGAATACGGAGTCTACATCTGTCGGCCATCCAAGGTACATTACAAGTCCTCGTGTAAAATTCGTGAACACAAACAACTTCAATATACCTAGCCAAAATATTATCGACGACAATTAATTATCGACCAAATTAATACATCCAAATAGTACGGTAATTATTTTATGCACACGTATCACATTATACATACAGCATATCAACTGTTATATTAAGTGCCAAGAAAACAACTGATCGAATTATTATAGGTACAACTGTTATTTTATAAACATTTGATTATTATTTTATTTACAAATTACAAATCACAATTTTGGGCTGTATTTCATGGCCCACTATAATTAGAAACAAGCATTATTTCACGGCTCGATGTAGATATACGGGCATTATTTCATGGCCCACGAGCATTATTTCATGGCTCGAAGTAGATATACGGGCATTATTTCATGGCCCACGAGCATTATTTCATGGCTCGATGTACATATACGGGCATTATTTCATGGCCCAGAAACATGAAGGGTAAACCTGTAAGCAAAACTGAAACAGATAAAAGTTTGTTAATCTATACTTCTATTATAAAAAGGAAAGATTTTTTTGTTTGTTTGTTTGTTTGTACCGAATAGGCTCCGAAACTACTGGTCCGATTTGAAGAATTTTTCAGTGGTAGTTAGCTCATTTATCGAGTAAGGCTGTAGGCTATATATCATCACGCTAGGACCAATAGGAGCGGAGTACCAATGAAGGATGTTTCAAAATCGGGGTTTTTTTTTTGCGTTAGCCCAAAGTAACTATTCCAAGCGGACGAAGTCGCGAGCAGAAGCTCTAGTCACAAATATGTATATACGGGCTGTATTTCAAGCCCACTATAATTAGAAACGAGCATTATTTCATGGCTCGGAGTACATATACGGGCATTATTTCATGGCCCACGAGCATTATTTCATGGCTCGATATATATATTATACGGGCATTATTTCATGTCCCGAAAACTTGAAATGTAATTTTGTAAGTAAAACTGAAACAGATAAAGGTTCGTTAATCACAAATATGTATACACGGGCATTATTTCATGGCCCAGAAACTTTAAAGGTAAACCTGTAAATAAAACTGTAACAGGTAAAGGTTTTTTAATCACAAATTGAATAATAATATTGACATTTGCTGTAAGAACACCTAATTAGGTTATTCGCTGTCATTGCCAGACGAAATGTCATGTGTTGTATTAAAATTGAACCACGCCTCAATTTTGTCACTTGAAACAAACTGTCAAGTAAGACCAGTTAGATTTTCATGTTCGGGCAATATCCTCAATTTGACATGGGGTAAAATTTGTAATTTGTGATAAGCCTGTCTGATAAGCTTCTAACAGCTTATAAGTAAAAGTAGGTTTAAAAGACCAGATAAGTCGTCTGACAGGTCGGAAACACTTCCAGTCACTTGGACCCGATAGTCTAATGCCGAATAGAGCCTCTATGGTGTTCGATTTATGCTACTATGCATACTGAACATCAGCTAGAAGATCATTGCATTTTAATTTCAAGCAGCCAATACACTTCATTATTCTTCAACATATAATTTGAGTACGTCATCAAACCGAGGACCCCTTAGGTTAGAATAGAAAAGTATTTACCTGTAAACCATACGGATCACAGATATAAATGTAGAAATAACAATAAATGTTAATGTCGTTTCTATGTTAATATGTAGAATTCTAACTATTCTTTGAATCTCACTATCTGCGCCTTGAGCTGTAAACTGAGTTAACTAATCGTAATCACTACCCAAGTAACAAATGCTTCTATAATCAAAGCGTTTAATCACCAGACAGTGATATAGTACGCCCATAATAGTACCTATTGTGACTGCTTGCACTATAAAGGGTTTTAACAGAGCGTTTTGGTTTTAAAGATTAAAGATTAAAGAGCTTTTAAGTTCCATAATTAAGCTTTTAAAACGCTTACAAATCCATACAAAGGAATCTTTAAAGTGTTGCACTGTAATAGATATGCAAAAAGCGATTATGGTACCATTAAGACTTCTACACGACCTTACTGACACATTAATGTACTCATCTATTTTGCATTAATAATGCGTCAAAATAATTTTTACAGCACGAGTATTGTAGCGGTATCGAAAACGCAATTACAGGATCAATCTGCACTACTAAAGTACCTTGCACAACCATTACGTAACCTTTTAGCTCCCTCAACATCGCTATGGGGCCAGTTCTGTAAAAGTAATGAAAACTCTTCCATAGTACTAAATAGTGCCATAGTATTAAATTGTTAACAGCTCTATTCAGTGAGTTTGTGTCATCGCTAAGACCAAAGCGTAACACAAAAGCACTAAAATTTATAAGTAATGGACTAATTAGATCTAAACTAAAACTATATTTTCAGTATCAATTTTAACAGTAGTATTTTTTTATATTTTATTACGACCTAATCCCAAAGTATGCCCCAGGGTGCATTTAATGCAACTATACAAATAAATTTATTTTGAGTACACTATTTTATATTTAATCAATGAACCCTGTTTCATTTTTAGTGAAAATATGGCTGCTGTTTTCTGCCATGATAGTACATTAGCACCATGGCTGGAGCCAATGTGTACTATAGCAGCCATAGTCGGGACAAGTCCTTATTTTATTAATTTACTTTTAATTAAAACACGAAAATTAAGAAGGGCGAATTGTCAAATTTGAAATTAGCATATTGATTTTATCGATACAATAATTTAAGTGCAAGTTATGACAGAGTTACGGTCCATGAATATTTTGTAGCATGTCCCTTTTATTTTACTTTAAGGAACAATGGCAAATGTCATATAGAATAATTATCCGATATATTTTGTGTTCTATGACACTTACAAATATGATAAAAAGATCACTGGCATCGTTTATGTCGCATAATAGCACCACAACCATGTTTTGTTTACTTTTATAATGTAAATTCGCGACACGAACGTCGCAGACAGCACCATCTTAGCACCAAAAAGCGTTTTTCGACACTTTTACATTTCAACTATAGAGCTGATTTATCACCGTGACGGCCTTGATGTCATGTTTATAGAACAAATGAGTGATCAAACTAGGGCCGCTTTGGGGTTCTACAAACTTTTACAAAACCATTACAGTACTAATCATTAATACTAATTAGCACGTTCTAAAACGTTCTCAGGACCTTTATAGTACCAAACTTTGTTACTTGAGTAACGACATCACGACCCTGATGCAGCCCCATTCCTACCAGCTGACTCTACTTGGGTTTATTTAATTCTTCTTTCAGGAATTAAATCCCTCATAAGATAAGAAAACATCCCAAAAATGCACACCTATAGAGTCTATCCTAAATCGCAATAGTTTTTTTGGTTTTTTAAATAAGAATTCAGAGGAGAACAGTGCCACTATGCCACTGGCATGGTGGGTCAGATCAATCGGGGTTTCCGCACTCCCTACGGCGCGGGGCGAGCCCTTCTCGAGCAAATTGTTACCGGGAGAAAAATGCGTAGGCGAGAATGAGATTGAATGAGGTGTTGTTGAATTTCGTAGATTTGCAAATATTTTATTGTGTCAACGTGTTGATAGATAAATTAACTGTAATTTTATTTTCTTTTGCATTTGTGTAGTAGCAACTTATTACATACTTTTTGAATTTAAATATTTGTAATAGACTGTTTTTCAGCTACAATACTACGACCGAAAATACCTATTATAGTTCTATTTCTGCAAAACATTGATAATTTAGTTTGTATAGCGATAGCTCTTTGGGTCTACTACTTGATCTTAAGATATATGGCGTTTATGTAAGAAAAGTAAAGAGATAACTTTAATTTTGAGGTATCACCAGTCTTACCAAGGGGTATCGTATTAAGTACCCAGTTACTGGGTTGTGGAGGTCAGATAGGCAGTCTCTCCATACAAAACACTGGCACTCAGTCGCATCCGGCCAGAGCGGAAGCCAACCCCAAGACAGTTGGGAAACGGCTAAGAAGATTGAAGATTGATTGGCTCTAATGAAAGTTGTAGCTTCGCTAGTGTAGTACTACGAGTATATAACTCAAACGGAAAGTTATTGGCACTAAAACTCGAACTTTCATTTCGAAATGCTGACAACCTAAATATTGAGCATTAACTCCCAAAATCTATAAACGTTATGCAAAAGCCGGGTTTCGACACCGGGTGGTTATTTTTGAAGAATCAATCCCTACTCTTCTACCTCATGACCTATTCTATTGCATGGACTACACTTCTTAACGGGACGAGTGCACTGAAATGTGACATGACCCTCCTTTATGCAATTTGAACAACGTGTAGGCCGCCTAGGGTTTGAGCTATTTTGGTATTTTTAGGTTGACCGGTAGCTATATAGTTTATGCTCGTTGTTGAATTTAGTATTTCAAGCATTATGCAAATACGAAAGGAGTTTTATTTTAGGGTGGAAAAATTGAGCTACCTCAGCACCTAATCTAACCGACCGGTCGTCGATGCCATGCAAAGTGCATTCGACTGCCCTTTTCCCAATTACACCATATCTATTGATTAGGGACGGTTTGTCATAATAATACTCTTCTAAGGAGTCCGTGAACTTAGCCCGCTCGGCCAACATAATTATCGCTCAGCATTTGGCCATAATTTTCATGTGATGGAAAAGTAGCCAAAAGTTTCTCCTGCCATTCAGCCCAAGTAAACAGGACTGACGGAAGGCCCCTTGTACCATCTTTGGGCAATACCCTTTAGTTTTGGTAATGTAAAATGAATTACTTGCTTCTCCGACCACATATAAATGGTTGCGCACTCGTTGACTTTATGAAGCGACATAGTCATTGTCTGTTCCCGTTTACTTGGGTAATATTCCGGAATCGAGATGTTCAGGGAACCTAATTTGTCGGCACCATTATTAGCCATAGATTTTAAAACATTGACAACTTCCGAAAAAATAGATAATCCAAATGGAGAAGTCAACTCACCTGTGGTCTGCGGCTAGCAAGTCTCTCACCACGCTAGCTTGCGGCTGCCTTATTGAGCTACGCGAACGGCAGCTCTTACAGCTTCTTGGCGAGTTGCAGCTTGCACGGCCAGGAGAGAGTTGTCCTGATGCTCGGCGGTCCAGCCTGCTCGATGCTCGGCGGTCCAGCCGGCTCGATACTCGGCGGTCTAGCCGGCTCGATGCTCGGCGGTCCAGCCGGCTCGATGCTCGGCGGTCCAGCCGGCTCGATGCTCGGCGGTCCTCCCGGCTCGATGCTCGGCGGTCCAGCCGGCTCGATGCTCGGCGGTCCAGCCTGCTCGATGCTCCGCGGTCCAGCCTGCTCGATGCTCGGCGGTCCAGCCGGCTCGATGTTCGGCGGTCCAGCCGGCTCGATGTTCGGCGGTCCAGCCGGCTCGATGCTCGGCGGTCCGCCAGCCTCGATGCTCGGAGGTCCGCTCGGCTCGATGTTCGGCGGTCCAGCCGGCTCGATGTTCGGCGGTCCAGCCGGCTCGATGCTCGGCGGTCCACCAGCCTCGATGCTCGGAGGTCCGCTCGGCTCGCTGCTCGGCGGTCCGCCCGGCTCGATGCTCGGCGGTCCGCCAGCCTCGATGCTCGGAGGTCCGCCCGGCTCGATGCTCGGCGGTCCGCCCGGCTCGATCCACGATGTTTTATTACATAAAACAATAAAATTATATTAAAAGAAATCAAAGTATGTAGGTCTATACGAGTATTAATCAGTTGAAGGGCACTGAACGAGACAATAGAATTTTTATTGTTATTACATCTGGGGTCTGGGGTGTTTAGTGTCCCTCAAAGTGTTAAGCAAATTTTTAAAAAAACGTAGCTAGGTCGTGTTTCATTACAACACAATAAAACAAAACGTTAATTTTTGTTTTTACTTTAAATAAGAATATCAATGTGATTTGAACAGTCAAGAACCAAAACAAATTGATAACGTAGAAGAAATATAACAACAAATTAGTAGGAAAAATAAAATAAACCCACATATAAATAATTAAGGGTAGAAAAATATTTAACTAGCCAAAACAGGAATCTTTACCCACTTCTGAGATGTAGACTCCGTATTCTTACAGAGTCTAGTAATAGTTTAAATATGAAAATTAACTATCATTCTAGTTCATGGCTTTTGAAAATAAGGTTTCAGAAATAATAGGCACTTGTTCATGTACTTACATATTGTATTCCTCCATCCAACACACAAAATCAGATATACCTCACAATCAACACTAGGTATCTTTAAAACACAGCACGAGCCTAAGTACTCGTATCTCGACGTCTTATCCACGACTGAGCTCGCCGGACTGGCACGACAAACAAGATGGCGTTTTCCCCCACCATTATACCTCCGTTCCAAGTAATGCGCCGTGATTGGTTAGTCGTGCCATCCACGAACTCAGTCGGTACTACAATAGTCAAAACAATACTTTTAGTATTAAAATCAGGATTAATTTAACATAGCTTATTGACAAAAATGTCGTATAATTTACTATTGATAACAGTAGTCAAGAAGTATTGTTGCTTTATATGTATAAGAAAAAATATTTCTCATTTTGATTGAAAAAACTTGGATTTTTTTACCAACTGTCATTGCTGACTGAAAAAGAAAGAAAGAAAATAAATTTATTTGACCCAGGTAAGGCACAAAATATTCACACAAGAACAAAAAAAAAAACATAGAAAGCTTAAAACAGTATTGTGTCACTGCACCTATATATTAAAGATACAGGAAAATTGCAATCAATGCCACCATCCTTCATGTTCGCAAATAAACTTATAATTCAACATTTTTATATATCAGTAACTAAAAATAAAAGTCTGCAGTGTCTACAATTCTACTATAATATAATATAATTAGATAATATAACCTTATAAAATATAATTTGGGACACAAATAATTTATAACCTGGATTTACACATAGGATACTTTTTATCCCGGTAATACGTTCCCGTGGGATAATTTCCGCCACACACGCGGGCGAAGCCGCTGGCAAAAGCTAGTAGGTATTATAATAAAAATGTACCGAACTCGGGTCAAATAATCCGATTTAGTTACAACTTTTTATATAGGTATTCGATTCAATATACGCCAATATTGATTCTGGTAAATCCCTAGGGATATCCATATAGTTGGTATTGGGTAAAAATCCAGTGATTCCACCAATCAAAGTGACTTTTCTAACATAAAATTTTTCTATTTCGCTGGCTGGTCGACAAATATACCGTATTGTTGGATTTCAGTGAAAAATGTTTTAGTTCTGTACCCTGGGGAGTTTTTGATTGTGCTGTGTTATGTTCAAGGTGTTGAGGGATTATGTAAGAGGTGACTAGAGGTTTGTTAGTGATAACTTTACTAACATATCGCAAAAACCTTGTTTTTTTAGTAACGTATTTTGCACGACTCATAATGCGAAGCATTAGAGTGTGCTCTATTTCTGCAACTATTTTTATTGTTACACTCCTGCTAGTACACAGAACCTACTTAATTTATATACCAATGTTTAAATGATTATTAAATGGAGATTAATACTGTATTTTTTAATAATTGATTTAATGCAGTTGATATGAAAAAAACATCAAAATAGTTGCAAAAGAATTCCTATCCGTCAATTTATGAAACCTGAAAACATTGTAGCTTGCTATAAAATAAATTTATTGAGTCAAATTTTTTTAAATATTATATTATTCGTTTCAGCCATAGAAGGAACCCTTTTGAAAATGGCTCTTTTATTCAAAGTAGTTTAATTATAATTAATAAAATACTAACTAAAATATAATATCTATATCAAAATATTTCCAACCTTGACTTGACGTTCCGTTGCCTAGCAACCCACAAAGTACATAACGAAAATTTACCCATATTGATGGGTAAAGAAGCAGTCAAAACATACTTCATGAAAAGTGATAAATTGTTCATTTTTGTTAGAAACTACACACATCAAAAGTGTCTAGGGATCAACATATATTTTTGCAATAACTTTTCTCCTGATTGATATTAATTAAAATTTTCTTTAAGGATTCATCAAATAAAGTGTTTTCGTTTGTCACAGTAACGATAAACCAAGTCACCTTTGCATTAATAAAGAAATTTGCCATTTTCCTAATAAAGGGATTTTTGACATTTGAACCACTAACATTAAAGTTCGAAAAAAAGACTGAAATAACAGTTTTCTTTAAAATTTTATTGGGTAACTTAAACAATTAATAATCCGTGTTTCTACCGCGAACACTAACAACACAAGAACATCGGTTTGGCATACTCAAAATGAGTTCATCCAAATCACGCTGTGGAATGGCCGCCCATGTTCGTTGCAACAACAAAAAAAGGTCTTCTTGCGACTGGATACCCTCCATATTCGGCAGAGCTCTTCTCTGTAGCATATCCCATGCATGCTCAATCGGGTTCAAGTCTGGCGACTGAGCAGGCCAGGGCAGGACATTGATGTTAGCTGCGGCGAGAGTCTGTCTTACAACTCTTGCGGTGTGCGGTCGTGCATTATCATGCATTAACTGAAATAAGGGACCGATTTGCACTTGTAGAGGAACGATGACGTCTGATACAATCGTCTCAGCATAAATTTGAGCGTTGAGGTTGCCTCTGATCCAAATCAACTCAGTTCTTCCGCCGATCCAAATACCCGCCCATACCATGATGGTTCCACCACTATAAGGATGGACTTCCTGGCAGGATTTTAATCGCTGTTGGCGTCCAGGGGTTCTCCAGTGTCGTATACGTCTTGTATCCGGTCTCATACCAAAACGAGACTCATCAGAAAAGCACACGAAACGCCATTGTTCTTCTGCCCAATTTCTGTGTTCAAGAGCCCATTGATATCGAATCCTACGATTGTGCATTGCTATAGGTGGTACCCGTAGCGGTCTTCGGGAATGAAGGTTCACTTCATGCAAGCGGTTTCTGACTGTTTGGTCGCTAATTAAGTTCCCTGAAGAGTGATGAAGCCTCACGGCTAACATCATGGCGGTTATTGTTGGAGCTCTTCGAGCTAAGATTTGAATGTATCGGTCTTGTCTCCGTGTGGTGCAGCGATACCGTCCTCCATGGCGCTCAGCCACGGTACCATTGCTTCGGTAACGTGTCCAAAGTCGACTGATAACACTCTGACTTGTATTCAGAGCTAAAGCCACAGTACGTTGCCGGGAACCAGCTTCTATCATTCCCACGGCTCTGAGCATTTCTTCCCTGCTTAAATGACGTCGCTGCTCCATAATAACGTTGGTTTTAATCAGTAGTAGGGAAACAGTAGCACTAATAATGTCTTCAATGCGTTGTATGTTTTTATAGGGAAAATATTGACAGCTGATTTTCATCTTTTACTCGAATTTGATTCACAGTTCCTGATTCAAATTATGAAATGCACCAAAAAGGATCCATATAAATTTATAAAATCATAAATTTATTACAAAGCCACATCTCAATCTCAAGAAATCCGCATAAAAATGCTTGATCCCTAGACACTTTTGATGTGTGTATGTGTTTTTCGTTTATGAATGAGTGTGATGAGGCGTGCAATTTTGGATTTTCCAAACAATTTTTTTTTTTTTTTGCTGATGGAAATTGGGTACTTACTACTAAGTCTAATTACTAATTAGTTAGTATGTACCTATATTTGTTAGAGGCATACTCTTACGAATGTTGTTATTTTTTTAATTATTAATAATTAATTAGCTTTTAGCCGCGACTTCGCCCGTGTGAATGTCGGAAAATATTCCACGAGAACGTACTACCGGGATAAGACTGCCTGTCCACTGGAGCGGAGCGGAGGGGAGAGGAGCGGAGATATGCCAATATTAACCAATAGAATCTAAACTCCGCTCCAGAGGTGTAATTCTATTGGTTAATATTGACACATCTCCGCTCTTCTCCGCTCCTCTCCGCTCCAGTGGACAGGCAGCCTTAAACCCTATGTGTTAATCCAGGTAAACAATTTATTCCGTAATACATATTGTTTTCATACAATTCTTTTACGCGGCGCATGCCCGTAAAGCTCCCAGTATGCATGATTTTTTCCGACATCTTTAACAATTAACAGCTTAATGAATTATACAGCTAAACCTTCGTCATGAATCACTCCATCATTCGTTGGAAACCGTATGAAAATCCGTTTGGTAGTTTTTGAGTTTATCACGTTCAGACAGACGCGGCGGAAGGACTTTGTTTTATAATTATGTAGTGAAACTAAATAAGTACGAGTATGTACTGCAATATTTAGAAATATACATGGCCTGTACCTGAGCATTTCCTGTTTGAAAAACTAACTGGACTACAGTTCAAGTAGATTTTAGAATGAGAAAATTAAAGGTCACAGATAACCTTGCCTATTTTCAACCACATATTACCGACCAGTATTCAACTTAATAGGCGTGTAATTGGAAAACCCTAAATTCAGCAGTAGACCGACCAAAGATAAAGTAGGTACACGTAATACATTTTTAACGTAACCCTAAAACACCCAAGGCCATCTAAATGAAGGTCAACAACCTCAGTGACGTCACTAATTAAGACTCCATACTGGACACAAAGAAAGTACCTTTGTAAAGGCAAGCGGACAAATTGAGACTTAAGTCGTAACGAGGTCGAGTAAAGTCGCGTTACACAATATTACTCATGCGGACGAATGAAATTTCTTTCACTCAGTCATTCATTCATTCATTCAGTTGTGGTTTAGGGTTGGCAGATTGTGTTTTGTTTTTTCTTGAAGTGGTTTTTGTGGTTTTGGTGGCGATTCTGAAAGGTTTCTGTTGCAATAAGTGTTATGAAATGCGGTTAAATTTTAGATCGCATAGATTTTGCTGCAGATGATAAATATAATTTTGCTTTTCCTTTTTATTGGAGTTTATATTTTAGACTATGATTAATGGAGAAGACTCTAAAGTTTGTCGACAAAAAACAACGAACGACGTAAGTACCTCGTGTTATTATGTAAACACGGCTGAAAGTTATGTTTTTTTACAGAAAAAGTAAATCATTAAAATCGTAGATTACTCAATTATAGTTCGTATATCAGCTGACAGCCCTACACAACGTCATTCGCTCACCGAAAGCGAAAGTGGTTACGCGGTCACGTCTCTATTTTGAGGGACATAATTTAAAATTCGAATGTGGTTTTGTGTATCACTAAATTCAAGAGCTGGTAGGAAATTTAATTTAAAAAAAGAACAAGTTGTGTCTAGATCAAACTGATAGCGAAAGTGATGTGCCTAGAATAATAATTATTAAGATTACTTTTACTTTTTTATTTCGTCGATCTAAGAAAGAAAATCTGTTATCTTTCTAATCTGAAATAATTTCTTCATGACTCATCAATAACATAAGTGAAGAGGCAGCGGACTAAAATAGACTGATTTGATTGATTGATCCGAAGGTATATTTAAGCAATATTTTGCCGAGGCGCAGGAAGCGAAAACCTGTTATGTGCTAATAAAAACATCATTCTGTTTTATTTTAATCATACCTACAGTTTTTTTTTCAATTCTATATTGCGTATATATGCTTTCTTTAAATATGATCTAATAAATAAATTAATAAAAATAAAAAAGAATTGGTATGTCAACCCTTGCTTATCAGCGATACCTGCCCACTGCTGGAGTAAGACCTCTACCTTATTTTTAAATATTATAAACTAAATTTGCTTTTGTTCTGTCTGTCCGCGTGGTTCTTCTAAACTTACTCATCAGATTCTGATGCGATTTTCACCATTATTTTGAGTGTTTGTTGTGAAAGATTTATGTATAATACCTTAAGTAATAAGAAACTAACATATTATAATAAAGAAATCACGATGTTTTGTAAATTTTGTAATTCGTGCAGGGACGGGTCGCTACTTCGCTAGTGAACATTAAATCCTAGACAGAGCTGAAGAAAAACTAAAAGTCAATCAATCAGCTTAGCCTTCTCCCAACTACATGTTGAGGTCGGCTTTCAGTCTAACCGGATGCAGCTGAATACCAATATTTAACATGGAGGGACTGCCTATCTTACGTCCACAACCCAGTTACTGGGTAACACGATACCCTGGTAAAACTGACTCCGTATCACAGTTGCGACAAACAAATGCGCGACAAATGTTAGGGCGACAGGGTACGATAGGTACAAACGATGGCACGACGAAACTTTTGATCGATGAACGTTAGTGCGACTGATTGTCGTGCGAAAATTGCGTCGCGCTATCGTTCGACCAAAAGTTTCGTCGTGCCATCGTTTGTCGTGAAAACAAACTGTCGCGCATTTGTTTGTCACAACTATGATACGGAGTCGTTAAGACTGGTTGTCAGGCTTTCGGGTTTCTGAACACTGTTCAAGATCCAAGAATGACAGCCGGGATATACGGCTTAGCATGCTTTCCGAAGCACGAAGGGGCCTCGGTATGTTAAGATGGTCACCCATCCACGGACTGACCGCAAGCGTAGCTTAACCTGATCGATCAAACCATGAGGCTGTTATTTATTTATTTAATACTTCAAGCACACAAATGTACAGAGGCGGACTTAATGCCATAGGCATTTTCTACCAGTCAACCTTTGGGTGGTGCAGAGACAAACAGTGGTAGGTGCGATAGCGAGAATTGAGGAATATATTTATTTAAATTTAAAAAACTATAAATATAATATATACACGTAATTATATACATATAATATATACACGTAATTATATGAAAATATAAATACAAATAAATACATATATACTAAAACTACTAAGATAGTCAATGTCTGTTATTACTTAGCCACGAGGAAAACTGAAAAGTTACCAGCCTGAAATCGCTAACAGGAAGTGAACTAGTTTGGTGATCAATGCTCTTAATTTATCTGTTTGAGAAGAGGCTTCAAATGATAGCTAATTGACTCAGGCGTGACTTTGCGGAATCCATTATAAAATACAATAGATATTAAGTAACCTAATCCGCTTAACTGTTCTTAAAGAGTCATAAAGAACCCTGTAAGAAATCGACACGTGTTTCACCTCTCAACGAGGCATCCTCAGGATGACGATTGAGTTGTTGCGAACCCGGAAACGACGTGTTGCCACGCCAAGAGCCGAACGATTAGAGTGAGAGAGTGAGAGAGAGAGAGAGCCATACCGATTACCGCCCGACAACCACCAGCCTCACAAGCTCTGCAGTAGAGCAGTTTTAGATTGATATTTGTGTAACGTGTTTTTTTCGGCGCTTTAAAAAAATATCGTACGGTGTTATGGAACACTTCGTGTACGAGTCCGGCTCGCACTTAGCCGGTTTTCCTGTTAATATGTTGGCAATATAAGTCATAGTTTAACAACCTCCATGAGAACTCAATAGCTCTATTAGACAATATAATAATTATTATTGTTTGTCTAAGACTTAACACTAATTACTATGTCAATGGTTTAGTGTGAATAATGTGGTGATAAATTGTAGTGCATGATTACTTAGCTTGTTATGCAGGTAGAACTCAGAAGGTTCATTTTAAATGAAACCCTGAAACGCACAGTACTTAAAATATCTTGGTTAGGTTGGATCACTGTTTCGTAAATAAAATTATGTTATTTTGGTAATAAATATGTTTAATGCGTGTTTAATTTTCTTATTGAAATATTGAAAAAAGTCCTTCTTTGATAAGTACACAACGTCACGTTGTATATTATACTATTTTTTTTGCACGACTCGTAATGCTTCGCATTAGAGTGTGCTCTACGATCGAAAAATATTTTTTGCCCCATTTCTGCAACTGTTTTTATTGTTTCACTCCAGCTAGTACACAGAACCTACTTAATTTATATACCATTGTATAGATGATTAAATGGAGATTAACATTGTATTTTTTAACAATTGATTTAATGCAGCAGAAATGGAAAAAGCATCAAAATAGTTGAAAAAAATTTCCTGTCCGTCAATTTATGATCCCTGAAAACATTGTAGCTTGCGATAAAATCAATTAATTGAGTCAATATTTTTTTTATACATTCGTTTCAGCCGTAGAAGGAACCCTATTGAAAATGGCTCTTTTATTCATAGTAGTTTAATTATAATTAATAAAATACTAACTAAAATATAATATCAATATCTAAATATTTTCAACCTTGATCCGGTGCCGTTGCCTAGCAACTGCCAACGTAAATATCTTTGTCAGTCGTTGACATTACGACTTCATGAACAGTGATAAATTGTTCATTTTTAAACTATGTTTTGAATTTCTTTTTCGTTTATGAATGAGTGATAAGTATGAGGCGTGCACTTTTGGATTTTCCAAACTATTTTTAATTGCACGAATTTTAAATTTTGTAAGTTATGTTTAAATTCAATGTATTAGAGGGCAGGCAGAAGTGTGCACAAATCTAAATAGAAAAACTCTCGATTCAGAACTTGACGATGACGACCAATGAGGTTATACAATACTAGAGGCGCAGTTTACGGCACCTAAGCGGGACCACCTCGTATATGTCCACAAGCATATCTGACTTCAGTTGTCAGCTTGACGTCAAGTGAGCGATTGCTTAAATAAAAAATATTAAAAATGGTGAAATGTGCGGTGAAAATTTGTATGTCACGGTCTGAAAAGATAAATAAAGCAAGTGGTGTTACATTTCACAAGTAAGTTTGCTAAATTTTCTTCAGATTATCCATAAAAACGTTATGAGGCGAAATAAATTTATCATACATTGTTTTTCCAATCAGTGTTACCAGTAAAAACGATGTTTATTTTGCCAGACTGTTGGGAGTTTATCGAATGACGAATGTATGATCCTGTAAGTCTAAATTATTATTATAGTCTGTTTGGTTTAAGTATACTGTACAGTACCTTAACACTCACTAAATAGAAAAATAACACATTCACGTGTATGTCGAAAGTTTTTACTAGCTACATCGACTTCTTACCCCAAAATCAATTTTATTAGCAATAAATAATCCAATAAAATTAGACCAGTGAAGTTATGTTTTTAAATGAAAAATTATAGATTGTTTATGATCACATTGTATTAAATAGAGTAGTGCAGTACGAAAAAAAAATGGTACATTTTTAATTAAAATAATTATTAATTGATTTAACAATCGATGTTAAATCGATTACGTTGAGTTACGAGTACGACCAAATACAAGTTAGTTTTTATATAAGATACCTTTAAGAATTTTTTTCTACACCCATGCTATAAATCCTCTATGAAATTTCAGAAACAATTAGCTTATTGCCAACATTAAAACAAACAGTATCAAGTAGGTAACTATAAAATCACCCAAACGAGTGTTATAATGTTGTACTAAATTTATTTAAAAAAAAGAACATTGTCTAGCACGCGCGTTTCACTACCACAGCGCAGTAATTAAAAAAAATAATCTTATAGGTTATTCATATTCACGCCGTATCCCAATTTTTTTAATTACGGCGCTGTGGTAGTGAAACGCGCGTTTTAGACAATGTTCTTTTTTTGAATTTATTACTTTGTTGCATAGAGAGGATTCATATCATGGGTGTAGATAAAGTCTTGTATGCAAATGTACATAATTAGGTATTGAAACACTCATGTTATACTATTATCACACTGGGCTTCGCCTCGTGTGATTCCACGTCTGAAACCCGCATTCATGTTTTAATACCCCTTATTATAATAACAGTTGCATAAAATAATATTATTTAAATGGATCAAAACAGACTATAGTAATTTATGTCATCGTAACGTACAATCAAAATAAAAACATCAATAGGTGCAGAGGGAGTGATTTCTTATTTGTTTTCCAGGGTACCTAAAGATCAGAAGCGTATGAAAGAGTGGATAAAAAATATAAGACTTTTACGTAAAGAAACCGACTGGTTACCATCTACAGCAACCGTCATATGCTCGAAACACTTCCAAGATCGAGATAAAATTCCACCTAAGCATGATAAAGGTCGAATTCGACTGTCGGACAAAGCAGTTCCAATGGTCATTGTAAGTATCTATGTAATTAAGTAGGTACTCAGTTCAGCATTTATTAAATATTTCTTTGTTTAATGGAATGAAAGTTGTTGTCCGTCCGTCTGTGTTTAATATATAATTAATTGTTGTACTTTTTTTAGGATGAAACTGAATCACTTACGGAAATGGAAGGGGATATGAATGTAGAAACTGATGAAGAAATGCTTGACATATTAGATACACCCCGAAAACATAGAATGAGAAAAACTATTAAGCGCTTGAAGTTTCTGTCATCGAAGAGATTGAAATGTATAAAAAACATAACAAAAAAAAATAAAAGACTTAAGATAAAGAACAAAAAGTTGTTAGACGTAATAAAAGAAATGAAAAATAAACGCTACATAAGTGAAGAAGAAGAAATGCAATTAAATATTAATGAAGAAATGTGTGTTTTAATGAACGCTTTCCAAAATTCATTTAAAAAGAAAAGGTCTTTTAAACAATTTCCTGTTGCATTGAGAAAGTTTGCCTTATCACTAAATTTTTACTCACCTGCAGCATATAAATATGTTCGTAAATCGTTAAACAACTGTTTGCCTCACCCAAGAACGATGCTGAATTGGTATAATAAGATTAATGGGGAACCAGGTTTCACAGGAGAAGCATTCAATGTATTAAAAATAAAAAGCGATAGTTCAAAGTCGAAAATTGTCTGTAATTTAGTAATGGACGAAATGGCGATTCGTCAACAAAAGCTTTTTGACGGCAAGAAACATCACGGATTTGTTGACTACGGATTAGACGAAAAAAATTGTGAGAGTTTGGCTTCCTCAGCTTTAGTGTTTCTACTGGTGTGCTTAAACCAGACGTGGAAGTTACCAATAGGATATTTTTTTACTCATGGCCTCAATGGAGCAAAACTTGCAAACCTTATTAATATGGCATTGGAAAAATGCGCTCAAGCAAACATTTCTATAGCCTTAGTCACGTGTGATGGTAGCCAAACCAACATAGCTGCTATGAGGATTTTAGGCTGCAAACTTGACGATCCTAAATCATTAAAACCAACTTTTAGACACCCTACTACCGAAAATGACGTAGTATTGATGTTAGACGCATGTCACATGTTGAAGTTGGTCAGAAACTCTTTCGAGTCAAGACAAATATTTATTGACAAAAATGGCAATGAAATAAACTGGAAGTACGTAAAACGCCTACAAGAGATTCAAGACGTCGAAGGATTGCGAACAGGGAACAAACTTACCATCCGTCATATTAATTTCCGCCAGCAGATAATGAAAGTTAAATTGGCCACCCAACTTTTAAGCAATAGTGTCGCACAATCCCTACAAGTTTGCAAAGACTTGTCACCAGAATTTGCCGAAAGTGGACCTACGTCAGATTTCATAAAGATACATAATGATGTTTTTGACGTTTTGAATTCCAGAGGAAATCCTAAAGCATATGGATTCAATAGGGCACTGAACTCTAAGAACAAAGATGAAGTGTTTAAACTGCTTGAAGATTATAAAGACTATATTACTAATTTAAAAGTTAAAATCACAACAAAGAAAACGAAAAAAAGAAAAGGAGCCTTACCTATAATTACGATCAGAACAGAGCTTAAACGAGTCCTGGACTGTAAGTTTAAAATAGGATTTTTGGGATTATTGGTTTGCCTAGAAAGCACAAAATTTTTATTTATGCAATTAGTTCAAACAAACACTCTGAAATATATAGCGACATATAGACTCTCCCAAGACCACCTTGAAATTTTTTTTGGTTGTATCAGGCAAAAAGGGGGATATAACAACAATCCCAATGTCTTACAATTTAAATCAGCCTACAAAAAGATGTTGAACCATTTAGAACTAAATACAGCATTTAGAGGTAACTGTGTACCACTTGAAAAAATCAATGTTTTAAATTGTACATCAAAAAATTGTTTAGTAGAAATAAATATGTCAACTGCCGGGCAACGCGAAGATCAAGATAATAAAGGAGAAGAAACTCCGAGTAAAACAGATGTAGAGAGCGAATGGGTCGATCAACAAAATATCGATTTGAGTGACAGCCTCATAACTGGTATTACTAAACAGATTGTTGGGTATATAGCAGGCTACGTTGTGTCAAGATTGGGGAATGAGCTCAAATGTGATCTATGCATCAAATCATTGTTAGCTACTGAGCTTTTGTGGTTTCATAAACTAATAATGATTAAAGACAAAGGAGGCTTATGCTATCCAACGCAACATGTTTTTGACATTTGCATGGCATGTGAAGCAGTGATTAAATTGGCTGTTGCCCTATCTGGTGGCAAGTCTTTGCATCGAAAATATAGTCCCATGTATTTAACAACGAAAACACTTGAAAAAGTTCAAGCCAATTTGTCACTGAAAGAATTTGCAATTCATTCTGTGGAACATGTGACGTCATTACTGACAGATCATCCTCTTTTGTTGATCAATGCGATTATTCAGAAATATATAAAAATAAGATTATACCACGAAAGTAAAATGTTCAGTTTAAATAACAAAGAGAGTAAAAGGCAACTATATAACAAACTCATGCTGCACAGTGGTGTTTAAAACAAATAATTATCACAAGCAATAAACAATTTCTTCCTCTTTTAACTTTGTTCTTTTATTTAGTAGATTCAATCCCATATATGAGAGTAGATAAAGTACTGTATGAAACTGCATGTATGTAACAATATTCCATTTGAAATAAGATAAGACTTTTAACTAAACCTTTTCTACAGTCCCTTCAAGCGATTTTGACTTCAATTGCGTTGGTGGCATGAGAAATGGTAGCTGCAGTAAACAGTTGGTATTGTTACCAGTTTTTTGCTTTTAATGTATGTGTGCATCCAATTTTAAACAAACTGTAAAAAAGGTTTGTTTAAATGTGTAATCATATTTCAAATGGAGTATTAGGCAACAGTTTCATAAACTACTAATAATCTACACCCGTGCTATAAATTCTCTATAAAAGTTTCAGAAACAGATAGCTTATTGATTGCCAACATTAAAACAATCAGTGTCATAGTAACCATAATACCATCCAAACGAGTGTTAGAATGTTGTACTAAATTTCATTATTCAACTCTTTTTTTTTACTCATCAAACAGCCACATTCTCATCTCATGGTATCTTTATGAATTTCATAATCAGTTCAAAAATAGTACATTACTGTTGAGCCCAGCAATTAGGGCATTGATGGACGATCGAGGCGAAGCCGAGGCACACATACATATAATAAGTAAATTATTCATAAATTCCAGAATCAATGACGAACATAGAAAAATTTTCACGGGCAAATATGGTCATTTGTTTCTTCACAACTCTATTTGCTAAGCCAGTTCGGAATTTAAATAAAATCTTTGATAAGTTACCTCCTTGGTTGCCACGTGTTGAAGTAAAAAGTTAGTTCCATTTTTAAATAACAGGACAGATATGAGTTTTCATAGTAATTTATTTGGCCGCTAAACACGACAGATATGGATTTTCATACTAAGATTGCCGGCCTGATGCTCGCTTGTTTTTGACCAGGACGGCAATTTCGATTCATCTCGAAGAAGGTTGTCAAAGTAATGTTCGAATTTCCAAGCATGTTTGAGAAAAAGAACATTGACATGCACGCGCGTTTCACTACCACAGCGCTGTAATTAAAAAAATAAGTTATAGGTTATTCGAATTCACATCGTATGCCGCCATTTTTGTTCGATATTAGTATTGCAAAAATGTATTACTTTTTTGTTTATTTATAGAGAGGATTCAAATCATGGGAGTACATAAAGTCTTATAAGCAACTGTAAACACTCATGTGATAAACCCACATTCGTGTTTGTATACCCCTCATTGAACAATAATAACTGTTAATCTATTGAAAGTTCATAATACAAACTTTCATAGTAATTCATTCAATAAAACCATCATTAATTCTGGGGAAATTATGTTGTTACTTGGCAACTCTGGCCGTTTCTCCGATAGCAATTTCTTGTCTCATTCCAACGTCATTAGTTTGATGGTAGAAGAAATGAGACAAACATAGACTATTTTGACAGATTGACATTTTATGTATCCGTTTCAAAGCTACGTCTTTAAACTCGAAAGTGGTGACATTTTTCTGAAATTATTTGTAGGACGCTGCGCCTCTAGTATTGTATAACCTCATTGATGACGACCTTGAGTTTTTCGATCTGTCTAAAATTCGGCCAAGACATCAATAAAGAATCGATCTTTTTTTATTTTTTGAAGTGAAAACTTCTTTAGCGACGTTGTGCACTTTTTTTGGGATGGTTAAAAAATGTTAAACTCGCGTCAGAACGTGACCGTAAGATCCGTTGCCTAGCAACCGACAAAGTAAATATCAAAATAAATAGTCTTTGACATTACGTAAAGATTGCGACGTAAGAACGTGACCGTAAGATCCGTTGCCTAGCAACCGACAAAGTAAATATCAAAATAAATAGTCTTTGACATTACGTAAAGATTGCGACGTAAGAAATTTTACCCATATTGATGGGTAATAAATTGTTTATTTTTGTTAGACTATATTTAAAAAATAAATAAATATACTACTACTACTAATGAACATTGTATTTAACCACATAAATGATAGTACTTTTATACTGATAAATAAAGCAATTCGTGCGAAATTATTCCCTAACCATTCCAAAATATTCAAAAATGCACAACGTTAATGTTCAAGTTTTCTCTTCTGCCGACAGTGCCGGGGTTTTTTTTTTTTTTTGGGTGGGAAATCATCAAATGACTTCTCCCGCTCTGGGCGGAGCGGAAGGGCGTGTCAGACTTTTACTGACTGAAACCCACCCGTGTTCCTTCCCTTGCCTAGACGGGGGCCACGGTACAGTCCCGGGGTGCAACCCGTTGTTTTTTTTTCATGGGTAGAGACTCGCATAAAAAACCTAATTAAACTTCTGGCCACTACCCTTTGCAAGTGCTTTGACGCAATCGTGATGCGACATCGACGTAACTTTGACGCAAGGAGCACGTAACGATTCAGTATAATTGAGCATCTTGATCTAATTGTCACGAGCAGGAAGCGTAGGTACTGCATCTAGGCTAGATGCGAAAGATTCCAGTATGCGCTGTACTATGGCGTGTGATGAAGGTGGGAAAGCGTCTCAGTGGCTCCTTCCTTTGGTGAAAGAGTTGGTTAGGTTAGAATATTCTATAGCAACTTCCTCGTTGGTACCTCCTTGTGGTCGCAACCGCTACTGCTGAACATGACCACCTGGGTTCGATTACCAGGTCTTTAAAATATGGTTAAAAGCCTGCTGCTTTAATTATTCCTACATTTGTGAAAATATACGAATCCAACTCTAAAGGTGCATATTAAACACGAATTTTCAACTTTGACAAAATATGGAAGGAGTACTGTTTGTGCTTTTGAAAACATAGGGAATATTAGCAACGTGCGCAAAAAACAATTTTTATCAGTCTGATTTATTAGCTGGTGCTTTTATTGATTCTGCCATAATATTTTTAAAAGACTAACCGTGGAGTTTTGTACAGACTCATCTCCATAGGAAACGACCAATTGGAACCGTGCGTAGCATCTGACGTTTCATAAGGTTTTATGTGAAATAAAATATTTTTAATTTTGAAAAAGCTTTGGCCCGTGGCTTACGCCGTTTGGAAATCGGAAATTATCTAACGGGAAAGTATCCTACGTCTTAACTCAGGTTATGTGCTACCTGTGCCAAACTGTTAAGACGTGAAAAAACAGACAGAGTTACTTTCGCATTTAATATCAGTTTGGATTGTTTTTTTTCACTTCAGTGCCATTTCCGAGAATGTCATACTAGCTTCAGACTCAAACGTGGAAAGCTAACAAATGGAAGTTTTGCATTCCTCATGAAGAAAGTAAGTTCCCCCAACTGCAACACATGCAATGTTCTTGAGGATGTACATCATTTGCTGATGGATTGCGTCAAGAACCAAGAAGAAAGGAGAAATTTTGTTAGTGAGTTTAATTTAAATATTTCACAGGTAGGTTTAATTCAATCAATTTTAGCACAACCAAAGTCAGATGTGGCGAAAAGATTCAGCGAGTTGGTGTACTGTATTGATTAAGATTCTCCGTTTAATTTAAGTTGAAGTATTGTTTTGTAGCAGATTGTATAAGGCATGATAGGGTTGGCGTATTTATTGGGATAAAAACCCTAATTAAATCAATAAAGATTTAAAAAAAAAAAAAAAAAAACAAATGGAAGTCATAATATATTACTCCTTCAAAATCAATTCAATCAGGCTTCAGACCCGCTACAATTCCGCACCCGTATATCTCCACACAAAGCTTAAGGCAAAGTTAGAAATTTTCAAAACTCAAACGAGAACTTGTGTTCACTTGAGTAAATAAAGGTATAATATATGGTGTTACCTCACTTTGCACTGAGTTTGTTGTAAGTTTATAAACATACTCTTATCGTAAGTATGTGAGTAACCTTTGTTTTCTTGAGTTTACTTGTGAGTAAGTGGATTATATGAGCTGTTTCTTGTGTGTTTAAAACATAATTTTTGTTAGAAATATTGTCGCGGTACGGGCATTTGATGCGAAGGAGTGTGTGAAGAAAATAAGGAAAGATTGTGTGAAACAAGGCAAGGCAGGAAGTGAACACTAGGATATCAGAAACTGGTACAGAAGAAAAACTCAGGACACATAAGAAAGTAACGAAGTCAAAACTGTGCATTGAATATTTTTGGAAAAAAGTAATTGCTACGAGGTATGGGAACGACTCTGATGACGAAAATGATTTTAGATTTTTTGTCAATTTGTCTACATCCAGGCAAACTGGATGTATGTTCCAGATTGACGCAAAAACTACTGAATAGAATCTGTTAAAATTTAGAACAAATATTTCCTAAATTTAGAAATATTGTCATAGAAACGGTTAGCGACTTCGTCTACGTTTTAGAGCAGGTACCTACTCTAATTTACTTCGACAATCATAAAATAAAATATTATGCATGTTAGACCAGACTAACACCCGGTTTCTGAATCGATAATGATCGACGTGTCAAAATTAAACGCAAGTCAAGTGATCAAACTGGTTTTTCATAATTCAGTCACGCAATAACAACAGTTATCGGGCTTAACAATTTTTTTGTGTTGATTTTCTTTTGTTTTTTTTTCTCTCTTCTGGCACGAAAAGAGCAGTAAGAAAAATTATAAAATAATGAAAAATATTTGGAAAATCCAAAAGTGCACGCCTCATAACGCTCATTCAAAAATTTTACCCATTAAGGGTAAAATTTCTAACTTCGCAAACTTTTCGTACCTACTATCAGAGACTAGCTATTTAGGTTTGCTTTGTTGGTTGCTAGGCAATGGAAGAGGGTCGAAGTTGGAATTATATTTTAGACATAGATACTATTAGTTTTATAATAGTTAGTTTTTTATTAATTATTATTAAACTACTTTGACTAAAAGAACCGTTTTCAATAGGGTTCCTATGGCTGAAACAAAGTATATAAAATAAATTAATTAATTGATATTTTCGCAAGCTGCCATGTTTCCTGGTTTCATACTTTAATGACGGGATTAAAAAAAAAAACTATTTAGATGTTTTTTTTCGTTTTTACTGCATTAAATATTTTTTTAAAGCACAAAATTAATCTCCAAATTAAATGATGTTTACAATGGTAATATAAATTAAGTAGGTTCTGTGTACTAGCAGGAGTGTAACAATAAAAACAGTTGCAGAAAGGAGGCAAAACAATTTTTACGATCGCAAACCACTCTCTAATGTTTTAAGAGTGCGCAAAGAGTCTGTAAGAAAAATAATTATGTAATAAATTATGTGCCTACCTATTAATTAGCCATATTCCAATTACCAGTACACTGCTCTACAAACAAACGGTAAACGTAATCTCTAAGTAAATGTTAGTTATTATCAAAGGGGCCGTTATCGCGCGGTTTATTTTAACCAAAGAGTTTGTCATAAAACACTTGTGTTGACAACTGAGTCAATTTGCTTTAGAATTAGATTGGAACTCATTATTGGTTGTGGCAATAGAAGGACTACGTCGTTTGTCAAGCGGTACTGCTGAGGAAGAGGTTCTGGGTTCGATTCCCGGACCGGGCAAAGTGTTATTGGGTGGTTCCATCTGGAATTTCTCAGTAGCAGCCCGGAGTCTGGATTTGTGTCCAGTTGAGGGCAGTAGGATCGCCTCGTATTACTCGAAATTTGGATGTACTATAGGTACACCTCTGCCTTACCTTTCGGGGAATACAGGCGTGATGTTATTCTTGTATTGAAAGCTACACACATCAAAAGTGTCTAGGGATCAACATATATTTTTGCAATAACTTTTCTCCTGATTGATATTAATTAAAATTTTCTTTAAGGATTCATCAAATAAAGTGTTTTCGTTTGTCACAGTAACGATAAACCAAGTCACCTTTGCATTAATAAAGAAATTTGCCATTTTCCTAATAAAGGGATTTTTGACATTTGAACCACTAACATTAAAGTTCGAAAAAAAGACTGAAATAACAGTTTTCTTTAAAATTTTATTGGGTAACTTAAACAATTAATAATCCGTGTTTCTACCGCGAACACTAACAACACAAGAACATCGGTTTGGCATACTCAAAATGAGTTCATCCAAATCACGCTGTGGAATGGCCGCCCATGTTCGTTGCAACAACAAAAAAAGGTCTTCTTGCGACTGGATACCCTCCATATTCGGCAGAGCTCTTCTCTGTAGCATATCCCATGCATGCTCAATCGGGTTCAAGTCTGGCGACTGAGCAGGCCAGGGCAGGACATTGATGTTAGCTGCGGCGAGAGTCTGTCTTACAACTCTTGCGGTGTGCGGTCGTGCATTATCATGCATTAACTGAAATAAGGGACCGATTTGCACTTGTAGAGGAACGATGACGTCTGATACAATCGTCTCAGCATAAATTTGAGCGTTGAGGTTGCCTCTAATCCAAATCAACTCAGTTCTTCCGCCGATCCAAATACCCGCCCATACCATGATGGTTCCACCACTATAAGGATGGACTTCCTGGCAGGATTTTAATCGCTGTTGGCGTCCAGGGGTTCTCCAGTGTCGTATACGTCTTGTATCCGGTCTCATACCAAAACGAGACTCATCAGAAAAGCACACGAAACGCCATTGTTCTTCTGCCCAATTTCTGTGTTCAAGAGCCCATTGATATCGAATCCTACGATTGTGCATTGCTATAGGTGGTACCCGTAGCGGTCTTCGGGAATGAAGGTTCACTTCATGCAAGCGGTTTCTGACTGTTTGGTCGCTAATTAAGTTCCCTGAAGAGTGATGAAGCCTCACGGCTAACATCATGGCGGTTATTGTTGGAGCTCTTCGAGCTAAGATTTGAATGTATCGGTCTTGTCTCCGTGTGGTGCAGCGATACCGTCCTCCATGGCGCTCAGCCACGGTACCAGTGCTTCGGTAACGTGTCCAAAGTCGACTGATAACACTCTGACTTGTATTCAGAGCTAAAGCCACAGTACGTTGCCGGGAACCAGCTTCTATCATTCCCACGGCTCTGAGCATTTCTTCCCTGCTTAAATGACGTCGCTGCTCCATAATAACGTTGGTTTTAATCAGTAGTAGGGAAACAGTAGCACTAATAATGTCTTCAATGCGTTGTATGTTTTTATAGGGAAAATATTGACAGCTGATTTTCATCTTTTACTCGAATTTGATTCACAGTTCCTGATTCAAATTATGAAATGCACCAAAAAGGATCCATATAAATTTATAAAATCATAAATTTATTACAAAGCCACATCTCAATCTCAAGAAATCCGCATAAAAATGCTTGATCCCTAGACACTTTTGATGTGTGTATTTCTGTTTTATTCGTGCGTCTATCCGTTACTCGAGAACCATTACTTATCCAATTCACATGATTGCTTTCTAAATGATAGATTTATTTGTAAAGGTGTTAAATCTGTGTATGTGTTCAGTTGAACACATACACAGATTTAACACGAAGTCTTTGAGTCGATCTTAGTATAGCATGTATTTAAATTATAGGAAAGCACGGGACTAACTATTAACGTACTGGAACACTAAACAAACCGCTCAACATGCCTAAAAAAGTTTAGAAACATCAAATAATAATAAAACAACAAAAAAATATAATTATTCTCTACTTTTATTATTAATTTTTATTACGCAAATAATTTCGCAGTGGACTTTTCAGCAAGTTTTTCTAATGCTAAAATAAGAAAATTCCAGTGGGAAATCTTCACTTGATGTTTTTCCCAGATTTCCCTTTTTCTTGCCTTATTTCTTGAGTCTAATCCTTATTCTTACATAAAACTTATTATACAACTAACTTAACTTATTAACTTATCTTATTATAAAACAATGTCCCCAGCCGCGTCTGTCCGTCTGTCTGACTGTCTGAACGCGATAAACTCAAAAACTACCGAATGGACTTTAAAACGGTTTCAACAATGGACGGGGTGATTCATGAGGAAGGTTTTGGTGTAAAATTTATTAAGGTTGAAAGATGTCTTTTCTTGTTGAAGATGTCGGAAAAAATTATGCCGACTCGGAGCTTTACCGTGCGCCATGTAAACTGTAAGAGATAAATAAAATATATGTTCTACAGAATTGTTTATCTTTAAAAGTTCAACAAAAAAGTCCACTTCCTCATATGTCTATCAGAATTTGATATTTTTTTTATTGTTATTTCCGAAGCTATTTTGGCCGGTATTATCCTTATCCAAAAAAATATGTTACTTAAATTGGGCATTTAATTTAGATTACAATATGCCTTGACATCATATCATTTAAATGAATAGTTTATTAAATGAATAGTTTATTAGATATCACAGATCCAAAATTACGCGTAACAAAAAATTTATGGTTGACAGCAACGCGGGCGCAGCGGTAGGAGTCAATGACCTTTTCCTCGGGTATTAGGTATGTAAACCCAGTAGTACGTTCCCGTGGAATATTTAGCGATATCCACGCTGGCGAAGCCGCGGGCAAAACCTAGTTTTCTACATAAGAATATAACAAAACAGTCTCCTTTACAGTGAGGAACAGAGGAACCTGCTTATTTTGCTGTAACGACACAATTACCTAAAGTGCGAGCGAGACTTCCGATAAATCATTTATGAGCCTCTCCCTCCGAAACGACTAGTTTAAACTAATACAAGCATCTTAACACATTTTGAAGGCACGGGAAGTAATAAACAATTGGGTTTGTTTCCCTTAGTTATTGTAGCTGAGTAATGGTCAGTTAACTGCAGTTAATAAACCTATTAACTGTTTACCGACTTGCCGGCGAAACACGCAAGTACATATTATTCGTGTGCTAGTATACAAGGTGGAGACGACAATACAACAAAAAATTAAACGGCGTGTCTCTAATGACGTTCCCATTCTGTATACAAAAATTTTATTGAAAATATTCAATAGTTTAGTCAATATAGCTCGGCAAAATCCATAGTCAGCTCGGGTTATTTTGTTTATTCACCCCAAAAATCGACCCTAAGGTGGATATTCGGAAACGTATGCCCGAGAATCCACCCTAGGCCTAGTTGGATAAACGGAATTTATAGGCTTAGGGTGGATATGGCATACACTACATTTAATTTGTTTGAAAAACTCATTTTTTAATTTCTAAGCTAGGATTCATTTGACAGTTCCAAAATACTCTTATGCATTAGTAGTGCCAGTATTTTCATTTATTGTTGTATTGTAGTCTCCACATTGTATATTATTCGTGTGCTAGTAAATGTTCCTTCGAGAAAAATGGACCACCCTATGGTTTTAATGCAATCAGCGGGTTTTCGAGACAATATCACAACGCTAAACACCTGGAAGGAGATTTCAATCAACTCAGCCTATCGCAGTCCACTGCTGGACATAGGCCTCTCCCAGGCTACGCCACAACACCCTGTCCTCCGCCTTCCGCATCCAGTCTATCCCAGTCACCTTTTGAAGGTTGTCGATCGTCGTCCACGATTTCCGATACGCGGTCTCCGCTCTAGGACTCGTCAGCTCCACCGGCCATCGGTCCTTCGACATACATGGCCAGCCCAATGCCACTTCAGCTTGCTTACTCTGCAAGCTATGTCGGTAACTCTGGTTCTTTTCCGGATAACTTCGTAAACTCCGAGCCAAGCCCACTTCATAGCATGCTGAGCAAGCTTGAATTTGTTTACCAACTCGACTGTCAGTGTTCACGTGTTAGCACTGTGTCATAAAAGGCAGTACGCACTGGTTGAAGACATTAGTCTTCAAACATTGCGGGATAGGGGACGAGAAGACTTGACGAAGTTTTCCAAACGTTGTAGCGTTGCCAGACGCCCGGATTAGAGATTTTCAAAATACCAATATAATGAGTTTGAAATTGAAATTTTGATTGTATCTACAGTGATAATTAGAATGCTTTATTTATTTATTTGATTACTAAAATGAGCATATGAGAAGAGACAGATCTAGATACGAATTCGTACTTTTCTTGGCCGAATAAAACCAAGAGTAATAAAAAGAGGAGGAGAGGAGGTTTTCCTTTGGATGGAAAGAAGCTGCCACTGCTCATTACCTACGTCTGCAAATTCCAGAGGTTTCCGATGTATTTGGCAATTTAGAGACAAACTTGAAATGCCTGTAATTTTACCGAATCATTACAGTATGTAGTTTATTTAGCTATGGTTTTCTAACAAAAGCGGTGAACGGTCACACAATAACAGCTGTCAAATAATAGAGCGGTTTTTGACACCTCAATGTCAAATATTGGTGAATATGACAGACTTCCATGACGGCCGTAATAATATGACGGAACCGCTGCCGCTGTTCCTATTACGAATGCGGTAATATGACGGAAACCGGCGCGAAACCGAACCCTTTCCAAGTATTCAAATAATTTTGTATTCAGAAAACACTGAACACTAAAAAAGGCTGAACAAGCATTAACATGCAAAATTCGCAAACCCAGTGACGTCATCGCACCATACAAAATGCATACAAACAGCCCGCTATACAATGTACACGCGTTAACAAAATACAATCAGATAACAAAATTAGTCCAGCAGCGTGTCATATCAGCTGGAATACAATGCGAACACATAAATTATTCAAGCGAGTTCCTTCATAAGCGCGACAAAGTTCATGCAACCTGTTTTGATTGTGCACACTGGGTTCTGTGTTTGTACACTGTGTTTGTTGCGTAATGTTTGGGGTAGTTTTCGAGTGAAAGATGTATTATGTATGTATTTTGAGTGTTGTTTCAGGTGTAAGTTGTACAAGGTTTTTTGGTTTTACGAAGTGATTATTATTTCGCTGATGATTAAATAGGTTGTCCATGATTTTACCTGTATAGATAGATAGTTAGAATACTCTTTATTATGTACACCATAAATATTACAGACATAGATTTAGAAATTTTACATAGGATGACACAATCGGCGGTCTATATATGTATATACAAGGTGGAGACGACAATACAACAATAAATTAAACGGCGTGTCCCTAATGACGTTCCCATTCGGTTTACAAAAATTTAATTGAATACTCGTATATTCAATAGTTTAGTAATTGGCTCTTCAAAATCCATAGTCGGCTCGCGCTATTCTGTTTATCTACCCCAAAAATCCACCCTAAGGTGGATATTTTGAAATGTATGCCCGAGAATTCACCCAAGGCCTAGTTGGATAAACGGAATTTATAGGCTTAGGGTGGATTATTAGTATTACATTTAATTTGTTTGAGAAACTCTTTTTTTTTTTCGAAGCTAGGATTCATTTGACAGTTCCAAAATACTCTTAAGCATTAGTAGTGTCAGTATTTAAATTTTTTGTTGTATGGTAGTCTCCACATTGTATATCATTATAAACTTGAAACAAGAACAAGGGGTAGTTACTCAAACTATGGGTAGTTGGCTTAAACATAAACATAAAAAACCGAGTAAAAAAAAATAACGTTATTTTCTTTAACAAATATTAAAAAGGTTATTGTCCGACACCGTCCGCAAATTCATGGATATGCGCCCGCCCGAGTGACGTAATCGATCGCCGCCCGTCCTACCCACCTACACAACACGTGAATAAATACAATACAACCTTTTCCTGGCTTAAGACAGGCAAAAATACCTACCTTAGGAATTGCGTGACGATTCTAAATGTACATCTTTAAAAAAAAAAGTTGTGATTTTCGTTGTGTAATGATAATTTTTAAGGAGAGATGAAGTGTTTTCTCTATCAGTAAGAGTAACCGGAGTTACCGACAGTAAGCAAACTGAAGTAGCAGCGGGCTGGCCTTGTTTGGAACTTTGGACCGATGCAATGGCCGATGAAGCAGACGCGTTTTGGTGTGGAGACCGCGTATCGGCAAGCGTAGTGAGGGACGCCCCCAGCTAGATGACAGTGAGGCTGTGAGGACCTTTGGTGGTTGGGAGACTGGATGTGGAAGGAGGAGGATAGGGTGTAGTGGCGCAGCCTGGGAGGCAATAGGCTGAGTTGATTGATTGATTATGTTCTTTCTTCTCTCGAATGGGCCCCCGCTGGTATCTTAACAATAGATTCTATAAATAATTGTGCCTCATTAGTCAATCCTTGATTGGTAAGGTTTTGGGATTTGCATAAGGACTTGTAATTTAAACATACGAATACATAAACTCACGCCTTCTTCCCGCGGCGGTAGGCAGAAACTACAGAACGCCACCTGCTACGATCCTTACATACTCCTTTTGCTTTGTTTACATTCATAGGTCATACACGCGGGCTAGTTGCGAGTAATACGAATACCAACTAAACGACCAATGTCTATTAGTAATTATAAATTACTAATAAATTACTAATTATAAAGCTGAAGAGTTTGTTTGTTTGCTTGAACGCGCTAATCTCAGGAACTACTGGTCTGATTTGAAAAATTCTTTCAGTGTTAGATAGTTCATTTATCGAGAAAGGCTATAGGCTATATATCATCACGCTAAACCCAATAGGAGCTGGGCACCAATAAATAATGTTTCAAAATCGGGGGGTTTTTTTAACGAAGTCGCGGGTTAAAGTAAGCTTTAGCCCAAAGTAAAACTATTCCACGCGGACGAAGTCGCGGGCAGAATCTAGTTGTATAATATATATAAATAAATGTTTGTCAATCACGTTCTCGAAAACGGCTCTAACGATTTCAATGAAAGTTGCACTATTGGGGTGAACGGGGGCGAAAATTTGATCTTGCTAGATCTCATTGGGAAAATTCGTTTTACTCCGTATGTCCACCCGAGCGGAGCTCGGTTACTTAAAGTTTAGAACAAGATTGGTACTTTTGAATAATTACGTGGCATCATGGAATTAGTAAGATGAATCAGCGCTGCGATATTTATTAAATGTCGCAGCATCGTGCTGAGATAGGAGCCTTTTGGCCTCGCACAGGACTCTGCTTCCTTTTTAATTTTACATTGTTTCATTTCTTTTATTGTTTTTGATTCTTATTTAAGTATGTCTCAATTGTGTCTTATTTTAATTTGTGATCTCCTGTGCCTGTCCCAATAAATACTTTTTCTTTCTTCTTTCTTTCTTTCAACTATCTTGTACTATTAAATGAACATTCTCTATTTTCACCAGAGTTAGAGCTCGGTCGCTCAGTTACATAAATATTAAATGAATTGACTTTTGATACCAAAGAAGTGGGCTATCTTTAGGTTAATAATAAAACATTAAATTATATCATTTTCAGTTAGCCAAGTATTGTAGGTACTTCTATAAATAAAATATCTCGATTCCTAGTCAATTCTAGAATATTGGCAGCCTGGCAATCTGTCTATACATTTCCGCCCTATTTAATTAACGCCATCTGTTATCAGTAGGTAGGTACTAATTAGGTCATATTACATGACAGAGGGAAATGGATGCTTCCGTTTCTAAGAATTTCTGGAAAACGATATAATTATTTACTACATGTTACACTCAGAAGTCTTTATCAGTAACTTCATTTGACTAGCTCACGGACGTAAACATATTGCGGAGGGATTTTATCGCGCACTAGATTTTCAACTCTCAGTGTTGATGTCAACAGAGTCCATCCCAGCGCACCAAAAAACACACTGTTGGATTTTCAACGCTCGGCGCTAAGCTGAGCGTTGAAAATAAAGTGCGCGAAAATAAATCGCCCGTGCGAACCTGGGCTAAGAGGCATACTATACTCGTTTAAAGGCCTCCACGAGGGTGGGACGTACCCAGGCTATCCCTTTCACCATGGCAGGACCTGTTCTCGTAAACCAAAGTAGACAAAACTTTTTTGAAAGAAATTAAATGAAATTGTTTATTCTGTAAATAGGATATCGAATCACTTCAAGTCATTTAAAAAATATTAAAAATAAGCTAGATGAGGTCGGTGTTTCCTATCTGACTACTCTGAGACGAAATGCCGAAACAAACTCAGAGGTTGCACTCTCTTTTTTAAAGTCTAGATATAATCTTGGTCAAGCCATATATTGAGAACCATGTAGATTTGTGTCTGAAATGGTCTTTTGAGGAAAGAACCACAGATTTGAGTGGACCTACCTGTCCAGTCAGTAGAATGACAACATCACACTCGAAACTAGGTGCAAAATGATCAAAATAGGTGCCATCTCGACCAAGATAGGTGCCAAATGAATTAAAATAGGTGCTCAATGATCAAAATAGGTGCAAATGCCAAATGATCAAAATTTAGAGGCACGTTAAAATTGGTAGAGTAGGGTAGTCAGGGCAGGGGTCAAGGGTATCTAAACTTTTTAATATTATTAACAGACTCACGGTTGATCATTATCTCACCTGATGGTAAGCGATGCTGATTTAGAAGATGGAGCACGTTTGCCTTTCTTTTTTTTTTGGGTGGGAAATCATCCAATGACTTCTCCCGCTCTGGGCGGAGCGGAAGGGCGTGTCAGACTCTTACTGACTAAAACCCACCCGTGTTCCTTCCCATGCCTTGCCAGGGGCCACGGTTTCCCCTTGGAACTACCCGCAACCCCGGAGGAGCACGTTTGCCTAGAACTAACCTATTCACTCAAGACTTAAAGACCTTCAGGACACCCATTAAGTTTCCCATAACTACTAGTTATACAGAGATCCATCCACACGCAGATCATCCCTCTCATACATACATAGTATTGTGAAATATTAAAGTCAGCTTATGAGAGCAGCACAGTGTTCCAGCTGGAATACGCAGGATGCACCGCGTCGCAGGTCGTTAACCCCGGTTCACGGCAGTTTGAGCCAGTTCAAACCGGTTCATGCGGTCAGGGTTGAAGTTTCAAATGTTTGCGTTGTTTTGAAGTGTTTCCGTATGGATATTTAGGGGTGTATGATGAAGAAAATTAAGGCTATATTCTTGGGAAAGTATTTAAAAATTATGCTTAAGCTGACATCTCGATTTAAGTAGGTGGGTACAAGTTTGAGTTAGGATAATAATTATGATAAAATGGGCCAATGCGAGTCACACTCGCACATTATGGGTTATTTACCCACTGTACATACAATATTCAGCAAAAAACGCCTAAACGTTTCTGGTATGGGGACCCCCTTTAATTTTTTACTTTATTTTATTTTTATTATTTTTGCGGCAATAGAAATACACTGTCTGTGAAAATATTAACTATCTACCTATGGTTCATGAGATATAGCCGGTGACATACAGACGGACAGACAGTGGAGGCTTAGTAATAGTGTTCCGTTTTGCACCCATCGGATACGAAACCCTAAAATTGTTAAGTCATGTTCTCACTCTACATGTACCTAAGTATATTTGAGATCGAGATTCATAACTTGAGCATCAGCGTTCTAAAAATAAAGACCTTAAGTTGGAACTCTGTTTCTATTTACGTTTACGAATTGTATTTAAATTGACACTGAAATAGCTATAGTTTTTCAACAGCGTTTAGAGCAGTGGTGGCCCAGTGGTATCGGCCCCGACTTACGAGTTGTAGGTCGTGGGTTCGAACCCAAGCAGGCGCTTTACTTTGTGTAAATAATTTCATCACCACTGCTCTCAAAACGGTGAAGGAAAACATCGTGAGGAAACCGGCATGTCTTAGAACCAAAAAATTCGAAGACATGTGACATCTACCAACCCGCACTGGGCCCGCGTGGTAGATTACGGCCCACTCCCTCTCATAGAGAGGAGGCCCGTGTCCCAGCAGTGGGAACATTAATAGGCTGATGATGATGATGATGATGATGATGATGATTACAACAGCTGGAGCTTTTCACTTCTACTGTTTCTGACTAAATACAAAAATTCTGCCTAGAACATTGAAAGGCTCCTTCTGGAACAATTTCTATTAATACTTCACGGAAATTGTTCTACCGGGAGCCTTAATAAAAATGAATAATTATCAACTCCACCTATCTTAGCCTATTAGATACCTACTGCTTTAGATGCATACAAAAGGCCTCGCTCATATTGCACAACAGGCCGCCTTCACACCCGGATATCTGCCTTCCCCATTCTACAACATTTATTGAGTTGCACAGCAAAATTATGACTACACTACACTTGCTTTTACAATTAACTGAAACGACAGCTTGTTTTCATAGTCGATGAACTGAAATAATGAAAATAAGTGATTTCAATGAATTATGTCGCATGATTAAATTGAGTAAAAACCCCGAGAATTTCATTTTTATCGCATTTCTTTTGAAAACTTAATTGATATTACTTTTATCTATTTTTATGAAAAAACGCTTGTTATTTGAATCTCAATGGAAGCTTGAAGGAAGACATCGGCATCGAGGTAGACCGCGGTGAAGGTGGTGTGACGGTTTATCATGTTTTCGGAGCCAACATGAGCAGGAATCGCACAAAACAGAGATTTGGAAAGAAAAAGGGGAGGCCTTTGACCAGCAGTAGATTGGAGGCTAATAAAAAATTATAAGCTTTTCTGATAAATAATATTAGCTGTTTCCCGTGACTTCGTCATATTTCAATTCGACATACGTCAATTTTATTTATTTGTATAGCTGCCAATGAAAGTCCCGTCAAAATCAGTCCAGTCGTTTCGATGATGAGCCGGAACAAACAGACAGACAGACAAAATTTAACAAAATTGTATTTTTGTTGTATGTACCGTATACTTTCATATGCATGTAGTAAAAAGCTGTTATTTTGATATTATAAGTATTTATTTGTAAAGATAATTAATTATGCATTTTATATTCATGCGGGTGATAACGGTGGACGGTCTCGTTGGTCTAGTGGTTGCAAGCGCTACTGCTAGCCATGAGGTCCAGGGTTCGATTTCCGGGTCGGGCAAAGTGTAAAGCTGTTTTCAGCCCAGCGCGATTTGTCGCGCGACGCGACACCGGTTATTGTTATAACGTGAAGTTTTGTATTGTTCGTGTCGCGTCGCGCGACAAATCGCGCTGGTCTGAAAACAGCTTTATTGTGAATTTCTCAGTAGCATCCCGGAGTCTGGATTCGTGCCCGGTTGATGGCAATCGGCTCGCCCCCAATTACATGGGACGTAAACATAACTGGCGAAATGTGGATGTACTATAGGTACACCTCTGTCTGCCTAACCCTTCGGGGAATACGGGCGTGATGTTATGTTATGTTGTATGTTGCAGCGGATAATAAACATACGCCTTCTATATACTTAGTAGGAAAACCACATTCATTACACATTTGGACAGTTAGGTACCTAGCTGTCCAAATGTGTAACGCTCGGCTAACCGCCGAAAGTTGAAAATCCAATCCAATCCGTGATTTTATTTAGACATTCATATATGTGTCACACAGCAAACTCAAACGTTGAAATCCTACAAAGATTTCAGTCTAAAATGCTACGAATGATAGCAAATGCACCATGGTATATGACCAATGAAAGATTACACCACGACCTTAATATGAAGACAGTCAAGCAAGAAATAAAAAACAGAATGGAAGTTTACAAATCGAGGATCACACACCACCCTAACGCACTTGCAAAACATCTAATGAGCGAACCAACCATGCCACGAAGGCTTAAACGGAAAAACCCACAGGACCTATTACTGTAGACTGTGACTGAGATAAAGCGGACTTGTCATTGGACATGTACCGCACAAGACTGATTCAAACAAATACCAAACTATTGCTGAATATCGAATAGATAGATTGCAATAAAGAAACATTATAAAAAAAAAAAAAATAATATATGTGTCGCCTAAGGCCCACGCACAATGGTCCACTTGAAGGACTAAGTGCGGAAACCAAACCCTTTAACATACGAGTAGAACATGTGTCGCCTAGTGTTCGTGAAAATAGGCATTATTCCATGTCACAACCAAATAGCTTAATCACTATCTAAGCCACCAATCACTAAAACATTTTACCAAACTAGCGTTCCAATTAATACAGTTTAATAGTATACCAAAAGTAAGTTAAGCCCTCTGACTGCAAAATAATAAACAATACGTAAGATATTTGGGTCAAATCGAACGATTAATTATATGCCGACCAGGTGGGCGAGACAATTGCGTTGCGAAATGTATGGCGGTGAGAGGTTCCGCCAGCTGACCGCTGACAAAGTGGCAACGGATGGTGGCAAGGACTGTTCACGGAAAATCTGACATTAGAATGTCCACGTTGATTTTTTTGTCAAAGGAAATTGGTATAATTATGATTGTTATTTGTGCCCATACTTGCACCTAAATTAAAAGAGTGATTATCCTAAAAGTTGGCAACGTCGCAAATAGCTCTCAAATATTTACCTGTTTCGATTAATTTGATAATATTAATTCATTATTCCAGTTCGCTAGTTAGCCACATTTCTTATTTCGTTTCAGTGATATTGCCAAATTAATCAAAACTGTGAAATATTTGATATCTATTTGCGACGTTACCCACTTTCAAAATAAACGCTCTTATTTCCCAAATAAAAGCGAACTGTCCGACTTTGAACCCTCGGCTTAGCCCCGAAAGTTGAAAATCTAACAGCGTTCGAAGTGTTCAATCCACATTATTGTTACATTTTGTTATTGAAAACGGGCATTAGTGTTATTTGCTCTAGGTAAGCAAAAATAGATCAAAGTGATTTGGAAAACAAAATGTTAGCCTACTAACGCGGTGGAGAGGACAGAATTATTTGACGTTTGAGGTAAAAATGTTTAAAAGTACTAGCTCACCGGACAGACGTTGTCCTGCTTCCTAGAACTCGATCTCAGCGCAATTCCAATGTCCGGGTCCAATTGTGAATCTAAACCATCCAGGGCCGGGGCAGGGGCCAACCAAACCCACTCTAACACACACAAAAAAAAAACATCAAAATTGATCCAGTCGTTTAGGAGGAGTTCAGTGACATACACACGTACATACAGAAGTATTATATATTATTATATACAATTGTAAAACCTTCTTTTCACGGGGGTAGAAAGAAACTAAAGATGTGTGAATGTATCTTAATAATTTCCTTAAATAATGAGGTCATTGCGGACATTAGCCTTATAAAAAAAACAAAATTGCTGACGCTTTATGAAAATGAAGTAATTTTTTTCATACTAGGTACGTATTTATTCAGAGTTCATGAAGAATAATGTAGAAAAACCATTTTAAAATGTACCATTTTCAAGGTTACTTTCTGTAAAACAATATTCCTACTATAACACACTGAAAATACATAAAACCACAGACAATTTTGAAATATTTAAGTTTCAGAGAGTACGTATTGTTGATAACAATAGACAAACTAAACTAGCGAAGTTTCTACAAGTTTTGCTAATCACTGTCTTGGTGTGGGTCGTAAAACAAAGGGATGAAACTCATTCATCTTTTATGTTAGTTCTGGAGATTTTCATAAAAGAAAATGCTGTGTAAGCAGTGTTTTACTCTGTTGGATACTGATAATTTTAAGTGGCAAACTATTTAAAATCTTTTCGAAGAATATCTCAAGCTAAAATGTACGCTGTTTCATGAAAAAATATATTTTTAAGTGTCGATTCGTCCGCCCATTCCATTCCGTGACAATGAAAATTGAGCCTAGTGAAAACCGTATCAAATCCGTTGCGTAGTTTAGTAGAACAACGTGGACACACAGACACATGATCAGCGACTTCAAAGTCAAAGTCAAATAATTAATTTCAATTAGACACATAAAAGGTACTTTTGAACGTCAAATATTACAAAAAAAATTAATTGATTCTAGTCGTCCCTTCCTTAAGGTAGTTTTCGTATGGAGAAGAATGGGCTAGAAAATCCACCGTTACTCTTTTAAAATGTTTCATACTTACTTAGATTTACTATTTATCGATATTATATGAATAAATCTATTGGCGCCCACCGTATTAAACCCAATGCCCAATGATATAACTTTTAACATTATGTGGAAAATGTCTTAAGTTATACATTTGTAATTCTTGTATTTTATAACTTAGTATAACATTTTAATGTATAACTGTTTATTTAGCCGAACAAAAAAAAAAAAATGCCCCAATTCTGAACTATTTTGGACATTCAATGGCTTTTCATTTTCAATTACCATTTTTTATAATTAATTTATAATTCGTTTCCATTCTATGTATCATATTCGTTGTGCATTCCCGGATTTTCTGGAATTCCGGGATTTATATTAAGAAAAATGTTAATTAATAGCTTCTGCTCGCGACTTCGTCCACATGCCCTCGACTTCGTGCACCTTCCTCAAGAGTTGGACTATCCAAAGCTAAAAGAACTTTTCTTATCCGACTGGTAGTTCCGGAGATATATATATACAAACTTACAAACATACAAACAAACAAATTGTAACTCTTTATTATATTAGAATAGAGTTTTAAAGAAACCATAATTTCTTAAGTAAAAATTAATTTTTTTCTACTTATGCATCCGATTATCCGATTCTGATTGGCGGTCATCATAAAACTCAGTTTTATTATCATAGCATCATCAATTTTATTTTGTGCAACACCATAAAAACGTAAAGGTTCACACACACCAAACCGAACGACGTTAGACGATAAAGTGACGCGCATTCAAGATATCAAACCTCATTGCATATATTTTTAAAGCTATAAACACTAAACAGAAGAAGATCAGAAGATGTGACAAAAATTTAAAAGAGTATGCTTAGATTGTTTGGTCATGTTGAGACTTTGAGAAAATTTATGAAAGGCTACTAACAAAAGGTTAAACACACAAGGCTGGTGTGAGTGGACATGCCGGGAGGGGTCTAGAAGGATATAAGTCACTTTATTGGTGATATTCTTTAAAAAGGTCAGGTGCGTAGTACTCGTAAATGAAGCAACAGGAGTTTGTAAAGTACAGATGGCGTTCTGTATTTTCTGCCTACCCCCGTGGAAAGAAGGCATGAGTTTATGTAGGTAAACATCTATTTTTAAACCAAATTGTATTGCACCACTCGTAATGCGAAGCATTAGAGTGTGCTCTACGATCGAAAAATTTTTTTTGCCCCATTTCTGTAACTGTTTTTATTGTTACACTCCTGCTAGTACACAGAACCTACTTAATTTATATACCATTGTATAGATGATTAAATGGAGGTTAATACTGTACTTTTTAACAATTGATTTAATGCAGCAGAAATGGAAAAAACATAAAAATAGTTGAAAAAAAAATCCTGTCCGTCAATTTATGAACCCTGAAAACATTGTAGCTTGCGATAAAATCAATTAATTGAGTCAATTTTTTTTATATACATTCGTTTCAGCCGTAGAAGGTACCCTATTGAAAATGGGCCCTCCTACCCTCTTTTATTCAAAGTAGTTTAATTATAATTAATAAAATACTAACTAAAATATAATATCTTTAACTAAATATTTCCAAGCATTGACTTGAAGTTGCCTAGCAACCGCCAAGTAAATATCTTTGTCAGTCGTTGACATTACGACTTCATGAAAAGTGATAAATTGTTCATTTTTAAACTATGTTTTGAATTTCTTTTTCGTTTATGAATGAGTGTTATGTATGAGGCGTGCACTTTTGGATTTTCCAAACTATTTTAATAATAATGTTAACTATTTCGGGGATACGGAAAGATTGACGATTTAATTATGTTAAATCTAATAGTATTTTGTTACTCGCCATTTAAGCTTACAACATTGTAGTTCAAATTGTTTCAATAACTTTATCTGCGAATAAAGTGCAGAATCAAAACTCAGTATATTAATTCTAGCTCTAATTCCATACACAAACCGCGAAGGCTGCGTCAAACCACAAACGAAGCCTTGTGGACATTTACTGGCAATTGTACTTTGAAATTATAATTTATTACGGAATAATATGCTTTTTTTAGTTGACAATAAGAGTTAAATAAGAATAAGAGCAGAGGGACAAGCAGGTAAAAGAGTTATTAGAATACGAAAAAAAATTTGGACGATTGCATCCTAATCTACCTTTTTAGTAGCCTAGTTGCAGATTATACTTAAACAGGCTTCCATTTAGGCATACACCTGTATCAAAAATCATTATAAGTATGTGTTTAGCACAAAGCATACATTAAAATATCATATTGTTTCTCTCATCCTCAAACGATAGACCGAAACAGAACGATGTTTTAAAATTCGTTTGGCGCTAAACGCATTTAGTAATAAGTGGTGCAAGTGGGCTTGAATACCCATTAAAGTTAAGGCCCATGAGTTCCAAAAGCTTGGCCTAAATACGTAGGTTATTAATACCTACTATTCACGACACAATTACTTACTTAAAAGAGCAATATGTTTTATATACTAATATATATTTGTAATCAACTTCTCGAAAACAGCTCCAAAGATTTCGATGAAAGTTTCAATATGGGAAAATTCGTTTTCTTTATTTCCACACGAGCAGGGTTTGGTAGCCCAGGTACTGATTCTTTAGTACAAATCAGATAATAATCTGTAAAAAAAAATTATCTTAAACAAAATCAGCTTCAGTCATAATGTGTCCACATCCTAAAACGTACATTCTAATGCAAATTAACCTTAATGAAGCAGTCATCTTGATGGCCTGAACATAAATTACATGCAATGACAATATTTTAGTACATCAATTACGAATCACGATATATGATTCATTTAATAGTGGAGGAATGTCAAACCTTTTTACGTTTAATTTCAGTGTTAGGCTAAACGAGCGTAAAACGGCTGCGCATTTTATGTCGTCGTGTGGCACAAATCACGGCTTCCAATGGTTACAGCGTAAATAACGCGGCTCACAACTCTCAAAATGACGTTCGTTTGTACTTTCCCTTAACGAAGAGTTTTTTTGGGTGTAAGACATGCCATCAATATCTGACAAACGTTTGACAAAATTCAAAAATAATTTATGACAAAAGTCCAAATACCTACGTATGATTTGACATTATAAAAACAAATGAGAATTTATTCCGGTTTCGTTTCATTTCTTCTGTTGCATTGACAGTATGAAACCAAAACTCAAATAAATTGTCTCGCACTTTTTTGTATTTTTTATGTTTTTGTTTTTTTCTTGCCATGTTGGCTATCTCTGATATAGTTTGTAGTGTGTAGGTTGTTAGCTGCTAGCATGATCTAGTTTGGAGACATCGTTTTTACATAATAGAATAGCAATCATGTTGTTATTGTGTGGACTACGTGAAATGAGGGATGTGGTTCAGGGTATAGGTAGATTTGGGTGGGTGTAGATAGTAAGAGTTATCAATTTGGTTCTTCTTTTATTATTATGTTGGTTTGTGCAAAATCGTAATTTTTTTTTTCTGATATTTATTTATTTAAACTTTTCGCAGTCATAGGCGGACTTAATGCCTTAAACATTTTCTACCAGTCAACCAAGGGTAGTGAAGAGATATATTTTGATACAACCTGACACTGACCTGCAGATTGCAAAAACGTAAGAAATTTTTAATTTGGAGGGCTAAATCTAGGGATCCACCTTAAAGCATTATCCAGTAAAACTGGAGATGAATTACCAAGCTGTTTATAAGTAATAGAATGATAGTGATGGATATAAATAGTGGTAGGTACGCTACAAAGAAAACGGACGATGCATCAAGTTGACGCGATGCAAGAAGCAATTATTGAAAAGTATAATTAATTTACTATTGTGCGCGAAGGGAGGGCGACTTTAGTGCGTTCTTGAAGTTATTTGTATGCAAATGACTATTAATGGAGTATTTAAATTACTACGTGGATTCTGATGAGGAGGGAAGAAACGCATGTGATTAAAAGAGTCATGAATATAAATGTTAATGGATGGAGAGGGAGAGGGAGGCCAAAGAAAAGATGGATAGATTGTGTAAGGAATGATATGAAAGAGAAGGTAGAGAATGATAGCTTGACGGTTGACAGGAGAGAGTGGGAGAAGAAAACTTGTTGCGCCGACCACAAATAACATGAGACAAGGGCAGGAAGATGCTACATGGTTTCTGATCCCTTTGCTAGAAAATAAACAATGTCGTGAAAGGTAATAAAAGAGAATGCAACGAATACCGGTAGCAGCGTCCTTCTGTTTCTTAATAATCACCAGTTCACCACCACCCGTCTTTATACTGGGTCAGTGGCAGCTCGGCCCGAGTCAACTCAACCCGAATACCAGATGTTTCACTCCCGATAAGCGTGGTGATGTTTTTTATTTCCCTGCAGAGCGTTCAATGGGAAACCAATGTTCAGTAGTAGATGATTAAGCAAAATATGAATCATCATGTTCTAAATATCATGATGGCCCAGTGGAGTGGTGAAGGCCTCGCCTCTCATGTGCGAGGTTGTGGGTTCAAATCCGGGCAAGTACCAATGTGACTTTTTCAATTCATATGTACTTTCCGAGTTTATCTTGGACATTACTGACATCGGTGACGGAAAATATTGTTAAGAAACCTGGACTTATAGTTGATATAAGTCTGAAATCGCCATCCCGTCTTGAGCAAACGTGGTGATCAATGCTCTTGCCAGCTTTGCCCAGCAGTGGGATGATAAAGCTTTGTGCAGACCGGTGTCGCGCGACGCGACACCGGTTATTGTTATACCGTGAAGTTTTCTTAGAAATTGTATTGACCGTGTCGCGCTGGTCTGCGAAAGCCTTAATAGGCTGGTATTATTATTATGTTCTAAAAGAGGGCTTGAATATTTTTCTTAGTACCCTAGCATTTAGATAGAATCGTTAACCCTAGCCATAAGGTAACTTACTTGCACAGGTTAAAATTAGACTCCATAACTCGCAAGTACCAACAATACTTGACTAATTAAATTAACTACAAGTTCTGAAACTTTACAGCAAATGGTTAGCTTAAGGTGCATGCAGATGAACTTGACTACAATCAGTCATAAGTTTATGACTTATGCACTGAAGGAAACTTTGGTGCGTTAACTCTGCAGCTATAACTAACTATTGTGCCTGGCAGCTGTCAAGTCATGCACAGTTCACAAAGCATATATTATTACAGTAGGACATGATGGCTGTAACATAGTAGATATCTACTAAGTCTGATTAAAGATGTAATAGTTTTTCTTTTTTAAAGAGTCTCCATGGAGTTTCTTGTCCGTTCTTCTCCATAGGAACCTGCTACGAAATGTTGCATTCCAAAGGGAATGGGCAACCAGCTTCATCTTTGTGACTGACCGACCCCTTGACGATTCAAAAGTGCCTGTACGTAATTGGTTTATTTGAAATAAATGCTTTGAGTTTGAGTTTGACTCTTAATCAAAACGCTTGTCTGGGGAAGTTGTTACTATAACTTTATGAACCTAATACTGTCGCAAAGGAACGCTGACTTGAAAACTGTGGGGGCTGATGCATTTACACAGCGTATTTCAGCTAAGTGTGTCAAAAAAATAGCAAAGCTGTTCAGGTATTACAAAGTCCCGGTTTCCCAGCAATAATTTTTGCTCTATGTTACTTAGTTTGATAAACAGAGGCGTGCCAAACGGCTATGTGTTTTAAACCCTTTAGTTTAGTGGTCCATTAAGCGGACAATAAGCGCTTTGGTTATGTTCGTATTCGTATCCGTTGTTATATACCTAACGGTAACGTGATTATTTCTAAACTTTATAAAGAACACGTGAGTCAAATGTCTTTCCCTTAACATAAAGTCAATAAGAAAGACATTATTGGACGATTTCTTAATTTTATGGTATTTTAACAGTTTAAATTACATATTAGCTAATAGCCTATACTGTAATGTGAATAATGTATAAGGAACAGGGTGTAATGTTCACTCATGATCACTCCGACCAGACGGTTGTTATGTCTGGCGGGCAACTGCCCGTAAATTGATTTCGGATAGTCTTATTTATGTAGTTCGCGTGGTAAACCCTAACTGCCCGATGCAGGATTTGTGTGACGTAATGTCTTTTCTGCGTAGTTCGTATGTGCGTAGTTCGTATGTGGTATCACCAACAGCTGTATGTAATGCTTTATAAAAGGAAAAAAAAACACTAAACATTCTGCTAAGTCAACCAGGTAGTAGAAAATAATGTATATCTGTTTGTTTTCAATTTCAATTGTAAACACTCCTTGATCCCTTACTATTATTCGCCATTTAAAACATAACTCTCAGTTAAATATAGGAACTCGTTTACGTAACGCACGGTAAGTCTACAGGTGTGGTCGGGTCATGCGCATTGACCACGCATAAACAAAGCATTTTGTACTCAGTACCGATAAGCCTTGGTTATCTTTAGTCAACAAATGTAAATGTGTCGATCGGTATGTATTTTTTTTTGTTATGTAATATCTTTTGCGTTCGCTTTCCTGTCATCTGTGGGGGATTTCGTGAAAAGGGACGGAAGTGTGTAACAGGAAGCCGGGGAAGCGCGCACTAGAAATTCTGACAACCAGTCTTACCAAGGGGTATCGTATTACCCAGTTACTGGGTTGTGGAGGTCAGATAGGCAGTCGCTCCATGTAAAATACTGGTATTCAGCTGCATGTTTTACATGGAGTGTGTCATACATGGAGTCGTTGTCAGATTTTTGGGCTTCTGACTACCCGTAACGACTGTCAAAGATCTACGAATGACAGCCGGTTCCCGACGTAAGGCTGCCTGTCCACTGGAGCGGAGAGGAGAGGAGAGGAGCGGAGATGTGCCATTATTAACCAATCAAATCTAAACTCAGGGGCGGAATCAAGAAGGTGGAAGGTTAGAAGCCGACCCCAACGTAATTGGGAAAACGCTAGGCAGATTGATTGAATCATCCTAAATCATAATCAGCCTATAATGTTCCCACTGCTCCTGTCTGCCAGAGGGAGTGGGCTGTAATCTACCACGCGGGCCCAGTGCGGGTTGGTAGATGTCATATGATTTGATTTGATTGATTGAATATTAATGTATATACGTATATATACAATGTCGCCCATGCGCATGTGACCGCCCCTAATTTTCTGAATATTCATGAAAAAATATCGAAAATAAACTTCAAAAGGGGGGGTCTATCTATAACATTTTTCACTAGTTTTTTTAACATAAATACCTACACAATTTTTTACCGAAAAAATTACTTCGATTCCGTTTTTTTTTTCGTAGTCGATATTTTTTTGTAAAAATTTTAATTAACCTGTTAAAATAACTCATAAGCTTTTGGAAATAATAAACAGAATCCAAATCGACCCATAAACTTCGGAGATGTTTTAAAAAAACAGAAAGCAAATCTTTAAAAAATTAAAAATTGAATAACATGAAAAATGTTATAGATAGACCGGCCTTTTGAAGTTTATTTTCGATATTATTTTTATCATGAACATTCAGAAAATTACGGGCGGTCACATGCGCATGGGCGACATTGTATACACATGAACCTTTAGCATATTTATTATGATGTGAATGAATTTTTAATGACAAAAAAAAAGTCTCTCTTGAAATCTTCTATACTTATATTAATTTAATCTGGAATATATGTAATGTAGTAATGATTTTAATAATGATATTTGTATTGATTATTTTGGACATACGTTGACTTATTTTTAACCCCCGACGGAAAACGAAGGGGTGTTATAAGTTTAACGTGTGTATCTGTGTGTCTGTGTATCTGTGTATCTGTCTGTGGCATCGTAGCTCCCAATCGGTTGAACCGATTTAGTTTATTTTTGTTTTGTTTGAAAGGTGACTTGATCGGGAGTGTTCTTAGCTATGATTCAAGAAAATCTATTCAGCCGTTTCAAACGGCTGAAGAGATTTTCTTGAATGATTTGATTATCAGGTCTTTTCTAATTGATGAATGGATTTGAGCATCTTCCACAGGTCTGATTGAGTCTAAATTTGGTAATCTGTTACTTCAATGGTATTAGAATAGCATAGTAACCTTGAACTGATGCTGCAGCATTACCTGGTACTTGCAGGATACCCAAGTCCTCACCAACTTACAGCAGTGGTATCGTGTTTGGGCTCGTTGGAATGGTCTCAATGAATAGGTTATAGATATATATTTATCAGGGTCTGATGATGGAGAAGCAAAAATAAATCAGGGTTAATTAGTAACTAACTTTACTGTGGGAAAAATACGTACAGCTGTGTAGATTTAAGCGAGGCACGTGTCGATCGTAGCGTATGTACCTACTAGTAATTAGTATACAATAAAGTTTAAAAAGCAGGAAATAAAAGTTAAATTAAAAATTTAAAAAACCCCCGACACAAACAAAATCCTTTAAAAAGTTTCAAAATAAAATATACTGGCCCTTTAAGTTTAATATAATTTGTAGTTAATATTTGGTCGTCGCGTCGTCGGGGGACGGCATGCTGTTGTAGAAAAGATATTTTCATTCGCCGTCCCCCGACGTGACGACAAAATATTAACTACAAATTATATTAAACTTAAAGGGCCAGTATATTTTATTTTGAAACTTTTTAAAGGATTTTGTTTGTGTAGTGGGTTTTTTAAATTTTAAATTTAATATTTTATTATGTTTTAATTTAGATTTTTGATAATTGAATATTTGACAATTTTGTATGTAACTCTTAACTATTTCTCTAAGAATTAATTATGTTATCAATCAATTTTATTTTATTTATTTAATAATGTCAGCATTATCAACGTTAATGAATGTTGTTATTATTTTGTTTTAATTCTAAACTCGTATTAATATTTGCACACCATGACAATATGGTAAACATGTTAGCACAACTCCATGTACTTCTAACACCTTGCATGCATTGTATTGTATGTGAACACATGTTTGAGCAAATAAAGTTATCTGAATCTGAAATCTGCCTAGCCTTTCCCAACTATTCTAGGGCTTCCAGTCTAACCGGATGCAGCTGAATACCAGTATTTTACCTGACCTATTCCGGAATAAACGATCTTAGTAATAGCTAAAACCGCATCGCAATCCAGTAGAGAAGAACAATTCGGTCACGCAGAGACACGAAATGCAACTTCAATGTATAATATTTTTATGTAGAAGATGCGTAGTTTATGTACCAGCTAATTCAATTGCATTAACACCAGCAAAACATGATTGCCAATAAAAAATAAACAAAAGAGCGCATTTAGCGCAAGGCTTTGAAATCGGGACGGAAACACACGATTACCTCCGAAGTCGGTCGAATGGCGTGCCGAACCGTATGCGTATGTTAGCCGATGTTTACTTGGATTCACCTTGTACTATTATTACATAAATAATATCACGATGAAATTTTTCCCAAAGGAATATAATTTTATGCAGCGGTAAATTAAATAATTTTTTCAACAGAGAAAAAGTCCTTATTTTTAACGGAATTAAAAAAAGAAGGAGGTTCTCTATTCGTTGGATTACGAGTATTAGAAAGATTACAGGTACTATCGCGTAAATTGACTACACAAGACTAGGTATCTAAGTGAATGGAATGTGTTTAAAAACTTCTAGCCATTAGTTACAACAATAGTTTCTCACGGTACAATTAGTCTATCTTATCAGTTAGAAAAAATGTGAAGTTTAATAATACTGTGTCACCGGGTTAAAAATAGGCGGTCATGGGGACTGCAGAAGTGAAAACCTAAAACTGATATTAGCGCCATCTATATTCTATTGTACAACACGAAGGCGCGAGCATGTCGGTGACGCGAATCCAGAAGTAAGTTTATCGTACCAAAAATCACTCATCGCGACTAAAAAAGTTTCCACTTCAAAAATTTCCAAGCGTGGACTTTGGAGTCCTTTTGGGGCAATTATAAATTAGCAAGACATTGAACAGGATTAACATCATAAAGATAATAAGAATAAAAAAGTGATTAGTGGACCCTTTGCATAAGTCTATGACTTCTTAATTTTTGCATAGATTGAAATTGAGATCAGAGTCTTATTCTAAGTAAGTAAGTATATTGTATATCCAACAAAATAAGACACCATAGTCATAGCAAAGATTTTATACAAAACAGACAATAAATCAACAGAAAAATTACTTGGGTACTTAGGTTACCATCAACCAATGACATAATTGGGTAAAACCACGAACCACCGCCAATAAGCTAAGTATGGGTTACTATAACCTTCCCAGGTTAACCAAGCAGACTTCCCGCGATTGTGAATGGTAACCATCTGGTCAGTGAAGGGCGGAAGCATAGAGTTGAGTTTCATGGCTCGACTTACCCACATCCATTTTACGAGTAGGTACATAGTTATTGCTCATACGCAGTCAAACTGAAATTACTGGTTGGTATTTTAGTGTTATGAAAGAGGCAGACTGTGCCTTGATCATCACGAAATTGGCAATAGGTATGTCTTTGTCTGGTCCATTCGTTACGCGTGGTGATGAATGAGTAGCAGAGATTTAATCTATTGCAATGTTTGATCTAAAGGTGAATCCGCCGTTGCTGCCCGCGAAATTCAAATTTTCTTACGTTTTTTTGCAATTTACAGGTTAGTGCCAGGTTGTATCTTGATCAAAATATGATTCGCGGCTGTAACAGATATGAATTTACAGAATTATAATAATTGGAATCATTAATAACATCTCTCTAAGTTAGATTTGTTCTCTCATTCTTATCTGTTATAGCCGCTAATCATATTTTGATCAAGATACAACCTGACACTGACCTGCAAATTGTTTTATTTTCCCGGGCTGCATGCAACTGCGGCATCACCTTAAGCTGAATGAACAACTAACTGAAAATTTCATCATTTTCTGAACTAGAATAATTAGACTTAGGACATATTTGCTCTGAAAAGGGGTAGCATACATTTTTGCCTCAAAGTATAGGTAAGTTAATTAGAGAGATTATTTAGTTCTTGCTGAAAAGTCTTCTGCCAATGAGTCCCAACGCATAGGGGCGAAGCGCTAAGGTAGCTCGCGTAATATAAATTTTCTTATGTTTTTTGCAATTTGCAGGTCAGTCCCAGGTTATATGCTGATTAAAATATGATTCACGACTGTAACAAACATGACTTTACAGAATTATAATAATTAGAATCATTAATACAACTCTCTCAGTTAGAATTCATTGACCTCAAATGTCATGATTTCATGAAATTGTCATTCAACGGGAGAATTGAAACTTAGAGAGTTGTATTGATGATTTTAACTACTACAATTCTGTAAATACATACTTGTTACGGCTGCGAATTATACTTTGATAAACATAAAACCTGATACTGACCTGAAAATTGCAAAAAACTTAAGAAAATTTTAAATTTCGCGGACTATTCTGGCGCTCTCGCCTTAGGTGTAGATAGTCGACCTCATGATTGTTTTACCACCCTAAGCTTGAATGTCACTTGCACGACTTAAAACGACAAGGTATATTTGCTTTGAAGACCAAGTGACTAAACATTACTGAAGTTTTGGTCAAGCTTTCTGTAAATAAATTCATCACCACTACTATCAAAACTGTGGAGGAAACCATGGTTAGGAAACCGGCATATCCTAAAACTAAACATTCGAAGACATGTGACATCTACCAACCCACCACTGGACCCGCGTGGTACATTACATCCTCTCGAAGCGAGGAGGCCTGTGTCCCAACAGTGGGGATATTATAAGCTGATTATACTATGGCCAAAAGTGTTAAAAACAATAACGAAGTTGACTTTGTCTAGGTAAGCATTTGCATATTTATGTCCAATAAAAACCCGTTAGAAGATAAACTAAACAACAAACAAATAAATATTAATAAATCTATGCTTTACCCTCTCACCTAAAACCGACTTTCCTTTCGCACCAGTTAAGCTGCAATTTGTACTAACATGTCTAACAGAACAACTATCACTGAAACATTCTCACATATTAAACAAAAAAAAACTTAAACAAAATAGTAATTCACACGATTGTGAAAGCGAAAGGCAACGGTAAGTTTTACCGCACATTTGGCACAGTTTCATAACAGCATAGTATACACTCAAATTTTAATTATTAGAACGTTACTAAAATCGCAATTAATTGAACAACAAGAAGCGTATTGAGCTGAACAAGAAATTAATTGAAATCAGCGAGATATACGAGTATGTGCGGATTCCGATTTGGTATTTTTTGTGCAGTAAAGTTTTTTATTTAGTTTCCTGTAGTTTTCAACAGTTATTCATAATCTATCCTGCACAAAACTTCCTCCTTTGCTCAATAACGGACTTCGTAAAAAGGAACTAAAATGGGAAGAAGCATGGACTTCGTAAAGATGCTCTTTACGAAGTCCATGAGTGGATATCAATCCATACAGATTTGTTACAGTTATTATGAAAGTCATGTCATTTAGTTAAATGATTAAAAAAAAGGATTTTTATTTGTTATTATTTTCTTCGAGTACTTCCACTTTGTACACACGAATATTTTAGATGTTTATATTACATAGTGAAATTAATTTGTAAACTTATGTCTAACGCGGATAAAAAACTAAGAATTACGCAAAAGCTATCAAGCGTATTTTTCTGAAACCTTCACCATTTTAAGGATAATAAAATATTAATGTTTTAATATACGTGTTTTATGAAAAAATACCTTTTGTTTACGTAAAATAAATTAATAATGCGTCAAATTGATGACAGCGCTCCTTGATCGTCGAGTCTTATTACTGGCTGGACGTACGACGCGGTGAGTGAGCTCAGTACAGAACACGCAAGCTAACCACTCAAGGTCACTGCCATTGAACGAAAAACCAACTTCTTCCCATCTTAGGTCATTTAGTTTCTTCCTTCGTATGTTTGTTGAAGAAAACCTACCAACGCAGTGTTTAAATAAATATTCTCTTCGATTGTTCATTGAAACAGTCGAATGTGTGGGCCTTATTTATCAGTAACAGTCGAATATGACGCTGAGATATAATAATAATATGCTTTTGCGTATATTATGATAACCATATCCAATTGAATTAAATCAAAATCTTTATTTCGAGCGAAGACTCATAAAGGGTTAGTAAAATAACTGTCTTTAAAAACTAAGAATTAGGAAACAACACGATACGGTGATACAGTATGTAACTGACAGCAGTAAATCTTCTTCTTTCCGTGTGATTTGTGACTAACCTGGGGTTTTATAGTCGCCCATCGGCCTCTGAGCAGTGAATTATTATGTGGACACTCTACTCTGTTAGCTATAATTTCAGAACCCTGTTAGGACTGACCCTGACTCGAGCCACCATTCAGGCAGCAGTGGCGCGCTAACGCAATATAAAAATATGAAAAAAAAAAAATAGACTTATTCATGATTACTTTATTAGGAAAACTATTTGCCCTCATATAAATAAACTGAGAGTAGCTAAAGTTGCCGAAGTAATGCCTAACTTAAACCTCTTATCTTGTTCTATTAAACGTGCGATATTTTTCTAAATATATATTAGCATATTTGTATATATTATAATATATATTTGTAATCACGTTCTCGAAAATGGCTCTAACAATTTCTATGAAAGTTGCAATATAGGGGTGCGAAAATCGGTCTCATACCTGGGAAAATTCGTTTTATCCGTATTTTCACCCGAGCCAGGGTCTATCGTTCAAAGCTTAGAACAAGATGCGCACCTTAGAATAATGGCATGGCAGCATGGAATCAGTAAGTACCTACTATCATGACAGAATGGAATAAGTATGTACAGACGCCAACACATCAACCTACTCCAATCTGTCAAATTTTCCCAATCAACATTGAACCTTATTCTTTAGCGATAAAGTTGAAAATCTATTAAAGAAATTTGACAGATTGTAGTCCGAGCAGGTCGACCAGGTACAATTTTTATATTGAAGTAAGTATTGCAAGGAGATTGTGTGTGATATGAATGTATAAAAAAATACTTTCACTATTTTCATTCAGATTTCATCCATAAAATCCTATAATAACTCTTATTTTATACAATTTCTTTCACAGATTTTTCACTCGCGTATTAGAAAGAAAGAAGAAAGAAAGAAAGAAAAATTATTTATTGGGACAAGCACAGGAGATCACAAACTAAACTAAAACACATTGAAACATCAATAAGAAATAAAAAACAATAAAAATAAAACAAAGTAAAAAAGAAGAAGTCCTGTGCGAGGCCAAAAGGCTCCTATCTCAGCACGATGCTGCGACATTTAATACTAAAAGTCGCAGCGCTGGTATTCTGATAGGGCCCGCAGTGATGTCACGGATAGATAGGTACCTAAATAATAATAAATAAATTATTATGTATCAAATACATTAATAAAAAAATAAAATAAAAAATAAAATACGTAGTCCGTGTGTCTGCACCCGACGTAGCATCGATTACTTGTCTATGCCTTTAAGTGTCTGTGGTATGATACTCTATGGCATCGATGTGACAAGTAAAGAGACGCAGGCGCCGACACCGGCAAAATTTTTTTAATTAAATACGGCTGTCTATTGTTTAATAATACAATAATAAAGTGAATAATCGTAGGATGAAAAGTGTTTTGTGATAGTCAGTTACATGTCAGTTTTATATGGAGAAATACAGATACAAGAGTGGAATTTCCAAATTCACCAATGACAAACAATGGCAAAGAAAAAGCAAAATGCAAAACAACTGCTGTGTCTCAGTGAATAATCGCTGCCAAACGCTCGTCACCGTGCCAGACGCGTGCAGATCAAGGGTAAGTTTAATCTGTGCTATCCTTTTGAAGTTGTAGTAAGTGCTGTTTAAATTTGAGTCTAAAAGTACCAACTGTCTTTATAGCACGAAAAGGAGGTGGCAGGTCGTTCCAACAACGAGAGGCAGCGAATTTGAAACAACCACGGAAAGCAGCGGTTCTGTGCGATGAGGCCAATAAGAGGTACGAAGATGCTCTAGTTTTAATCTTGTTGATATCGCGCGACCAAGACAGTTTCTTATATAGATAGTCTGGTTTCTTTGTGAGAATAGTGCCAAAGAGTAGGGTAGCCAGGTGAAGCTTTCTGCGTGCTGACATTCTCATCAAATTACCCTTATTTAAAAACGGAGTGATGTGGGATCGTGGAGGGACATTGTAGCAGAATCTTGCGCAGGCATTCTGCACTCGCTGGATAAGTTTTTCGCTTCTACCGAGAATGCACGCCCCATACACAGTGTCAGCGTAGTTCAGCTTGGATAAAACAAGCGACTCACACAGCATGACACGCATATCCACACTTATGTAGGGACGAACACGATACAAGAGCTTGAGTCGGTAGAAGCAGTTGCGCACGGCCTCCAATATGTGAGTCTCAAAATGCAGCTGCCCGTCAAATACTACCCCAAGATTACGAGCCTCCAGAACCCTTTCCACACCACAACCATCAATCCTGAGGTCCAGGTTGCAAGCAAGCAATTTGTTTAGGAAATCCCTAGATCCCATCACAATATACTTCGACTTACTAGGATTCAGGACCAAAGAGTTTCTTCTGGACCATGCAGAGATCCTCTCTAAATCCTCATTTATTCTTCTTACAGTTTCAGCAGTATCCTGAGAGCGGAAGGAGAGGTACAACTGCAAATCATCAGCGTAAAGGTGGAACTTAGTGTTGATCAGACATTTGGCGATGTCAGCACTGTACAGGATGAAGAGAAGCGGGCCAAGGATCGATCCCTGCGGCACGCCCCTGTCCACGTGCTTCGGACCAGAAGACATGGTATCTCCGTTACTGTCGCATGACACCTGGACAAACTGTGATCGATTACTAAGGTAACTCTCAAACCATTTAACTACTCCGACATCACACCCATAGTAAGACAGCTTGGAAAGAAGAAGCGAAGTATTAATCGAATCAAAAGCACGTGAAAAATCTAGTAGGACAAGAAGGGTCCCCATGCCTTGGTCTCTGGCTTCCAGAATGTTACCGACTACATCCAAGAGTGCTGTCGCTGTGCTATGGCCCCTGCGAAAGCCGGACTGAGCCATCGGCAAAATACTATTGAGCTCAAGATATGCCCTAAACTGGTCAGAAACCACCCTTTCCAATATCTTGGACAGACATGGCAGTAGGCTAATTGGACGAAGGTCTTTCACGCTTGTGGGGTTAGATACTTTAGGGATTGGTCTAACTATTGCCATTTTCCACAGATCAGGGAAAGAAGATGTGACAATTGATCTGTTGATGATAGCTGTGATAACTGCAAGTGTACGAGGGAGTGTCAACATCAGCATCTCCAGAGATATATGGTCAGAGCCCTGTGCATTGGACTTAAGACTGCGCAAGATCCTCAGCACCGCATCCTGCTGGACCGGCTCAAGCTGGAAATGACCATTACCGTGTCTATGGTGCTCAAAATAACTTAAGTCAGCAGTTGTGACCTTACCACTGCCGGGTACATCCAAAAAGTGTTGATTGATTGATTCTGGGTTATTACAGAAATGTGGCAGACTATGCTCTGGTTTTTTTGAGGTGGCTATAGTTGATTTAATGTGACTCCATAACTTTTTTGGTTGTTTAATATTGTTATTAATATATGTCCTAAAGTATGCACACTTCTCACTATCAAAAGCAGCTCTGACAAGGTATTTTAACTCTTTGTATGATTTAATATGACGCTCAGATTTTGTGGTTTTAGACTTCAAATGGCACTTGTCACGCAGTCCTATCATTTCCCTGACAGTATCTGTTATCCAGGGATAAGATTTTTCTTTGATTAGGACTTTCTTAAGGGGAGCATGCAAGTCAAATAATGCCAAAATGTATTGGTTAAATGTTGAAACCATGGAGTTCACATCTTCCAGACTTTCAATATGTTCCCAGTCTATTTTATTTAAGTCATCATTAAAAAATTCGGGAAGGATGTCTCTAAGTGGCCTATAGGTATTACTCTCGCGCACATGCTCGGTACACGTGCATGAAATCGGATCACGGTGCAGTTGCGCGAATCTTACGTCACAGAGACATTCACCCGCGGCAACGACCGTTGACATGAAGAACTGAGCAGAATTCTAAGTTAATCACTTGGAATGAGATGACGGTTCTCAAAATTATGTTGGGGTCAGCTTCCCGTCAATACCAGTATTTTACATGGACTATGTGAGAGTGGTTTCTATATGTAATGGATGGTCACCCATCCATGGCTTGACCTCTTTTGATCGACCCGTGCGGCTGTAATTACATTACAGCGATACCTTATGATAAGATAAGTTATCACACTAATTAGCGTTACTCTTGAATATCTGTTACCGAAGGAGTCTCTGTTGGTCTTTCTTTACCTATCGAGAGAGACTAAACGCTCCCGCTGTCCCGCAGACAGGCGCGACGCCCCTGTCTGCCGGAGCCATAACTTATCTTATTAAAATAATGTTTGCATTTGACAGTACATCTATTATCAATTTGTTACTCTTTATCGGGTTACGAAAATAGTAACATTTTTATCTTAATTTTTCCCTGTTTCAAACATTTTATTTTATTTTTAAATTAATTATTTGGGCAACTTTGTTTGAGTGATGATAACCTATTCAAGTTTCGGTTACTCTATTTATGTTTGAGAAAGTGAAAAGATCATAAATTTTTGTAAATAATAATAATATCGATACCTCTGGGCTCAAAGGTCGTAAAGGACATTTGGGCGAAAATGACTTTTTGATACTGTTTTACTCAGTTTTTTATTCTCTATCGATCTGTATAATTATGTCAGCTCAAGTCAGCTGTTTTTACTCGAATGTTATTTTATTCTAATAACTTAACTTAAAAATGTGGTAAATTACCTATGCTTGATGGTTTTATAAAATTATTTATTTATAAAAAAACAACTTCCTTATATTTGCAGTTTGCAATACAAGTTATCGGTCAATATCTATTAGTTATTATAATAAAAAAAATTGCCAAAATTAAATTAAATGAAACAAAATTAGGTAAAATTGTACAAAAGTAGATAAAATTAGATAGAATATTAAAAAAAATATGACATTATTTGAAATTATTTCCAAATGAGAAGCATTGTAGTAATTCATCGCAAAATTAATTTGGTTTTAAAGTTTATCCCCCAAGTGACATCTTTCTTATTTCTCATACGTTGTTCAACACGTCCTTGCTCCGATTAAATATTCAATGAGAGCATTTACACTATCAATATCAAGTTATCAACAAGCTTTGACATCGATATTGTAGGTATCAGTTCCCAGAACTCGGTTTCACTTATGTGGAATGTATCAAGATAAATACAGGGTGTTAGAGACATCTATGCAAAAACTTACCATGAATTCAGCACATGATTCTAGCGCTGAAATTTTTCGTCGGTTATATAAAAAAAACTGCTGTTTCATAGATCCAATCCATAGAAAGTACCTACACGAACTACTCAAAATGTATGGAAATTCTGTTTTTTTGGAACGAAGTTCTTTAACGCGGCTTGTGTTGGTAAACTGGTAGAAATCTTCACCTAACGAAAAAGCATTATGGACGAATAAGTCAGTTCAATTTCAATAATTTCAAAGCTTTCGAAACTTGAAACTTCAGACCATGCTAGATGGCTCTGTATTAATTTCTAATAACCCGTAGTGCGGAGTTCATGAAATTGAACGCGTTCAGCACATCTAAAATTCTAAACTCATTCAAAAGTTGTCAGTGTACAATATTTTACATATAACAATTTTGACACTGACAGCTCTTGAACGCGTTTAAGAAATGCTGATCGCATTTAGTTTCATTGGTGAAATCAGCCCTAAATCGTGAAATTCAATCTCTTCCACCATGTCATGTCGTATAGATACCGAATAATCCACACTTCACTGGAATTATTTTAAGTTTAAGACAGAGAAAACTAGTTAGGAATTAAAAAAGAACATTGAAAAAAAAACTTAGAAATGGCTCGTCGTCGTGTGTCGTCGGCACACAGAATATGATATTCTATCTTTTTCTATAATCAGCTGATTACGATTCCAAAGCTGGGATACAGGCCTCTCTGTGAGAAGGAGCGGGCCATAATCGACCCAGTGCGGCTTGTTAGCTTAGCATCACATTTACTTATATTTTGAGCCGTTACTCTATTGTGAACATTCTGCCTACACCATCACCGAATAAACGAATGACATTATAATGTGAATTGACATTTATCATTCATTAGTGAAGCCCCATTGCCTTCATTCACCAGAAACTCATGTTGATCCCCGCTTACAGGAATACAATATGTCATTATTATGGCGCACAAACCATATGAAAAAATATCACGCGCTGACGTAATCATTGGCTGATAAGGAAATCCATGTAAACGATGTATTATCCTTGAGTACATATTTGTTATATTAAATTGCGAAGACATTGACTTGACCTACTATAGCTGTTCAAAATCCTATGGGATCTACTTACTGATTCTTCATAAGGCGACGTTAACCGACTTTTAATGATTTTATACTGAAGATCACGACTAAACGAGAAGTGTTAATGATTTAAAAAAAAAAAATGTTAAATAAGAGCATTTTCTTAATAACTTTATATAATATTTTAGATTATGTTGATATTACATAGTGAAATTAATTTGTATTTATATCTAACGCGGAAAAAAAACTGAAAGTGACGCAAAAACTATCAAGTGTATTTTTCTGAAACCTTCACCATTTTAAAGATAATTTAATTATTGATCATTAAGTACTTATACGTGTTTTATTAAAATACTTTTATTTTATGTACCTATAATAAATTAATAATGCGTCAAATTGGGGACAGCGCTCTTTGATGGGCGATTCCTAATACTGGCTGGACGTACGACGCGTTGCGTGAGCTTAGTACAGAACACGCAAGTTTACCACTCAAGGTCACTGGCATATTCTGCGTCTTAAGTAGGCGTGATAAGCTGAGATTTAAGTGACAGAACTTTGAGTCAAAACTGATCACGAATAATATGGCAGCTGTACTAGTAGTGCGTCAGGAATTGATAGCCGATTTCCGGCCACCGTAGGCGCGGGCCTGCGGACGGAGAGCAACGGGCAGCTCGCCGTCCGATAAGGGCCAGGCCCGGTTCGACGGCGCGTCGTGTTCCTCAAAGAGATGTCAGCAAAACTGACGGGGTCCGCTAGGGCCGATGCCTGCCGGGGTTGCGGGTAATCCCAAGGGGAAACAAGGCAAGGGAAGGAACACGGGTGGGTTTTAGTCAGTAAGAGTCTGACACGCCCTTCCGCTCCGCCCAGAGCGGGAGAAGTCATTGAATGATTTCCCACCAAAAAAAAAAAAAAAACTCTACTTGTAGTAAATATTAAAATTTGGTATAATTTACAATCACATACTTTTGAATCACTTCGACTCCACACAGTTTTAACGCGAACTCCGTTCATTAGTATTGAATTTCTGATTTTGATCATCTACTTTTGCTGTTGACTGTACTTAAAGGTACCTACGGCAATTTTCGAAATGACCTTTTTAGGTGAAAAACATAGTTAAGTTTAAGAGCTAAATAGTCTTCTACATAGACAGGAAAAAAATGCATAAAAAAATCAATCTGCCTAGCTTTTTGGGGTCGGGTTCCAGTCTAACCAGATGCAGCTGAATACCAGTATTTTACATTAAGCGATTGCCTATCTGACTTCCACAACCCAGTATCTGGGTGATACGATACCCTTTCGTAAGACTGGTGTCAGATTTTCGGGCTTCTGACGACTCTGTAACGACTGTCAAAGATCCACGAATGACAGCCGAGACCAACGGCTTAACTTGCTTTCCGAGGCACGGAGGGGGCTCGGTATGTAAAGATGGTCACCAATCCACTGACCAACCCCGGCAAGCGTAGCTTAACCTGATGGATCGACCCGTGCGGCTATTATTTAGCCGCGAGCTCCTCTAGAGGAAAAAATGCATACATGCAGTATTTTCCGTCACATTTGACCGCTATTCTCATCAAGGTCTCCAGGAACCTGGATCAATCTGTTAATCACAATATTCCTCTTCTGAAAATGTCCTTGACTCATTTAATTACTTTTATCATAATACCCATATTGATCTCGTTATTTATAATAATTATGCCATAGTTTATTCAGTAGCGTGTTGAGTATATATACCTACATACTCAACTAAATAATAGTTGAACATGTGTTACTTTACATTAAGTATGTTGATATGCATTGAATGTTGCCCAACATATGCAATATTACGAAACGAGTGAATAACGCTTTGTATTAGTACTCCTTGATTAACTGTATGACCTACAGCCTGTGTGTCCACTTCTGGGGAAAACAATTGCCCACTTTTTTTCCTTTTTTGTTTCATTGTATTACCGGTCTAATAAGAAGCATATCAGTTTACAGGCAGTTAAGACGATGTTATCAATAGTACTGTAATACTTAAAAATATTCCTGTACGAGTATATCTATGGTTGCCTAAGTACACAACAACAAATTGAAAGGTGAATGGTAGAGCCGCTTTACATAAATAAACCTTACAACACAAATATGTCACCAAAACTGACTCTAGCTATAGGAAAACAAATGTAGAGACGAGGATAAACGCTGATATATTGCACGTAGAGCCATTTTTAGTACCAGTGCGTAATACTTAACCTAAATGTTATATAAACCGACAAGTCCATCAAATACGTATTACCTATAAAAATATGATTGAACGCTATTTCGAACATTTGACTTACCTTTTGACGACAGGCGAAGATCGATAACACACGTGCCGGCCTCAGTCGCCGGTAGGCAAGTAAAACAGAAGATAAAATAACAAAACAACAACAAAATAAATAATAAAACACACGAAAACAACGAGATCTCCTCTCAGAGTTCAACTGTCACTCAAGAATGAAGTACACGTTAACATACACACAGAAATTCGGACACCCGGCGTTTTCCCGGTCAAAATAAAAACCAGCAAAAACGTTAAAAACCAAAAAACAAAACCTCCTGACGTAAATTAAACGTGTTTTTTAACGTTTCGGTGAACAAATCGATTGTTTGGAACGTAAAACACAGGTATAATGTTGATATTTTATTATTGCAACGAGTTTTTAGTATGATGAGCGCGCGTCGCACCACTGCATACTTCGGCGGCGCGGCCTATACTGAACAGAACGTAGTCAGAGAAAAAACAAACTAGCTCGAACTGTGCCTCTTTGGGCGCAGTCGGAAAACTACGTCTGACTCTGTCTAACACACTGTGTTTGTGAACCATTTTCCCGCTTAGCAACGTGTCGCTGCGGACTTTAGTGGTTGCCTTAGTCATCAGTGTCTACGACTGTAGTGTTCCCTATTATACGACGTACATCCCGATAAGTGCCTGTTTTATAAACACGGCACTCCTTGCACAGCCGGTACGCTGAATGTACTTACAGTCACATAATATGGCGATGGTCCATTTTGTATAGATTCTTAGTACTGATTTCAGGATCATCTGTTTTCTGTTACAGGCTTTTTATTTAAGATCAGCTACCTAATTGCGCAACACATTTTCGTCAACGATTCCGATTAATCTGTTTCATTTTGACAGTTCAACAACATTCATTGCGTTATTTACGTTGCTGCGCAAGAATTTATTTTCGAACTTTTGAAGCAATGGATTAGCAATCTGTTTGAAAACGATTCAGATTTTGATTGATCGTGTATTACGAAATTAGGGTACAGATCGAACGACCACATGGAACGCGAGGCTAAGTAATAACAGCCGCACGGGTCGATCCATCAATTAAGCTACGCTTTCCGGGGTTGGTCAGTGGAAGGGTGACCATCTTTACATACCGAGACTCCTCGGTGCCTCGGAAAACACGTTAAGCCGTTGGTCCCGGCTGTCATTCGTGGATCTTTGACAGTCATTAAGAGTCTTCAGAAGCCTGAAAGTCTAACACCACTCTTAACAAGGGGTATCGTATTACCCAGTTACTGGGTTGTGGAGGTCAGATAGGTAGTCTCTCCATGTAAAATACTGGTATTTACCTGCATCCGGAGGACCTCGTGGCTAAGTAATAACAAGCCGCACGGGTCGATCCATCAGGTTAAGCTACGCTTTCCGGGGTTGGTCAGTGGAAGGGTGACCATCTTTACATACCGAGACTCCTCCGTGCCTCGGAAAACACGTTAAGCCGTTGGTCCCGGCTGTCATTCGTGGATCTTTGACAGTCATTAAAAGTCTTCAGAAGCCTGAAAGTCTAACACCACTCTTAACAAGGGGTATCGTATTACCCAGTTACTGGGCTGTGGAGGTCAGATAGGCAGTCGCTCCATGTATAATACTGGTATTCTGCTGCATCCGGTTAGACTGGAAGCCGACCCCAACATAGTTGGGAAAAGGCTAGGTAGACTGATTTAGATCGAAAGACCATTTTAATTAAATCCATCGTCAATCAGTGATAAGTTTATAGCAAATTGCTTTCGTATGGTAACTCGATGATTCATAAATGACAGATTTTTGCATGTTCATAAAATAATCTTCAATTATTCATTACTTGAACTGAAACTGAAGATACAACAACACGAATTGATTCACTAACAGACCTTGCAAATTAAATTCTGATTAAGTAGAAACTCTACACTACTGTTGGCAATCAATCATACATACATTACATAACATCACGCCTGTATTTTCCGGAGGGGACTGCAGAAGTGTTTCTTACACTGTTACTTCTAAGGCTAGTTATGTTTAAGTTCCATGTAACAGAAGTCACGAGGAGAGGTAATCACCCAACTTTTGATTCATGTTTTACCTACCATGGCTCTAAAATAAGCATTTATCATTTGTGTGATGTCATGTCAATCAGAGATTATGAGAGTAAAAAATTAAAAAAAAAACGAGGCAGTCTGGGACTGCCGATTGAAGTGAAAACTAAGTAACGCCATCTAACTAAAATGTCAGGAATTTATGTGGCTTGCTGTCAATACAAGAACGAATACTGTAGCTCCATAAAAAAAATCCAAAAAAATAAAACAGAGTGCGCTGTCAACAAAAACTTGAACGTCTTACGAATTTTCGGTCAGGTTACGTGTCCTGACGCGAGATTAACATTTTTTACCCCTCCCAAAAAAAGTGCACAATGCCGCTATGGAAGTTTTCACTTCAAAAAAAGGGAAGAGCTTATTGGGCATTAAAAAAATTCGTCCGCATCGCTATCAGAGGGAAAAGTGCCCAAAAGGCTAGCAGCGGTTGCCACGTTAGATGGCAATGCTGATTTTTTTGCGAAAAAATTAACCAAATTAACCATTTTTGTCAAAAATTATCACGTAAAGAGTCGTCCAACCGCTTGGCGATATCCCGAAATACTCGATGAGCACTCGGACCCCACGGGGTCTGAGTGCTCATCGAGTATTTCCCCTAGTATTTCAACCCCAAATGGCTTAAAAATATAGCTACCAATAAGGTTTTTATTTTATTTTGTATGTTATTAACAAACTATAACGTACTGTTTATATTCTACTTTTAGATTGCCTCGTTGGTCTATTAGCAATAAGTGCTGCTGCGGAGCATACGGTCCTGGGTAGCGATTCCCTGGTCGGGCAACGTGTTATTGGGTTTTCCCATCAGGAATTTCTCAGTAGCAGTCCAGAGTGTGGATTTTTGCCCGGTTGATGGTAGACTCGCCCCCTATTACATGGGGCTCAAACATAACTGGCGAAATGTGGGTGTACTGTAGGTACACCACTGCCAAACCCTTTGGGGATTGCAAGCGTGATGTTATGTAATGTTATGTTATTTATATTTGATCAATTAGCTTTCGCTATCGGCTTCGCTCGCGTGATATATGTTTATAAATATAGAATAAAATAGCCTTTGTTACTCATCAAACAAATTCAAAAATTTCTAAATTCAAAAGTCATTTTATTCAAACTAGGCTGAGAATCAGCACTTTCGAATGGCAAAATTACATAAGACTGTCCCCCAAAAACGCCCGCCCTTCACCACTTCCTAGTGCTTTAGCTGGGAAGAAGAAGTGGTGCAACAAAGTCCCCAATACCAAAGCTGTCTGTTCAGTAAGAAAAACTTGATTCTATATAAATTGTAGATATGCAAAAATAATTTACATTACCACATAATGCAACAGAACTCATAAAAAAAAACATTGCAATGAGTAGATTATGTCAACAATAAATTTAAATTAAATTAAAATAAATTGACTTATACAGTCAAATAAAATTAACTAAACAGTTAAATGAGGTAATATTGCATTCTACTGGCGAGAGAATTTTTAAAACAGTCCAGTCATTTTGGAGTTTATTCATTACAAACAACAATAACAAAATCAAATCTATTCTCTTTATAATATTAGTTTTGATATTACCAATAACCACTTTTTAGTTTATTGTATAGGTATTCTGAAAAGGCGTGTAAATACCGCACACAATTTCACCGATCCCCTTTGACACGTTCTTTCACTGAGGTTTTGACATCTAATACCTACTATTCATTACTTTATTTGTATTCTTGGGTCTTCTTTCATGTAATAAGATTATGTTTCGGTAACGTTACGTTGTTCAAAGAAAATTGTATAAATCTTTACCTTCCAGCCTTCCATTCAAGTCAAATAAAGGGTAAGCCATCAATTATTGAGGGCTTACCCTATTATCACCGAAGAATATGTAAGATTTATGTTCTTCGTGTTTAGATAACTGAAGATGTTATACATTCTTGTAGGAAGCAATAATTTCTTCTCAGATTTAGATAATAATGTCTAGTGAAATATGTAGTTCATCTGGGCAAGTGTTACTAAAAACAGGTATGAAAAATTTCAACGCAGGAGGGTTCAGAATCATGTACTGAATTCATGGTAGCAGGCTTCGCGTCGATGTCCCTGACACCCTGTATAATATAAATTAGTATTAGTATATTAGTACAATAGAATTATTATATTACTATTAGTATAAAGTATAAGTATATATTATATACAGGGCCAAATTAAATTAGCTAGCGAAACCCTGCAGACGTAATGGGTATCGAGATTATAATGACGCATTGATATAATGCAACTAGCGTCAGCGGTCTACTAGACCACTTGTTAGACGTTCTAAGAAATTATGCTCAATTTATTGATAGGTCGTTAACAATCTCAAGTTGTATAGACGATATAATTATATACCTAGATGTCTCATCCTTGATTTGGCATGTGATATGACGCGGAGGATTTTTTTAAAGTATTGAATGTCAATGGGATTGGGCGGGTCGCATCGATTGCATGCACGATGACCGATGGGCAAAAGTCTCCACAAAATGTGTGCTTGAAAGAGAGGCCCAGAAAGAGCTAGAGAGAGAGTGGCGAGACAACCTGGACGCATACCGTGAGGGCTGGTTTGAGGTGGCGCTGGAAAAGAGTTCATGGAAGGACTTGGGGCCGGCCTTTCTCTGGCAATGGAACAGAATAGGTTTAGTAATGTCAAAAATGTCAATGGCTATAACAATAGAGGAAGACCAAGGAAACGATGTATGGATTGTGTGAAAGATGACATAGCTTGTATGGAGTTGAATACTGATATGACGGCTGATAAGGATGCATGGGTGAAGAAGACATACCGACCGCAAATAATTGAGAAAAGCGTAGGAGTTTTAGCCGACTTCGAAAAAGGAGGAGGTAATACATATGTTTGTTTGTACCTATGTATTTTTTATGAATGTTCATCGATATGGTCATCAATTGTGGAGCGATTTTGAAAATTATTTTTCATTTTGTAGAGGAACCGACTTCCGCAAGTGAAAAGTAAATTTTTCTCAAACATGCTTGGATTCGAACATTATTTTGACAATCTTCTTCGAGATAAATCGAAATTGCGTTACTGGTCGAATATATTATTATGCGAGCACCCGGCCAGCAATGTTTTGTTGAAAATCCATATCTGTCGTGTTTAGCAGCCGAATAAATTCCTATGGAAACTCATTCGTGTTTTAAAAATGAAACGATCTTTTTACTTCAACACATTGCAACCAAGGAGGTAACTTATCAAAGATTATATTTAAACGATTTGCCTTGCAAAATAGAGCTGTTTATAGTAAAAAGAAAAAATAAATGAACATAATTATTGGTGCGTGAAAAATTATCGTTGTTCGTCATAATTAATTTATTTAGTTTAAATTTCCGCGCATTATTTGAGAAAAGTACTATACAAGCTTTGGCTGCCACCAGGCATTCATGGACTCACGTAGATCTTCCATCTATGCCTTTTTTGCAGGCCGCGAGAGTAATGTACTATAGTTTCGGTCGGAAGTCTGTTGTTTTAATTACATGGAGTTATAATACCTATAGGCTCTTTTGTTAAGGTCTTAGTTCACAATTGAAATGTCGAAGTTTATTAAAACATCTGCATAATAGAGGTTGTTGACAATATAGCTAGACACTAACTATGATGTTTGTCGGTGATGGCATATTATTATTTAAACACGTGTTTATGAATGTGACTCATGTTCTATTGACACTGTTGGCATACAAAAAACTAGTTAAGGCGACAGCGTCATTGTAGCCCGCGAAATTAAAATTTTCTTACGTTTTTTGCAATTTGCAGGTCAGTGTCAGGTTGTATGTTGATCTAAATATGACTCGCGGCCGTAACAAATATTTATTTATAGAATTTTAATCATAAAATCATCAATACCACTGTCTTATTTCTTGAATTTGAACATTAGAGTCCAATAATTCTACAGGGAATTTTATTGCTGATTCTAATGATTATAATTCTATCGAAGTCATATTTGTTACAGTCTCGAATCATATTTTAATCAAGATACAACCTGAGACTGACCTGCAAATTACAAAAAAACATAAGAAAATTTGAATTTTGCGGGCTACCTTAGCGCATCCCCCATAAGGAGACTAACATGTCTTATCTGTTTTATTACGTCGTACTAAGCCGAGACTTTTTGTATTAAACTGTATGCCATGACTATGATCCCGTACGGGATAATGTATTTTGAACAATCTGAGTGGATGCCTATGTTGATAAAAACCTTTATCTTTTGCAATCGAAAGTTATTCACGTCTATCAAAAAAACTCAAAAATAAAAAACTTATGGCCGATTTTTCAATCTTCAAACATCTTTTATGTGAGGAATAAATATGATGGTTTGACAGCTTTTGTATGAAAAGTTTGTCAAACTGCCTTATTGTTATTATTCTTCACATACAATTAAAGTTAACTGACTGTTGAAAAATCGGTCCTAACTCGACTAAAATATGTATTAGTAACTAAATTGGCATTCACGATCTATCCCCAGAGCCTGGCTTCGGACGACTAATATAGAGGTTTCTTTGTAAGTTCAGATTCGATTTAAATTTGGCTGCCCAGGAACTGACTCCAAAAATGATATTTTTTCGATCAAAAATCCATTAATTATACCACATTAATTTGGTAGACGATAAGGCGATGGCTGAAAATGCTACTCTTTATCAACTTGACGAAATCATTTAGTGGTGTCTAATTGACTTCTCCACACCCACGGTTAGAGGCAGGGTGTTTATACTGATCATTTGTTAGAACATTAGGTAGATGATTCAGCAGGCTCCTGCAGGCAAAATATCTAATGCATTAAAATTGCTTTAATTGGCAAATGACGAATAATAGTTGGTTGCGGTTAAGAAGTCCTTGGGAAACCACTCACCGGCCTTACTCAGATCACGAACTATTGTATTTAGGCTGGAGCCATGAAACGCGCGGGAATGCAGTGTGAACCAAAGCGCCAGGAGTAGGTGCCTATATAATTTTGCTTCTGTGTCAGTAGAAATCAAACGCTTTGTTTTATTAACCATAAGCAGTTTGTTTCAGCATAATTTTCGTATTAGAGCTCATTGTGAAAGACCTTTTTCGGGAAAACGGTCTTATGGCCAGTACCGCATGAGAAAAACCATCAAACTTGAAGGTAAGTACAGTTATTACATCAGAGGGGCAAATCCCGTAATTTTTAAGAACTTTCGCATTCTAATCTCATTCGCAGTCTGTCAAAAATACAATCAACTTGTACCTACATTTTTGACAAGTTTGACAGATTGCGACTTGAATGTGAAGATTTTTAAGTACGAGAAGTGGCCTTCAGGAATGTCTCGGTAGTTGTAGTAGGAATCTACCAACAATGCAAAAAAATTAAATGTCTGGAGCATACTGAGGGGTCGTGGCTAAATCATAACATCCGCGCGTGTCTATCGAAGATTAAGTTATGTTTCCCGCGGTTGATTCGTGGATGGGTGACCATCCATTACATATCGAGACCCCTCCGTGCCTCGAAAAGCACGTTAAGTCGTTGGCTGGTAGTCGTTGGTTAAGTGGTCGGCTGTCATTCGTAGATCTTTGACAGTCATTACGGGTAATCAATACCCAAAAGTCTGAGAGCCCGTCTTACCTAGGGATACTGTGTTACCCACTTACCCAGTAACTGGGTTGTGGAGGACAGATAGGCAATCACTCCATGTAAAATACTGGTATTCAGCTGCATCTGGTAAGACTAGTATCGTTGGGAAAAGACAAATCAGATAATTTTTTTTGCACACTGTGGTAGTTCCATGACCAAAAATGCTGGTTAAGGGTAGTCTTTATTTTTCCACGTCATGCATGACTCACTGAATCTTCGTATCTTTAGATTGAACTGACTAGAAAGAGGATTTTTTTTAACATAAGCCACATAAAAAAATCGCACTAAGCCTTGATATAACCTCGATATAACTTATTTCATGGCCCCACCAGCATTGCATAGCTGCATACCTTGTACAACTTTAGACATAGTGAAAAACCTTAACTATTCAGTTAGTCTAGGAAGTTTAAATTCCTTTGTTTACCGCCTGTTCTCTACTACAATAGTGAAAAACCTTAACTATTCAGTTAGTCTAGGAAGTTTAAATTCCTTTGTTTACCGCCTGTTCTCTACTACAAATGCATGTTAGACGTTTATCGTGGCTACCACTACTATTTGCCTTACAACAATACGATTTATTTGTGCAAAAATAATATGCTCGCTTTTATTTTATTAATTTCTGAGGTAAAATAAAGAACTATACAAGATGCAAATGATATAACCGAACACCTTTTAAGGGGTAGTTGTACCAACTCACCATTATGAACAACTTTCATGAGGACAAACTGGAAATCGCAAATAAAACAGCTTCATGTTCGATGTCGGATGTCGGAAAATAACCCACGGGAACGTACCACCGGGATTAAAAGTACCTAGCCTATGTATTAATGTACAAAGAATGTATTAATTCCGTAATATATTGTTTTCACATAACTTAATTGGTTTACGCGGCTCACGCGTAAACCAATAGAGTTATTTGAAAGTAAAGTTCCCAGTCGGCATGATTCTTGCCGACATCTTCAACAATCAGCGTCATATTTTAGCCAATTTACCCAAAACCGTAATAAATTATACACGTAACATAATTAAATATACACTTAACTTAATTAATTATACACTTAACTTAATTATACCTTCCTTATTAATCAATTCGTCTATTGGTGAAAACCGTATGAAAATCCGCAAGGTAGTTTTTGAGTTTATCGCGTTCAGACAGACAGATGCAGCGGAAGCCATTTCTTTTATAATAATGTAGTGATAGTAATCGATTTTCAGTTACTCCTTGTATTGTGAGCAATGAGAAACCAAGATGACTAGTGCACACTTTTTGTCTGTAAGTATACTTATTCTTCCTCTCATCTCATGTCTACACGAGTTATAATACTTCAATAGTTCATGTCGCTGTAAGAAAATATTATGTGATTCAGCACAAACACAAAAAAAACTTTTGATTCGATTTAAACAACTGTCGCGCGGACAAAATGAGTAAGTAACTAATCATATTCGCGCGACCTTTTGTGCCTGACAAAATTATCGTAGCAACTAGTTTTAACGAGAAGTGATGCATTCGCTAAAGGCTGATTCTAGCTAACATGAAATTAATTATAACCTGCAGTGTCTGGAGCTTTTACCACACTTCCTGCTTTAGTGTAATATGCAACAATACCTCATGTTTAATTATATTATTCAGTAGATGTATAAAAATATTACTTTTTTTTCGTTTGTTTGCAAAATCTTGTTTGTTTGGTGAAAGGAACAGATAAACAGTATTTACTCCGTTCAAACACGTCATTTCTAAAAGACATGGATAAAAGCTAGTTTCTTTTATTTTTTCTAAATCACTGAACGTAGAAAACTGTCGGAAACTTGACACAATTCAACTTGTATTGTCGCAAATTCACCCCACTTCGGAGCGCCTGTCCAATTTGTAATAGCAATGATCATTCACTTGTCGACAAGCTGTTTGCTATAAAACTTGGATATCGTTAGGAAAATGTTTGAAAGGTTTTTTTTTTATTTGTTCGTGTTTTGTTTCAGGGACGGATCATCACGCTATTTTGTTATGGAGTGAATAGCAGTATGAAATTTTTCGTACCGAGCAATACTGTTGCTATTTAATATACAGGGTGGAATTTTTGAACGCCACCTGGAGGGAAAGTACTCTAAATACTGGGGATAGCAAATTTTACTCAAAGGAAACATTATTTTCTTTATTTTTAAAAATGAACAAATCTTTATTCAAATATTTTCGAGAATTCGCTTCCCACACTCGAGAATCAGACCGGGTAAAATCCGAAAAAATATCGAATAATCACTCTAACAAACATGATAAATTAAAAGAAAGGAACATCATAAAATCTTAATTTTCAATGTACACCGTCAAACAGAGGAGTAATCACTATCCTACGTTAGTATGAAAGAATGACCGACTAGCGTACCTTTAAGTTAATAGTCCGCGCGCGACTAGTTCGTCACTCATCTCATCACAAATCATCTCGCTATTGCAATCTCATGTGCGTCACGTTTTGTCTCAACTAGCCGGAACTTTCACTTCGCGACAGCAACACGCGTTGAAAGTACCGGCTGGTTTAGACAAAACGCACATGAGATTGCAATAGCGAGATGATTTGTGATGAGATCAGCGGCCAACTAGTTCCGCGTGCACTAAAGTAATCATTTGCAAAGAAGAATGGGCGAAAGTGGTCCAAGAGCCTCCACTGATGAGACTTAGGGGAAATGGAAGTGCTCATTTGTCTTATGATTTTGGCAAAATTCTATTAGATTCTGTCCCGGGGTTCTCTTGTTATGGTCGTTTTTGCTCTGAACTCCTGACTATAAATAATAAGATTTTACGTATCATAAAGAAAGGCCGGTTAAGCAGCTGACAACCTCCTAGGTTGACCAGCGAGATGCCATCCTACTTAAAAATAAAAAAATAAAAATATTTGTGTTGTAATCTTCGATTTTTAAAAATACCGACATTTGCTTTTGAATGTACTTTGTTTCTGCCGCTATATAACCGAACTGACTTATGCTTATAGGATACTTACTATTTTTCTTTAATATTGGACATACTGAGTTTTTATTTTATTGGACATAGTGAGTTATATAATTATAAATATGTATCGACCTTCAGCGGGAGTTCATTGTCGAAAATCCAGGAGTTGCTGTGATTATCACAGAAAATCTGCAACCATATCAGGTATGGAGAATAATCATTAATCTCGCGACAATTTGACGTTTCTCATTATACATGCCGCGATAACTTTGTAATGAACGTCTACGTAAGAAATCGAAAAATCAAATTCATAATCCCAATTAATTACTATGTTATCCATACATGCTAAGACCCTGCACAACCGTGAGGTATGCAGTCTTAGGGAATACTTCCTAGAGACCGACGTTGGGATGCACCGAGATGTGGTCTCAGTGGACAAGGGCCTCACTCCGCTATCCTTGGCTAACGAGAACTGGCGCAAACCTATAGTATTAGATACTAATGACCGCAGGGAGGTATGGCAGAGCAAAGAGCTTCACGGGCGCTTTTACCGAGCCTTGCATGGGCCCGATGTAGACCGTATCCTGGTTGCGATTCGGTGATCTCTTTGGGGAAATCGAAGGTTTTGTCTGTGCGATTATGGACGAAGTTATGATGACGAACAACTACCGGAAATATATTGTGAAGGACGGCACGGTTGACATCTGTCGGGCATGCCACCGTCCGGGGGAATCAATCCGACACATTATTTCTGGCTGTTCTCGTCTGGCTAACGGAGTCTACTTGCATAGGCACAACCTTGTAGCCAGGGTTATCCACCAGCAACTTGCTCTGAAATACAGTCTTGTGGAATCGGAGGTACCGAAATATAGGTATGTGCCCGACCCAGTTCTCGAAAATTGCAATATCACGTTGTATTGGGATCGATCTATCATCACTGACAGGACTATTGTTGCCAATAAGCCAGATATAGAGGTGATAGATCGATTAGAGCGCCGCACAATGATTATTGATATAACCTCGTGAAAGCTGAAAAAGATAAGCAGACCAATTATCTATATTAATCTGGCACACGAGGTTGTCGACATGTGGGATGTGGATACAGCAGTCATTGTGCTGATAGTTGTGACGGCCAATGCCATAATAGCCCAGAGCCTCGATCAACACCTGAGGAGGCTCTCGTTAGGCAGCTGGATCAAGGGCTTGATCCAGAAAGCGGTACTACTGGACACGGCGCATATCGTTAGGAGATTCCTCTCTCAGGAGCCCTGACCACAGGTAGCTTCGACCCTGTTCCCGATACCGGTGGGCTACTATTTTTTATATAAAAATATATGTTTTGTGTTTCTTTTTTGTTTTTTATAAAAATATTTAAAAATGTAATCAATATGTGTATAGAATGAATAAACGAAATAAAGAAAGAAAGAAAGTGTCCAGAAAGCGGTATTTCTGAATACGGCGCGTATCGTTAGGAGATTCCTCTCTCAAGAGCCCTGACCACCGGTAGCTTGGACCCTGTTCCCGATACCGCTATACCGGTGGGCTACTATTTTTTTATTTTTACGTTTTTGTTTTTTTTTGTTTTTGTAAAAATGTTTAAAAATGTAAACAATATGTGTAATAAAAATGAATAAACGAAATAATAATAATTCCTTTATTATAAGGCAGCAAAGACCCATAGATAACATACACAAAATATTCTTACATAATAATAAACGAATACATAATAATTAATATTTAAAAACATGAACTAAGTACTACGTTGAATCGGCGACGTATTGCGCTGAGTCGAGGTGTCATGTAGCCTTCCGCGAAAACGCCGATACACGACACCCTTCTGCCAAAATTCTTCCTTCATGAAGGTCTCCAGGTGATGAGTCGGAACGCGCACCACAAAAGATTTAAAGTTAGCTTTGTGGCGCGATTCCAACCTCTCGACTCTTAAAGTGAATTTGGTCTTTATCGCAATATACTCCACGATCTCCTCTGCCTTCGTGTAGTGATGTAGACGCGACACGAACAGCTGCGTCGACGGAATAGCGGGACGCAGCAACATGTTCGGACCAGTCAATGCGGTACCGCATTGATTGCGACAAGCAGGCTTCTTCTTCTCCACACGTATGAAACCTTCTTCATCGGCCTGTCCTTGGCTTGTTACCTGCAGTAACGAGCTTCGAACTAGTTCGGAGGGCCGCTGGGCACCCCTCGGATGTTTAGCTTGCTGGAGTTGCAATAACGGTAGCAGAGTAAGCTCGTCCTGGCGTGGACGTGCTAATATTCTTCGGCATTCCAACGATGAGGGACGCGGGGAGAGTGCATCACTCACAGTGACGGCGGCTGGCGACGAGTCGAATTTTGCTGACTCGAAACTCAGCTGCGATGCATTGAGCTTATTATAATCTTTAGTCTTCGTAATGCATCGCTATGCTTAATCACAACAGGCGGGGGTGCATGGAGGAAGGTGATATTTACGTTAAACTTAAAATCATAATTATTTACTATCACGACAAACATGACCATAACAAGAGAACCCCAGGACAGAATCTAATAGAATTTTGCCAGAATCATAAGACACATAAGCACTTGTATTTCCCACAAGTCTCATCAGTGGAGGCTCTTGGACCAACTTCCTAACATCTTTGCCCATTGTCCTTTCATATACTGTAAACATTGTGTGATTTAACATTGTGATGAGGGAAGTTTTTAAAAACTTCCATTTTGTTGCAGCAAGAACTCCTCAAGTTGATACCGCTAAAAACATTAAAAATAACAGTTGGATCCCATAATGTAGGTACTTATCCATACGGAAGTGCCATAAACACAGCGATTACTCAAGTAACACTGAATCTATCAGCGGCCATATTACCACAATCACTCCAAAACCATACAGCTCTTATTATATTAGCGTTACGCACTAAAATCAAAAGCGTTTATGCATAATGTATTAGAAGCTAAACGATACACACATGGTACATTAGTGTAACACTAACCACAGAGCCTAGAGAACTAATGAAAATGGTTTACAATACAGCGCCTGATAAATATTTAATAGAAATGTGCTGTAATATCGTGCGGCAAACTATAGTTTTCATCAGGAGCGTATTAGGAAGTATACTGATCCTCTACTAATTAATATTATAAATGCGAAAGTGTGTTTGTTTGTTACGATTTTACACTAAAACGGTTGAACGGATTTGGATAACTTTGACACAGGGGTAGGACCAAAATTCAAAAATTCAAAATTTAAAAGTCATTTATTCAAACTAGGCTGAGAATCAGTACTTTTCGAACGTCATAATTACATAAGACAGTCCCCCAAAAACGCCCGCCCTTCACCACATCCTAGTGCTTTTGCTGGGAAGAAGTGGCGCAACAAACTCCCTAGCACAGCTGTCTGTTCAGTTAGAAAAAACTTGATTCTATATAGGGTGTCCCGTAAATAATGGATCAAACGTAACGGGTAGGTAACGGGTAGGTACCTCATTTCCAACAAATAATTAGTAAAAAAAAAAATTACAGGATAATTTTTCCAATTCTGGTCTTTTCGTCGTAAAAAAAAAACAATTTCAAGATTTTTTTTCTAAGCCAAATAAAATGTTATAAAAATGGTATCTTATAACATTAGTAAACTATTTAGAAATAGAAATGTTTGACAAAAATCACACCTAAAAATGTTATCATTTGCAGCAACAGCATTAAAAACACTGTATGCTATGGTAGAGAAAATGGTAAAAATCGAAAAAAATTATCTTGGTTACCTTACCGGTTTTTTTTTTTACTGTTCAAAATAGTTGTTGGAAATGAGGTAAGCTACCTACTCGTTACGTTTGATCCATTATTTACGGGACACCTGCAAATAATAAAATTTACATTACTCAACACAAAACATTAAATAAAATATATTTGCTATAATGACAGCTAGCAGACATACCTTTTCCTGGAGAAGGACATAGGCTACTTTTCTCCTGGGTTACAATCGCGGGCAACAGCTTGTAAAATGCGAATGTCAGTTGGTTTGTTACACTTTCACGGCTAAACAGTTGAATCGATTTTGATGAAATTTGGTATGGGAATATTTTGAACCCTGGGGCAGGACATAGGCTACTTGTTCTCGACATATCACGCGGGCGAAGCCACGGATGGAAGCTAGTTTCCCATAAGTAAAGAAAGAAAGAAAGAAATTAAATTTATTTAGCACAGACACAGACAAAGGCACACAACAAAACATATTGTACTACAAGTAAAAGATATTAAAATAAAAAAATTCAAAACAAGTTAAAAGTGTAAAGTGCGTTGTAAGATTTGTAGTAGAAGTACAATTTTAAAGATACTTATATCCTTGTTGTCATAGACACGGTTGTTTCCAGTAGTTAGAAAACCCAAAAGCTTTAGAACAGGGGGCCAAGTCTACTAATTTACAAACGTCATAATGGTGTCACGGTGGTGAGTTTTTGACAGATTTGCCATACAAAGTCTGTCAAAAACTCACCATCGTGACACCATTATGACGTTTGTAAATTAGTAGACTTGGCCCCCAGGGCTGTTGAAGTCATCTGTTCTGGCTACTATTGCGGCTGCTTCGCGAACAGTGAAAGTGACGAAGTAGACATAATTATGTAGGTATGGTATGGTAAGGTATGTAGGTGAGTTTTTGACAGATTTGCCATACAAAGTCTGTCAAAAAATCACCATCGTGACACCATTATGACGTTTGTAAATTAGTAGACTTGGCCCCCTGGGCTGTTGAAGTCATCTGTTCTGGCTACTATTGCGGCTGCTTCGCAAACAGTGAAAGTGACGAAGTAGACATAATTATGTAGGTATGTTTTATGCCAAAGGTAAGCAAAGTACAGTACAACTATTTTCTTATGTCCCTCGGCAAACTTCGTGTTTGCTTCGTGTTTGTTTCGTCTGCACCAAGTGCAAAGGGCAACTGTTAGAAATCCGACAACTGACGAAACACGAAGTTTGCCGAGAGACATTAAGAAAATAATTGTACTGTACAATTAATGAATTATTTATTTTGTCAACAAATTAGCTAACCCAGGTCTCTCTTATCACAAGTTATATATAGCCATAACCTTTCATTATCATACCAGATTCCCCGAGACTCCTTCGTTGATCTTTCTAGTGGTCGCAAGCGCTACTGCATAGCATAAGGTCGGGTTGTTGGCCAAAGTGTTATTGGGTTTTTCCGTCTGGAACTTTTCAGTTGCACCCCGTGGATTTGTACCCGGTTGATGGCGATAATAGGCTTGCCCTCTATTTCATGGGACTTAAACATAATTATCTAGCGACATGTGGTTGTACTCCAGGTACACCTCTGTCTAACCTTTCGGGAAATACAGCCATAATGTTTTGTTATATTATACCAGTACCCTATTAAGTAATGCACGATCAATAAGAAATTGAAATGAATTGAAATAGATTGCTAGTCCATTGCTCCATAAGTTCGAAAAAAAAATCTGCTCAATTTATTTTTTCGAACTTATGTAGCAATGGACTAGCAATCTGTTTCAATTCATTTCAATTTCTTATTGATCGTGCATTACGTAATTAGGGTACAGATTCTTTCATTTCTGAGCTATCAATTCCTTCAACCGAAAACTAAACTTTAGTCAGCTAAATCCGTCCCAGTTTAAAAGCTAGTCAAATAACGCAGCGGCTAACACAAACGTTGCGGCTGGCTGATCGAAAACTGCGGTCCATTGTACACGGACGGAATTACCCACAAATGAACGCACGCGGCCATATTAGCATATCCTGCTTTGTAGCGTCACGTTTGGTTAATAATGCTGTACCGCCTCTAAGGGCAGAATTAAAACAAGTATAGATTTCTGAAAAAAATATACCTACCCATGGTTAGTGAGTTACCCTTATCAATGACATCCTTTTTTTTAAAATCTCATATAACTAATATTACTTACTAAATTACCCAGTGGTAACGGCCGCAACTCCCAGTGGTAACCGCCGCGATATACGCATGCTAGGTCGTAGGCTCGAATCCAGACAGGCGCTTTACTCTGTGTAAATTATTTCATCACCACTGCTCTCAAAACGGTGAAGGAAAACATCGTGAGGAAACCGGCATGTCTTAGAAAAGACATGTGACATCTACCAACCCGCACTGGGCCCGCGTGGTGGATTGCGGCCCACTCCCTCTCACAGAGAGGAGGCCTGTGTGCCAGCAGTGGGAACATTAAAAAGGTTGATTATGAATATTACTTGCCGTTTATATTCTAATTAATCAAATCCAACACCAAACCTGTGAACAAATCAGATCAAAGTGTGTTGTGTCAGGCTTTCTGAAACTATAAGTATCGGATTTTAACCAATTTTTCTATATTATCAGGTTTGGCTTCTTGGCTTCCAGGCTTACTTCCATCACTAGACATAGTTTCCTTTTTTGACAACCCGACAGTAATAATATTACAGGTTATCTCACATTTTATTTATACCCTAGTGTCAAAGAATAACTTAGTTAGTAACCTGAAACCGATTTAAAACGGGTTACATGCAACAAACTTCTTCACACGTCGACGTACAGTTTAAATCACTAGTTAACCCTCTAGTTTCGCCTGCAGCCGGTCAAAACAAACAAGCAACAGACTAGTTTATCTGCAACGGAACTCATTCACATTAATTTGCAAAGTTAAGGTGTATCACGGAAGCAAACTTGTGGCTAGGGTTGACATGTTCATTCAGTTCATTTAAATTTTTATAATAAAGAAAGGAAAGAAAAAAATATCCGGCTTTGTAGGCAACACGTGTTAACCCCTAGGAATCCTAGGAAATTATTATAATTAAATAATAATATGCTTGTGCTAAGAGTAGATGTAACGTTGGAAGGCCTTCCAAAAGGTGGACCGATGACTTTGTGAAGTCTGCAGGAATCCACTGGATGCGAGAAGCACAGAACCGGTTGAAATGGCGAAGCTTGGGGGAGGTTTATAGAAGACGTCTTTTGGTTGAAATGATGATGAAGATTGAAGACCAACCACTCTTTTTATTTCTACCCGACCAACATAGGTCGGGGAGCAATAAAAAGAGTGTTGTTTTACAATTTGAACTTTCCCGGACAAAGCAGTTACTAATTAAATAAGAGAGGTATATCCTCCGTCGCGGTGGAGTCTGTTGAAGCGAGAGGCCATCGGGCCGAGCCGTGTCGCCGCAGAGTCGCGCCTCAGCTTGCCGATGACGCGTTGACCACCCACCATGCTCATGCAGACAGCGCGCAATGTGTTGGTTTGGATTCCCAACAAGTACAACAGGTTCACGTCAACAATGCTTTGTGTAGGATTTAACTTACAGTCGGCAGCTGTCGTTGCTTTAAAGCATAATTCAAAATCTGAAGAGTCTGCAGTAAAATATATTGTTAGTTGTGAAATTACCAATTGGGTCTCTTTAACAGTTCTTGGCAAAGAACTGGGCCAATCTAAGACCTTCACAAAAACAGTCTTTTAGGCACATTTTCAGCTTAGTTAAGCAAACGTAAAAACTGAATTCATGACGAATTCATTGTTCGCTAGAAATAATTAATTATGAAGTAAAAACAAATTCCTGATTAGTGACAGCCCTCGTTAATACTACATAGTTTGACGTACACCATTTTGTTAATATTTACACGCAAGGATGCCCTAACGTGTTTCATTAAAGCTGCCAGCGACACATTTAATGACACATCCGCGTGGCCTTGGTTGCTTGATAGTTAAGTTTTGTGCTTTGAAAACCCTGCAGAGAGAGGGTTATTTGCGTCCTTGGTTAAGATGGAGTGATAACTTGGAGGCCAATTCTTAAATTTAAAAATGTTCTAAAAACCCTAATCTTATCTTAGCAACAATCAATGTCAGAAACTTGTCAAGAATGTATATAAATTCGAGGTTTCTTTCTTTTACAGATTGAGACTGTGATTAGACAGCGACCATTCAAAATGTCCCTCTGAAATGACAAGGCGTTTGACTGGACGTAATGGTAAATTGACTTTTGTGGTTCACGAGACTTGAAACAAGAAAAGTCTTTCTTTTTTGTTCCAGGTTGGAAAATCCTCATCAATCCTCAAAAGGTAAAGGGGAAAATCTACGAGTCGTGATATGCGGAATGTTGGACCGTGAAGAAAACGGATGAAAAAATATTGCATGTAGCGGAGATGAGAATGCTGAGATGGATGTGTGGAGTGACGAAAATGGATAAAGTCAGAAATGAGCATAAGATGAAGTTTAAAAATGGCGCCAGTGACAGTAAGGTTGAAAGGAAATCGTTTGGCCTGGTATGGGCATGCGATGAGGAAATACAATAGACGATGTATATTTAGTAACTTAATCCGCTTAACTGTTCTTAAAGAGTCTTAGAGAACCCTGTAAGAAATCTGACTGAAGACTCTGAGATCTGTGTCTGATTTCTTACAGGGTTCTCTAAGACTCTTTAAGAACAGTTAAGCGGATTAAGTTACTAAATATACATCGTCTATTGTATTTTATAATGGATTTTCACAAAGTCACGCCTGAGTCACTTGACTATGCGATGAGGAGAGAGGAAACGCATGTGACTAAAAGAGTGATGAATATAAATGTTGATGGATGGAGAGGGAGAGGAAGGCCAAAGAAAAGATGCATGGATTGTGTGAGGAATGATATGAAAGAGAAGGGAGGGAATGATAGCGTGACGATTGACAGGTGAGAGTGGGAGAAGAAAACGTGTTGCACCGACCCCGAGTAACATGGGACAAGGGCAGGAAGATGATGGGTTGGAAAATCCTCATGGATGTTAACGCGATAAAAACGATTCCTCGCCACGCGAGATCAACTCGCACTTGTCCGGTTTTTTCAATAACTACCCATGATATACATAGACTGCATTAAAATTCATAATTAAGGAGTCCGTAGTACCGTATAGTGTTTTCAATTTTTCGGGATGAAAAGTGCCAAACTTTTTTTTTTTAATGATGCCAATCCACTTTTTATCGAGCATCAAATCAGTTTGGACATTAGCCGCGGAAAACTGTACGAAGAAATCAACCAGACTTTTGTCCCACATTCCGAAGTTGCGGACCTTGTCTGTCCAAGTGTCCACTGATGTGGAGCGAGAGTGCGGAGCGGAGTTGCGGACTGTGCAGAGCTAGGCCGAGTTCACGCGACGACTAATTTGAGCGAGCTGCAATACCCTGCGGCCGGTTTTTTCCGCTTCCCCAATCCGCTTTACATTCTTCGCTCCCTGCTCCACTTCCCGGTTTTCTTCCCGGTTTTGTATGAATTTTTAAACTAGTTCGCATATCCCTGTCCACTGAAGCGGAGCGGAGATTTTATGCAATTCCATTAGTTAATATTGGCACAGCTACGTTCCGCTCCTCTCCTCTCCGCTCCAGTGGACTGTCAGCCTAACGCTCTAGGTAGGTACTCGAGATACCTAAACCACGTCTCACCAGAAACCAAGTAGGTACCTTCCTAGTCTATTCTTAGCAAAGCATCACGCGACGGAAATTGCTTATATACACTCAAGGCTGTCATTTGCAAGGTGCACGCTACGAAGCCATTTACCTAGACTATAGCAATATGCAGTGACTTCTAAATTGACACTTCTTTTGTGGGAATAGATTGAAAAGCTCCGTATTACTTGTGAACTGAATTCTTAGTAGTCGTTACAAGAAACATTATGTAGTAATGTTAGTAGTACTAACTATAGTTCACAGCTTTCCGAAACGATTTTTTTTTGTTTGTTTTTATATATTTCCTCTCGCTTTTCCGCAATTTGTGAGAGTGATTTCGTGAAAGAGACGGAAGTGTGTAACAGGAAGCCGGGAAAGCGCGCGCTATTTGAGTTGACCAATGAGCGCGCGGTGCCAGAGTTGGCCGTCAGATGGTACAGTCAGCATCAAAAGTTGATGACCACATTTAGATTGTCAAAATCGCTGTACACCGTATTATACCTAAATCACTCAACATGACAAGCGCCAGAAATGAATGATTATCATAAAAGGGCATAAGTAGGTGACCATCACTTTTCAAAAGTCACTAAACAAAGTTATAGTAAAAAAAGCATAACATTCTTCGTCTCTAAAGTCTCTGAACAAATTTTTGACAAAAATAGCATACCATCGTTTATCTATAAAGTCCCTGAACAAAAATAACTCACCATAAATAACCAAAAATAACTTAACATCAAAAATAACAAAAGTTACTGAACAATATAAAATGCTTGTTTTGGTTATCTAGTGAAATCACAGCAACGTCCAAAAATAACTTAACATCTTTGTATAACAAAAGTTACTGAACATTACTTTGTTTCGGATGCGTAGCGTGTAAACTTATACTATCAAAAGTAGCTGAACTGCAAACTAAAAAAGTGCTCGTTACTATCTTCAGAGTTATAAATCCAATCTTGTCCTATCCAAACTAAATCATGTAAAAAAAATGAATGTAAAATTCGAATTTAACTTTCCAAAATAATTTGTTTCTTTTTTCATAGTATAAATGAGAAATATTAGAAATTGGTGTTCAAGCAGCAAGCACATTTTTAATCCTATTTTTCAAAATAAGCTCGCAAGCACGATTATAAAGATAAGCATATTCCGCTTAATAATTATTCAAAGTGATAATTAAGTAGAAATATTCTTTTTACATTCAAGGGTAAACAGTTTTTCAAAAACTATGTTTCATTAAAAGAGTTAAATTCGAAATTTACATCCATTTTTTTATTTTTTACTTGATTTAGTTTGGATAGGACAAGATTAGATTTATAACTCTGAAGATAGTAACGAGCACTTTTTTAGTTTGCAGTTCAGCTACATTTGATAATATAAGTTTACACGCTACGCATCCAAAACAAAGTAATGTTCAGTAACTTTTGTTATTTATGATGTTAAGTTATTTTTGGACGTTGCCGTGATTACACTAGATAACCAAAACAAGCATTTTATATTGTTCAGTAACTTTTGTTATTTTTGATGTTAAGTTATTTTTGGTTATTTATGGTGAGTTATTTTTGTTCAGGGACTTTATAGATAAACGATGGTATGCTATTTTTGTCAAAAATTTGTTCAGAGACTTTAGAGACGAAGAATGTTATGCTTTTTTTACTATAACTTTGTTTAGCGACTTTTGAAAAGTGATGGTCACCTACTTATGCCCTTTTATGATAATCATTCATTTCTGGCGCTTGTCATGTTGAGCGATTTAGGTATAATACGGTGTACAGTGATTTTGACAATCTAAATGTGGTCATCAACTTTTGATGCTGACTGTACCAACCCATTTTCCGAGAGGTTGGTACTGTCAGCCAAGATGTCAGATATTAAACATCATAATATGCGAGTACTGCAGGTAAGGCTCGCTCGTTTATTGAAAAGAAGAGAAAATTAAGATAAACAAAAAGCAAAAATTCTTTTATGGATTAAGAACTCTCATTCCAAAAACACGTTTAATTCTGCCAGTAAGTACATCAGAATCTCGAAACATTAATTTTGTACGGAACCAACCACGGAACAAGGGTGTGCTGGCAACACTCCAACCTAATATATGCTGTTGTGGTTGGCAACATTGTGTTAGCGTTAAACAACTCGATTAATGGTCTTAGACCATTTACCTTAGAACATTTGGGGTGAAAGTGCAAACTTATGTTTTCCTAAAAATACATAGCCGGGGGTAAAAAGCACATTATTTTGGTTAATCTCACTTTAATTTCAACTTTTGGGAAGCGCCTGGAATTTGATTCATTTTATTATGACGATACATCTTTTGCGTTTTGCTATTGAAGAATTTGTAGGCGTCCACGATATTCTCAAGACTAACAAATTCTCAATATTTTGCATCCAAGTAACACAAAAATTAGTTTGTTTTCTTACATGACTCCCCGTTGGTCTAGTGGTCGCAAGTTTGACTGCTGAGGGTGAGATCCTGGGTCCGATTCCCAGATAGGAGAGCAAAATGTCATTGGGTTTTTCGTCAGGACTTCCTCAGTAGCAGCCTGGAGTCTGAATTTGTATCCGGTTGATGACAATAGGCTCACCCCCTAGTAAATGGCGAAATGTGGGTCTACTATAGGCACTTCTGCCTAACCCTTAATAATACTGGCGTAATGTTATGTATATGTTTTGATTAGACACCAGCGATTAGGTATAAATCCCACATTAGCCATAAATCTCATCTATTACTAGAAGCCATCACAATTACCTACCTCTTTCCCTGTGACTATTTGCAAGCCACATCTCAAAGCAGAAATAGGCGTGCAAATAAAGCTAGATGTCAGTCAGGACGAGAGGCCGAGGACGAATGCGTCACTGCGGTCGGCCGACGTCAACGACAGGGTGAGAAACTCGGCCTTTGTGTCCCTGACAACACTCATGCTGTGTATATGTTTCTGGAAGTTGATGTTGCAATATTAATTCTGAAGCAATTTTGTACTGTGATCCAGATTCCAATACGTTACGACCGGCAGTAGCGAGCAATGTAAAGGTCGCACTGATCCATCATCGGCTATCGGTTTTTAGCGCTAACACAAAGCCTCTCGCAGTCGAACACATAGAGGATTCGTGTTGAGTTTGTGTGTCGTCCACACTATTATTCACATTACATTATACGAACATTATACATTACACACGTCTAGATCCAACTTTAGGTACACTAAGTAGTAGAATTTTCACAACAAACTTATTTGCCATCGACACGCTAGAAAATTTGGAAAGTCCAAAAGAGCACGCTTCATAACATACATACATAATCAGCCTATTAATGTTCCCACTGCTGGGATACAGGCCTCCTCTCTGTGAGAGGGAGTGGGCCGTAACCTACCACGCGGGCCCAGTGCTGGTCGAATTTTTGGTTCTAAGACATGCCGGTTTCCTCACGATGTTTTTCTTCACCGTTTTGAGAGCAGTGGTGATGAAATTATTTACACAAAGTAAAGCGCCTATAACTCGTAAGCCGTTACCACTGGGCCACCACTGCTCTCATAACGCTCATACAAAAACAGAAAAAAAAAGATTTTTTATTACTATCAATTAACGAATTGAATTAAACATTCATTTTCAAAACGAAATCAGGGGAAGCAAGTCTAAAGTGAATTAAAAAAAAAAACCCTCTATGTGGAGTACACATTATGGACGTCATCGTGACCAGTCACGGGATCCTTATGTACAGACACACGTACGTCCGTAGTTTTTTTTTCAATCATGTTTTTCTTTATATAATGCACAACGTTATTATAATTGTGTTAAAAGGATAGTTTTTCTACTTATCACTCATATTAAAATATAAGTGCGATATGCATTATTATACTAGGTACAGAGACATTCAAAGTTCAAGACAGCACTTGTTTTTGGCAAGTTGAGAGTAATGCAGTACCACAAACGCTTCGCGCTATGAGGCGTGCAATAATTGTGGTAGTAATCAGACGAGAGAATACCTAAGTTTTGCTGCCAAGCAGCATAATACGAGTATGCTCAAGTAGGCACGTCATTATTTCAGTTTGGCAATGAGGTCGACGATTTTAATTGGTGGTTCAGATAACCTATCCTACTAATATTATAAATCTGAAAGTTTGTACACCTTCTTTTTTTTTTTTTTGGGTGGGAAATCATCCAATTTCTTCTCCCGCTCTGGGCGGAGCGGAAGGGCGTGTCAGACTTTTACTGACTAAAACCCACCCGTGTTCCTTCCCTTGCCATATCAGGGGCCACGGTTTCCCCTTGGGACTACCCGCAACCCTACTTTGTATGTTTGGATGTTTGATACTCAATAACCGCTGAACGGATTTGGATGAAATTTGGCACACAGATAGCTTATAACCTGGATTAACACAAAATTTAAGACTTTTTATCCCGGTAGTACGTTCCCGTGGGATAATTTACGACTTCCACGCGGCTGAAGCCGGACAAAAACTAGTAAAAAATCAATTGTGTTGTATGTTCGGCAGAAAGTTCATACAATCTGTACGAAAAATAACCAGAATAACATTTTTTTTTCGATTGTAAACATAATTCATAATTCAAGGACTTATACTAAAAAAAAAATGCTACACGGTGTGAATTTTTCTAAAAAATATTTAAAACCCTCTAGCTCCTAAACTATAAATAATCGCTGAACATACACGGGGGTGTTTCGCAAACCCTTGGAGAGAGACGAGGTCCTCGTTTCACGGGCCACCCTGTACAGTGTACGTATCCTTTTGTGACGAATAGATTTATCGTATTCACCCATGTAGGTATAAATTATATGTATAGGTACTCATGTCACCTATCTATTTATTTTTGTCTTGTATTTCGTTTGGTGTACTATAAAGCATATTTTATCTGTCGGAAATACGTCACTGATTTGACTAATCGGGGCGCCAGTGGTACCTAGCGGCGCTCGACAGAGTCTACAACATAACGCTCGACCGGGGTTAAGCAGAGTTTGTCGGTGGCGGTCAAACAGTGAACACGTTGAGAAACTGTCGCGCGTTCCGTATAGTTGTGTCGTGTACCTACACTGTTTGAATTGCTAATGTGATTAATTTGATGGTTTTTTTATTTGATCTGAATTGCAAATGGTTTTTCTATTGCACAATAACCAACACTACCCGTAGTACGCCCACAGTAGTTAAAATATGACTGATAATAACGAAAGTGTGACGTACCTTCTGCGTTATATCAATATATCTTTTATTTTGGTATATAGTCCCATTGGCAAATATTACCAGACCCTCATTATTAAACCAATTCATCCAAAAGTCATCCATTATGTTTAAAAAGGCCATACAGCACACCCAAAATACAAAATACTGTTGGCAGGAAAAAATAAAATGCATTTTCATTGCGCCAAAACAAGTTAGCATTATTAATACTGTTTTCTGCTGCCATAAATATGTTTTACAGCCTTTTAGCGATGTAGGGGAAACGGCCATTATTGCCACAATTATGGTGTTGCCAGTTTGGGGTGGGCTAAAAACGTAATATCGCCAATTCTGACCTGTTGATTTTTTATGTCGGGGCATGGATTTTAACGGATATGGAAGGTAGGTACTAAATATAAAATCGTTGAAAATCCTTTATAAATGCGAAAGGTAGTTTATCGTAACTAATATTATAAATGCAAAAGGTAGTTTATCGTAACTAATATTATAAATGCGAAAGGTAGTTTATCGAAACTAATATTATAAATGCGAAAGGTAGTTTATCGTAACTAATATTATAAATGCGAAAGTGAGTTTGTTTGTTTGTTACGCTTTCACGATAAAACGGCTGAACAGATTTTGATGAAATTTAGCACAGGGGTAGACCATGACCTGAATTAGGACATAGAATACTTTTTATCTCGGTATTCCCACGGGATCGAGACCTACGCGGGGTAAACTGCGGGGCGAGTAAGACCCTGTTTTTTTATATTGTTTTCAAAATTCATAATATACATATTATTTCACATAAACCTTCATGAAACGTCAGAAGCTAGATGCAGCGTTTCAGGAGAAGAGCCGGAAAGAAAATTCACAACTACTCTTTTAAAAATAATTTGGTTTTTACAATGTTTTCAAATTATAGTGGTAATAGGTATGGAAGGAGAGTATAGGTGTGTTAACATGTGACTTGTAATTCGACATAGTAGGTACCTCCCTACTCAACTACCCATGTGTTTCAAGATTGTTTTGACCGCACATTATGTCCTGCCAAATAGTTTTCGAACAATTTCAATTTAAAGCCTTCAGGAAACTCGGATTTCAAAGTTCAAACGTTTTGACCTATCAAATTAAATGACCTTGATTGATTAAGGTCATTTGACTTTCGAACGACATTAGAACCAAGGTAACCGCCGTAGCCCAAAGAATTGCCAAACTTAAGTCTCAATGGGCAGGGCACATTGCTCGCAGAACGGATGGCCGATGGGGACGAAACGTACTGGAGTTGCGACCGCGTACCAGAAGAAAGAAAGAAAGAAAGAAAGAAAGAAAGAAAATAAATTTATTTAACACAGACCAAAAAGCACACAATTTATACAGCAGATAAAAATAAATCAAACAATAAAGATAAAAATAAAATAATAGAATAGAATAGATTATGAGAATAGTTGGGATAAGGCTAAGCCGTATTCCGTTCATTAATCAACCAGTCCAGCTAATTTACCTTCACCTACAACCTCGGCGACCTGCATAGGACTATGATTAACGTCTGTGACGTCACGAGTTCAAGTATGGCGGTTAGCGTTTAAATTTTAATCAGAATTACACTAGTCCCGTTTGTATTACGCCCGAGTGACGGGCGTTGGTGTGGTTACAGTTTCAGCGAGGATTAAAAGTAATTATAACTACGACTGACTCTGTTTAGAGTACATTATATAATTCTCGAAATAAAACAGTTTTCCAATTATAAAGCCAGCTCTCTGTCTAATTTCATCAAAATGCGTTCGGTAATACTGTCGCTAGAAGTTTAGAACGTACCAAACAGTCCAATACAAAAATTGCTAGGTTTACAGAAAAAAAAAAACAGGACCTGAGGCCGTAGGGTTTAAAGACTGCTTTTTAATTTATTTATTTATTTATTTTAACATAAAACGGCCAAGGCCAATTACATTAGTTAAAGATATAGGCAAAGCCTCAAACACATGATTAAATAAAGTACAGTAAACAAAAGTATACAACTATTCGACAGTCATACGCTCATCTCACAATACTCCAGACATACAGACAAGATCTTCTTCCATTCATCCGCGAACACATCACATTCAGGCTTAGCGACCAAGAGAGCGTTGAGCACAGAGAGTGTGCGAGGGACAGGAGACTGGGCTCGAGCGACGGTTCGACTCCGAGGCACGGCAAACAATCTATGCCTCCTGCCACGGTTATAGTTTATCGGAACAAAAAGATGGGACAGTTCAGCATGAAGCTCAGGCGCATCTGCTTTTCCGTGAAGGATCTTAATTTGGTCACTTTTCCTTCTAACCTCGAGAGAATTGTACCCTAAACAGCCTAAAAGAAAATTCGAAGGGTACATAAACGGATAATAACCATTTAAACGTTTATAAAGGTACCTTAGATAAGCCTTTTGTACTTTTTCTAAGAGTAAAGTGTACTTCTTTTCGTGCGGGTTCCAGACGCATGCACTGGACTCCAATTTACTACGAACAAGTGCATTAAAAATTGATTTAATAGTGCTGATGTTGCTAAAATCTTTAGAATTACGTAGTATGAAACCTAATCGTCTAAATGAATCTTTTGCTACCAATGCCATGTGATCATGAAACGTAAGCTTGTTGTCAAATGTGACACCCAGATCCTTCATTCCAGTTGTTCTAGTAATAACGCTGCCATTAATTTTATAAGTAAAGGTGATAGGGTTTCGAGCTCGTGTAAAACTCATGACGAAGCATTTGGAAGAATTAAATTCCATTTTGTTCTTAACACTCCACTCCAATATTGCCTCAATATCACGCTGGAGCGCCAGACAATCGGCTTCAGAGTGAATTTCAGAAAAGAGTTTCAAATCATCTGCATACAATAGACTTCTTGCGTGAATAATAAATAAAGGAAGGTCGTTAAACATTATCAAGAAAAGAAGCGGTCGTTAAATGACAGGTCAGCTGTTTAAACCCTGGTTTTTTGGTATCACCATAATTATGTTCCTAATTTAACTTATATTATATTATTCTCCATCGATGTCGATGGCACGACAGTGTATTCAAAACTTCGCCAACTCCATGGCATCGTTGGTGGCAGTGCGGAGGACGCTCTCTATGGCTGTATTTTTGGGGGATTTTGAATATTAGTCCTACTACAGTTATACACTCCGGCCGTCAAGAAAATGCGTTCCTGACCTCTGTCATTTGGGCAATTTCTAGTAGTTATAAGGATCAAATTCGCAAAACACAAATTCGTTAGAATGAAACTGACAGTTCGACGGCCGCACTGTATGCACAGATATTCTTGATCGAATATGCACGTTTCAAGATCAATGATCGTTTTTCTTTAGAAAACATAACATACGCCTTGTTCCCCGAAGGGTTGGGCAGAAGTGCACTTATAGCAGTTACACATTTTGCCATAAGTCTCATGTAATAGAAGGCGAACCGATTGCCATCAACCGGGCACAATTTCAGACTCCAGACTGCTACTGAGAAATTCTAGATAGAAAAACTCAATAATACTATGTCCGAACCGGGAATCGAACCCGGACCTCATGCTCAGCAGTAGCGCTTATGCGACCACTAGACCGACGAGGTAGTTGAATGAATGAATGAATGAATGAATGAATGATGAATGAATGAATGAGTGAGTGAATGAGAGATGGAGTTGAAAACACGCCAACGCTTTGCACATTAGATGACCCTAATCCTAATCCCGCTCTCAGTAACTCCCGCCTCTGATACCACAGGGCTACCTTCCAATGGCATTTGTGGTCCGTTTTGCCGCGCGACCAATTTGTCCGGACGGCGCCAGCCGCGGTTTTACGTCCGTTTGTGCATATTGAAAACTTAATCATTAACGTACGTTTCAGTGGAATTGTTCCCCATTTGTTAGTTTCGGATAGCCCGGTAATAGTTTCTGGTGCGATTAGAAAGTTATTTTGGTGTGAGGATTAGGAAAGTTGTTAGGCTGTGAATGCTGGTTTCTAATGTGAAAATGTTAAGTAGGGAAGTTTTTCATTTTTATCTGTCTAGTACGAACGATTTGTTTTGATTATACTTGTAAGTTTAAAACCCAACCTGCATCATACATTATTTTTACATAAACAACAAAACTGTCAGATAAGTAATAATTGCTTTACTCCAAAGTCAAAGTCAAATATTTAATTTCAATTTATTAGGCACTTATACGGCAGTTTTGAACATCAAAATGTTCAAAAAATAGAATTGGATCTAGTCCGGTTCCAAAAGGTAGTTTGTGTATGGAGAAGAATGGGCAAGAAACTCCACCGTTACTCTTTTACAATGTTTTCACAATATTTTGCTTACATTAATAAATTTTATAATTTAATTTAAAACCCGAGCAGAGCTCGATTGACCAGATATTTAATATCTGGTCAAAAATATCTGGTGAAAATTATAAACATATCATCCAGGTAGGTACACCAACATTTTATCAGATTTCCGAGTCTGTAAAAATAAAGAAAATTATTTCCCAGATTTATGAGACCTAGCTAAACCCCTAAATTGCAATTTTCATCGAAATCGTTGGAGCCGTTTCCGAGATTCATATTATATAATAATATACAGGGTGGCAGGGACATCGACGCGAAGCCGGTTACCATGGATTCAGTACATGGTCCTGAACCCTCCTGCGTTGAAATTTTTCGTCGGTTATAAAAAAAAAAATCTGCTGTTTCATAGAAAAGTGCAAACCTACGCGGTCAAAATGTATGGAGCAGCTGTTTTTTTTTTTAATAACCGACGAAAAATTTCAACGCAGGGGGGTTCAGAATCATGTACTGAATCCATGGTATCAGGCTTCGCATCGATGTCCCGGACACCCCGTATACACATACCTATATATACAAGATCTGCTCGTTTAAAGGTATTAGATAATACTACTCCGGCAGATAACTCCCTTTACCAAGCAGAAAATTCTATCCACAGCATCTCGTCAATGAATTCCTCAGAAGGACTGTATCTATTACTATTACTTACTAGCTGCCCGCCCCGGCTTCGCACGGGTGGCACTAAGTACTTATCTACTCAACGTTTAAACCTTCCATGGACTACGACAAACATTTCAAAACCAAAATCAGCAAAATCGGTCCAGCCGTTCTCGAGTTTTAGCCAGACTAACGAACAGCAAATGATTTTTATATATAAGATAACGACATCATCATCAACAAAGTCTTGACCACCATACAATACCACCTAGGTATCCCTGGAAAAACAAAAACACATCGGGAAAACAGAACATTTCAAGCAACATTTCGCCCATACACTAAAGACATCTTCGCACGAAGTAGTAGAAAACTTGCGTAGGTATTTACGCAACAGTGACGCATCAGGTTTATGTGCGCCACCCCACGCATGGCCGTGGGATGCTACTTGGGAATACTGCTGACTCATCGTTAGACAGTGTTGCCATTTTTTGAAGTTTTAGTAGAATTTAGGAGTTGTTAGCGGTATTTCAAGATGAGAAGTTATTTTTTAATTGTGACAACTTAATAATTAACCATTTTTATTGTTAGTAGGTATGTTTCATTTAATCGTGTTTAGATAAACTGGTTTTTTTAAACTGAAATTTCAAATGACTACGCTAATTGCGGTGGATAACCCTACAAAATAAATCTGTTGATAATTTTTTTATTTTATCATGTTTCTTAGATTTGCGGAGTTTCGCTAGCTAATTTAATTTGATCCTGTATACCTAGGTTTTAGGTGGGACGCGTGTGCTTTTGTGGGGATCCATTTTTCTTTAGTTAGTCTAAACTAATATTATAAAGAGAAAAGATTTCATTTGTTGTATGTTGGTTTGTTTGTAATGAATACACTCAAGAACTACAAGACCGATTTAAAACAGACTGGCGCCGTAACGCGTTATGTAACGAAGCGGTTTAAAACAGACTGGCGTGGCGCCGTAACGCGTTATGTAACGAAGCGGTTTACCCTCCCATAAGAAGTTATCACTTCAAAATTCTTTCACCAGTAGAATGACATATTATCACTGAGTAACATAGGCTGTAAGTTGTAAAGATAATTATCCTGGCGGAAGCTAGTTTTTCATAAAGTCATGTACTCGTATTACGACAGTCAGTCGTCAGTTTATTTTCTTGTGTATTTTATTTGTGTTCTACTTTTTGCTTTTCAGCATAACCTACGATTTTCTTCGACGTAGCTGGCAACACCACCCCTTTCGCAGATGACTCCGACCCTCGGAAAAAACTATGTGTAAGCTTTGAGTGACGCAAATTGGATGAGCAAATTAGGTGACTAAACGAGTTTTTTTACTTACTTCGCTATTTTCAACGTAAACATTTCTTTTGTGATATTACGTAAATATTTGTTATGTTGTTTTGGGAGGAAAGATAGCTAGTGTTCTAACAAGCCAAAAAGTCTGCCACACGACTAGACTTTTTTTGCAGATGATGAACTTATTGTTTTAAAAGTTACAATGTATTGTAACTTACAATTTACATAACAATACAATTACAGTTTACAAAACAACAAAACAACAACATAACACACAATATAATTTTCAGAACATCATCATCTCTGCCGAAAGACGTCCACTGCTGTACATACTTCAAGGATTCCCAGAACATTTCTAAGCCAAAGTACATGCTTAGTGACGTTTACATACCTACTTCAGCACAGGCAAAACTGATTTATTCTTCGTTCGTCCTAAAGTTTTGTCCCACATTCCAATAACTCTTAGTTTGTCTCCTTTACAGGTACAGTCAACAAAAAAATAGGAACTTTTTCTGTTTGTCTGGTTGTATGTTCCGGATTGACGCAAAACTATTTTGCACAGGTATTCCTATAGATTAAAATATAAAAAGTTAATCACAAAAAATGAACATCAGTTGGGATCGAACTCACAACCCGTAGATTAGAGCGCGACAATTTAACTAAAATAGCCATCATGTCCAGATTGACAGCTTAGCTAATAATATAAAAATATAAAATAAAAATAAATAATCCCCCATAACAAATAGGGTGATAATACGAGTATATAGCCTACTAGCTGCGCCCCTCGGTTTCACCCACATAATTCTCGATCCCGTGGGAATATCGGGATAAAAAGAATCATATGTCATAATCATAATCCAAGTCGTGGTCTATCCAAATTTCATGCAAATCCGTTTAGCCGTTTTACCGTGAAAGCGTAATAAACAAACTCATTTTCGCATTTAATCATATTTATCTAGTTAGGATTCGTTGATCTATAGGAATACCTGTGCAAAATAGTTTTGCGTCAATCCGGAACATACAACCAGACAAACAGAAAAAGTTCCTATTTTTTTGTTGACTGTACCTGTAAAGGAGACAAACTAAGAGTTATTGGAATGTGGGACAAAACTTTAGGACGAACGAAGAATAAATCGCAAAACTTCATTCCAAAATTTAAAAAAAATCCAAAATCGATATTGTAACCAATTTTGTTTGCAGATAAATAATTATCAGATGTATTGGCTCCTACATACAGTGCCGGCGGCGGCGGCATGCCGCCGGGTTTTTGGTGCGCGGCACGTGCCACTGGCTTTTGCGGCCTCCTGCTGTTACCTACATTTATGTTCGCAAAACTCGTGAAAATGTATGGAACAGCTAATTTTTATTTCGCGATTTCCGAATTGGTCCCATAGTAAAAGTTGTTCATAGTGATGAGTAAAGTCACGTGTTTGAGTTTCGGTCACTAATTACTAGTCACCTTATATCCTCCTCTAATATCTCTCTTGACCTCTAATAATCTTCTCTAATGACCTCATTTAATAAGATCTTGCTTTGATAGAAAACACTCAATGTGTACTTTTCGAGTCATGCTAGGTGCGGCCTAGTCCAAAAAATGTTCAAGTAAAAATACGTCATATTCCAGGACGTGAAAGTGTGACCCATTTGCAACAATTAAGCACCCCATAAAGCCTAGGCATAATACATGGGATTCGAGAAAATACAAATTTTAAGAATTTTTGAAAATTTCCCAGAATTCGTCACTAAATATAATTTTTCTCCAATCTCTTAAATTTAATGGTCTCATTACTTTTCCATTGGATACCTAAACCTTCAAGAAACATTTCAATGTAACCAAATTTTCTAAAACATCAAACACTTAAAAGTTAGAGGAAGAAGTATAATTTAATAACCATTTTCAAAAATTATCTACGTACATGAACTGTATGAAAACTGTATGAAGTAATGAAATGGTTAATGTTTGAAGTTTTAGAAAATTTGGTTACAAAGAAATGTTTGTTGAAGTATTAAGTCTCCAATGAAATAGTAATGAAGGCCATACAATTTGAGAGATTGGAGAAAAATGATATTTAGTGACGAATTTTGGAAAATTTTCGAAAAATTCTTAAAATTTGTATTTTCTCGAATCCCATGTATTTTTGCCTAGGCTTTATGGGGTGCTTAATTGTTGCAAATGGGTCACACTTTCACGTCCTGGAAGGAATACGTCTAATTACAAGTCATCCTGTATAGATATGTGGGATTGGCTCAATACTACAGTAATTAAAACGCTAAAAGAATTTTATTGTATTTTTATTTTCTTGCACCTTTTCTTCTACTTACATCTTTTGTTCATCTCTCGTCTACTTCTTCTAACATACATACACTATCTCTTTCACTCCTATGACTATTTCGTAACTTGAAAATTGGGCTATCCCGGACGAGCCCCCAAAAATTTGTGGGATTGGCTCAATACTACAGTAATTAAAACGCTAAAAGAATTTTATTGTATTTTTATTTTCTTGCACCTTTTCTTCTACTTACATCTTTTGTTCATTTCTCGTCTACTTCTTCTAACATACATACACTATCTCTTACACTCCTTGACTATTTCGTACATTCACTCTGTCACTCGTTCATGCTTCACTCTGTCATTCATCTTCACATCTCGTTTCACTGTCCTGTCATAACGTTCCGTTCCTACAGCTATATGACGTATTTCATGTCGTGTCATGATAGCATGACACGCACATCACTTGTTTTTAATTTCCAATATCAAGCTTAGTTATGTAGCGTATCTTTCACTAATTTCACAATCAAATTATTCTGCTTCATAGCCGAACGATACAATGAACTTTTTTCATTACTATTTCGCATATATAACAGAATGGTACCAAGTTTTTAAAATGGTATCTAAGATCTCATACTTCATTATTTTTGGAATAACAATCTTTACAAATGGAAACCCTGCTCATAGACAAGATTCTTATCATGACGAACCTCAATATGAGCTAAAGACGTTGATGGAGAAGCTTGTAAAACTAGGTAAATACGATGTAATGTTAAATAACCATGAAGATCGCGAAAATCATGAAGATCTAACAAAAAATACTTATGATGGCAGACTCAATAATCACAATTACAATGACGATTACCGTAATGCAGAGTCGTATCAAAGTGTACGTGGAAAAAACTCGAACTACAACAATCAACCAAGCATACAAAACTTGAATTTATTCCTCAGAAACAAGCTCGAAACTCTAAAAACTAAAGAAAATAATGATGATACAAAAGACTGTATGAAAAAATGGACAGAACTAGTATGGAACTATACTGATACCAAAACACCGCCCCGAAGTTACATAGGACAACGGCAAGAAGATGATGATGATACTGAGACAGTAAACTATTCAGAAAGCGACGACGTTGTCTATCTCAAACCTAAAAATGTTCTGCAGTTTCTAAATAATCTTGATAGAACTTTGAAACTAGATGTAATAAATGACATAGAACTGCGTTGCTATGGTAACGATTGTGGCGTAAACAGAGTTGACAATAGTCACAACAGTGACCGAGATGACAGCGGTAACAGAGATTATAATTACAACATTATACATGAAAATCATGACAAGCATCTGCGCTGCAATGGTAAGAGATGCAGTATAGATAGAGATGATGACGACAGGAATTATAGGAGGAATTTGCGATGTTACGGAAACAAGTGCAGTAGAATAACGAATGACAGAGATGACGACGACAATGACGTCGAAATCAATGAAGATAGTTTGTTCAAAGATATCAACCAAATTTTGCGTGCGAAAAGAGATGATAGTGACAGAAATGGTATTGATTCCTTCCGTTGTATTGAAGATAGATGTAGTAGAAACAGAAATGATGATGATGGCAGAGATACTTTACGTTGTGTTGGTGACCGATGCAGCAGAGATAGGGATGAGAATGAAAGAGGAATAAACTGTACTGGAAATAGATGCGGTAGAACTAGACCTGATGAGGAAAAACATGAATCCAAACGAAAAAATTATAATATTGACGATAATATGGTAGCGGATGTAGATAAAATTTTTGGAATGATGCTTACAACATTTAAAAAAAACCTGGATTTTCTAAGAAGAGGAGTACTTCAAATTATTCAAAGCCATTTAACACAAGGAAAACCAGAAAAAGCGGTTAAAAACCATCCACCACACGAACCACCAACCCCTACGCGGAGACCAAGACCTGATAGACCACATGACCAGCCGAATAGCCCTTTTTAAATAAATACTAAGCAAAACAAAAACAAATAAACTACTAAGAGTGAAGACTACTAACATGAAGAATGATACGCAGGCTAGCTTGCCACATACTAAACATTATTTTTCTTAACATTTTTTTTTTTAATATTGTGCGCAACGCAACGCATAGTTGCGCAACAACCCACATAAAGAAGCTAAACTAGTGTTGTACACTTTTGTTACAGATTCAATACATCCACTTAAATAACTTATAAACAAGAAACTTCTTAACAATAACTCTTTTTTTATTTTAAACACTAACCTAACATTCTGATTGGTCTCAAATTTCCTGATTACACGAAATTGTCATTCAATAGGGTAATTTGAACTTAGACGACTGTTTTGATGATTTTAATGCTTAGAAAATTTATATTATCACAGGAGAAGCCTTATGCGCAATATATAAGTACGTATAAGTATAGTTTATATGTTATTTATATTATCTTATTAATTATTTATATATATTAATTATGATTGGAATTATATTTTATTTTATTCAAATGTACAATGTCGTAATAATTATGATCTTTTTATGGATCGAAATAAATGATTTTTGAATTTGAATTTGACCGAACAAAAAGTCTGTCACTTTTGGCGGGGGACGAGGTAGCTCCTACGAAAAAAAACAATAGCTGCTCACCCGGGCGAGCAGCTATTGTTTTATTTCCTAGAAGCTAGAGAAGACTAACAAGAATCCATACCATCAATTTTATTAATCGATATATCGATATCGATTAATAAAATTGGTCTTGGAAAAAATTCATTCGGTATTTTGCTTGAATCCATGAAATAAAACAGCTGTTGCATAAAATAGTTCAATTTTAATAAGAAGAGAAAATAACTACAATTAAATAAAAATAAGTACTTAAGTTGTAATAATCTCAATAATAAAATAGAACAATAATAAAAAAAAAATGCTAAACCATTTCTATGGGCATATAAAACACAAAACAATAAAAAAAAATTAAAAATCATTATTAACAAAAATAATTACGAAGTAGTTCATAGTAAGGAAATTATCGACATGTCAATTTAGGTTTCAAACATGGCCTCAACCCTACGGTAGTCTCGCTATCATTTTAAGGACATAATCGCATGTCAAGCGCATTGCTGATTTTGCAAATATTTTCTTAATGCAAAAGAAAAGTATTTTGATCTTTAGGAACATAAAATCGAGATGTACCAAGACTCGATGACGTTACAGAAGCAATGCGAGGAAAATAGTCGATTATGAATCGAGTTTTATGTTGAATCATGATTGGATCGAATGAAAAATCGAAATGTACTCGTATTAAGAGATTAGGATTTTTAATTTCAATAAAATTATGAATATTTTACAGAATTTAACATCACAGCTAGGCATTTACACGGAGCTCCGCGCGCCCTTATAACGATTTACGAATTTTTCAAACGCAGGAATGAATGGATTAACAATATTATTCAAAATTCTGGGATTGTGATTGATAGTGTGTTACGCAATTAGGGTGCTAATACTGACCTGCTAATTGCAAAAACATTCGAAAAATCAAATCTAGTTTGGTTGAGACATCCATGGACCGTGCACCGCCAGGAGTTCAAAAAATAAATCGGTGTGTACATTTATATGAACTCGTTCACACACATGCGTGTCAGGGCCGGTGACGGAGCTTCAGTGCCTGCCATTGTGTGTGCCACGGCTCTGCCACGTCCCGGGCCCGGTCCATAGGTGTGGACAGACCTTTACAGTCCGTTCCTGATCAAGAGCACAATATAAAGATGGACAGTAGGGCAACTAGGCCTATTTGTTGATATAATTACCTACGCTCCGTTGGAGCGTTAGGGTTGTCACTCTTAATGTTTGTAAAATTGAAGTGTTTTGAGTTGACAGGTAGAAATCGTCACTAACGAAAAAAACTGTTTCATATTGTGAAACCCGCGTTAGCCCCGTTTTAGCCCGCGAAATTCAAATTATCTAATGATTTTTGCAATTTGCAGGTCAATCAGGTTATATCTTAATCAAAATATGATTCGCGACTATAACAGATAATTATGTGTTTACAGAATTATAATTATTGGATAATGATTCCAATAATTATAATTCTGTAAACACATAATTATCATTAATACATCTCTCTAAATTAGATTTGTTCCTTAAAAACTTTTACATAAGAAAATTGTTCATATGGAACAAATCTAACTTAGAGAGATGTAATGATTATATCTGTGAATATATAATTATCTGTTATAGTCGCGATCCTTATTGATAGATCCTTAGCATTATCAATATGGTGCGTAACATTTTACAAGGTTTGGCAGCAGCGAATTAGAGCTGCGGAAGGGAGAAAACCTTACGTTCGCTCGTCGGAGCGGGCGCGTATCCCGCCGCTGCCGCGGTCGGCGCACGGGCGCGCATGCAGCGCATGCGCGTTGCTCGGCCGATGCCTAATTAACCCTGCGGCAGCGCACCGTACCGCGTTTCAACCCAACAATGCGTCTGATAGTAATTATAATTGAATAGGTTTTTTTTTTGGTAGAATAGTGTATTTAGTGTATTTTTGAAAACCCCTAAGTGCGCAAAACCATAGGCGCCGAGAAAAAAATCGCAGAATTTTTTTCTCAAAAACTATATGTTTACGCAGTGTAATATTTTGCAAAAGTGTTTTATATGACGGGAACGCCCTCTGTTAGTTAACATACTGTATAATACAACTAGCTGCCCGCCCCGGCTTCGCACGGGTAAGCACTTATCAACGGGCACCTACCTACCCTACCTACCCTACCTACCCTACCTACCCTACCTACCCTACCTACCCTACCTACCCTACCTACCCTACCTACCCTACCTACCCTACCTACCCTACCTACCCTACCTACCCTACCTACCCTACCTACCCTACCTACCCTACCTACCCTACCTACCCTACCTACCCTACCTACCCTACCTACCCTACCTACCCTACCTACCCTACCTACCCTACCTACCCTACCTACCCTACCTACCCTACCTACCCTACCTACCCTACCTACCCTACCTACCCTACCTACCCTACCTACCCTACCTACCCTACCTACCCTACCTACCCTACCTACCCTACCTACCCTACCTACCCTACCTACCCTACCTACCCTACCTACCCTACCTACCCTACCTACCCTACCTACCCTACCTACCCTACCTACCCTACCTACCCTACCTACCCTACCTACCCTACCTACCCTACCTACCCTACCTACCCTACCTACCCTACCTACCCTACCTACCCTACCTACCCTACCTACCCTACCTACCCTACCTACCCTACCTACCCTACCTACCCTACCTACCCTACCTACCCTACCTACCCTACCTACCCTACCTACCCTACCTACCCTACCTACCCTACCTACCCTACCTACCCTACCTACCCTACCTACCCTACCTACCCTACCTACCCTACCTACCCTACCTACCCTACCTACCCTACCTACCCTACCTACCCTACCTACCCTACCTACCCTACCTACCCTACCTACCCTACCTACCCTACCTACCCTACCTACCCTACCTACCCTACCTACCCTACCTACCCTACCTACCCTACCTACCCTACCTACCCTACCTACCCTACCTACCCTACCTACCCTACCTACCCTACCTACCCTACCTACCCTACCTACCCTACCTACTGTAGCATTAGAAGATCAGCTTCTGCCACTTGTTAAAAAGAATGCTTGGTGAGAATCGAACCCACTCTAGCATAGGATAACTAAATACAAAGAAAAAAATAATAGGAGATTTTAAATATGATTTGTATTATATTTTTTAAAGTAAGAAAAAAACAGAAACAGTTATGTATAAAACGTGGTAAATAAATTTAAGTATGATTGCGAGCCGCTTAAAACTACGGTTGATTTTTATTTTCCGAACGGAGAATTATGCGGTTTAGGGTTGAGTGTACGATCGCACGCGGGTTAAATATGTATAGGCCTTTACTAATTTAATCCCGGAGACGCGAGGTAGAACAGAGCAATTAAACCGGCAATAAATCTGAGTTCAGCACGGTAGATGGATTGCCTAGCTTAAGATTCAAAAATAAAGTTAAAACTAATGCGATGGAGATTAATAGCCAATGAGTCCTGAAGTCCTGAAGTACGGGGCGCCGTCCTGCTGCTGCCCGGAACGACCTCGCCTTGGTTGGCGGAGGAACCCGACGTGGCTAGAAGACGTGGGTCTGTGTTGACGCAGGCTGGGAGTAGAGAACGCCAGGATCCTGTCCAGGCGACGGACGGGGGTCTCGGGAAAGGCCTTGTGGCCTTGGTTATATGTTTGTACAGTAAATACTTCACCAAAAAATAGTGGTTCTAGATTCTCGCTTGGCTGGCACGAACTATAGGTATAACTTGAGGACTAGACACCACAAATGAACACGATATGCTTCATCAAAACTGCGGCCAGCTAGCACAAAGATACTATCGTGATCTTTTTACATCCGCGTCTTAAGGTGCAACTAGTCGCGGGCTCGAACTCAATGGTGGGCCTGGCCAAAAACCACACGGTCTCACCTGGCATCGTGTCCGACAGAGATAGTATCAGTGATGAGCAGTTAGAAGCTGATCTACATGGACAACGTATAGTTCGCACGCACAGAAACACCGTACCGACCAATTTTAGTAAAACGAGCGCGTCAAAAATTACGAAAAGGCCTTTGGAAAAAAGGTTTTTCTGAAATAACCACTGCATAAATCAATTACAAATAAAATTTATTGAAATCTTCGTTAATTTTTCTGTGTCGGTACGGATTTTGTTTTCGAGATTTCACACGTCTTGTATTACTTATTTACGCCCAAAGTTGCGTTAAAATTAGCAAGAAAAACGAATCTTTGTTGGCTCATAACTTTTTAATGGCTTTTTATTTTACTATTCTGCTTCCGTACAGACAATTTTAATAATGAGACCTAACGATATCATGTTTAACTTTGAATGTACGATGTCAAATAGTGGAGTAAAACCCCTCCGAAGTTTGTATGGAAAAAATATCAAATTGTTTCACCTTAAACTGAAAACACGACACTTGAAGCAGAGAAAAATTATTTTATACCATGACGTATCGTCCAGAGCGGCTCACAATAGAATGACGCAAGTCAAAAAAATTGTTTTACTTTGAACGATATAGAATTCAAAATTTGAAAATGTACTCAATTCGAAATTTTTAGAAGAAATAATAGTTTATGAAACTTTTACAACTACAAAAGAGGCTTGAACGGCAGCGCAATGCTGCAATACACCCTTTCCAGCAAAAAAAAAAAATTATCGATACTATCGATAAAAAAAATTTGACAACCCTAAACGATGTCGACACTAAAGACAGAAGGCATCATCGATAAAAATCACGACCCTATCGACAAACTTTTGACAACCCTAGACAATGTCGTCACTAAAGACTGAAGGCATCATCGATAAAAATCACGACCCTATCGACAAATTTTTGACAACCCTAGACGATGTCGTCACTAAAGACACTTGACATCCCTATAAGGAAAACGAGAAAAAAAAATTATGTCTCCCCTATAGGGGTGACAGTTGAAGAGGAGACGAGACAAGGTTAGGGGAAGTCCTGAGTAACAGAGTAAAAATGAAATACTTACAAGACAACTAACAACTAACAAGACTAAACCAGAATTAAAATACCTAACCTAAGGAGCGCCTACTAAGTGCATTCGACAAAGAGTAAATACGGAACGTTCCAAATCTAAACCTTCTCAACGCGAGCTCAGGCAGCGTCCACTAAACCTAAAAAATAATCTAAGTGCGCGACTAAAGAAAAATACAGCCTAACAGAATTAAAATAACTCACGGGATAATATACCATGGCGAAATAGACTCTAGACGAAATAAAGAAGCTAAACTAAAGTAAAAAGCGAATCTAAGTATAGGTTAAAATTAATTATTGACACATGCACAGAGGGCAATGTTGATAAAAGAAGAGGCTAGAGGTTGTAATCAACGAATATAAGCTGAGGAGGACCAGGCTACGAGAGGAAAAAACCTAAGTCCCGAAAAAATAATACCCCAGCCTACAAAAATAAGGGCTATAAACCAGTATTTTAATGTCCCTAATTGTAGGGTATCCCTCCTGATCCGACTTTCAGCTAAGAGAGTGCTTAGAGTCTGATCAGAGGAGTGATAGTAAGGTGGGAGGGTTGGTGCACCTCAAAGAAACTCCTAGAGGTCGAACACAAACCTATTCGTCCCTAACAGCAAAACTCACTAACAAAGTTGTTGAGAGTCAACAATAAAGTTGAGCGATGAGTTACCTCTCCGAACAAACCCAGAGGTTACAAGAGGGAGAGAGGGAACATAACAAAAAGGTCGCTCATAGCGTATTGGTCAGCGAAGAAAAGAAAAATTACGGGGTAAAATTAATCAGAAAACAATATATAAATAGATACGGTATGCTTAGTGTGTTATGTTCGTTATTTACATCAGATTACGGAATTGTATAGAAACAGAGAATTTTGGGAATGTATTATTATTAAACTTACCGAGAAATCGGAGAATAAACCACAAAACAACTTATATTAACTTTATTTTATTTTGGTTTTTTTTTTAATGACAATGTCAGTGTGATGAGGTGACACAATGCAGAAAGAAGAAAAAAGTTAGTGAAATGAAAATGAGGCCGTATAAGAACGGCGGTTCAAAATGAGTTTGTAACACATTTTGTAGTAAACTTGAACGTTACGGTTGCGTATCGTAAAAGTCATCCTTATGTTAAGGGGAAGGCGTCGCGACGACTATAAAATAGTAAAAGAAGCGAACGACTCTCCCAAACGAAAGAAAAGATAGAATCATCCCCGCACTCAGCAAACGGGGGGGTAAAAGGAAGAGAGTAGACATACCCTCGCAAAGCATCATGGTGATTGGATACGATGTATGCAAGGACACCCAAAGAGGGGAATCCCTCGGCCCTCAGTCCAACAGGGGACTGGGGTGGAAATATCTTTAAAACACGTGAAAAAAGAAAATTTCCTGGCTCACGGCTCAGTGTGAGCACAGGAAAAGACTTAGGCCCTCAGTCCAACCGGGGACTGAGGAGAAATCCCTTTAAAACACGTGGAAAAAAAGGTTTCCTGACTCACGGGCCCAATGTGAGAACAGGAAAGAGAAAAACCCTCCGAAAAGCGAAGAAGAAAAAAAGCCCTTCCGTGACAGAGAAAGAGAGTCTCCTCGGCCCTCGTCCCACGGAGAGACCGAGAAGGGATTCTACCACGAAAGGGTGAAAAGCGTGCCGGACACGGAAATTCCTTCCCGAAAGGAATGGGGAAACTCCTCCATGACGGGGAGACAGAAAAAGGTTTCGCATCGCGAGAGGAAGAAAGAGAAATCTCCCGGCCCTCAGACCTACTGACGGACGGGGGACAAAAAATCCTCCCGCGAATGGAATGAATGAGTCCCCGCATGGGGGAAAAATAGGGGAACTTCCTCGGCCCTTGGCTAGATAGGGGCCCGAGAAAGGAAATAGGTGAGATGAAAAGAAAGAAACAGCGAATTTTGGAAAAGAGGAAATCTAATAGGATGATTGATGTAGATTATGGGGGTGTTATTTCAAAATATCTTTGATGTGATATGACCCGGAATGAACGGAGTCACAATCTTGAAGGAGGTAAGTTGTTCTGGAGAGTACTCTACTCACACGACACTTCACAAAGCGAGGAGCAAGCTTCCCGGAAAAATAATCAGATCCCGAAGACCTGGAGAAATTCCTCCTCCAGACCGTGTCACCGACGTTGAGGGTGATAGCGGAACGGTTGGCGTTATATGTTTTCGAATTTCGGAGGAAAGCAAGAGAAAGATTATCGGCGACCCTAGAATAAACTTGTGCGAGGGAAGATAGGTTTGACGCGTGTTGAGACCGACTTTCGGCTAAATCGGTGCCTTGAGTCTGTCCGTGTGCACGGGTCGGATCTATAATAACTTCCCTACCAAACATAAGAAAGTTTGGGGTAAAACCGGTAGCTAAGTTGATACATGAGTTGAGGTATAATTTGACCTTGGGTAATAATTTTGACCAATTTCTTTGATTTTCGCCGACTAAGATGCTTAAACATGTAATAACGCTTTGATTGTAACGTTCAACTGTATTAGCCTGTGGGGTATAATACGGAGTAAAAATTGGAGATTCAATGTGGTAAGACCTGAGGAAATTCAGCAATCGGTTACTACGGAAAACGGTGGCATTATCGCAAAGAATGGCGCGTGGGACTCCGAAATTAAAAAATATCTCAGATTCCAGCGCCTTAACAACAGAATTAGCGTCGACCTTTTTTAAAGGAACGAGCCAAACATACTTGGAAAATACGTCAACCATGGATAAAATATAGCGATAGCCATAAAAGGCGATAGGAAGGGGGCCAACGATGTCAATGGAAATAAGCTGTAAGGGTGAGGAGACGGCCTTCGGGTACAGCATCTGTCCGCGCGGTTGAGTGTTAGAAATTTTATAGGCCTTGCACACCTCACATTGACTCAATGTTTCCGTGACGTCACGAAACATATTTGGCCAGTAGAAAAGTTCCTTGATCTTAAGGTAAGATTTCAAGACACCAGGGTGTATTGAAGGGAAATCATTGTGGACTTCCCATATGGCGAGTGGAACTTTCTCTGAAGGCAATACGACGCGCCATGGGTCAGATGAGAGAGGGCTGGTGATAGGCATACGTCTCAAGAGGACACCGTTCTGAATCGCGTAATCGGGGAACATCTGAGGCGTATCTCGAGCGCCCAAATAAATCCTCTTATACCAACGGTCCGTAGTATGTTCGGGACCCTGATCGAACGAGACAGGGCTGGCATAAACCCTGGAAAGTGCGTCTGGGACGACGTGTTGCGACCCCTTGCGATGAACGATGTCAAAAGTGTATTGGGATATGACGGTGGCCCACCGGGCCAGGCGCCCAGAAGGGTTATTTAAAGTGAGTAACCATTTCAAAGCCATATGATCCGTTATAACCGAGAACTTCATACCATCTAAATAACACCGGAAATGTTTTATAGAATCAAGAACGGATAAAAGCTCGCGTTCGGTAGTGCTATAATTTCGCTCCGCCTTGGAGAATAGGCGGGAATAATAAGCGATAGGATGCTCCACACCATCGATTTTTTGTGAGAGAACCGAACCGAGACCAACCGCTGAGGCATCACACTGCAAAAAGAACGGCTTGGAAAAATCCGGACAAGCCATTACAGGAGTGTTGATTAGCGCCTCTTTCAGCTTGGAAAAAGCTTGATCGGCAGCTTGATTCCAAATTATGGGATCTCGACCTTTGCTTTTTCCGATCAAGGCGGTGAGTGGCGCGATTATGGACGAAAAACCGTCTACGAAACGCCTGTAATAGGAACACATTCCAATGAAGCCGCGCAGAGACTTGGCACAGGTAGGAGTAGGATAATCCCTAATAGCGTCAAGTTTGCCAGGGTCAGTTTGCAGGCCCTTTTCGTTAACAATATACCCCAAATATTTGAGTTCGCTCTTGCAGAACTCGCATTTTTTTAGGTTAATTGATAAACCGGCTTCCTGAAGGCGGTTCAACACCTTCTTGAGGAGGGCGAGATGGCTGTGGAAATCCTTAGATATTAGGATCAAATCGTCGACGTAACCGAAAACACAATCGTCGCTAGTGGAGGTAAATTCGAAATTTACGATCATATCAGTGAGACGTTGCATCTCGGAAGCTGCGTTTGTGAGTCCAAACGGCATTCTAACGAACTCAAATAAACCGCGTTGAGGGATTATGAAAGCAGTTTTCTGACAACTATCGTTGTCGGCGAGAGGTATCTGCCAAAAAGCACTCCTAAAATCGAGAGAGCTTATGTATCTCGCCCCACGGAGATTATCAAGGATATCTTGAATGCGCGGGAGGGGATATGAGTCTCTGATGGTAACGCTATTTAGCTTTCTACTGTCGACGCAGAAACGAACCGAACCGTCCTTCTTCGTGACCATAACAACGGGACTAGCCCAGGGAGAACGGGATGGACGAATAACGCCTAACTCTAGCATCTTGTCAACTTCGTCGTTGAGGATTTTTAATTTGACGGGTGAGAGCGGATAAAACCTTTGCCTAATTGGCTGTCCGGTGGTGTTGATTTTATGCGACAGCCATGTGGTTTTTCCGAGTCCGATTTTGTCAGACGAGATTATTTCAAATTCGTCTATGACTCTTTGTAGACTTCGCTCTTGATCGGGTGATAAGACGTTACGAGGATGTATATATCGTGGCTCGCTAACGCAAGAAGCGGATGGAAGGGAACGACTAGCGGATGAGAGATACATGTTACCTTTAATATTTTTATCGAATGCTTGACTAAAGACAGATGTCAAACCAAACTTATTCCAAAATTCAATACCCAAGATGACTGAGGAAGACATAGAGCGTGCTACTAGAAACTCATGAGAAAAAATCGTATTATTAAATTTAACTGGAAGGTGAACCGTACCTAAAATATCGATGGGCGAGTTATTGGCAGAAATAACGCGGGGACAGGCGTCGTATAAATTTAATGGAACAGATAATTCCTGGATCAAGGCATCGCTGATGAGTGACATCTGCGCGCCCGAGTCCATAAGGCTTTGATCAGACGATCACCTAACAAAATTTCGATAAAAGGTCGGTTATCCGACGAACCATTCGTAATCACCGGTGACACTGTACGAGAAGCGTGTCGCCGGTGGCTTAAACATTTTTTGGATTGCACTTCGGGCAATCCCGAGTTATGACACCAGGAGTCCGACATTTAAAACAAAGGATGCCAGGAAAATGAGGACAATTACGATAGGAGTGACCGTTTTTACTACATTTGGGACATATCTGGGTCTCGCATGCAACGGTTGATACAGCCTTAGGAGAAACTGGTATAAAACTTTCAAAATGGGAAGCCATATCGATGAGCGAACTTAATTTGTCGAATTTGTGGACGGATAAACAAGGGTAGTATTTAGGGTGCATATTGTGCAAAATAATCTGTAATAAGTTCGGTTCAGTTATGGGGAAGGACAATTGGTCGTTCAGGTACGAAACCTGGATGACGAAATCTCTGACTGTCTGGTTAGATCTCTGCTTCAGATTCCTGACTTCCTGTTCGGTCCTAAATTCGTAATCTATCGGGCCGAATGTCCTTAGAAAGGACTCTTTGAGGTCTGGATAGGAGAGGTCGGGATGGCGAATGGATCGGAAGTATTTAAGCGGAGACCCTGATAATACCTCGTGGAAATGTTTCAGTAATTGAGCGTCCGATATGTCGTCTGCCTCCTTACGTTCGTCAATCGAGACGAAGAAATCACGGACACAAGAGTCGCCAGAGAAGTCGAGCTTCCACTTCGAGAGTGAAACCTGCCTGCGATAGTGGAGCGGACATTCATCGGTCTTGATAGGCGACGGAACGCCCGACGACGCTGAAGGCCTGGGCGTTCTAGGCGGGATCGAGCGAGGTCTCGAAATTATCGGGCTTCTACAGATCGGTGTCTCGGTAATGCATCGCTCTTCGTCCGACATATTTAGAGTTGGTAACCCACGGAGGCAAAAAAATATTAAATGATAAAATGTTTGAGAGAAAAAGTATTGTTAGAAAAATGGTCGTTGTCCTTTTAAAAAAAATCGGGTTAACGTGAATGGGCGATCTCCTTTATTTTTGGACTGAGTTTGGAAAAATAAATATTTACGCGGTTTGAAAATGCAAATTTATTCCTGAGCGAATATTTGGTTTGTTTCGACGGCGGGGTCTAGAATTAAGCGCAAAACTAATGTTTAAATAGAATTTTAGCAAGATAGATATGTGATACGTGAGTTATTGAAAAAAATGTTTGAATGGGGTATTTCTATAGGAATATATGTGTGTACCTAATTCATACCCTTGGCGACGAGTAATAGACGTGCGAACAAACAGAAAACGACAATAAGGCGAGCAAAAGAGACGGATGGGGCTGAATGCTAAAGAGAAAAAGAAAAAACTAGACATTCAGCAAAATCACCAATCAAAAAAACGCTTACCTTAGATGTGGTCCCTACGCATTCATACTTCAAACACACGTTACCTACGGGGAACTAGCTACACTAATTACGAGAGATGAATAAAACTCGGGGAATAATAATATATTTGTTGGGAGGAAATGAAAAAAAGTCTGAGATAAAAGGTATTCGATCTGGTTACAGAGTTTTGAATTGCATCATAGTACATTACATTAAATTATATATTATCATACAATCGTATTTCATCACATTAATTGGTCATTAAATGAAAGGCACAAGGTTAGATAGACGTAATAGGAGCACCAACAGCAGCAAGGCACCAGCGCGAACTGTTCCGTAGTTAGGCTTGCCGAGATTTTATTTAAAACGACCGCACCTGAAACAAACAAAATTGCTCTAGGAATTAGAAATTGTGCTCTTAAAAGGGCACACCACACCGGTGCTATGAAAAAAAAAAAATTAAATTGCTTATGGGTATTATTAGGTGTTTAATACACAACAATATGATTATAGTGAATAATAATATGTTTTATTTACCTTTAATTCGGGCGCCATCTTGTAGCATTAGAAGATCAGCTTCTGCCACTTGTTAAAAAGAATGCTTGGTGAGAATCGAACCCACTCTAGCATAGGATAACTAAATACAAAGAAAAAAATAATAGGAGATTTTAAATATGATTTGTATTATATTTTTTAAAGTAAGAAAAAAACAGAAACAGTTATGTATAAAACGTGGTAAATAAATTTAAGTATGATTGCGAGCCGCTTAAAACTACGGTTGATTTTTATTTTCCGAACGGAGAATTATGCGGTTTAGGGTTGAGTGTACGATCGCACGCGGGTTAAATATGTATAGGCCTTTACTAATTTAATCCCGGAGACGCGAGGTAGAACAGAGCAATTAAACCGGCAATAAATCTGAGTTCAGCACGGTAGATGGATTGCCTAGCTTAAGATTCAAAAATAAAGTTAAAACTAATGCGATGGAGATTAATAGCCAATGAGTCCTGAAGTCCTGAAGTACGGGGCGCCGTCCTGCTGCTGCCCGGAACGACCTCGCCTTGGTTGGCGGAGGAACCCGACGTGGCTAGAAGACGTGGGTCTGTGTTGACGCAGGCTGGGAGTAGAGAACGCCAGGATCCTGTCCAGGCGACGGACGGGGGTCTCGGGAAAGGCCTTGTGGCCTTGGTTATATGTTTGTACAGTAAATACTTCACCAAAAAATAGTGGTTCTAGATTCTCGCTTGGCTGGCACGAACTATAGGTATAACTTGAGGACTAGACACCACAAATGAACACGATATGCTTCATCAAAACTGCGGCCAGCTAGCACAAAGATACTATCGTGATCTTTTTACATCCGCGTCTTAAACTGAAAACACGACACTTGAAGCAGAGAAAAATTATTTTATACCATGACGTATCGTCCAGAGCGGCTCACAATAGAATGACGCAAGTCAAAAAAATTGTTTTACTTTGAACGATATAGAATTCAAAATTTGAAAATGTACTCAATTCGAAATTTTTAGAAGAAATAATAGTTTATGAAACTTTTACAACTACAAAAGAGGCTTGAACGGCAGCGCAATGCTGCACTACCCTACCTACCCTACCTACCCTACCTACCCTACCTACCCTACCTACCCTACCTACCCTACCTACCCTACCTACCCTACCTACCCTACCTACCCTACCTACCCTACCTACCCTACCTACCCTACCTACCCTACCTACCCTACCTACCCTACCTACCCTACCTACCCTACCTACCCTACCTACCCTACCTACCCTACCTACCCTACCTACCCTACCTACCCTACCTACCCTACCTACCCTACCTACCCTACCTACCCTACCTACCCTACCTACCCTACCTACCCTACCTACCCTACCTACCCTACCTACCCTACCTACCCTACCTACCCTACCTACCCTACCTACCCTACCTACCCTACCTACCCTACCTACCCTACCTACCCTACCTACCCTACCTACCCTACCTACCCTACCTACCCTACCTACCCTACCTACCCTACCTACCCTACCTACCCTACCTACCCTACCTACCCTACCTACCCTACCTACCCTACCTACCCTACCTACCCTACCTACCCTACCTACCCTACCTACCCTACCTACCCTACCTACCCTACCTACCCTACCTACCCTACCTACCCTACCTACCCTACCTACCCTACCTACCCTACCTACCCTACCTACCCTACCTACCCTACCTACCCTACCTACCCTACCTACCCTACCTACCCTACCTACCCTACCTACCCTACCTACCCTACCTACCCTACCTACCCTACCTACCCTACCTACCCTACCTACCCTACCTACCCTACCTACCCTACCTACCCTACCTACCCTACCTACCCTACCTACCCTACCTACCCTACCTACCCTACCTACCCTACCTACCCTACCTACCCTACCTACCCTACCTACCCTACCTACCCTACCTACCCTACCTACCCTACCTACCCTACCTACCCTACCTACCCTACCTACCCTACCTACCCTACCTACCCTACCTACCCTACCTACCCTACCTACCCTACCTACCCTACCTACCCTACCTACCCTACCTACCCTACCTACCCTACCTACCCTACCTACCCTACCTACCCTACCTACCCTACCTACCCTACCTACCCTACCTACCCTACCTACCCTACCTACCCTACCTACCCTACCTACCCTACCTACCCTACCTACCCTACCTACCCTACCTACCCTACCTACCCTACCTACCCTACCTACCCTACCTACCCTACCTACCCTACCTACCCTACCTACCCTACCTACCCTACCTACCCTACCTACCCTACCTACCCTACCTACCCTACCTACCCTACCTACCCTACCTACCCTACCTACCCTACCTACCCTACCTACCCTACCTACCCTACCTACCCTACCTACCCTACCTACCCTACCTACCCTACCTACCCTACCTACCCTACCTACCCTACCTACCCTACCTACCCTACCTACCCTACCTACCCTACCTACCCTACCTACCCTACCTACCCTACCTACCCTACCTACCCTACCTACCCTACCTACCCTACCTACCTACTTACCTACCTACCTACCTACCAAATTAGCCAAATTGGTCCAGCCGTTCACGCGTGATGGACCAAGGAAATAGGGTTCCTTTTTTATATATATTGGGTGACTGGTAATTAATTACTTAAACACGTGATTTTACTCATCATTATGAACAACTTTTATTATGGGGACAAACCCGAAAACGCGAAAAAAAAATCAGCTGTTCCCTACATTTATGTTCGCAAAATTCGTTAAAATTTATGGAACAGCTGATTTTTTTTTCGCGATTTCGGGTTTGGTCCCATAGTAAAAGTTGTTCATAATGATGAGTAAATTCACGCGTTTAAGTATCGGTCACTAATTACCAGTCACCCTATACGGGGTGGCAGGGACATCGACGCGAAGCAGGTTACCATGGATTCAGTACATGATTCTGAACCCCCCTGCGTTGAAATTTTTCGTCGGTTATTAAAAAAAAAATCTGCTGTCTCATAGAAAAGTGCAATACCTACTCGGTCAAAATGTATGGAACAGCAGATTTTTTTTTTAATAACCGACGAAAAATTTTAACGCAGGGGGGTTCAGAATCATGTATTGAATCCATGGTAACCAGCTTCGCGTCGATGTCCCTGCCACCCTGTATAGATAGTATCTGATACTGATTCTAGTATTTACCACCCAATTAATTTCACGACTCTACAAAACATCACCTCTTTTCCTCTCGAACGAAATGTCTGGTGCCTATTTCAAAGGGATTCCATTAAAAAGAAACTCCTAAACCCGAAGTCCATTAAAATTCATTCATAAATTCTATCAATTAGAATAATATTTCGTTAAAACTGGGAGCTAAATAATTTGATAGGAATCTTTTCAGCGAAAAGCCTTTTGGGTTTTTCAGTGGCTACCTGATTTAGCGTTGTAGGGACTTTTCTTTTTTTCATCGTCACCGTGATTGGTTGAATGAAAGGTCAAACCTATTAGTTTCAAAGTCAGGGCTGAAACACTTAGTCAAAAACCCACATTAAGTACTTCACACAAAGTAGTAGCTACCTACTTGAATTTTCTTCATAATATTCAATTTCGCATCATTAAGTAACTGTATTTTTTTAACGCGTACTAAAACACTTATTTCTCAGTAGCAGCCCGGAGTTTGGATTTGTGCCCGGTTGATGGCAATAGGCTCGCCCCTTATTACATGGGACTTTTTCATAACCGGCGTAATAAATAAAAAAAAAAAAAAAAGAAAAACAAAAAAAAAAAAAAATGAAATGTTTGTTTAGTATAGGTAGATCTCTGCCTAACCTTCCGCGAAATACAGGCGTGATGTTATGTAAACTAAAACACAGTTTCAGTACCGAAAGATTAATATTTTTATTATTTATTAATAAAATAAGATATTATTAACGTTAAACGGTGAAGGAAAACATCGTGAGGAAACCGGCATGCCTGAGCGATACTTCTCGACGGCATGTGAACCCAATTCAGAGGCCCATAGACAGCTTTAAAACTCTGAAACCAAGTTAGTCACTAACCACATGAATAGATGAAAATCTATTAAAATTGTTAAAGCTGGTGTAACTAAATAAATTATAATAACACTAAAACAAAATTTGTACTTTAGTCATCAAAACCGTTTGTCGGAAAATACACCTCTCTGACTCATAGTGGAAACTCCTATGAGTCACATTCATAGCAGACCAATTTTCCGGGAACATTAGAATAAAATCCACTGAAAAAAATGTGGAGAGGTGTCGTGGGACAACCCCGGTTGGAACGAAGTTCCTTTCGCTGTATATTATGTATTAATCCAGAGGCATCTAGTATGGTCTCAACTTCTCAAGTGTAAAAAAAAGATTTTGTTTTGTTTTTGACTTTTGACACTTGAAACTGACTTTTGCTTACTAAGGGCTTTTCACGTGTCTGAATAGCCACTACTTACCGAATAAATTAAAAATTGAACAGAATTTGAATGAAAAAATAAGTTAATAGGAACTTAATCGATAGGTGGTGAAACAGGCCCTTAACAATTTTTTCGTAACGTGACGATTTCTATTTTAAAGACAATTTCCACGCAAGCTCCACCCCCATGCACCCCGCCACTCCACTATGTGCTAAACGCTAACACATCAGTTATAAAGTTGAAAATCGCGTGCGCTCTTTGATCGTGTTCGAGCATGGAACTAAATGGCGTAAGTCTCAATTCTTATTTCGTATAACTACAGTAATAATAATTGATCTAGAGAAAAAATATCTTTTGGCTGGATACTAAAACCATATTGTACGACTCGTAATGCGAAGCATTAGACTTCATTAGAGTGTGCTCTACGATCGAAAAATATTTTTTGCCCCATTTTTGCAACTGTTATTATTGTTACACTCTTGCTAGTGCACAGAACCTACTTAATTTATATACCATTGTATACATGATTAAATGGAGATTATACTGTACTTTTTACCAATTGATTTAATGCAAGAGAAATGAAAAAAACATCAAAATAGTTGAAAAAAAATTCCTGTCCGTCAATTTATGAAGCTTGAAAACATTGTAGCTTGCGATAAAATCAATTAATTGAGTCAATTTTTTTTTAATACATTGGTTTCGGCCATAAAAGGAACCCTATTGAAAATGGCTCTTTTATTCAAAGTAGTTTAATTATAATTAATAAAATACTAACTAAAATATAATTTTTTTATCTAAATATTTCCAACCTTGACTTATCGTGTTGCCTAGCAACCCACAACGTAAATATCTAAATAAATAGTCTTTGACATTACGTAAGGATTGCGAGGTTAGAAATTTACCCATATTGATGGGTAAAACAGCAGTCAAAACATACTTCATGAAAAGTGATAAATTGTTAATTTTTGTGAGAAACTATGTTTTGAATTTCTTTTTCGTTTATGAATGTGTGTTATAAGGCTTGCACTTTTGGAATTTCCAAACTATTTTCTTACTGCGAATACTTATTTTAGATATTAAAGCCGAGAAATCTTCATTTTATTTGAATAATCTTTGAAAAAAATACATGATTTTTGAATAAAAAATTAATCCAGCAAAAATGTTACAACTACGTATCTGTCTTGTACATGGAAAGAAAAAAATCCAATATATCATATACTAAAGTTCCCTTTTGATTGTATGTGTGACTGTTTCAGAATATTAAAGCAAATTAACATACAATTTAGGGAGCCCCCTCTTAAAGAACTTCATTCCTTACAGTATATAAAGACATAATAAACACACAACAGCTGTACAGAGCTCTTAAAATACCGATGGGTCTCAAAACATAAATATCCGGTAATCCAAATCCAGCTCAAACTAAACCTAATCCAAATCTCAAACTTTACACCTATAAATATTAATAAACACTCATAAATATTTATAAGTGCGTATTAATTAAAACTGTATAAATTTTCATTAGGATCCCTGGCCAAGTTTTACCTTGCCTATTAATTAAACATTGGGACAACGAAAGCGTGTCTTGGACAAAACTTTATGGAATTAAGAACACAATATAAATTTGTGAAAACGAATTATTGTTGGAAACAAGGAAACAATTTTAGCTTTAAATTCATCAGGGAACGTTCTCTGGTATTTGTGGTATCGCTCAGAGATTTTAGCGTATTAATTAAGGTGGCGTTTAAGGCGGCCCCTACACCTATATCAGTTCGCGCAATATTTATACTGCACTCAAACGATCCATTATTTTTACGCAATAACATTGACTGGTTCAATGTTTTCGTGTGAGGGTCAAAATGGCGGGAGTACCTTAACTAATCGAATCATACAATTTAGGAAATAAAAACCTAGAATGTACTATATCACCATTTTTTCTTTATTTAGGTACACGGTACACGCGCCATATTGACATGAGTATGGCGGGTGTTTGTTAATATATCAATATTTAGCAATTACTCATAAAAACAAATACCTAAAATGCAAAAACACCTACACTTGATCAGTTGAAGTTCCTGAGAAATAAAACAAGTGTAGTTCGTAATTACTTACTTTCATAATTATCACGGAATCTCGAAATCTTGATGTATTTAGATGTCCTAAAGTAAATGTCAAAAACATTGCGCAATTCGTGATATTATGCAATATAATTGCTCGTCTAGGGCCCGCCTAAGACAAAGTTTTGATTATAATAACAATTGCTTTTTAATTGAATGTTAAAGACTGGTCACGAAACGTGGGATGAAAGGATATAAAGCTAATAACTCTCCAACTGTAAATGTCTAAAGATGGCCTAAAGAATGAAAAATTTGCAGCCCGTTTGACTGTTGAAGCTGCTGCTGGTTATTGCTGATAGTAAAAGGTGTGAATGAAACAAAAAGGGCTGACAGGGGAGAATGGAAGAGAAAAACGTATTGCGCCGACCATAAATAACATGGGCCAACGGTCAGGAAGATGATCTTCTTCTTCTTAGCGTGTCGATGGCAAAAAAAAACAACGGGTTGCAGTCCGGGAGTACCGGCAGAAGTGAAAAATAGAACATTAACGTTGTGTATTTTTGAATATTTTGGAATGGTTAGGGAATAATTTCGCACGAATTTCTTTATTTATCAGTATAAAAGTACTATAATTTATGTGTTTAAATATTCATTAGTAGTAGTAGTATATTTATTTATTTTCAAAATAATATAGTCTAACAAAAATAAAAAAAATATTTAAACACTTTTCATGAAGTATGTTTTGACTGCTTTTTATTTACCCATCAATATGGGAAAAATTTCTTACCTCGCAATCTTTACGTACAATTTTTTTTTATATTTACTTTTCGATTGCTAGGCAACGGATCTTACGGCACAATCTGTCGCCATAAAAACAATGTTAATAGCATTGTTGTGCTCAGCAGTTAGAGGTAAGATAGCCAGTTCCTCTGTGGTTGTGGATTCCGGTAGAAGCTCGGTTCCACCTTCGGCCTGATCATCACTTACCATCAGGTGACATGCAGGCCTAGAGCTTCCCCCTTGTCGTAAAAAAACACATTTATTTTGCTTAGAATCAAAAAAATATCTTGTTCTCATATGAAAACAAACATTACGGACAATTGTAATTTTATTTACAACACAATATCTTGATATTCGCCTCAACACTGGTCAGTAAAATGAATCTATTTCTTTTCCCCTTTCCTTGCAAGGAACACGGCACAGGAAACAACTTCTCAGTGAGATATATATCAAGGCCAAAAGCCTGCTCATATTCAACCGGAAATTGAAAAGCTTACAAGGATCATTAAACAGCCCCGCTTTGTAAATTGGCTTTTCCAACTTACGCGACTCAATAAGCAGCTGATATATCCAGTAAGGGTGATAAAACTATAGAAAAGTACCAAGAAAGGTTTGAAATGGGTGTGATAGAGGATCATTTTGTTAGTAGTAAGGTGTTAGAGGGTTCATAGATCTAGGAAAGTGGGAAAGTTTTATCGTAACTATTTTTGCTTTGTAGCATTGCAAGGATGAGGTTATAGATATTAAAGGCGTCAGAAACATGTTTTTATTTCTTTATTTGCTCAACTCATTGTTTTTTTAGGGTTCCGTAGCCAAATGGCAAAAAACGGAACCCTTATGGATTCGTCATGTCTGTCTGTCCGTCCGTATGTCACAGCCACTTTTTTCTGAAACTATAAGAACTATACTGTTGAAACTTTGTAAGTAGATGTATTCTGTGAACCGCATTAAGATTTTCACACAAAAATAGAAAAAAACAATAAATTTTGGTGTTATACCCATATGGTGCCCCATACTTAGAACTGAAACTCAAAATTTTTTTTTCATCAAACCCAGTGGGGTATCTATCGTTAGGTCTTCAAAAATGATATTAGGTTTCTCATATATTTTTTTTCTATTCTGAATAGTTTGCGCGAGAGACACTTCCAAAGTGGTAAAATGTGTGTGTCCCCCCTGTAACTTCTAAAACATGAGAATGATAAAACAAAAAAAAATATATGATGTACATTACCATGTAAACTTCCACCGAAAATTGGTTTGAACGGGATCTAGTAAGTAGTTATTTTTATACATCATAAATCGTAAACCGCAATTTACCTTTAACGAACTACAAGAACTTTTATATTATGTTACTTGCTGCTACGGAACCCTTCATGGGCGAGTACGACTCGCGCTTGGCCGCTTTTTTTTCATATAGCATGTGCTATTATGAATTACTCAATAAAGATTTAGAAATTAACATAATTAAAACAACGTCCTGTCTCTATCAAATTCAATAGACCGAATTTAGTCCAGCATCACTAAAGAACATAATTAATAAACTATCGATGCCACCACAAAACACAGAGCATCCCTATTCATTGAATTTTCGACCCGTCGTCGCGTCATTCCGAATACCGGTCCACTCAAACGCAATTATAGCACTGCTATATAACTGCTATAGCAACGTTATAGGTAACAATGTTATATCCGGAATTAGGATTAGCATTTTGATTGGACGAATTTAGCTTAAATGCTGTATTGCTGCATTTGATTTATGACTTACCTAGATTAGAATAGAATAGAATATTCTAGAATGTTTGTAGGGAGGTTATTAAGTTTGTAGACAGTAACGTCAAACCCCGGTGCCATAATTTTCATGACGGATGTCACTGCCGCCGCTATGTAGCGGTCACCGCTCTTCTAGCATACCGTAGCTTTACTAATACCTGCGTAACAATTTTTCATAATGTTTTTTTTTTATTTATTTATTCTCAAACTTAGGTACATTATTTTGTGGCTTTTATAATACATCTCGCCAAACTTTTCAGTTATGTTGAAGATTATTATTTATCTTAAAATATTATGATGCTTTTCCTGTAAAGACAAAATTGCCTTTTACAGGTAATTTTGATAAAAGAAAATATTCTAAACCTTTTAACAAAACCGTTTATTTTTAGGCTGTAAGAAGTAGTAAGAACCGATATTAAGGTGAAACAGTTTGATATTTTTTCCATACAAATTTCGGAGCGGTTTTACTCCACTGTTTGACATCGTACCTTCAAAGTTTAACATGATATCGTTAGGTCTTATTATTAATTTTGTCTGTACGGAAGCAGAATAATAAAATAAAAAGCCATTAAAAAGTTATGAGCCAACAAAGATTCGTTTTTCTTGCTAATTTTAACGCAACTTTGGGCGTAAATAAGTAATAAAAGACGTGTGAAATCTCCAAAACGAAAACCGTACCGACACAGCACAACTATCGAAGCTTTCAAAAAAATATATTTGTAATTGATTTATGTAGTGGTTTTTTCAGAAAACTCCATTATCCAAAGGACTTTTCGTAATTTTTTACGCGCTCGTTTCACTAAAATAGTTCGGAACAGTGTTTGTGTGCGTGCGAACTAGACGTTGTCCATGTAGACCAACTTCTAACTGCTCACCACTGATACTATCTCTGTTGGACACAATGCCAGGTCACACAGCGTGGTTTTTGGCCATGCCCACCAGTGAGTTCGTGCCCGCGACTAGTTCCATCTTAAACACTTTACTCGAGTGACGGTTAATTTTTTTTGTTTCATTCCACCTTCTCATGACATCGACAAAATTGTGTAGGAATAAACATTCAACTCCACCTTACATTCAATTTTTTGATCATTAAAAGCAGTTTAACCTCGCCAAAAGATGCTGACAAGCTTGACATCAACCAACCTGGCGGCGACGTCGTTTAAATGATGCTCATCCAGATAAATATCGCCCGGCTCTCCGCTATTCCATTGCCTACTCTAGGATGCATATCCGGTATGGCTCTCAAATCCCTCCATAACCTAAGGGTACGTCTTCCTTACCATTACCGCCACCCGGTCTACTCCTTGATAGGCAATGGCCTCTGTAGCTCCATGTAACATGAGGCTCCAGGGGCTAGTGCAAATCTTGGGGTTAATTCGATTTATCGAGTCTGGTTAAACCACGCTAGGATTGGTGCATTTCATTAATTCATTCATTCATGCGAGTGAAAGATGACGAGTGCCAAGATCCAACTTTGTATCGGTTCTCTAATGATTCATTTTGTATTCAGACGTTTCAACTTCGAGTGACAGATGCTGAATGAAAGGCAAAAATGAACAAAAAGTGAAGCGTCTGCAGGTATCCGATATTTCACTGCATGAAGACACTCTTTTTACGGGTATGTATAAATAAAAAGAAGGAACTTCTATCAACCTCCAAGAATACTCACAGCATGTTAAATTTTCCTTACGTTATTTTTCTTTATCAAAAGTCAAGGGTCTTTGCGTTGGAAGATAAAGGTACTGTCAGTCGATTTTCAGTACATTCAATACATTTATCATTTTCTCTCTATATCAATATGAGCGTTGATGCTACGAAAATACAAAGAAGACTGCTTTCTTTAATTTCAAAATCGAGACTAACTTTAATGGAGTTTTCATAATTGAAATACTAACTTACATGCAAAAGTTACTTTAGGGACGAGTAAATAGAGTAGAATTTAGGTGAACCGGATGAAAACCGCAACATTACTATTCCTTATTCAATTTATTGAATGAAGTTTGTCGTTGAAACTGCAGGAAATAGATCCATGCGGCAATGGCCGCTGTTTCCGGCTGAAAGTGATCCCGCGGCCGGCCGTATCCGGTGGCTGGCGGTACGTTATATCCCCCACCTCCGGTTTCAGCGATGCCTTACTTTTGTATTCGGTATTTCATGACTATTTCCAGCACTACCTGGATTGAGTTTTATTGGTTTGTTTGAATAAGGACCAGAAACTCTTTTGAGGTTTTATTGGGTGGTGCAGTCTCGGTTTTATTAAAGTTGAGGCTTTCGCGCTTTGGGTCAGGTCAAATATTAATATGGCTAAACTACTGTTACTTGTTTCGAGTTGAGTGTTTGTGCTTATAAGATTCGTGTCTGTAAACGCACAATAAAGGACAATTTGTAATATCTATATTTAAGGGTAAGAAACTCCAAGGACACTCGTCCTTGGAGTTTCTTGTCCGTTCTTCTCCATAGTGATCTTTTTGTAATGGGCAACTATGTAGCTTAAATTTTTTGACACTGGCCAATTCTTTGACAGTTCACAAATGCCTGTAAATTGAAATAAATGAGTTTGAGTTTAATTTTTTATTTATTCAAATTCGGGCAAGTACCTTTCCCCGAATTTGATTATTTCCTTTCTGAGTTTATCTTGGACTTCACTAATATCGGTGAAGGATAACATTGTGGTGAAACCTGGACTTATTTATTATTATTATAAGTCGCCAACCAGCGTCGAGCAAGGTGTGATTAATGCTCATGTCTTCTCAGTAAGAGAAGAGGTCTATGCTCTGCGGTGCATATGGCCTCCCTAACTGCGTAGCACAGTTTCAATCGAAACCCGAGACGAGAGAGAAGGATATTGCTAATCCATTGCTTCATTGGTTAGAAAAATTAATTTATTCAACAACGTAAATAACGCAATGAACGCGGGTGAACTGTCAAAATGAAACCCCTTGTGATCAATTGTCATTTTATGTGTGTGATGCAATTATTAATTTGAATTTTGAAGGTACTGGTTTTCACATTTATCCAGACAAGAACTAAATATAAAAAATAAAAAAAAATATAAATAAATCTTTTACCTTTGAAACTTTAGGAAATACTTAGGTACATGAAAATATACTAAAATGATTCGTATTACCTACGTCACAAAGTTATCCCGAATTGCTAAGTTGGTCCTATCGTGTTATTACTCTGCAGAATCATATGAAAATAGAAATTGTGACAAGCAAGAGCATCGCCAGGGGGTACGTGCGGCCATGAAAATGGATTGAAATCACATTTTATTATAATTATTGCACGACTCATAATGCGAAGCATTAGAGTGTGCTCTACGATCGAAAAATAATTTTTGCCCCATTTCTGTAACTGTTTTTATTGTTACACTCCTGCTAGTACACAGAACCTACTTAATTGATATACCATTGTATAGATGATTAAATGGAGATTAATACTGTACTTTTTAACAATGGATTTAATGCAGCAGACATGGAAAAATCATAAAAATTGTTGAAAATAAATTCCTGTCCGTCAATTTATGAACCCTGAAAACATTGTAGCTTGCGATAAAATCAATTAATTGAGTAAATTTTTTTTTTATACATTCGTTTCTGCCGTAGAAGGAACCCTATTGAAAATGGCTCTTTTATTCAAAGTAGTTTTATTATAATTAATAAAATACTAACTAAAATATAATATCTTTTTCTAAATATTTTCAACCTTTGTCCGTAAGTTGCCTAGCAACCGCCAAGTAAATATCTTTGTCAGTCGTTGACATTACGACTTCATGAAAAGTGATAAATTGTTCATTTTTAAACTATGTTTTGAATTTCTTTTTCGTTTATGAATGAGTAATAAGTATGAGGCGTGCACTTTTGGATTTTCCAAACTATCTTACTATTTTACATCAAGGTATGAGAATATTTGCTTACTTGGAAAAGAGAAAAATCTCTTGGCAAATTAATTAAAAAATGTGAAGGTATTATTTGACATGTGGTCCATCAAAAATAAAAAGATTTATTTTCTTTGTTTTTCAGCAGATAGTTTTGTTTCTCATACAAGAAACTGTATTCACAATTTTTCTAACTGTGTATTGGCGATTTCAGCGTAACATTTCTTTCAATTACAATGCCTTACATTTTGACAGTCCTATTCATTGCATTTTTTACTTTATCGAGCGTGAACCTTTTTCTATATGACTCAATGGATTACGAATTTCCTTGAAAATACTTCGGATTGTGATTGTAAGTGCGTTACACAATTGAGGTGCTGGTTTCCTCACTATGTTTTCCTTCTATGAGCCTTAAAGTTTATTATAATAACACTTCAGTTTGAAGCCAATGTTGCGGCCAAGTCACTACCTACAATTACAAAGACTTAAAAAAAAAATTGTGGCCAAATACCTCTCTTTGGATCACGCAATTCAGCTAGATACTACCTTCTTATCTACCAGGCATACCCGCTGCCCTCGTGGCTCACACTGAAAGGCATTCCACCATCCTCCGGCACTCCATACAAGTTCCATTGTCATATATTATACTCGTACACACAGGACTCTAGGTAAACTGGTTCAGACGAAATTCTGAAGCGTGTTGTGTTACTCAGTCGATTGTATTATATGTGCTAAATATAAATCTTGTTGAGACATACCTAGCAAGTGGTGTTCTCTTCTAGATTGAAACTCCAACCGTCAAATGTACCAATTCATAATTATTATAATGTTCCCACGGCTGGGACACAAGCCTCCTCTTTGTGAGAGGGAGTGGGCTGTAATCTACTACGCGGGCCCAGTGCGGGTTGGTAGAAGTCACAATATGTCTTCGAATTTTTGGTTCTAGGACATGCCGGTTTCCTCACGATGTTTTCCTTCACCGTTTTGAGAGCAGTGGTGATGAAATTATTTACAAAAAGTATAGCGCCTGCCACCTGCCCACGACCTGCAGCTCGTAAGTCGGGGTCGTTACCACTGGGCCACCACTGCACTTTACTGTAAAAAATAATGAGCCTTACTAGCTTAGTAGATTTCGATGTTTGTCACACTGGTAGGTGTGTGTATTCAATCGATCCCAAGTCATTCCAATTTTGATTTACAGAATGTCATTGAAAGAAAAAGAAAAAAAATACGTTTACTTGCGAAACGGAAATCGCGAGCATAATGCTGCGACCCTATGCGAAACAGAGCCCCAGCGCTGGTTTTCAGCTAAATAGGCGTTGAGGTGATGACGTCATTGAAATATGAAACATGTAACAAAAAGTTAAGCTTCACGATGTGACTGGCAGGGAGGAACGTTGACACCTGCGATACAGGACATGACAGGACAGTCATGTCCTTTAATTAGTTAGTGTGTCAGGAGTTTCACAAAATCGAGCATACTAACCTGCTATCTAATTACGCAACACATTTTCGTAAACGATTCCGACTAATCTGTTTCATTTTGATAGTTCAACAATGAGCAAATGAGCTGTGGTGGCCCAGTGGTATCGGCCCCAACTTACGAGTTGTAGGTCATGGGTTCGAACCCAAGCAGGTGCTTTACTTTGTGTAAATAATTTCATCACCACTGCTCTCAAAACGGTGAAGGAAAACATCGTAAGGAAACCGGCATGTCTTAGAACCAAAAAATTCGAAGACATGTGACATCTACCAACCCGCACTGGGCCCGCGTGGTAGATTACGGCCCACTCCCTCTCACAGAGAGGAGGCCTGTGTCCCAGCAGTGAGAACATTAATAGGCTGATGATGAGTTCAACAATATTCATTGCGTTATGTACGTTGTTGAGCAGATTTTTTTTTCGAACTTTTGATTCAATGGATTAGCAATCTGTTTCAATACGATTCAAATTCAGATTGATCGTGTATTACGTTATTCAGGTACTGATTAGATGCTATACAGATTTAGGTTATTTAATTACCTAATGCTTTGTTAAATAAATAAATAATCTTTTATTTCTCCATAAGTGCGCTAACAATATTCTGATCGAAAACTGGCTTGATTTTTTTTTTTGTTTAACTTTATAATATTTATTTATTTATATATACTTTATTGTACACCAGATAATATATTACAAGAAAAAAAAAGTAATACACTACAAAATATACAATGGGCGGCCTTATCGCTTACTGCAATCTCTTCCAGGCAACCTTGGAATGGACAGTGATATTATGGACATAAAATGGGGTTGTCTTTGGTGCAAATAAAAAGTATAATATAACAATATACTATAATAAATACATAGATAAATGCTATATAATAGATACATACATATTTACTATATAAGCAACGAAAATAAATGACGATTATTATTACAGCTAACGACGAGAACAAAATTATATCGACAAGTAATGTTCCTTCACATAGTCTTTTAAATACAGGCAACGATTGCGCGCGCTTTATTGGAACTGGTAATGCATTCCACAAACGAGCAATAATAAATATAATAATAATAATTATCTTCTTAATTATTAGGCTTATGAAAATAAATTATTTTCAATTGAAACTATTAATGGGCACTCTGATATAATAAATGTGGCTCTTTTTGTTAGCCTCAATCTTACCTTTTTGGTGTTCTAAAATACTAAATAGCTCTCTCCGCTCGCTCGGCTCGCGTACAGTTGGTGACAGTTCTAACCTAATCAGACCAGAAAGTTAAAAAGAGGCCCATTAATAAAAAAAGCGTAGGTACATCATTAGACGACCAAAAAGTTTTTGGAGGCCCATCATTAAAAGTTATTATAGTTAGTAGTTTTATAAGTTCAACAAAATTATTGTCTTTTGAATTGTCTGACATTCACGCCTTCGAAGCTGGGGGCAAAAGCTAGTAAATTATAAATTAAATAGATGTCCCGTTGTTGTTGTTGCAGAAACAACTAACACTACACAAGCTGGACCTGTTGCTTAAACATTTACGTCGACTCGCGTCCACTCCAGAGAGCTGGAGAGTAATCCAGAAGTCATGCACTTGTGGGCCTGAATTATGGACTTGAGCAGTGGACGCCGCGGGGTTAGGGGTTCCGCACTTGGAGATGTAAAAGCGGCGGGTTGGAAGCGATGTACCACCGCGGAAAATAATTTTTCAACCTTATTACTAAGGGCATAAGAATGAAAAGTGGTTCACCGCAAATGTTCGAGGTTGTACAGTATCATAATATATATTGAAGCAATTTCGTAATTGTGGACGTAAAACATGACTATCTCAAATATTAGGTTACTATTCTGGGCCCTATCCTATCCTTGTCGAGTTTTAGAGGTTAACTGACAATGCGACATATTGGTCAAAAGATACCAAAAAAAATATTTTCACGACTTTTGCTGAAAATATTCACAAGTTTTGCTAAAAATTGGTGTAGAGAAACTTGTATAATGGTCGCCTATCGCCTTTTGTGTTTATTAAATAAGCCCCTGTACGGAGTGCTTACCATCTCAAGAATGTCAAAGAACAAAATAAATGTAGTTAATCCCAAGGGCATTTTCCATACTGCATTCAAAAAACTTACATACACAAGTGTTGAAACCCCTTATCAGAAGGTATGAAGTAGATGAAACAAAACGAGAATAGCACAAATAATATCTGCCCAAAGATGCTGTATTGCTGATAACTTAAAAACCCGCTTAACAACCGCAGAGTCTTCCCCGCCTAGTGCGTGACCACGTTAATGTTTGACGCTACAGCCTGCTCGGTGCGTGGGTAACAAATTCATGGCGTCGCCCGATGTTTATGGTGACGCTAACTGCCTTGAATTTCATATTACGATCGCTTTTAGCTTTTTTTTTTTTGCTTGTTTACTTAATGTGTTGTTTATTGAAAGAACATTGGTTAGACATATTTGTTTATTTAAGCAAATTAATGATGAAAGTATCGGTTTTTAAGCTTTAGCAAGAGCGGTAACCAACCGGCCGTACATTGCATTTTGAAAAGATGAAGGTATTTTACCATTAACTTTTTCAAATAAATGATGTAACTATTCATAAGTAATGGGAAGTGAATAGCTCTCTGTCTTTCAACATGACTGAATAGGTAAACAGGTATTATTTCCGCATCTTTCTTCAAATACTAAACCGAACCATCCACCGCCAGCAAAACTAAGTTAGTTTAGTTTAGGTCGCCAGTTTTTCATACATGTGGGTGGACGCACAAATATGAAAAATCGGCGACCTAAACTAACCTAATAGGTACTAACTTAGTTTAGCTGGCGGTGGACGCCCGCTTTACTCATGAATATACAACTCTACCACTTTAAACTCACTCATGAAAAGCGAAAGCTCATTTCTATTGTCTCTCTATATGTTTAAATAATTTCTAGAAAAAATACAGCTTTGTTATGAAGCAGTAGCTTAAGAACATTTTCAGTCTCACAAAATCAAAAGAAAATCCGCTCGACAATAGAACTGCACTACTGAACAGACAAAATTATGATTCTATTGAAAGAACCGTTGAAAGTGCTCATTATGTTTGACAATCCAAGTGTAGATAAGGTTCTATAAAAAATCTATCCATTGACGGCTTAGGTAACCTTCGCACGGCACATTCTTCAGAGATTTGATCGTCTCAGCGCACATACATAAAAGTTGTAAAAATGATAACGCGTTCTGGGGACCGTATTTTGGAGTCACGCGACTTTAGGCATATCGTACACGAACACTGTAAAAATTATGAGGAAAGACGGACAGTTCAGTTCTGTCACTGTGTTGTGGTTCAGTTCTTATTGTTAAATAAAAACAAACTGTGATGTCTGCCAAGTGTAAGAGCGTCTATACTGAAAGTAGGCAATGTCACAAATACCTGTCAAATATTTCGCTGTTTTGGCAATATTACTGTACCTATGGAAATAAGAAATATGGCGAACTAGTGAACTAGACATTAATAATTTAATATTTCCATACAGTAAGTAATATTGCCAATTTTTTTTATTTAACGGGTTAAATTTTGTAGCTTCCTTTGCAGCAGAAATTTAAATTTAAATAATACTGTTATTGATAAATACAACTGTTGTGACAAAATACAAATGTAAGGATGGTTACTACATAATAATATTCGTCATACCAGTGCGAGTCCCATAAATTTCTATCCTTGAGTCATCACAGAATGAGTCACAAATATTCGGAAAGTTCATGAGTTCAGCAGTAGAATGGTTAATTAAAAATGAATCACAAGTATTTTGGGAATTGGGTAATGTATACTTTTTACAATAAACTAATTTGCTTTGTGAGTCAGTCTATTAGTTTTGTAGTGTTTGTACCATCATGAATTACTGTGCGCGAAGAACAAGAGCACATCATTATGAATATAAGTATTTGCCGGTTTCAATCGACCCATTTGTTATATATGTCTTTTAAAAATATGAAAACCGATATACTGTATATCTATACTAAGTAATAAATTTTGAGAAACAGTTGACCTTATTCCCTCATTCCCATTTCGATCTGCTCTGGAAAATGTTTTATTTCTTTTATTTAGTTTTCATGCGTTCCTTTTTCGAATAGTATCCACAATACACCCCCTTTACAGCGAATGTAGAATATGCAACGTAGTGAGTTTCCGTGTGAACGGGCGCGCTCAAAAGATGGCCGGGGATGACGTCACAGATATTTATGCTCCAGAGATTCACGCCGATGAAATTCAACGAATACATATGTGTGTTAATTTTGAGTTGAAATTCAAACTTTCCATGTTTGTTGGTTCGTATATGGTGGACTATAGATTCTTATTATTTGTATATCAATTCTAACATACCATCGAGGTACTGACTGAAGTCATCTACGCATTCTGTACATCAAATTAAGTAACTTTGTGCAAAATTAATTACTGGGGAACGATACATTTTTACTCGACTTTCCCAGAAGGAGGGCAATTAGCCCATTGATGGACGATCGTGAAAATGTGGGCCGAGGCGAAGCCGTGAGTCCATCAATGCCTGGTTGCGGCGAAGGCTTGTATAGTACTTTTCTCAAACAATGCGCGGAAAATCAAACTAAGTAAATTAATTATAAATCTATAATTTAATTATAATTAAAAATAATTATAACCTAGAATCAATGTCGAACAAAGCAGTAGTTTTCTTCTTCAAATATCTCCATTTGCTAAGCCAGTTCGAAATTTAAATAAAATCTTTGATAAGTTACCTTAGTCTTAGTTATAAGTTACCCTAGTCCTTGGTTGACATGTGTTGAAGTAAAAAGTTGAGTTCCATTTTTAACCGACTTCCCCAAAAGGAGGAGGTTCTCAATTCGGTTGTATGTTTTTTTTTTTTTAATGTGTGTTACCTCATATCTCCGTCATTTATGAACCGATTTGGAAAATTATTTTTTTATTTGAAAGGATATACTTCCCGATTGGTCCCATTTTTATCAAAATTTAGTTCTGATGATGGAATCCATGACAAATTGAGGGAACTCCTCAAATATTATAGGCATACACATAGCGATTTCGGTATTTTCAGCAACCAGTTAAGCATTTGCATTCAGACAGTATCATTTGGTGAAGTGGAACTGATGAAGAAGTCCACAGATGGCCACCAGAACTTCTCAATGATAAGTATTTCACGGGTGGCGTCATTTATGAACCGATTTAGAAAATTATTTTCTTATCTGAAAGGTATACTTTCAGATTGGTCCTATTTTGATCAAAATTCAGTTCTGATGATGAAATTCATGACGACTTGCGGGAAATCCTCAAAAAAAATTATAAGGAAACCAGGATCTGTTGATGGCATCCCAGACAAATCGAGGCGAACCTTCAAAATCGTAGTGGCGACTAGTGCGTTTGTAATTTTTTTTCATTAAGTATTTTAAAGCACTACTATTTAATGAAGGTCTGGATTCAATCTGGTGATGGAGCCGAAAGACAGTTGAGGGAACTCCTCAACGATTTACAGCAATTACCTGGTGTTTGTGCTTGATTAATTTGTATTGATGAGAACTTTACACTTAGATGGGTTGTGACTGTCATTAGGGGTTTGATGATGAAGACGAAGGACAGTCAAGGGAACTCCTCAACGTTTTACAGTAGCCACCTTGTGTTCGGACTTAATTCATTTTAAGGATGATAAGATGATAACTTCCTGTCACTGTTAATTGTGTCGCTGGTAGTGTTATCCGAACTTAGGTACCAAAACTAAAAAGTGAAAAAATAAAAACTTTTAACAAAAAAAAAAAACCGAGTTCCAAAAAAAACACTACAAATTGAAAAATAATTTTAATTTCGGAAGTCGGTGGCAAAAAAACGAAAATTCAAAACCAAAGACACCGACTTCCGAAATTAAAATTATTTTTCAATTTGTAGTGTTTTTTTTGGAAGTCGGTTGTTTTTTTTTGTTAAAAGTTTTTAAATAACACGACAGATATGAGTTTTCATAGTAATTTATTTGGCCGCTAAACACGACAGACATGGATTTTCATACTAAGATTGCCGGCCGCGCGCTTGCTTGTTTTTGACCAGTACAGCAATTTCGATTTACCTCGAAGAAGGTTGTCAAAATAATGTTCGAATTTCCAAGCATGTTTGAGAAAAAAAGGTTGGTTTAAATGTGTAATCTTATTTCAAATAGAGTATAGATGAGGTTCAGCCTGTTTCCTAAAACCAACACACACAAAACAAGGCGGTTACCATTACTTATATTTTAATGAAATCAACTCCCACACCGCAAAGCAAACTGCACAAAAGTTACGTTTGTTTTCAAAATCAATTTCTGTGTAAACGAATTACTCGAAACTAAGTTAAAATTTTCCGTCATATTCCCGGCAACTTTCATGTTATAGTTGGTAACTGTATTGAAACAGCCAACTACACACTAACTGATTAATAATAACTGTGCTGTTGAGCTAGCACGAACGTGCGGAGTAAACCCGCGTCCTATTGCGCTATCCTATCGTCGCGCGACTACACGATCGTCCGAAGTTTTTGTTCGGCGAACTTGATCGTGTGGTCGCGCTGACAGAGGACGCTTTCCGGTTTTCCGAACAGTGACGCGGCCTGAACGTAATTCAAGCCACACACGTAACGATTTACTTACGCAAATTTAGACTTGCGCAAGTAAATCGTTACGTGTGCACGTTAGACTTGCGCAAGCCTAAATTTGCGCAAGTAAATCGTTACGTGTGTGACTAGCATAACGTAAACTCGATCGATTTTAAAATGGAAATAACACACATACTATTCGCACATAATGTTGACTAATTTTTAAGACTTTATTCATATACAATTATTATTTATTTATATTTAACAGTTTATGTACACACATACAGGCTGTCAGGGTCATCGACGCGAAGCCTGTTACCATCCATGGATTCAGTACATGGTTCTGAACCTCCCTGCGTTTAAAGTTTTCGTTGGTTATTAAAAAAATAATCAGCTGTTTCATAGAAAAGAGCAATACCTACGCAGTCAAAATGTATAAAACAGCAGAGCTTCTTTTAAATAACCGACGAAAAATTTCAACGTAGGGGGGTTCAGAATCATGTACTGAATCCATGGTAACAGGCCCTGCCACCCTGTATAAACAGATAAGAAGAAAGGAACCAAAAAATACGAAAGGACACACGTCATGTCCTGCAGGCACTAAATAGTGTCGGTTTCCGCGCGCTTCCTTTTAGCGTGGGTAAAATTATATAGCGATAAGCCGCGCGTAGCGGTACTCTAGGGATTGTTCCGCGCATTTTTTGCGGGACTAGACCGGTGTCTTGTAGACTCGTAGATGTTTCGATTTGTTTGTCATTTCCTATTGTGTTAGGTATACCTTGCTAACCTTACACTTGTTGACAGATCTACACTGTCCTCCCATACCTTTAAACACTGTGTATTTGAAAACTTTGTAAAAGCCTAAATTTTTAAAAGAGGCACCGTGTATTTTCTTGCCGGCGCTTCTCCATAGGAAATTACTATGGCTATTGTATATACTTAGGTTTATGTGAAACCAAAAACTGCTTAGGAATAGTTGTATTTTCGATAAAAAAATCGTTCTAATTTACCGTTTCAGTCGCACGTGCCTGCTGGGACCTCTGTTTGGTATTATGCTAACGGGAGGAAAATTGAGTTGGCAGTTACTTGAGAGTGGAGAGAAAATATAACTTTCTGTATAGATTCTCTCATCGACATCTAGGGAAACTGATGCAAGGTCTACCTCGGTGCTGCCCTCGCAAGCCACAAAGCGGTATCTCAATGATTTAAATGATTACCTCAGCCTTATTGCTTTTTTTTTTTAGTTGGGATGTTATTAAATAACTTCTCCCGCTCTGGGCGGAGCGGGAGGCGTGTGAGTCTGTTACTGACTAAAACCCACCCGTGTTCCTTCATTTGCCTGTACGTTGCCAGGGGGCACGGTATTCCTTTCGGACTAGAATGATAGCTTGAAACATTTCGCATCAGATAGTCTTGTCTAAATAACAAATGCAATTGCAAAAAAAAATGTCCCAAATTACTTAGAGTTTGGGCCATTCACTATGATTACTAGGCTAAGCAGCGGTAACTCGCCGTTTGCTACCATGTAACCGGTCTTACGCTCAGGGGGACTACCACCACCTTAAAGCAGTATTATTTCAATCTTACTTCTGTGGGGGATAGAGATGGAGCTATACGTCCTGTAGAGCTTCATCTCTGTCCCACAATTAAAGTAATATAAAATAATACTACGTTAGAGGTGGTGGTAGGTTCCCTGGACAGAAGTTCGTAAATTACTGACTACTTGAGATACGCTGTAACCGCCTATGAAAATGAACGCTAAATCATTACGATTTAACACTTAATTGAAATGCAAATTACAATGCTCATGTATGCTCTTCTCCATGTGGTAACTACAAAACTGAGGACTGATTCACTGAAACTGACTGCTGATGGTCACCGTGTGATGTGTACGATGGAACGGCAATCCGACACGACCGGGCAGGGACGGACTATGAGAGTAAGAAAAGAGAGAGTGCATTCTGTGTTTGTGCCATCACTTGTGCACTATAATATATCTCCTGCGTACTTGGGATTATTATGATTAGTTCACATGCTTGTGTACCTAGACGAACAATCTGTTTTCTAATAATATATTTTGTATGGCGACTAAATTTTATAATAAACTACCAGATTGTTTTAAAACTCTAAACTTCAGGACATTTAAATGTAAATTATTCAATTATCTCTTAAGTAAATGCTACTACTCGACTAATGATTTTATGAATGATAAGTTGACATAAATATTAGGAATAATCATAATATTATTTGCTTCTTTATCTCTTTGACTTAACTAAATCTTTTTGACATTTACATAATAATATCTACACACATCAAAAGTGTCTAGGGATCAAGCATTTTTATGCGGATTTCTTGAGATTGAGATGTGGCTTTGTAATAAATTTATGATTTTATAAATTTATATGGATCCTTTTTGGTGCATTTCATAATTTGAATCAGGAACTGTGAATCAAATTCGAGTAAAAGATGAAAATCAGCTGTCAATATTTTCCCTATAAAAACATACAACGCATTGAAGACATTATTAGTGCTACTGTTTCCCTACTACTGATTAAAACCAACGTTATTATGGAGCAGCGACGTCATTTAAGCAGGGAAGAAATGCTCAGAGCCGTGGGAATGATAGAAGCTGGTTCCCGGCAACGTACTGTGGCTTTAGCTCTGAATACAAGTCAGAGTGTTATCAGTCGACTTTGGACACGTTACCGAAGCACTGGTACCGTGGCTGAGCGCCATGGAGGACGGTATCGCTGCACCACACGGAGACAAGACCGATACATTCAAATCTTAGCTCGAAGAGCTCCAACAATAACCGCCATGATGTTAGCCGTGAGGCTTCATCACTCTTCAGGGAACTTAATTAGCGACCAAACAGTCAGAAACCGCTTGCATGAAGTGAACCTTCATTCCCGAAGACCGCTACGGGTACCACCTATAGCAATGCACAATCGTAGGATTCGATATCAATGGGCTCTTGAACACAGAAATTGGGCAGAAGAACAATGGCGTTTCGTGTGCTTTTCTGATGAGTCTCGTTTTGGTATGAGACCGGATACAAGACGTATACGACACTGGAGAACCCCTGGACGCCAACAGCGATTAAAATCCTGCCAGGAAGTCCATCCTTATAGTGGTGGAACCATCATGGTATGGGCGGGTATTTGGATCGGCGGAAGAACTGAGTTGATTTGGATCAGAGGCAACCTCAACGCTCAAATTTATGCTGAGACGATTGTATCAGACGTCATCGTTCCTCTACAAGTGCAAATCGGTCCCTTATTTCAGTTAATGCATGATAATGCACGACCGCACACCGCAAGAGTTGTAAGACAGACTCTCGCCGCAGCTAACATCAATGTCCTGCCCTGGCCTGCTCAGTCGCCAGACTTGAACCCGATTGAGCATGCATGGGATATGCTACAGAGAAGAGCTCTGCCGAATATGGAGGGTATCCAGTCGCAAGAAGACCTTTTTTTGTTGTTGCAACGAACATGGGCGGCCATTCCACAGCGTGATTTGGATGAACTCATTTTGAGTATGCCAAACCGATGTTCTTGTGTTGTTAGTGTTCGCGGTAGAAACACGGATTATTAATTGTTTAAGTTACCCAATAAAATTTTAAAGAAAACTGTTATTTCAGTCTTTTTTTCGAACTTTAATGTTAGTGGTTCAAATGTCAAAAATCCCTTTATTAGGAAAATGGCAAATTTCTTTATTAATGCAAAGGTGACTTGGTTTATCGTTACTGTGACAAACGAAAACACTTTATTTGATGAATCCTTAAAGAAAATTTTAATTAATATCAATCAGGAGAAAAGTTATTGCAAAAATATATGTTGATCCCTAGACACTTTTGATGTGTGTAGTATTTGACTAATTTGCCATTTGAATGCTATCCCTATTTATCTAATTCAATATCTATCAATGTATAAATAGAAGCGAACCAAAACCCTGACAATGTATTTGTACGCCGGGAACGGCAGAATATTATGTACTTCATTAAAACTGTGTAACATCTCTGTAACTATATTCTTACAAATAAATGGACTATTACTATATATAATATAGCATTGATATTGGCCGCCTCAGGAGAGATCATAATAGCAAGTAAGAGTTTGACTCTTCTTCCCACCTAAAACACTAGGAACTGGTGAAGGACGGGCGTTTTTGTGGGACTGCCATATGTAATTCTGACGTTCGAAAAGTGCTGATTCTCTGTCTAATAACTAACTTTTGAATTTTTGAATTTTGAATTTTTGACTTACCTACCTCTTCGCCTTTCCAAGACGGAGGTTTTCCACGAGGTTTTTCGAATCTCATCAATTCCGTTGCTTACAGGGCTGTCAAACTCTCTTCAATGGTATTGGGCAGCTCTCAACATGGTCAGTCATAGTTTTGGGTCCGGTACGGCCCCAATAATAACAGAAATACAATTTTTGGGGTATTAAAATTCTTTAAATGGCCGTTTACTGATTGCACCTCATCTGCCTGGGCAAATAGTAGCCTTTGCCCTGCTTCTAGTCTAACCATGTTGCCGATTTTAAACCGGGCAGTTGAAAACCAGTACCTACTTAACAGCAGTCGCTCTATATACAGGGCTAAACGGGGCAAACGGGTCTCGTGGAGGTCAGATAGGAAGTCCAACTTATCTGTGCAGATGACAAAACACAGAACTAAAAATTTATGTACCGAATTTGTCATGCTATTGCATTTTTCCTTGACAACTAGCGCCACCGTGAACTGCACACTTAAGCTGGTCATGCTATAAATGACTGTTTCAATGATGTACTGCTTGTCTATGTCTATCGTCATGTCATCATCAATATTCCCTGACACAGCCCTGACATGATAAATAATGCCTTCCTTTTTATAGTGACGTCATAAAAAATGTTACTCGTTTACATATTCCTAAACAAAAGCCGATCTCCATTTGAATTTTATATTCATACATTTTTTATTCGTTTTTTTTTCTTTATTCTACACGATTGCCCGTCAAACTTTTAACTGCCTGTCAGCGCTTTTGTTAGTTATTTATTATATATAGTTTTTATTTTATGCTGCCGATTTTACTCATGAATTATTTAGAACTCCGCTGTTTGAATTAGTTAACACTGCTATTATGGCTACCGGGTCATGCCACAAGGAAGCAGTAAAAAAGGTGCAAATCGCTGTGAATAAAGTTCATGACTGGGCACAAAAATGGAAAATTAAATTCAATGAATCAATGTCACTTCACATTGATTTCACCAACAAAAATTGTGATCACCACCCTATCTTCATAAATGGTCAACAAGTGCCATACGCAAACACAGCCAAATATCTTGGCATAACGCTTGACGCGAAACTGCGTTGGAAAGCGCACGTCAAAAAAAAAAGACAAGAACTAGATATGCGTTTCAAAAACATGTATTGGCTGATTGGACGGAATTCCTGCCTATCGATACATAACAAATTGTTATTATATAAGCACATTCTCATGCCGATATGGACGTATGGGATCCAACTGTGGGGCTGTACTAAACCGACCAACATCAAAATGATACAGACATTCCAAAATAAAGTACTAAGGAGCATTGTTAATGCGCCCTGGTATATAAGAAATGACGACCTCCATCGTGACTTAAAAATGGAACCAGTCACCACCATAATTCAAAAATTTGCTGAGGCCCACGAACACCGCCTCCACCGACATGTGAACGTCGAGGCAATTCAGCTGCTAGACAATACAAACATAGTGCGAAGACTAAAACGAACAAAACCCTTTGAGTTAGTGTAGTGTAAAAAGTGTAGAAATAATAGTGACAATGACACACATATAACACGTGAACAAAGTGTTTTTATTATCATATCAGACTCTAAGAAAGTGAAACGGACTTGTGTAAAGTGCAATAAACACTATTCTAAGTTTTAAAATAATTACCACGTAAAAAATTAAGTTAGATTAAAATTGCTTATTAGTCTTAAAGGCTAGATTGTAATCGATTATTAAGAACCTGGTTCTTTCTAATAAAGCATAAAAAAAAAACTATTATTTTTGATGAAAGGTATTGTATCTGTGAAACAAAAGTACTAGACTAGTTTAGTATGTAAATATGCACAACACTATTACAGTATTGATGAAGGAAAAGCAAATAAAGTTCTGTTCGTTGCCAGCCAGTGTTTCACTCGATATTCTAACAAAAGTCTATTAAGGCCCACTTGCGCGTTCATGGGTTAGCTTAATAGCTCCGAATTAACAGCTAACTCAGGGTTAATCCAAAGATAATTAGGCTCACTTACGCGTTCATGGGTAAGCTAAATAGCTCGGACTTAACAACTGACTCAGGGTTAATCCAAAGAGAATTATTGTATTAACCCTGAGTTATCTGTTAACTTCGAGTTAGCTGTCAACGCGCAAGTGGACCTTATTGTATTAACCCTGAGTTAGCTGTAAACTCCGAGTTAGTTGTCAATGCGCAAGTGGGCCTCATTGGATTAACCCTGAGTTAGCTGTTAACGCGCAAGTGGGCCTAAGCTACTAAGCTATATTTCATGCTAAAAATGAGATTGACATACCTACACGATTACTGATTTGGGATTGTTTATCGTTGGGACTGGTCAAAGTGGTCAACTTCTGGTTTTCCTCAAAAAGAAATTCATTATAGTAACTGGGTATGTTACACCCATGCAGTGTAATAATGGTTTGCCTCAAGATTAGTTTTTTTTGGAAAACACGATTTACGGAGTGAGATGATTGCTTGACGATGTTTTAATTAAATTATATTTTGACGAACTGAATAATATTTTTGACAATCTGAAAAAACCGCGCACCTTTTTTAGGGTTCCGTACCCGAAGGGTGACAAACGGAACCCTATTCATAAGCCTCCGCTGTCCGTCTGTCTGTCAGCGAGCTCTATCTCATGAACCGTAATAGGTAGGCAGTTGAAAATTTCAGAGATTGAGCATTTCTATTGCCGCAAGAGCAACAAATAATAAAATAAAAAAATAAAGGGGGGTCGCCATACAATAAAATTAAATTTTGAAAAAAAAATTATCTGACCCTGGCATGTGGGGTATCATTTTCTAGAACTCATCAAGTAGAGAATAAATATAATTTTTATTTGTTTTTATCTTCAAAAATGATGAATTAGGGGGCCGTAGAAGTTGTCTGTTTTAGACCATTTTTGTACGAGCTCTATCTCAACAACTAAACAAATTAGGAATTTGAAACTTGTGTGTATCATGTAACATATACTGTTTATAATCAACAAATACTAAAAACGCCGATTCATAACGTATTTTATATAATATGGGCGATTTTCTGCAACTTAAAGTAATAATTTTGTATTTCATGCTAATATTACACGATATAAATTCCACAGATAACTATTTAATAGTCGGAGTAATGACATGGAATTAGTAAGTACCTACTATCATGGCAGCGTATACTGTTTCGATCATTTAAATTTCGATCATCCAAAAAGGTCTACAAAATAAACTTTCTTCACAAGATTTTAAAACCGGCCAGTATTTTTTGAGTTTAAGAACTTTATCGACTTTTTTCAAAGTATCCCTAGACGGTGTTGATGTGTGTAGGTGTGTACCTCATGTTATAACTACACTCCAATAGACAATATATTCAGTAAAATTGAAATGAATGCTGGCACATACAGTGTACTATTCAGTTACCTTAAACCGTTGTGGATACAATTTCATATTGAGAAAAATTATTGGTGTAAAAATATTCGGTCACGGCGGCCAATCTCAACGGAGACTGGCCTTCGGCGCGGGAGATATTATAGTGCACAAGTGTGTGCGCAGACACGAGTGCACTCTCTCTTCCCTCACTCTCATAGTCCGATGGGATGTGTAAAAATAATAAGTAAGAAATAATAGATTTCTGTATGACTATCAAAAATAACGTAAATAAATACCTGTATTGACCCGTGCGTTTGCACTGGCGAAACATTACGACAAAACATGTTGAAATCTCTAGTTCCTGTCAAACATTGTATGAAAAATTGACAGAAAATAGAGATTCCAACATGTTTTGTTGTGAATGTTTCGCCAGTGCAAACGCACAGTTATAATTAAAATTTGGCGTACTACTTACATTCTATTTTGTACAATATAGTCTGATGTAGCAAGAGAAATCCTTTTATTTATAAGTAACTAGCTTTACCCGGCCTGGCTTCGCACGGTTAGCACTAAGTACTTATCTACGGCGCATCTACCTTTCCTAATTACCTATTTCTACCTAATTACCTACCCTACCTACCTACCCTACCCTTCTTACCAGGGTAGGTAGGTACCTAACCTACCCTACCTACCCTACATATCTACCTGCTTACCTACCATATATACCTATTTATACCTACTAATACTATGTTAGTAGCAAATCAATAACTTTGACTTTAGTTATGCATGTTACTGGATACAGTTAACTTAATATTTTTCTCTTAAAATAAATGAAATATTCCTACACCTATATTTTAACACAACAACATTTTCTCATTCAAATTAGACAATTTCTTCACAGATCTTTGTTTTTTTATAGCGCCTCTGTTGTTACCTTTACGAAAGTATTACAAAAATTCATAGTGTTAAATCTTGTACGACATGGTATGGAACCCTTCGTGTGCGAGTCCGACTCGCACTTGACAGATTTTATTTACGTATTTATTTAGCGGCTAGTAATGTTTTCACTTTTCCACACTGTGACCGTATTCAACAGGTTTCCTGGGGTCATAATCTGTTATAGTAGCTTGTCCACTCTCAACTTGAAATGAAGCGCCCCTCTACATCATTTACGAACATGATGATAGTGCGGATTTCTATGGGTAATAGTATAGTAGTACGAGTACGGTAGTCGAGTGCGTCATTTCAGAGTGGAAAAGTTATACGCAAGATCAGAAGAATCTGTTAGAAATTTGAAAGGCTACTTTAAATACAAAAATATGAATCTCCAGTAAGAGATAAAAAGCAATTTTATCTTTGTCTCCCACTCCCTTCAAATCCACTTTGAACTTTAAAACAATTTTACATAGTATAATAGTGTTTCACTCATTCTTATGTAAATGTTTGTAACGGCCATTTTAAACTTGTAATTTATTCAGGAAATTGCTTTAGAGCGAACTTTGTCAACTCGGGGCGGTGTCTTTGAAGTTATCGTAAGTGGTTGAACCCTGGGCACTTGAAGATTTATGAATACATCTTGCTAGTTGTTGCCCCTCGACGGTGGTTGAGCGAAACTTTGGGTGACCTTTTGATATCTCTTAAGAATTGTGTTTCGAAAAAAAAACAACCACCTTCTTTTTGTGAAAAAGTTTTTTAGTTTTCATTTTTTAGACGTACAGACGAACATATAACCTCCTCCTTCTTTGAATTCGGTTGTAAAATAAGTACTTACTACTTACTTTTTAGACATAGAGTATGGAAGTATCCATAAATGAGCCCTGACACAAATACTGGGACACATGCCTCCTCTCTGTGAGAGGAAGAGGGCCGTAATCTACCACGCACGTCCAGTGCCGGGTGGGGGATATCTTAGAATTTTTGTTTCTAGGACATGTCTGTTTCCTCGCTATGTTATCCTTCTCCGTTTTGACAGCAGTGGTGATGAAATAATTTACACAGAGCGAAGAACCTGCCTCTAGGTTTGAACTCACGACATACAACTCGTAAGCAGGAGCCGATTCCACTAGGCCACCACTATGCTCTGGCACCATATTTTGTGTTTTGTCATCACTTCCTATACTTGAACCCGTGGGCATGTCCTCGAATAAAAAAACCGAAGACATGTGACATCCACCAACGCGCACTGAACCTGCTTAGTGGATTATGGCCTATAGTCCCTCTTACAAAGAGGAGGTCTTGTCCTACCAGTGGGAACATTATAAGCTGATTATGCTAAGTGTCTACCTGGGTTTGACCCTACAACTCGTACTCGTTCAGATTCTTATCCACTGGGCCACCAGTGCTGTCGTGTTTTCATGTCAACATAATAAAACCTGTGCATGTGGCCTTGAGACATTGAAAACGGAGGGGGGTTAATGATTATATCATGATTATGAAGTAAGGAATGTCTCGGTCATGCTGACGTCAGCCACGTAGTGCACAGGTGATAAGATACCAATGGACTTTGTCACCGTAACGGTAAGAAATACCGTTCTATTGTAGTACAACAGAAAATCGCGCCGTTTCCATTCGAAGTTGAATTTCTTCTCTTTGAAATTATCTTTACTTTCTCATTTTGAAAGAAATAAAGAAAAAATAATTAATGGGACTCACACATTATTATAATTATTATAAGCCTGTGTTGTCCCAGTGCAGGGCAAATGCCTACCTCCCCTCTTTCTACTTTTCCCGGTTTACTACGTCTATTGCGGGCCAATCCTTTAAGGAGTCCAGCTCATCCCATCTCTTTTTGGGGTTACCGCGCAGTCGTTACCTGTTAAGCTGTTTTCAGACCAGCGCGATTTGCCGCGCGACGCGACACGAAAAATACAAAACTTCACGGTATAACAATAACCGGTGTCGCGTCGCGCAACAAATCGCGCTGGTTTGAAAACAGCTTTATTTAGGATCCACTGAGTGGTGACAGGCACAGGAAGATCACAAAGTAAACTAAACACGCTCATAGAAACAAAAAAAAAACTAAACTAAAATGAAAACAGAAAGTACAATACGGCCGATATACTTAAGTTAGCAGTTCCGAACTTCGCGCAGAAGGCTGCGCAATAACATTTTTTTGAAACCAAATGGTGACATGAAGCGAGTGTGAATGAGAGAACATGCGCGAAAGTTCGTAGTGCCTATATTCAGACCTGCCAAGTTAAATTGGCCGTATTGTACTAGACCTAAAGACCATGATGCTATGACATTTAAAAATAAGTGTTGCAGCGCTGGTATTATTATTTTGTTGGTCCAGTCAATTGCACAACAGTGATAACACTTGTACTACAAAATTCACCCTTCCTTCTACGAGATAAAGGCACTGTCAATGTTAAATTGTTACCACTTATGTGGAGATGACTATACCCCGACAAGTCCCACTCAGCGTTTTTCCTCAGCATCTATAATGCGTTCAGTAAAAGTGCTGGACTGCCAGCGTCTGTAATACTACCTTTAGCTAACAGTCAAAGCAAAAAGTTAACAAGGGTCTATGTTCTGGGTACGATCCTACTATCTTTAGACCTCATCTATTGATGGGGGCCTACTCCCTAAGCTAAATCCGTAGTATCGGTCATAGTTACGCGCACTTCGTAGACTGTCTAACGGATATACCGTAAGTTAGACAGGAACGATCCGTCCGTAACTTCGGCCGAAACGAAGGATATCGCTTAGAGACTAGACCCCTGTTCAGTAGGCGGAACGAGGACAAAAAACAAAAAAACCAACGGGTTGCACTCCGGGAGTGCCGGCAGAAGTGAAAACTTGAACATTAATGTTTTGAATATTTTGGAACGGTTAGGGAATAATTTCGCACGAATTGCTTTATTTATCAGTATAAAAAGTACTATAATTTATGTGGTTAAATACAATATTCTTTAGTAGTAGTAGTATATTTATTTATTTTCAAAATATAGTCTAATACAAATAAACAATTTAATTAAACGCTTTTCATGAAGTATGTTTTGACTGCTTTTTTTACCCGTCAATATGGGTAAAATTTCTTACCTCGCAATCTTTACGTAATGTCAAAGACTATTTATTTTGATATTTACTTTGTCGGTTGCTAGGCAACGGATCTTACGGTCACGTCCTGACGCGGGTTTCAATTTTTTTACCCCTCCCAAAAAAAAGTCCACAACGCCGCTAAAGAAGTTTTCAATTAAAGAATTTTTTTTTCAATGTAAACAGTTATTAATAAAGCAATAATAATAATTGTATGTGCAAGCTCGAGATGTGAAATGGAAGGACATGTCATCACAAAACTCAAACAGGTACAATTTTCCATCCAAAACAGCTACAAAATGGCTAGCCTATTACAAATTCAGACCCCTATATTTAGGTTTCCATTCAGTTCTAGTAATACTTTCACCTGACCAGAAATAGATAGCGAAGTTTAATTTAACTGGCCTTCGGTAAAGGTCACGAAGGCCAGTTAAAATAAAAAGCTAAATCTGAAGTCAATTTTTTCTTTCTTCTTTATGTAGGTAGATATTTCTCACATTTATTAAGTAAAGATCGGTTTCATTACAGCTTCAGTTGGCGATGGTATAAATAAAAGTGTTTATCTAAAGGATAATGCTAAAAGGTTTTGCCTGCACCAGAAGACTCACGCTTTATTACATGCAACTAAAAACATAATTGGCAAATGTGGATGTCTTGTACACGGTGTTCTTTATGATATCTCCTTTTGTTCCCATAACTCTAGGCCTAGGGTATTTATGAGACCATGTCAAAGATCAACAGGCATATCTTTTATTTTTCGTAGTCATTTTTCATACAAAATAATTCGACAAAGTCGTGATTATTTATGTAAAACACCCTTACGTGAAATATAACACCGTCTCATTATCTTAGCTCTATGAATGATTGGTATGAATGAAAATGATTTACTGGTACTTATCAATGAAATTTATGTTAATTATGATTGATGCCATATTCGAAACTATGTATTTTTGGAACACTTGTTCTAGGACTTTTTGTATTATTTTTACTTCGGTTTAAAGAAATTTATTTTTCAAAGAGAACATACATAGTTCACTTAAATATGAGAAACTAAACAAAATATCTTAAGAGCGTTTATGACGTACTGCATTTCATACAAACTTTCCAGTCCTTGTTTTTCGAAATGACTGAACCGATTTTAATGAAACTTCATACGCATAAGCATATGAAAAAGAAAAGAATACCTCGACGCTGGTAGAGAACACATTATTTATTAAGCCTTCACCATCTTCCATTTTATTAATTTCTATAAAAACTTCAAGATGTATATGTTTGTTTGCGGCGCGCACCTCAGGGGGCCTACTTCGTTCTCCGTCTCACTTATGGACATACCGTATGTTAGACCGTCACGACGGCCGAAACTACGGATTTCGCTAAGGGAGTAGGCCCCCTGCTGTCGATGCCCGTCCAAAGCTCATTGCGCGCCTCCTTTGTGTTCAACCGAAAAACCGACACCGACAGTCGACGGATCGAATACACGTAAGAGGCGCGTAAGAGGAACGTAGTTGTTCGCGAACACTCTAAATTGTATGGAAAATATTACATTGCATGTTTATGACATATAAGTCACAAAAATGTTACATTGCATGTTACATTACATGTTACGTTACATCTAGTCTGGACGCAGCTTTAAAGCTATGGAACATCAAAAGGAGCAAGTTGTATAAATATACGTCTACGTACTCCTGAAGCTGCCTGAAGCGGCTTTGGGAGATCTATCAGTATTAGTTGGAAAAATAATTTTGCAACATTTTGCTTATAACCGAAATCCTGTTAATTTTCGATGAATTTACATATATTATCAGGTTTGACACATATATTATTAAATTCAAATGAATGATGTTTATCATAATTATCGATATTATGTTATCTATACGAATAATTTTTTTGACTCATCAAGATAAATAAGGAAAAAAAAATGGTATATCAAACACACAAGGAAAATATGTAAATTGTCTTAAAAAAACACGTGTAAAGCGTGTTCACAAAATAATAACTTGACATGTACCGCCCTAAGTGCGAAGCGAACGAATATCACTATTGGCATCACCGAGTTCTACAGTCAGTTAAGTTCTAGTTAAGTTAAATTAATCTCAGAGGTAGTCTATGAGATAAAATTATGCTTTTCCTTCTCCAACTCCCTTTTTTCGAGGGCAGGACAAAATACGAAACGCTTTGAAAGGGATTGTCTAGCAATCCCTTTCAAAGCGTTTCGTATTTTGTTTTAAATGCCTTTCAACAGGATTTACATAAGCTTTTCAGTGGCTAGTCAATCCGATACATTTTTGAGTTTTCCATCATCGCTATCGCTAATAGAATGAAAATACATGAAAATATCCTCCAAAATGACGAAATACTGATGAAATAATCTATGCTACGGGGCTGAATCCGAAATTACCATGAAAACTCCGTTATTCATAACAAAAATGCGACACCTATGAAAATGTATGAACCATTTTTTTTTTACTAAATATTTTCGTAAGCTCTTGACCTGCATCTCGACACAGAATGTCCAATTCACAAAATGTCCAGTTCGCAGAACGTCCGGTTTGCAGAATGTCCAATACGCAAAATGTCCAGTTCGCAGAATGTCCAGTTCGCAGTTTGAGGTTTACTCGGAAAATCTCGAATACCTAATTCAAAGTTAGGCTGAATAGTTTGTCGTACGAGTATACCGTATTTTGGCAAAAACAAACACGAATCAATACAGGAACTTCAATGCAAATGCATTTCCAAAACAACCGGATGTAGGTGTCGCTGGAGAGCGCCACCGGAACATGTGTGCGGAAGTAATTCTTGACAACTGCCCACTGAACCGGATCTACACGGATTTCAGGCGCATGCACTCAAATGGCACTGAGATCCGAATGCGGAAATATAAATTTAAGAGTTTTGGAGTGAATGTTTCAATCTTATCTGAGTGTGACTGTGATTTATAATAGTATAATATATTAAAAAAATCTGCATATTTTAATAGGATTAATTGAGTTATGTTTACTATGTTTGAATAGTTGAATCATCTAAGTACTATAAGAAGACGCCAAGGCCGGCTGAAAACCAACGCTGTGGGTCTGTCTCGCATTGGGTCACAGCATTAAGCTGTTTTCAGACCAGCGCGATTTGTCGCGCGACGCGACACCGGTTATTGTTATACCGTGAAGTTTTCTATTGTTCGTGTTGCGTCGCGCGACAAATCGCGCTGGTCTGAAAACATCTTTATGCTGAGCGATGGACGTTTTGCGTGGATGTAACGCATATTTTCCCCCAACTTGATCTTTTTTGTGTTTGTAATAAACATATTGCACGCCTTATACCCGCAAAGCGTTTGAGGGAGTGCATTACTCTCAACTTGTCAAAAACAAGTACTGTCTTGAACTTTGATTGCCTCTTATATTTTCTTTCTAACATCTAAAAGATAATTATTATACCACAAATCGGAGACGAGAAAAGCCCTCGTGTTTTATAATGGCGATCTGCTAGCATGTTTCCACTGAGGTGATTGACCGTTAGCCTTAAAGAAACAATTGAAAATCGCTACGACCACGACTGGTTGTGGTTGTCCTTGCAACCTTGGTTGCAGATGCTCCGTTCATACTGAAGAGGTTACTGGGTAAAACTCAATAAAAGATTTAATTTCAGTAGCACTTCTATTACTGCCTACCTCGGCACTCCCTTATAACATATAAGGTTACAAAAACAACGTAAGGACTAACACAAGTTGTACAGACAAAACAGATAATACAGCAATGGTTCGAAGCTAACTTGGAGAGATCTAGTGCTTGGATGAAGACTAGATTTTGGAGCGGAAAAGTAGCGTATGTCCAGCTGGAGGCAAGATAGTACACTGAGGGCACACTGAGGGCGATCGCCTCAGAATCAAAATCTGCCGATCATAATGTGTGCGTCTCATTACACGGTTGGACATACGTTCCGTTTCTCTTGCATGTTTACTTAGATGTGGAGTGTCAATATAATTGTTAGGTTAGATTAAATATGTATATAAATATTGTGTGTGTTGTAAATATAGTGAATACGTAATAGTTATAAATATATTTTGTTAGTCATGTTAAGCAATAGATAAGGATATACTCTAGTTTGATGTCTATGGTGATTGGAATGCGAATGTGACAGAATGAAATGTCAAACGAGAAATAATGATGTAAGAGGTTATAAAAATGTGCGTGTATAGTGTCTACAGTTAGTTGTTAAATAAAAATGGTATTTACACTAACTAACGGTGCTGACCGCTACACTACTCCCCCCCTGAGACCGTGGTTGGTAAATTACGGGCGATAGTAGTCCGGGAAGTGTACTGTGCGCCCGGAACGGGTTTTTCTCTCGACGGTGACGTTTGGCGGCGTGGTGGCGTGTGTACCCGTTGCAGCCGTTGGTGCTGAAGATGTTGCCGTCGAGTTTGAGGTGGATGTGTTGTCGTGTTCGTTGTTGAGGTAAGCGGGTTTCAACCTGTCTATGGTAACTGTGGTTTCTTTGCCCCTTACCTCGATCTTGAATGTCTTTTGACCTCTTTGCAGGACCTTGAATGGCCCGGTGTATGGTGAGTCGAGTGGTCGGCGCACGGCGTCGTGACGCAGAAAGACGTGCGTTGCTGATGCCAAGCTGCTGGGGACGTAAAAAGGTTTCTCGCCATGTCGACTTGCCGGCTCTGGTGATAGCTTCGCCATTTGATGTCGGAGTCTCGCCGCGAAGTCGGTGTAGTCTACGGTGCCGGTGAGTGAAGGGTTTATGAACTCCCCTGGGAGTCTTAGGGGCTCCCCGTAGACTAACTCGGCTGCTGACCCCTTTATGTCCTCTTTCCAGGCGCTGCGGATGCCGAGCAGCACCAGAGGAAGGGCCTCGGACCAGTCGGTGTCCGTGTGGCATCGGATGGCCGCCTTCAGCTGGCGGTGTAGGCGTTCGACCATGCCGTTGCAGGCCGGATGGTACGCCGTGGTTGGTCGATGCTGGCTGCCAAGGAGCGCTGCGATGGAGTGGAACAGCTTGCTCTCGAACTGCTTGCCCCTGTCGGTAGTGATGCGGTGGGGGCAACCGAAGCGAGACACCCAGCCAGTGATGAAGGTGCGGGCGCATGTCTCAGCCGTGATGTCAGCAATGGGATATGCCTCAGGCCAGCGGGTAAAGCGATCGATGACGGTGAGGCAATATCTGTAATTATTTGAGACATTAAGTGGCCCTACTATGTCCATGTGGACATGGGAAAAGCGTTGGGAAGGGACAGGGAACGGTGAGGTGGGAGAGGATGTGTGCCGTGAGACTTTGTTTCTCTGGCACTCTAAACACTCTCTGGTCCAGGCCCTGCAGTCCTTCTTCAGGCCAGGCCAAACGAAGCGTGCGGAAATCAATTTGACCGTGGCCTGCCTGCCAGGGTGGCTCAGCTGATGGAGCTTCTGGAACACCTGCCTTCTGAAGGGTTCTGTAACATAAGGGCGGGTGTTACCTGTAGAGACGTCACAGAGCAATTCCACGTCTGAGTCCGGGAAGTGCACTCTTTGAAGCGTAAGTGACGTGCTGTTGTTTTTCAGGAGGCCTTGCAGCTCAGGATCGTTCTCCTGGGAATGTGCAAGACCTGTATAGTTGAGTGTTGGCAACGTTATTTCCTCCACACGCGACAGTGCGTCTGCCACGACGTTGTCCTTGCCTGCCACAAACTGGATGTCTGTGGTGAACTGGGCTATGTAGTCGAGGTAGCGAAATTGCCTCGGAGAGCAGTTCTCCCTGCTGTGTGCATACGCGTATGACAGGGGCTTGTGATCCGTGTAGATAGCGAAGTGCCTACCTTCAACCATGTGCCGGAAGTATCGAACTGCGTCGTAGATGGCTAAGAGCTCCCTGTCATACGGGCTGTACTTCTTCTGCGATGTGGACAAAGGCCTAGAGAAAAATGCTAGTGGACGCCACGAACCTCCTGCCCTTTGCTGTAGTACCGCGCCTATGGAGGTATCCGAAGCATCTGTGAACAATGCAAGCTCAGCGTTGGGGTTTGGGTGTGATAGCAAGGTAGCCTGGGACAATCCATGTTTGCAAGCAGCAAAAGCGAGTAGCATTTCCTGCGACATACTAACTGGTGTATTTCCTGTGGTTCTAGGCCCTGTGAGGACGACATTAAGCGGCGACTGCAAGCGAGCGGCTTCCGGGACAAAGCGGCGGTAAAAGTTAAACATACCCAGGAAGCGACGCATTTCCTTGACGGTCTTGGGAGCTGGGTAGTCTTGGATCGCCTGCACCTTCTCCGGCAGGGGACGAACACCTTCTGCGGACAGCTCATGCCCTAGAAAGGTAATGGAGGTCCTGCCGAACTCACACTTTGCTGAGTTTATGAGGATGCCATAGTCAGACAGCCGCTTCAGTAGTTGGTGCAGATGTTCGGTGTGCTGGGCTGCCGTCTCTGAGAACAGGAGAATGTCATCTAAGTAGCAGTAGCAGAACGACAGCCCACGGAGCACCTCGTCCATGAAACGCTGAAACGTCTGCGCTGCATTCCTGAGACCGAACGTCATGAACGGGAACTCGTATAGCCCAAACGGAGTGGTGATAGCAGTCTTGTGGACATCAGCTGACTGTACAGGTATCTGATTGTACGCTTTAATAAGGTCAATTTTGCTGTAAATTATGCTGCCAGCCAGCTGATGTGAAAAGTCCTGTATGTGCGGGATGGGATATCTGTCCGGGACAGTGCGGGCATTCAGTGCCCTGTAGTCGCCACATGGCCGCCAGCTGTTGTCCTTCTTAGGAACGAGGTGAAGGGGGGGGGACCATGAGCTCTCCGACGGTTGTGCTGTACCGTTCGCTAGCATGGCCTCAAACTCCTTCTGAGCGATCTTGAGCTTGTCTGGTGCGAGGCGGCGTGGTCTGCTGAAAATAGGCGGGCCTGGGGTGGTACGTATGTGGTGTACCGTTGTATGACTGACCTGTCTCTGTTTTCCCGCAGGGCGCGTGATCTCCGGGTACTGCCGAAGGAGCTCGTGGTACTCCGTGCTACCACCAATGGACTTGACGGAGGCAATGTCAGCTCTGAACCGGCTGCTGATGACGCGGTGGAGGACAGCTGTGTTAGCCCGTCGATGAGGCGGTAATGCTTTAGGTCTATTAACAGGTTGTAATGAGCTAAGAAATCTGCGCCAATGATTGGCTTGGTAACGTCCGCAACCACAAACTTCCACGAATATACACGGCGGAGCCCTAAGTTCAAGTGGAGCTCGACCCAGCCGTATGTGTCGATGGCGGTACCGTTGGCCGCGTAAAGTTGGTACGTTGTCTTGCTGCGCCGCTGTTGTAGTGCTGTACGTGGGTACACACAAAGATCGGACCCTGTGTCCACTAAAAATGTGGTTTTAGTTGCCCGATCTGTTACGAATAAACGGCGTGGTTTGTTAGGGCAGCCATTTGCCGCTATTTCCGGCTGCCGGTGGCATTTCCCGCGTACGTACACGGCTGGTTGCACCGCCTGGCCCGGTCACCGAAGTTGTTGTGGTACCAGCAGTGCTCTTCGTTCCACGAGTCTCTGGAGCGCGACCGGCTACGGGAACGGCCTGGTGTTGAATCTCTGCTGCCACGCCTAAACCTGTCAGACGAACGCGAGCGGTGATGTACCTGACCACGTGTTGAAAGGGCGGCTACCTGTTTGGTTAATTCCGCTATACATTGTTTCAGCTCGCTGATCTCGCTGCAGGTGCTTGCGCTTGCCACGGCGGGAGGTGATGTGAGCGCCGGTGCGGGCGCTGGCGCGATCTCGTGCACGCGGTCGGCTAAATCTGCGACAGACTGGAGAGCGAGATTAGGTTGCGACGCAATGACCGTCTGGATGTTGGTTGGCAGTCTGCTCGCCCACAACGTGGACAGAAACGCCTCTGGCATGTTTGGTCCGGCCAGGGTTTGTAGGTGTCGCAAAAATTGAGAGGGTTTACGGTCGCCGAGCTCCTCGTGTGTGAGGATTTGTTGCACCCTTTTTTCGCGTGAATCTGAGAGCCTACGTATAAGCTCGGCCTTCAGTTTTGCGTACTTGTCTTGGGCCGGCGGGTTCTCTATTATGTCCCTAGCCTCAACCATATAACGGTGATCAAGCTGGCCCACGACGGTATAAAATTTTGTACTGTCGGCAGTAATACCGGCGATCGTAAACTGACCTTCAACCTGGGCGAACCAAAGTGTTGGCTCCTCTGGCCAAAATGGCGGCAGCTTTACGCTGACTCTGCAGACATCCTGCTTCTCTGCCGCTGCTCCGGTCGACGCGCTGGCTCCGTCAGGCATCGTTCTTTATCGGGGTCACCAATGAAGAGGTTACTGGGTAAAACTCAATAAAAGATTTAATTTCAGTAGCACTTCTATTACTGCCTACCTCGGCACTCCCTTATAACATATAAGGTTACAAAAACAACGTAAGGACTAACACAAGTTGTACAGACAAAACAGATAATACAGCAATGGTTCGAAGCTAACTTGGAGAGATCTAGTGCTTGGATGAAGACTAGATTTTGGAGCGGAAAAGTAGCGTATGTCCAGCTGGAGGCAAGATAGTACACTGAGGGCACACTGAGGGCGATCGCCTCAGAATCAAAATCTGCCGATCATAATGTGTGCGTCTCATTACACGGTTGGACATACGTTCCGTTTCTCTTGCATGTTTACTTAGATGTGGAGTGTCAATATAATTGTTAGGTTAGATTAAATATGTATATAAATATTGTGTGTGTTGTAAATATAGTGAATACGTAATAGTTATAAATATATTTTGTTAGTCATGTTAAGCAATAGATAAGGATATACTCTAGTTTGATGTCTATGGTGATTGGAATGCGAATGTGACAGAATGAAATGTCAAACGAGAAATAATGATGTAAGAGGTTATAAAAATGTGCGTGTATAGTGTCTACAGTTAGTTGTTAAATAAAAATGGTATTTACACTAACTAACGGTGCTGACCGCTACAATACTAAAGTACTCAAAGTTGGTCTGTAACTGGTCAGACTGCGGCTCGTGCATCCAGTTGGTCGTTGCGGCTTGTTGTGCGATCTGTTCTAAAATATGTAAAAAAAAAACCCTGCCCAATCCGTAAGGGGCACAAAGGTACAGACGCCAGCAAATCAAGTTACTACAATCTGTCAAATTTCTTTAATATATTTTCAACTTTATCGCTAAAGAATAAGGTTCAATGTTGATTGGGAAAATTTGACAGATTGGAGTAGGTTGATGTGCTGGCGTTTGTACTGCAATAACATTACCAAAAGTAACGAAAAATTATCATAATCCCAATTGAAAAAAATTGTGCCGTTTCTTTTTTTTAATGAAAATTACTTCATAAATATACTCAGAAATCATACGGCGCCCTTCGCGTTCAATATAATAACGCATTCAGGGTGCTGATGGGGTTGCCTCGATACTGCAGCGCATCAGGGATGTTTACTGAAGCTCGCGTCGACTGCTTGTACACTGTGATGCGGAAGCGGTGCGCATCCCTGGTTAGTAGGGTGCGGGGCAGCACCAACAGCATCCTGTCTATGGTAGAAAGCAGGCTAGATTGTGCGTTTGTGAGCCACTGCTGCAAGGTATCAGCTGGGCCTGTCACCTTGCAGCAGTGACGTCACAAATTGTTTCTGTGTGAACTGTTTTACTAACATAAATATGTTAGTAAAACAGTTTTTTTTTTAAGCTATTGCATAGCTTCTATCGCGGGCCTTGAGCGTGGAGACCTAATCCAGAAATTCCGTAACGAAAATACCTAACGAGAGTATTTTGTATTGAAAATTATGTTTAACTGTTTGACAACAAAGTACAAATTTACTTAGACGAATGATACGAGAGTGTTGTATTAAAAATTATGTTTAACTGTTTGACAACAAAGTTCAAATTTACTTAGACGAATGATCCTTGACTATTAATTGTTAAATTAAAACTTTTCTATTAGTTTGATGTTCCCATTACGTTGTGTCAAGTTTTAAAAACTATAAATGTGAATAACAGTTCCTGTCATTGTCACCATTGCTATTTCTTGTTTTCGGGTTAATATTTTACAATGCCGAGAAATTCAAATATTCAAGAAAGAGCAGCTATTATTAATGAAGAAAGTCACGAAAAAATTGTGTAAGAAAATGAGTGAGTACTCTACATACATACATTTTATTATTATTATCACAAATGCAGTATTATAATTGCATAAGTTGATAAAAACAGCTATGCAATAGCTTTACCGCGGCAGTCTCCGAGTGCCACACACATCTTTTTTTTTACTAACACTGAGTCTTGTTGTTTGATAATTAAATAAATAAATAAATTATTATAAATAGACTCTCAACACCCTCAGGGATCAGCCAGGTTTTTTTTTAAATGCTGTATAGTTTTACCTGGTCCCTCGTGGTGAATTATGGCCCACTCCCTCTCACAGAGAGGAGGCCCGTGTCCAAGCAGTCGCGGTACCTCCAGGTACATGAAGCCACATAGTTTCTCAACCCCATGAACGTTCTAGAGCCAAATGCCTGCACAAACTGCCATGTAAATATCGTTTATCAACTTCGAACCTTAATATTTGCAATATACAGATACACATCAAAGCATAAGGCTACTAGATGTATTATCATGACTATAAAAGCGTTATGCGTCGTAAAACTTTTTCTGACGGCATATTGGTCCATATTACGACGCAATAAAATTGTGTTTCAGAAGTTTCAATCCTTACAACACGGCTAAATACCGGTCTTACACGAATGTGTAGACAACAGAGCCATCAATACTGTACCCTAACTACGTAATGCACGATCAATCGGAATTTGAATCGTTTTGAAGTTTCATAAGTTCGAAAAAAAAATCTGCTCAACAACGTAAATAACACAATGAATATTGTTGAACTGTAAAAATGAAACAGATTAGTCGGAATCGTTTACGAAAATGTATTGCGTAATTAGATAGCTGGTCTTGGAGCTGCTCAGATCTTATAAAATGTTTAAAAAACCTAAATTATAACAGTTTTTTTTAGATTTTTGTACACATTTTCAGAAGGGGGACACACGCTTCTTTTGTCCTCGTGTTGTCATGAGATATTCTAACTATAATTGTGAAAGTAACTTTCAAGCTAAAACGGCTGAACAAATTTGAATGAAATTTGGTAGACCCTGACCTGGAGAAAGACATATGATACTTTTTAACCCAATATTCCCACGGGATCGAGACAAATGCGGGTGAAACCGCGGGGCGTAGCTAGTATGAGAATAAATAGCACAGGGGGCCTACCACAACCACTAAAAGCAGTATTATTTTAATCTTACTTCAATGGGGGAAAGAGATGGTGCTTTACATTCTGTTCATCTCTTTCCCACACTAAAGTAAGATTAAAATAATACTGCTTTTAGTGGTGGTGGTAGGCCCCTGGTCAAAAGTTTTCTATCGCTTTTTTACCTTAGCCCTTTGGGGCTGAACTGCTCAAGGGACTTTAAATAAAATGAAACTTCTGTAACTATTTTCTGTGTGACATTACCTACTATGACTTTCTTTCAAATCTGTGAAGAGATTTACACGTTTATTGCATGAAATAAAACCAGATACGTTGTACGCGTTCTATTTCCGCTGGTTTATAGCTTATAAAGTATTGTTGAGTTGTGAAAGTGTAACTTTTGTTAAAGTGCCTACTGAAAAGAAAACTGTTATAGTCGCTGGCACGTAACTTGACAAGAATCGTAGATGCGTAGATTTTTTTTTTCACTTGTTTATTCTTAACAGACATGTTCAAAAATAAATTATGGCAATAACAATAGAATAACAAGCAATAAAAGTGTATTTTTTTTGTTGCACGATATGTACATGCACAAACTTCCTCCCAATACGTCAAAACCTTGCCAAGTTACGTGCCAGCGACTATACAGACGTAATTAAAGTAAGGGAGAAAAAGTATTTATTGGGTAGTCCCAATAAATACTTTTTGTATCGTTTGTATTGTAGTCGGGTCGGGGGACGGCGAATGAAAAATTTAAAATATATTTTCTACAATAGCATGCCGTCCCCCGACCCGACTACAAAATATTAACTACAAATTATATTAAACTTAAAGGGCCAGTATATTTTATTTTATAACTTTTTAAAGGATTTTATTTGTGTCGGGGGTTTTTTTAATTTTTATGTTCGCATGCGCTTTAGGTTTCCATACGATTCGGCTAACTGGCTGCTCAGCGCCAAATGCTACCATGATACTTTAAGCTAACTGGCTTAGTTTCTAAGGGGTGTTCCCGAAAGCCAGGGTTCCCAGATCAAAATATCAAAAATCCGGAGAAAATTCCTGACATTCCATGAAATTTCCGGACAATCTTGTTAATTTTTTATTAAAATCGTTACGCATCGTGCAAGTAAATAAACTAACCAAATCGATTGCCAAATCGTTCGAATTTTGACACGCGCGCGGCGGCATATTTGCGATGCAGGCACAAAATGCCAATGTTGAAAGGGTCTTTTCCTTAATGGGAACCCAATGGTCAAAGGAAAGAAACAGGCTTTCTGTAGAGTCTGTCAAGTCGATTCTCTTAACTCAATATAATTTTAAAAATATGACTTGCGAAGTGTTCTACAAAACTATTATTAAAGATTCAGAAATGTAGAACAATATTTCTGGGAGCATTAAATGTCAGAAGTAATGTAATAGATTTAGAATAAAAATAATTTTGATTTTCTTTGATTTAGAATGAAAATAATTAATAAATAATTTGGTTTTTTCATTTTTTATTTCACTCTTCACTTATTTGTAGAAATTCCGGACGGTTTAAGATTCCCCCCGCATTCCGGACAAAGACCTATATTTCCGGACTTGTCCGGAAAATTCCGGACGTATGGCAACCCTACCTGTCACCCTGTGTTCATCTGACATCTCTATAGTCAGACGCATTTCATTAATTATGCATGCGATAAAATTGTAACTTCTTCGGAATATATAGCAAACTTTTACAAAACTTTAGCCTATACGTAGTGTCAGCAGCTAATTTTGCGTTACAACGGTATGTATATGCTGTCGCTACTAGTTCAGTCAGAACGTCTGAAAGGCAATTACAACACGTAGTAGATTCACCAGAGAACTTCGATAATAGCTCCTACTAATTGGGAATGTTATAGAGTTAGATGATACCGGGTTTGGAATATTAATGTTATATTTTTCATTGTGTTTTTTCTATTGGAAAATGGAGGAAAATGTCGTGAAGAAAGTTTTGAGTATGAATGTCGATGACTATAAGAGTAGGGGAAGACCAAAGAAACGATGGATGGATTGTGTGAAAGATGATATGGCTAGAAAGGGGGTAACTACTGAAATGACGACTAATAGAGAAGTATGGAAAAAAGGGACATGTTGCGCCGACCCCAAATAAAATTGGGATAAGGGCAGGAGAATGATGATGATGATGTGTTTTTTCTATTATAAACTGGCGCTTTTTACCATTGGGATTGGCGGATTGATTAGAAACTACAGAACGCTGCCTGCTTCGATTCTTATGTTATGCTCCTTTTGCTTGAGCCACGGTCATATAGGATGTTTTTTTAGGGTTCTGTACCCAAAGGGTGAATAAAGCTCCATCTATCCGTCACAGGGCTGTACCTTTTGAACAGTAATAGATAGACTATTTAAATTTTCACGCAGTGAGTAGGTAGCTACTACTGTGGCCGCTATAACACCAAATAACAAAAGATAATAAAGTTAAAAATTAATGGTGGTCACGAAAACACGAGACGTGTTTTATAGAAAATTTTTTTCTAAAATATATTTAAAAAAATGTAGTGTTAAATATTGTTCGGTGGTGCCCTTCGTGTGCGAGTCCAAAGGTACTATTCCGTACCCGACCGCAGGCGGCAACTGCAGGCGACTTGTCGCTGCGACACGACTGGTTTCTATGAAATACCTTCCTCCTCCTTCATCCCTCCTGCGGTCGGGTATGGAATGATACCTTAACTTGCACTAGGCTGAGAGAGAGTCTGTAAGGGCACGTACTTTAGCCGTTGTAGCTACAAGAAAACGTTTATAAAAGATTGTCCTTAACTTTTTAAGTAACTGCTAACTTGCATTCACATATTGTATACGTGTGCCGGTTGCGAGTACCTACTAACAACCTGACCTTTCTGAAGGACATCAAAATGTGCAAGGTGCCGATAAGCCCAGAGCTTATCAGTTGTTATTGAAAACAATTAGGTATTGAATAAATGAGTACTTACTTATTTTGCCGAATCTTGAATAATTCCCATTTTACTTTCCTCAAAATATTATTGAGCACTCTAAAATAATGCATGCGCCTCTTTTTGTGAACCTCAAATAAATCCCATTTTAGGGTCCTAAAAATACTTAACACACAAACTGCATTCAACTCGGTTGGTCACAGTTCTAACTGGTCGGGGTTTCCTAGCTGAGTTACTGCGACCAATTCCGCTCGCGCGTAATCACGCAGGTTAGGTTAAAACTGTGACAGTTCTAACCTACCCTGCTTGGTCAGTGTTTACTGCGACCAACTGTGACAAAAGGCCAGAAAATTAAAAAGAAGCTCATTTATTCAAAAAAGTGTTAATCATTAGAAGCCCGGAAAGTTTTTAGATGATTACTTGAATATTTCCCTGTCGTCAACTTAAGTCTAACTTAAACTTACGGTTCTGGAGTGGCGACCGCATACCGGAAGACGTAGCGTTGGAAGACTTCCCACAAAGTGGACCGATGACGTGGTGAGGCCGCAGGAATCCGCAGGATGCGAGAACAGTACAGTACCGGTCGAAGTTCATGGTGGTTCCTTGGGGGAGTCCTATATCCAGCAGTGAACATTTTTTGGTTGAAATGATGATGATGAAAGTTAAGGCACTATAGGTACTTCAACAAAAATTCGAAGTCGCTTTTAAAATATAAACCACGGGGTGTTTATCATCTCTATAGTATTCTGCCAACATGTTCCTCTCTCCATCGAGCACCTATAGCATCGAGTTGTATATAATTTTTCAACAAGTTCTAACTAATTAGAAGTCTGCAGCCCGTGGCCTGGGCCAATTATTCTTAGTTTAAACCTCTGAAGTCGAGATGCCGATAACTTGGAAGATTTTCCACTATTTTTATCTCATTTCATTCCACGTTCTGCTTCTTAAATTAGTTTCAACTCTCCAAGAAATTTTATTTTTGTTAAATTATTTTTCAAGAAGTGAATTTATTTTATAAGGTAGTGTTTTGGAATATTATGGTAATAATGTTTCTGTGATTAGGTGGGAAAGTGTCTTCCCTGTTTGGCTATTGGCTCTTGTGATACAGGAACCCCTAGTACAAGAGCCAGGCTACACAGATGTTTGTGAAGTGAAAATAACTAGGATTAAAGATATTTTTTCTCAAAAAAAAGACACAAAGTCACTTACATGAGAACAATGCTTAAAATAAATTATAATTAATAAGTTCGTCACAGACGTCACGGTAGCAATCATGATACACCTATACCAATGCATTCAGTCATGAGCAGTGGTGGCCCAGTGGTAACGGCCCCGACTTACGAGTTGTGAGTCGTGGGTTCGAACCCAAGCAGGCGCTTTACTTTGTGTAAATAATTTCATCACCACTGCTCTCAAAACGGTGAAGGAAAACATCGTGAGGAAACCGGCATGTCTTAGAACCAAAAATTCGAAGACATGTGGCATCCACCAACCCGCACTGGGCCCGCGTGGTGGATTACGGCCCACTCCCTCTCACAGAGAGGAGGCCTGTGTCCCAGCAGTGGGAACATTAATAGGCTGATGATGATGATGATGAATGCATTCAGATTTTAGGAAAGGTAACTAAGTTACTTACTCAATTATTAGTGGATGTCGAGAATCGTCAAGAGCCTTACTGAAAAAGTGAAAATACGGCATAGACCATGGAAAATGGTAATGGATTTTGGATTTATTTATAATTTTTTCCACTAAAATATAACATTTTCTGAGTCAAATAACATCAAGAAAAAAAAAGGCGTACAATTAAAAATTTATTCACAAACTCTAACCCCTATTAAAATGATGAGTGACACCAAGTAGTCAAAATAATTTAAAAGGCCTCGAAAAAACAATTTTATCACTGAGGTATTTCTAAAGCTGAAAGTTAGACTTAAAATCACAACAAACCGAAGGCTACAAAACTTTCAACCAATCCAATGAGCCTTGTCTTAATAAGAGACCTAGTGTCATCATGCACATTACCCATAGCGTTAGCTACATCAGTTACTTCCTCGCTGGCGAAGGCTTCTTTTAATTTACCAGCCTCTTCTGGGTTTAGTGTAAGTACACCAGAGATAAGCACAGAACTACCTAAGGCCAGCTTGCCGTATCTTTTCAAATCAGCATCCAATTGATCTCTTGCGTAAACGTAATTGGCTTTCAGGCCATAGTTGGACAGGGATTTGTCAAGTTCGGAGTGGTAGTAGTCTATCCAGTCGTAGAAGCTTTTAAGTCTAGTTTCATGGTCGGTGCAGTTGAAGATCAAGTAGAGGATATCGTTAGCTGGACTGGAGTTCTTGCAAACTTGATAATCGATTAAGATTGACTCTTTCAAGCTCTCCTCCTGGAAATACAAAATGGAAATATGTTGTTAAAAGAGTTTTTGCTAACAGAGCTGACAGTAATAATAATCTATTTGATTTTATTTGTATGACATTTCTATGTATTTTAATGTTATTTTTTGGAATTGACATCTGTATGTATTTTATATTTGATTTGATTGGCATCATCATCAGCCTATTAATGTTCCCACTGCTGGGACACCGGCCTCCTCTCTGTGAGAGGGAGTGGGCCGTAATCTACCACGCGGGCCCAGTGCGGGTTGGTAGATGTCACATGTCTTCGAATTTTTGGTTCTAAGACATGTGATTGGCATGTGTATGTATTTTAATTGTATCAGATTTGAATGAATTGAATGTTTGAATATTATTTTATTATGTATGAGTTTAATATTTTAATTTATTGAAATGAAATATTACGGATTTTGTCTTAAATAAATAAATGAAAATAATGCAGTCGCGCCACCTAAATGTGTATTGAGGAACGAATTAATTTAGTATGAAACCGTTGTTACGCGTACGCACATCGTAGTACCCACACCTTAATGCCCTCTGAGGACTGAAAAAGGACTCATAATATTAGTCGATAGCAATATGATGTCATCTTCAGTGATAAAGGCTATCTTTTCTCTTTCAGCCAATCACAGAACTGTTTCAGTATTTAAGAAAATGAAGAGATGACACGTATGGTCTTTAATGTGTTTTAAATCTAAATATTGATTAAAATCATTACTTGTAAATTCCGTATAGCTATTCCTTTTGTTACCATGCTTGCATTATCATTATATTAATCTGTGATAATGGGTTTGTTCATAACTATTGGTACCTAGGTATTATTTAATGGCACAACATAATCTTATCTAATCAGTTCATACGTGGATACACGCCTGATAGTAAGGATTAAACTTTATGAAACAGTTTGACTCATCGTGATCAATAAAGTGTCCACATCATTTAGTATTTAAATTATTACAATTTGTAATATTTTTCTGTTGTTATTTAAATATTATCGATCATTGCAGTTACATTCCAGTTTATTACGTCACAATGCTACCACAAGTGGTAGCGAAATACTTTACAACGCACAGACGTGCTTGCATCAACTTTGTTAGGAATGCCTTTTTTTATACATCTCAAGCATGCTACAAGAAGAAGTCATGGTTTCAATCCAACAAAAGTTTGTTCAACAAACTTGTAAATAAATTGTAGGATTTGTAAACTTGTGTTTTTACAAGTCGATGTAGGGCGTCATGAGACCCATGCTTTGTGTTATAGACAGGCTTCAGACAAAATCGACATACCTATTCTGAAAATGTTATAAATGCAATAAAAGATTTAAAATACTTGCCTCAAACTTGAACATAACATTGTTGGTCCAACAATCGCCATGTTGAATCACTGCATATCGGCTGCCATTTTCAAATTTCGACATTTTAGCGGCTCTGGTTGCAAGCTCACTAACTTTGTGCTTAATTACATTCTGATGCTCTGGGTTATCGAGCGCATTTAGAGAAAGGTTCTCGAGTGTTGTTAAATGAGCAAGTTCTTCAGGAGTTCCATTAGCTATAGTTCCCCACATATCTCCCAAATTATCCTTGTAATAATTATATGTATCGGGTTCCTTGCTCTTCAACACATAAGAAAGTGAATGGTATATAGCTAAATTTCTCAATACACTTTTCACACACTCATCCGAAAGGGGTACAAATCTATCTACCATGCCAAAACCTGAATCCTTCAAGTCTTCTATCATGACAACTTCATTAGGTGCTTCAACATTTGCTCCGTAACATCTTGGGAATTTCAGTAGATCCTCTTCCGGTACCTCGGCTTGTTTCTGTAGTGACAAAAACTTTGGTAAGACCTCTGTGTACATCAGATGCTCATTCCCGAACATAAGAGGAGCGTTCAAGGTCTTCCGAAGAATTTCGTGCGTTGGTGCTATTTTGACGATCATTGACAGGTTTCCATTTTCTCCTTCTATGACGATTCTTTTCACGTTTGCTGCATAATTGTCACCAGTTGCTCCAACAGCTTCAAAGGTAACCTTGCTGTCTTTGTAGCCTTCTTGTTCGATAACATTTTTGATGAATTCTAATTGACCTGGAGCAATATTCTCAATTTCACCTTCAAACTTGTGATGCTCCATGGTTGTCTGATGTGGTAAACTAGAAGCTGTTGCTATTACTTCGTAATATTATATAGGGACGTGTTTATCAGTACGATAAGACTTGATGTACGATTGTTAAATTTTTATGTGATTAGAAGATAGATAATTATAGTTACTTAATAATAACACATTGATGGCTGTGATAGGTGGGTCAATGATATAGTATTTACTGTTAATTAAATTGTTATGTTTTTTGCTTGCAACAATTATTTATGTTACAACAAGAACGGCATATTTAAATTGCATACTTCCTTCATGTACTCTGTGCAACTGACTGACTGATATTTCTCCGGTCGTGTCGGATTGCCGTCCCATCGGACTATGAGAATGAGGGAAGAAAGAGTGCACGTGTGTCTGCGCACACACTTATGCACTATAATATCTCCCGCCTCGATGGCTTGTCTATGATGAGATTGGCCGCCATGGCCGAAATTCAGTCTGACAATAACAAAAACATTATTTTGGTCTCTGCTGCCGACAGGTAAAAACATGAAGTGTTAAAGAAAAATATCACATGAATGTATGGTACTTACATTAGGATTAGAGTAGAGATTTGATTTGATTCAACCGGCCGCGGCAGCCTAAAACCAGGAAAATATTATAAACCAATCGTGAATAACGCCTAGTAAAATGAATCGATAACTTTTGTGGCCATAGTTGCCATGACAGTCGGTATAGGCGTAAGCGCAAAACACGCGTTAATCGCTGCGGGTTTAAAATAAAATTACTATCGAAAATAAAACATTTATTTAATAATCTCATATTTCATACTTCCACTGCTTGAATGGGCTGGCTGTCGTAATTGTTATGCTCATGATGATTAAAATCGTCTACAGGTGTAATCATTGCGGATTCATCTGAAACAAATCTTTAAGTTAACATGGAATATACCTATTTGTAAAAAAAACTAAAACAGGTTTTATTAAGAAAAGGCTGCTACTGTATAAACGGATTTTTAAACGATAAAATATAAGTGCTAACATAATCTTATAAGTATTATTTGTTAAAACGAACCAAAATCTTTTTGAAACAATGATAAATCATTATTCAAGACCCAATTACTGAGATCCCAATACAAAGGTCTAGTAGTTTCAAAACAGCATTATTACGAAAGAATATTATGCATATGGGACCAGTTATTTACAATAAAATACCCAATGACATTAAAAATGATACATCTCATTCTTTCAAAAAGAAATTATCGAAACTACTAGAGTTCAAAAATGCTATTACGCTGTCAGTGAGTTTTTAAATGACAAGACCATATGACATTGCTCAATAATATTTCAATTATTATGTTTGTTCTAAGTTATTATTCTAATTTTATATACGAGTACCATGACTATTATTTTATCGGTGAATTTAACTTTCAAGAAGATGACATTAAAAACTGATTACCTGACTCTTATTGATTAACATAGATTTGTAATACTTATGCTTTATTATAGTGCTTATGTTGCATGCCATACGGTAGAATGTACTGGATCCTTTTGTCTTTTTTTTTAAACCATCAAAACTATGTTTTGTTACATACATTCTTTGCAAATAAATGATTTCTGATTCTGATTCTGGTTAGTACAGTAAACTATAAATGAAAAGAGAAAGTCCTATTATAATGATATAAGATTTAGTTCAGAAAACTGATAAGGTAGGTTTTTCAGATTCCTCTCTGTTACTACATATTTGCCTGTGCCTGACAGGGTCCATAATGATCACATATAATTTTAACTTACCACCTAAGTACACATTGTATTGCAAATAAAGTATTGAGTATTAAATAATGATTCGTCGTCATCATCATCACAGCTAGAGGTCGTCTTTCTGCTGGACAAAGGCCTCCCCTAATCATCACCACAACGACCGGTCCTGCGCTGCCCGCACACAGCATTTTTTGTAACTGGCCAGGGGGCCTACCACCACCTCTAAAAGCAGTATTATTTTAATGTTACTTTAGTGTGGGAAAGAGATGAAGCTCTACAGGACGTATAGCACCATCTCTTTCCCCCACTGAAGTAAGACTAAAATAATACTGCTTTTAGTGGTTGTGGTAGGCCCCCAGTCTGGATTAATATGGGAGTAAGGAGTCTGGATTTATTGACCTGTTTGATTTGAACGATCGGTTAGTGGTAATAAGCTCGCCTATTACATATTGATGTGCGGCTACATATCATGCTATAATTTTCTAGTATAAGCTGACCTGTCATTGTACGGAAATCCTATACAATGCGAGATCAGCTTATACTGGAAATGTATAGCTTGATATTATGTAGCTTTGCGTACTATACAATAGGTTTTCTTTTTATACAAAAATTATTTATTGACATAACACAAGTTGTACAACAAATGATCAAATTCTCTGACTCTGTCGTGAAATCATCACTGTTTTGAGTATCTATTGTATGGAAATTCCTTTCTCTGGAATCCTGACCGACCGACCGCGACGACGGTAGCATGGAAATTGCACCGTAGGCCGGTGGGTTACCTACAGTTTATAAAATGCTTCTGAAGAAACACAAGATGTAATTGATATAACTATCAACCTGAAAAGGATTCTTTGTACTGATCATGACGAAAAACTTTTATTTTGTTTCATAATTCACGAATAAGAATAAAAATCTTCTGCCCCTTATATTTAAGTTCACATAGACGACCAAACGGGAAACAGCATTCTTGTCTTTCGCGATTTCTTTAGTAAAAGTTGTTCATAATTAAATGATGAGTACTGTACCTACAATTACCCGTTTTCTGGTTTTCAGTTTTTTTATTTACACCTTGTATATGAATGAATAAAATAGAACATCGAAAATCTCAAAAAGTACTGTCGAGTGCAAGGTTTTTTTGGCGTCTGAATGAAAGTGATAGGGCGTTGTTAGATATTTGACAAATTGTATTTAAAAAAAAATAGATGAACATATATTGTATAAAAAAAATACATTTATGCAGACGCAGACGAATTATTGAGAACCTCCCCGTGTTTTAAGAAGTCGGTTAAAAATATGAGGTGGCGTTAGTTCCTATATTGGGCACGCGTAAAAAGAGCGCTGTAGCGTTGTAGTACCTACCCGCTGCGAACCTAGGTGCCTTGAAGCAAGCCATTCTCGTGCAGAATGATGTCCCATCGGCGCTGCATACACATTTGTTGCAGCTTACAAAGTAGGTCGTGAAGGGCTCGCATTTCGATGAATCAGCTGTGAAGAAATGAGACAATCTTATTCTTTTTTTTATGTAGGTATACTCAGACACAAGGAGCATTCGTCTCCTTGTCTTTGAAGGAAGGACTAACAACATTGACATTTTACCAAAATATCTGTAGCACCTCTTAAATATAAAGTTCATACAACTTTTGGTTCACTCAAACTTTCATACTAAATTTCATCCTTTAAAAAAAATCTTTCCTTATGCTTATTTTCACTATACAGGATGGATTTTTGAGATGGGGCAGCAAGGACAGGTACCTTTACCGTTGTAGCTACAGGAAAACGGTCTTAGGAGACTGTTCTTATCTTTTTTTAAATTTTGATCTGCATTCACAGATTTTGAAAAAAAAATACTTATATGAAACGTTCGATTGGCATCAAAAAAAGTTTTTGTGAAAACTGCCCATTTTCTTGCTGACTGTACATTTTTTCAAAATCTGTGAATTCAGATCATAATGTCTCAAAAAGTTAAGGATAGTCTCGTAAGACCGTTTTCCTGTAGCTACAACAATTAAGGTAGCTGTCCTTGCTGCCCCATCTCAAAAATCTACCCTGTAAGGAAGATAAGGAACTCTTGTGCAAAAATGTATGCTTCTGGACCCAGTTTTTTAGGCATTATCTGTCAGTGAATGTATGATTATAATTTTGATTAAGTAGACATAAAGAAAACCATTTGCAACTTGATAAGCGGTTGTATTTTGTTTGTTGATGAATTTCTAAAAACTTGAACAATATCTGCATTAAGCTTATCGCCGTGAATTGTTGATAAAATTCATCTTGTAAAGGTATCCCTGCCTATCAATCCTGAAATTAAAACCGTATAAACTATAATGAAACACGCGCTGTATTTCATGAAGTAATACTGAAACGCGTTAGTAAACCTTGGCATATATGCACACAACTGTTGAGATAAACTATAACTATAAAACTTGCACCTAACTTTACTAGTTGCATAGATTATAGAAACAATGAGGATACGGTATTCTTAAGGCCTTATCGCATTGGCGAGTTATAGCCTATTCAACTCGCTCGCAGCATATGCGTGGCGAGCACGCCACGTGTTGGCCGCGTTTACGTAACGAGAGCGATTGAAGTGAGTATACAAGAGAAAGTGAGACAAGCGGGAGTACAACATTGTGTTAACGCGGTGTATACGTCGCGTAGTCACGGCTAGCTCGCTTCGCACACGCGGAGAGCACGTTTACAGATTGCCTCGCTAGAAACACGCTTGTAAATCGTCAGTATGATATCGCCTGTTTGATTATTTTTCATCATCATCATATCAGCCGAAAGACGTCCACTGCTGGACATAGGCCTCCCCCAAGCACCGCCACTTCAACCGATTCTGTGCTTCCCGCATCCAGCGGATTCCTGCGGCCTTTACAAGGTCATCGGTCCATCTTGTGGGAGACCTTCCAACGCTACGTCTTCCGGTACTCGGTCGCCACTCCAGAACCTTTCGGCCCCATCGGCCATCTGTTCTGCGAGCAATATGTCCTGCCCATTGCCACTTGACTGACTTGATTATTTTTAAAGTTATGAAATACTAGCTGTTAGAGCTCGTGGCTAAGCAATAAGAGCCGCACGATTCGATCCATCAGGTTAAGCTAAGCTTGCCGGGATTGGTCCGTGGATGGGTTACTAACTTTGCATACCGAGACTCCTCCGTGCCGCGGAAAGCACGTTAAGCCGTTGGTCCCAGCTGTCATTCGTGGATCTTTGACAGTCGTTACGGATCGTCAGAAGCCAGAAAGTCTGACAACCAGTCTTAACAAGAGGTATCGTATTACCCTTGTACTACGCCTTGTTTCAACTTAAGCACAGCACAAATACAGAAACAGCACTATCGGCATACTACGCCTACGCAAACTCGTGGCTAAGCTATGGGGTGATGTTATGGGGGAACAGCGTCAATGCAAGCGATGTATTTATAATTCAAAAAAAATGTGTCAGAATACTGGCTCATATTGACAATACCCAAAGCTGTAAGCCATATTTTGTTAAATTAAAACTCCTGACTTTGCCTTCTATATATATACATGACCTGTGTATATTTGTATTTAAAAATAGCAACATTTTTCCTAAAACAAAAGACATTCATAGCTTAAACACACGCTTTAAAAATAGATTATATCTCCCACCCTCTCGGATCAAAATGCTTTACCATAGCCCATACTACATGGCAGTAAAAATCTTTAACAAATTACCGGAACAAATCAAAGAAGAACCCAAATTCAATAACTTTAACAGGAAATTAAAAGAATATCTTACACAAAAATGCTTTTACTCGGTCGCAGAATACTTAGAATAAAATAGTTAGTAAATATGATAGATAAATGCTTTTAATAAAATATAAAACAATATAATAAAATGTGAATATAATAAAAAATTAAATAATTAAATACAACAGCTAATACAAATTAATGAAATATAATAATAAATACAAATTAATAAAATAAAATAATAAATACAAATTAATAAAATAAAATAATAAATACAAATTAATAAAATATAACTAATATACATAAATAAAATCATTTAATAACCCCAATATATTTATTAAAATTACTACATGAACGTAATACTAAATATCTTTAATAAATAAATATATTTATAATAATATTGAACTTATAGATAGTAATTTTATTATATTTGTTTAAAAACTAACACTGGATGCTTGTTTTTGTCCAAAGGACATCATTCAAGTGTCGAACATTTTGTACCCAAAAACTAAAGTGCCGGCCAGAAAAAAAAAACATGGTTTTCTTATGGAAAATAACACCCTTAACATTTTTTACTACTACAATGAATGTATACAATTAACCCTTCCGCTGCTATTTAAGTTTGAAAAAGAAAATATTAAAAATCTAATTTGAGCATTACAATAATGTTTAAAACGAGAAACAACCTTCATCATCATCATTTCATCTTCATCATCATAATTTCAGCTGGAAGATTTCCACTGCTGGACATAGGCCTCCCCCAAGTATCGCCACTTCGACTGGTTCTGTGATTCTCGCATCCAGCGGATTCCTGCGGTCTTCACTAAATCATTGGCTTGCTGAAGACCGTAAGAACCTCCACCTTGAACCTCCACGCTTCGTCTTCCGGTACGTGGTTGCCACTCCAGAACGTTTCGGCCCTATGCCCATCGGCTATCTTTTCTGCGAGCAATGTGGGCTGCCCACTGCCATATAAGTCTACCAATTCTTCGGGTTATGTCGGTTGCCTTGGTTCTCCTACAGATCTTTTCATTTCGAATTCGATCACGTCGTCAATGAATCTCCAAGCATAGCCCTCTCCATTGCCCTTTGGGTGACTTTCAGCGTTCTAACGAAGCCCGTTGTAAGCGACCACGTTTCAGTTCCATAGGTCATCACTGGCAACATGTGAGAAGAGAAGATAAAGAGTAGCTTCCCGAAAACCGCCCAGCCAAGGATTCGGATTCCACGATTGACCTCGAAATTGGACCTACCTAACTGGACAGTTTGTCCTAGGTTAACGTAGTCGTCCATAACTTCGATTGTAAAGTCTCCGATCTTCATGAGGGCCATTTGTCATGAACTTAGTTTTATCTATGTTCGTTTTAAGTTTTTCTCTTTCGGAAGCTCTACTGAGGTCATCGAGCATTGTACTGGTCCTCCGATATAGTAGTCATGGCTGAGACTATCTAGCCATCATGACTACTATATCGTATCGCAAACCGAAGGTAAGTGACGTAGTTGCCATTGAAGTTGATTGCTACGCCTTTCCTGTCCAGAACCTTGAAAACCTCCAATCCAGCGGTGAACAGTTTGGGAGAGATAACGTCTCTCTGTCTCAGCTCATCTCGCTGCAGAAGGATAATTTTCGAGGTCTGGTCCTGGAGTCGGAACGACATTGTAGTAGTGTTTTCATATGGACACTGCAGCACCTTGGTTTACCGAAAGTGCACCTGGCACCGTTGAAGACACTATAGTACAGCCTAAGTCTCGATCGAATCGAAGGCTTTCTTGTAGTCCACAAACGCTATGCAGAGAGGCAGGTCATACTCTTCAACCTTCTGTATAGCCTGCCGCAGAGTATGTATGTGGTCTAAGGTGCTAAAGCCTTTACAGAATCCGACTTATTCGGGAGGCTGGAAGTCGTCAAACCTGCGCGCGAGACGGTTCGTGATGACTCTTGAAAATAGCTTATAGACATGGTTTAGAAGTGCGATGGGCCAATAATTCTTAAGCAGGGCATTGTTGCCCTTTTCAAAGAAGAGTACCACCACACCTCTGCCCGCCTGTGGTGTTTTACCCTCGAGTCTGCCTGCTATTGTAAAAGAAAAACATTTCCCTCAATTTTTTTCTCGTAATTTTTTTAATACTTATTATACCTTATTATACGTAACGCTCAATCCTCATGTCTATTTCTGCAATGGGCAATAAATGCTTGCGTCTTTAAACGAATGTCCAAAATATTGTTGGCAAAACATAATTTTTGGTACCTACTTTCAAACTCAAATAGCAGCCAGGGGGTTATTTGTAGACTTTCGTTGTAATATAAAAAAATGCTCAGGACGTTATTTTCCATAAGAAAAAAGCATTTTTTTTTTCTGGCCGGCACTTAAATTTTTGGGTACGAATTGACTGATGTCCTTTATTATATTATAATGTTGCCGTACCCTAACCGGGTTTCATGTTGGAACCTACCATTACTTGTACCAGCAAAATGTACACATGAATGCAATAAAGAGTTTGAGTTTGAGTTTGAGTTACCCAGTTACTGAGTCGTGGAGGTCAGATAGGCAGTCGCTCCATGTAAAATACTGGTATTCAGCTGCATCCGGTTAGACTGGAAGCCAACCCCAACATAATTGGGAAAAGGCTAGGTAGATTGATGAAATACTAGCTTTTGCCCGCAGTATCACTTGCATCCTAGGGAAAATCTTAACCAAATTACTGTTAAGGTACCATTCCGTAGCCGACCGCAGGCGGCAACTGCATGCGACGTGTTGCTGCAGTCATGATTCCGAACCTGACTAGATAGCAAAACGTGTTACCGCTCGAGCGTTGGCGGCACTACTGGGTCTACTGGTCTGCGGTCAAACTACACGTATCGTCCGTCGCACGCGCAAAGCTGGAAACGAAGTGTCGCTAGCTACAGAAGTTCTTTCATAGAAATTTATAGAAACCAGTCCTGTCGCGGCGACATGTCGCGCGTCGCCGACAGTTGCCGGCTGCGGTCGGTTCCGGAATGGTACCTTTATAAGCATTTTCCAGACAGCCGCACTACACTTTCAGCATAATCTCTTATTTCTCTAATCCGAGTTCAGAACAGTGCACACGATTACCCCACTTTAGACTGCATTTACCCTGTTCAGTGCACTTACAACTGAGGACACAGAGCTTATCACAGTCTCAAGGAAACTACTCACTGTTATTTCGACTATTTTATTAAGAAACAACTGTAACTCCTAAAGAATAGGTAGTATGCTTCGATAGTTTGCTGAAAATGGGGTTAACGTCTCCAAGACTCTAAGGGTAGATAATATAAAATAATTGATATCATTTTATTCCATTGGTATAATAAAATTTTTTTGTCGAGACACGGGGATGATTCTCAAAAAATTATTACAAAAAAATAGTTTTTTTTACCTGACTCAGGATTTGAACCCGGCACCTCGTGAAACTTGACCAATGAGGCAATTATATAATATCAACATATTTTATAATAAGCATGCTAACTGCAGTTTGTACTTACATCTTCTCCAATAGAGTAACATATCTTCGTCCAAAACTTTCGCGCTTACTATAGTGAATAACTGAAACAAATTAAACAAAAATAAATGTAAAAAAAATATGTGGTACTCCCAACACAGCGTCAGGAGTCCCTCTCTGATCCCCCTGTAGCTTATACCTGTTTTACTGGCTATAACTAAATGTAATGCCTAAACACAAGCGCACTGTAAAATTTTCAACGATAGGCTGAGAGCAGAGAGTCGAAAATACAACGTGCAATTTTATTTAGGCATCACATTTAACACATTTGACATTTAATTTTAATTCTGTGACCATTATAATTTGTACCTACATTGACATTTTACTATTATATAATTTGACATAATCATTTTAATTTGGATTCTGTTATTATTATTATTATATTGCGTTGACATTTTACTATTGTGATTTATGTGTTTTGTGAATTTTTATTTTGTGTAATATGGGTTTTGCCTGAATTAAATGAATTTTATTTTATTTTATTTATTTTTATTTATTTAAGTGTCGCCCAGTGTCAGTGAAAACGGGCTTTAGACCTTGTTCCCGATACAGACGGCCTTCTATATTATTTCATTTATGTGAGTTACATATGAATAAACAAAACCAACTGTGTAAACGAACATAGTTTTTTTACTTCGTTTTATCAACCTTGAACAAGGTGACCATGGTTTTAATATTTCATAAGTAAAACAGTGTCTATAAAAAACTTTTTACAAAAAAAAAACAACCGACTTCCAAAAAAAGCAACAACAGTACAAAGTGAAAAATAACTTTAATTTCGGAAGTCAGTGTCTTTGGTTTAGAATGGTCGTGTTTTGCCACCGACATCCGAAATTAAAGTTAATTTTGACTTTGTAGTGTTTTTTTTGTGAGCATCAAGATGACGGGACCAAGCCCCCAATTTAAAATGCATCACATTCAAGAGTTAGTACTACATATGTACTAATTGTACCCTAAACAAGACATTTGTACCTCTAAAGGTAAAGGAATTATGTCAAGATTTCCCTGGTCCCGCCACTTTGATATCAAAGTGGCGGGACCTTTTGGATGCGCTATTCAGAGGCAGGTAATACACACCCGAAGACTTAGTACTACATTTGTACTGGTATATACTCAGTTTTCAATACAATTGTAAGTGCCAAATTAAAGTTATGTGATTAAAACATTGGTCCCGCCATTTTGATGATTCATGTTATCGCTGAATTCATATGAAAAACGTTAAAACTCGTGCAAAATCAAATGTGGAAACTTAGTACGTCATACGTACTTCATCGTGTGTTATTTTCATATTCGTAACCTAAGTACATCAAAAATTATCTATCATTCGTAGTTTTCTTTGAAATGGTCACATCTATGCAGAAATGAAAAAATGGTTTTGATAATGATATATATGTATATTGATCCAATATAAATGTTGCCTTTAGTGTTTTAATGATAAAAGTTCATCAAGTATCATATTTTACTATCGAAAATTTTATTTTTATAGAATTGGAAAGATGTATGCAGAAATGAACCAAACGAGCTTTATGATTCTGATGTACAGGGAGGAATTTTTGAATCTCACCTCGAGGGAAAGTGCGAATTAATACTAATACCCAAACAAACAAAAAAACAAACAAACAAAACATACACAAACACACAACAAACACAAATACAAACACAAACAACAAAACAAACAACACAAATCCATCTACAAATACACAACACACAAACAAACAAAAACAAAACAATTACCGTATACAAACAAACAAAAAACAACAAACACAAATACAAATTCTACAAATTAATCATTACTATTAAATAATGACTACAAAGAAGAATGGGCGGCTCCGTCCCAAGTGTTGTAACACTTTTCTACCTATATCGTATTAAAGATCTCAATGAGTGTATTTTTTTTTGTATGGTCATAACTCTGTATGACTGTATCTCATGCAGGGAAAGTGCTGTTTGTGCTGGGTTCATTTATTTAGTAAAATACAAGTTAATTAATTGGCAAAGACAATGTCTTAATTAGCAGATGATTGTATTCATCTGTTAAATAAGGCATAAAGTGTTGACTGATCCATCTTCAAGAATAAAAGTGATGTACGGGACAGCAACAACTATCGAGGGATAAAGCTCATGTCACATAGAATGAAGTTATGGGAGAAAGAAATAGAGAAAAGACTGAGAGAGGAGAGTGAGATTACCCCAAAACAGTTTGGGTTTATGCCAGGTCGAGGAACAATGGACGCCACCTTTGCACTGCGCCAATTGTGCGAGAAGTACAGACGTGCACACAAAAACTGGCACATGTGTTCATTGATCTGGAGAAAGCGTATGATAATACCTCGGGATGTGTTGTGATGGGTCTTGAAAGAGAAAGGTTTGCCTGGGAAGTATGTAGAGTTAATTCGTGCTTTGTACAGTCGCGTTCATTAATATATTGGCCCTTTCAGGTTTCAAAAATATATGAACGTCAAAAAACTTCATAATATTGTAACAACTATAAGCATAATTAATAATTGTGGTCAAGATTTAGATTCATTAATATGTGACTGCTTTATTTCAGTAACATGTATGTTATTGATAATTGTGTTGTATGTTGTAACATAATGTTGATAGCTATAAGAGTAGGGGAAGACCAAAGAAGCGATGGATGGACTTTGTGAAAGATGATATGGCTAGAAAGGGGGTGACTACCGAGATGACGACTAATAGAGAAGTATGGAAAAAAGGGACATGTTGCGCCAAATTGGGATAAGGGAGAATGATGATAAAGTGTTGACTGACAGAACTTATCCGTCTGATTAGTTTGCTGATCGTGTTTTAAATTGTTACTCCGCTGTTTATTTATTGACGACTTACGCATTCCTAAAGGACCTCTTGCTTGTTTTGTGGACTTGATATTTATTTGTTACGTAGTACTATGGAACATTGTGTGCAACCTGTGCTCGGTCTTTGATTCGACAGCGAGTGCGACATGAAGTCTCAAGAACGATATTAGAAGCAAGACCTCGGTTTGCCGTATATAACTTTCCCGAAATGGGCAGACACGACACGTCTGTGCAGATCCTCCCTTTTGTATAGAGGATGAGTAAACTTTATACCCTGTTACCTCATACCTCAAAAAGATACAAAACACCTTTTTCACTTGAATCTCAATAGCTTTTGACCTGCACGCAATTTTAATAAAAACATGAATATTATTAATCATAAAAAAGCCTAAATGAACATGTTTATACTAGTCGCAACTTGTTAGAAGGGTTGGGACGCAACTCATATAATAACGCCCATTCTCCTTTATGTGTTCAAAATTATTATCTATTATAATAATTATAATTTCACAGTCATAGTTTTATTTTTGCTGTAATATTTAGTCACACTCTATCAACCCTAATTATTTAAGAATTTAAACACAATAATTATTATAATAATATGATTTTCAGGCAATTGTAAATTTTAAATTTACAACTGTCTATTTTCTTGCTGACTACAATTTTTTTTTCAATATCTGTGAATGCAGATCAAAATGTCTCAAAAGTTAAGGACCGTCTCCTAAGACCGTTTTCCTGTAGCTACAACGGTTAAGGTGTGGCCCTTGTTAAGGTTGTTAACATAAATACGATGAAGAACCTAACCGGGTTCTTGCTGCCCAGTGTTGGCCAAACGTTAATTGTGAAAATAATTAACAATTAACAATTAAATTGCCAGATTTAATTACAATTAACAATTAAAATAATTAATTGTAATTGCAAGATAGACAATTAACAGTTAATTAATTGTGCTTGTAAAACTTTGCAATTACAATTAATTAATTGTTAATTGTTTGCATGTTTACAATTACAGTTAATCCTATCCTACTTCCTACTAACATTATCAGTTTATGTAGCATTCTATGTGTTTGTAACCTGGATTAACACATAGAATACTTTTAATCCCGGGAGTACATTCCCGTGCGTGAGTTTTTACATTCATCAAATAGTATTAATTGTTATAATAAACAATTGACGATTAAGTTAATTGTAAATAACAAATAACTTTTTAATTGCAATTAAATTAATTGTGAACCACAATTAATGGATTTAATTGCAATTGATTTCAATTGCATTTCACAATTAAAATACAATTGAATTAAATCAATTGCAATAAAAATTGTAATTGTTTGCTTTTACAATTAAAAAATTAATTGAATTGTCCCATTGCCCAACACTGTTGCTGCCCCGTCTCAAAAATCCACCCTGTATAAGTAGTTAAATTGGATCAATATATAATAATATACATTTTTCAAAACAATTTTGGGTTGTTTCATTTCTGCATAGATGTGACCATTTCAAAGAAAACTACGAATGATAGATAATTTTTGATGTACTTAGGTTACGAATATGAAAATAACACACGATGAAGTACGTATGACGTACTAAGTTTCCACATTTGATTTTGCACGAGTTTTAACGTTTTTCATATGAATTCAGCGATAACATGAATCATCAAAATGGCGGGACCAATGTTTTAATCACATAACTTTAATTTGGCACTTACAATTGTATTGAAAACTGAGTATATACCAGTACAAATGTAGTACTAAGTCTTCGGGTGTGTATTACCTGCCTCTGAATAGCGCATCCAAAAGGTCCCGCCACTTTGATATCAAAGTGGCGGGACCAGGGAAATCTTGACATAATTCCTTTACCTTTAGAGGTACAAATGTCTTGTTTAGGGTACAATTAGTACATATGTAGTACTAACTCTTGAATGTGATGCATTTTAAATTGGGGGCTTGGTCCCGTCATCTTGATGCTCACTTTTTTTTTGGAGCAGTGGTGGCCCAGTGGTAATGGCCCCGACTTACGAGTTGTAGTTCGTGGGTTCGAACTCAAGCAGACGGTTTATTTTGTGTAGGTAAATAATTTCATCACCACTGCTCTCAAAACGGTGAAGGAAAACATCGTGAAGAAACCGGCATGTCTTAGAACCAAAAATTCGAAGACATATTGTGTCATCTACCAACCCGCACTGGGCTCGCGTGGTGGATTACGGCCCACTCCCTCTCATAGAGAGGACGCCTGTGTCCCAGCAGTGGGAACATTAATAGGCTGATTATGTTATGTATGTGTTTTTTGGAAGTCGGTGGTTTTTTCTTGTTAAATATTGTTGTGATGCCTACCCCACACAAATTGGAATATCACTACTTGCTATGTAAATAACAGTGACAGGAACTTATGCTCATATCATCCACATAGACTAAGAAGACAAGTGAAGTTAATTAAATTAATATGGGACCACTTTGAGATCATACCCTTTCAAATAAAAATAGACTTTTCAAAATCGATGGCGAAATCGGTGAAAGTACATAAAAAAAAACATTAAGTCGAACATTGAACCTCCTCCCTTTTGCAAGTCGGTTAAAAAGGAGACAATTACCTACCACTGAGAAAACCGAAACTTGTCAAATAAATATTGTTATTTTGATAAATACTACTAATTTGCCAGCAGCTTCGCGTGCCCGAAGATCGGAAATCATCCCGAGGGAAAGTACTGCCGGGATAAAATTTATCCTATAAAATGTCCTAACGTAGGTCCACCTGTGTGCCAAATTTTGTCCAAATCCATTGAGTCGTTGAAGCGAGATTCACACCCAGCGGATACCTGCGGCCTTTACAAGGTCATCTGTCCATCTTGTGGGAGGCCTTCCAACGCTACGTCTTCTGGTACGCGGTCGCCACTCCAGAACCTTTCGGCCCCATCGGCCATCTGTTCTGCGAGCAATGTGTCCTGCCCATTGCCACTTAAGTTTGGCAATTCTTCGGGCTATGTCGGTTACCTTGGTTCTCCTGCGAATCTCTTCATTTCTGATTCGATCACGTAGGGAAGCTCCAAGCATAGCCCTCTTTATTGCTCTTTGGGTGACTTTTAGCCTTCTGATAGGTCCTATTGTGAGCGACCACGTTTCAGTGCCATAAGTCATCACTGGCAACACGCACTGGTCAAATACTTTCGTCTTGAGACACTGTGGTATGTGGGACGAAAAGATATTGCGTAGCTTCCCGAACGCTGCCCAGCCGAGTCGGATTCGACGCTTGACCTCTTTCTCGAAGTTGGACTACCTAGCTGGACAGTTTGTCCTAGGTAAACTCGTCTACAACTTCGAGCGTAGCGTCTCCGATCTTTATGAGAGTGGGTGTTACATTACATGGGCATTTGACATGACCCTTGTCTTGTCCATGTTCATTTTAAGACCCACTCTTTTGGAGGCTCTACTAAGGTCATCGAGCAGTATACTGAGGTCCTCCATAGTCTTAGCCATGATAACTGTATCGTCGGCAAACCGAAGGTTAGTGATATACTCACCATTGATGTTGATGCCTAGTTCTTTCCAGTCCAGAACCTTGAAGACATCCTCCAGTGCAGCGGTGAACAGTTTTGGAGAGATAACGTCTCCTTGTCTCACACCTCGCTGCAGAAGGATAAGTTTCGAGGTCTGGTCGTGGAAAAGATAGGCCATAGAAATCTCTAATAATTAACAAATTTAAAACACTTTTGTTTTAATTGCGAAGCTAGTAAGTTAGCAGTCGATGCGGCAAAGTTCTGGTCGAAGCAAATTTAATTAATAATTTGTTAATTCACCGACACGAGGAGGATGACGATCCATCTGCGATTCTTTCTTTGACCGTTCATTATAGCAGCATTCGGGGAGGCCTATATTGAGCAATGAACGATTATTATTGACTAACAATTTTAATCTATTAACCCATGATATTGGTAACTGCATCAAACTACAAACTTACTGATAAAATAGCCATTAAAAATTATAATTTACACTTACTGAAATTGCTAGATACGTGAAACCCACGTTCATTTCGATTACAAACTAAACAATACGTAGGAAATAATCAAACGTATAGTTTTCATTACGGAGACTGTGAAGTGACGATATGTAAATCGATTGTGCACGGGAAACGGTTTCAAATTATTTTCTTATTTGTATATTCTATTAAACATAACATCACGTTTGTATTCCCCAGAGGGTTAGGCAGAGATATTCCTATAGCCGCTTGACTGTCACTAATGAAACACAATAAATTTTTAATTGTTATCGAGCTGCATCATTCTCTCGGACATTTGAGCTCCTAGGTACACCTTTCACCCATATCTATCTATCTACTCTAATACCTTTAAACGAGCAATTCTTGTATATTATGTAATCACTACATAGTATAAAACAAAGTCGCTTCCCGCTGTCTGTCCCTATGTATGCTTAGATCTTTAAAACTACGCAACGGATTTGATGATGCGGTTTTTAATAGATAGAATGATTCAAGAGGAAGGTTTAGGTATAATATAGTAGAGAAACACTGATTATTTTAGAGGTTTCTAATGTGATGTCGTAAATAAACACATTTTTTTTGCGCTTACATTGCAAACGCTGGCTGAACCCTACGAGATAGATCAAAATAATGTATGACAGTAACAGGGAATGAACGGGTGTCTTAAAAATTCGAAGTGGCGCTATTTGGGCATATTTGGTATCATATAAAAGAGCGCTTTTGGCACATTCTCAATCATTTTTCTTTTCTTTTTTAAGCTGCATAGTTTTCTAGTTTTGACGCAAAATGCAAAAAACATCTGTTCCCCCCCTTATCTCCGAAGTTTTCATAGAAAAAATTTAAATTATTCGATGTGATAGAAGTTTATGTAAAGATAACAGGAAAAATTAAACGATGTCTCAAAATAGCACACTTTTTCGGAAATCATCAACAAAAATTACATTAGTTCCAATATCGGTCAAGAGATGGCGTTGACTTAGCTGTAGGTATAAGAAATCCGCCTTTTTTAGTAATACAAGAGCTTTTTCGTAAATATCGAAAGTATTAAAGCTGCAATATTCTACACCGCAGTGTTAAAATTCTCTGACGTAATAGGCCTTGCCAACAAAAATTTTAAAACAGTTCACGGTTCACAACCAAAATGTCCTCCTTCCTACCTACTCGCAGGTTGCTTCGGGTGAAGTATAGTTGTAGTTTATTCTGGGCACAGAATTATTTAGGTACCTATACGAATGAAGCCCCTTACGGAACCTTGGCTTCGGGGCGCGAGTCCGACTCGCTCTTGACCGGCTACAACATAAAATTCAGTATTATAATTGCATTTCATTATTAATAATCTAGGTCACTAGTTAGCCATATTTATTATTTCCATACAGTAAAATTGCCAAATTAAACAAAACAGGCAAATATTTGACAGCTATTTGCGACGTTGCCAACTTTTTGGATGAACACTTTTATTATAGGTAATAGTAACCTAAAGACACCAATTGGCTAAATAGCGGAAACAATCATTCACAAGGAATCCTGCATGGTCTACAGTATCGAAAATATACCTACGGTAGCTTTATTCCCAGCCCAGTTTAATAGATGCCTCAAAGAAGACGCCATTTTAAATCACACCATTTTCCACTATAAATCTCATTGAAAATCAATGGATGATCTTGAACCGTAATCTTGGAACAAGTCTGTGGCTTGTTTGCACTGCTGAAAGGTTCACAAACACTGCGGTACATACATGAAACTTTCATGTGTTTCTATTCTACCTTGTGAGTGACTATTGCGAATTGGTTGAATGGCAAAACGAGTGTGTAAAATGAAAATAAACTTGTAGTTATACCAACCTGAGATTGTATTCACGCTACACCAACGGAAGATAACTAATAGGTACGTTAGCTAAGGTCAGTGATATAGTTATAGTGGTTACTGATCGATCAATAACATTAATTGAAGTGGTCAACTTGGTATGGGGATTAAACTAAATTGCGACGAACGTATTATATTGTAGTCGGTGATATACAAAAATGCGTGAAGTATTTGACACTCATCATTCTCTAGCCTTTATCTTTATTTATTTGGGGTCGGTACAACATTTTTTTTTCCTTCCATACTACTATTAGTCGTCATTTCGGTAGTCACCCCCATTCTAGCCATATCATCGCAGAGTCCGTCCATAGATTGTTTGATCTTCTCCTACTCTTATAGCTATCTATATTCATACTCAAAACTTTCCTCACGACATTTTCCTCCTTCCTCCACATTACATGCCCATGCCATGACAGCCGATTTCCACATTGACTGCTCTAATGTAAATTATTTAAAAAATGGAGACGCCTTTGTAGATTTTCAAAGCAACACGTAGCTGCAAAAGTTAAAACCAACCAATACTATTAGGCGTTATAGACGAAAAGGCTGGACTACCATAGACATAGAGAATGGACTGAGTATTCCGTATTCAGTTGTGCAGTGAATACAGATTGAAAAGTACGAGAGAGACAAAGCTAATTTGCAGCCAGTAGTTGTCTCTTTCTAGAATTATGATTAGTTCACGTCTCACGTCACTGGCGGTCAAGAGTGAATCTTTCTGCGCTGACAGGTTCTTTTTGACGTTCGGTTAAAAAAAGAGACAGGTATTAGCCGTGGTATTGCCTCATTCTAGAGAGTGGTCACTTTTGTGAGGATTGGGTCATTTAGACGAGGCCAATGCCTGAGACAATACACTAAGCCGATCCATTCAATCTGCCTAGTCTTTTCCCAATTATGTTGGGGTCGGCTTCCAGTCTAACCGGATGCAGCTGAATACCAATATTTTACATGGAGCGACTGCCTATCTGACCTCCACAACCCAGTAACTGGGTAATACGATACCCCTTGATAAGACTGTCAAGACTTTCGGGCTTGTGACGACTGTCATAGATCCACTAATGACAGCCGGGACCAACGGCTTAACGTGCTTTACGAGGCACGGAGGAGTCTCGGTATGTAAAGATGGTCACCCATCCACTGACAAACCCCGGCAAGCGTAGCTTAACCTGATGAATCGACCCGTGCGGCTGTTATTACTTAGTCATGAGCTCCTCTAAGCCGATCCATTAAGCCAGTAAAATCCAATCAAACAATCCAATGCAGTGGAGTCACTCAGTGGGTTTCTATTTACACGAGTCTATTATTGAATTAGCTTAGTGGACTGCGTCAGAGATTGGCCCCGTGTAAATGATCCATAATGCTCAGTTCATTTATACTGCATTTTCTCTATGTCTATGATTACTACCAAGTATTTTTTTTTTCAAATTTCCATTTTTTCCATTAATTTCATAGCATTTGTTGTATGTATATAAAGTTATTGGTACTTATAAATTATTTACGATAACCAAATTAGTAAATAATACACAGGCAACATTCTGTCGCTTGGCCCCACCCAACTTTATCTGTGCGCACAGTTTTCATAGATAGGAGACTGAGTTGACGTCATATTGCCAAAAAAAGACGCATAGGGATTTCAAGGTTGAGTAGTGATGAATTAAGTGTACAAACATTAAACAATTGACTATTACTGTACAGTTCTTGCAGTTTGTGCTCGTGAGTTTTGTGTTGGGAGGTGCAGATTACGAAATCGGTGATTCGTAGGAGATTATCCATACAGGTTAAGACATTTTAATATTATACGTTAATACCGGTTATCCTAATCTCTTCAAGATTTTCATAGATTAAACATATTACAAAGCATGAGCGTAAGAAAAAAAAAACCTACGAAATTCATTGTTGTGTAGTCTGGTTTCTTTTCTAACCCTCCCCTATATTAATTAGAAGTACTAAGCGAAAACACAGGCAAACAATTCTGTTTACACTACAAGATATATTTAGATATTGGAGATTATGAACCGGAATATCCTTGTTTACGTCACAGCGACTATAAAGAATCGTATCTTTTTATGATTAAACGTACCAAAATAGATAAGTATGTTCCAATCCACAACCTCCTCCTTTTTTAAAGTCGGTTAAAAATGGCCTCGAAATGCACTGCACTCATTTCTATTTTCGATGCTGGTTTTGTGAAGTTGAACCATAGATATCCGTGAGTTGAACTGATTAATGTGGGTTGGTTTAAATAGTGTTTATCAAAATCAAAGGAGATCGGCAAACAGTCCTAATAAATTAGGCCTCAATAAACAAAAATGAAATAGTTTGGGTTTTCAAGGGGTAATATTAGTCTATAACCCTGTGCAATTAATTTTTCGATATAACATGGGATATGGAAATTAAAAAACAAAACTTTATTTCAGACCATAGTCAATAGACTCCATTATCAATTGTTCCCGCTCTTTTATTAGTTACCTATGAGTTTTAGTAAAAGATTAAAAGTATTTTGCCAGGCTCTATCTCTTTAATATGATGTGAAACTTACTTTGAGTCTAAAAATTAAAATAACAATAAAATAACACTTATAATAATGAAATACCCAACACTTACCTGTCGTGGAGATATCCATTCTCTAATCACTGATAGTATATCGATTGAGTTCAGCAGGTTTCTTCTCATGCGAGCAGTCGATATGCCACAATTAATACAGCGGAGATTATCCATCGTAAGCAACAGGTAACAATATCAAAAGGCAAAATCGGAGTCCAAAATGCGTGCTAAGGTCAATAGGTTTGGAAGAAACGGGGTTCAAGAACGAAATAGGGTCGGTCACAAAGGCAGTTACAATTGTCCAAAAACACAGCAAGGGTCGGTAATTAGATGTAGCACACAAAATAAACACAAAAAGAAAGTCCACGACACGAGCGAGAAACGTTATTCTATTTTTTTATTGAATGGCAAGCAAAGCCGATGTCGACTATTCTGCCAATGTCTAAAGTGAGTTGTGGCGGCAATCTGTTGTTGACAACAGATTGATTGACAAGTGACAACCGTATCGAGTGTTGCAGTTTACAAAAATGCAAATCGATTTTTCTATAAAATCATTAAAATAACTTATCAACAACGAAAAAATACTCTATCTTTAATAATTATTTCGCAATAAACTCGTATAATACTTTTTTAAGTGAAAAGAAATATAAATCGAATATAATAATACAAATCTTTTAATGGGAAAAAATATTTTTATTTAAAAATCGCATAATATGGCAACATCAGTTGTTATTAAAACAACTACAACGCGAGGAATACATTAATTGACTTTTTTTAGAAATTCTTTTTTCCTAGGTTTTTTTAGGAAATGATAGATTAAAGTAGGGCTTATAATTATTTAAATATTTTTTCGAATGGTGTAATACTTTGTCCATCAGGGCCAGGAATTGCTGATCTCCTTTGTTATGTTGCGCTTTTGTAGTTTTTTTTTACTTTTGTTTTTATTCATTATATCTTGGGATTTTTATATCAATGACCACGATTATCATATTTTTTACTACCTCGGCGCCGTCTCCTTGGTAACAGATGTTGCAAAACAAAAAAATATAACAACATCTCAGTCATATCTTGTTATTTCATAACAGGAATTGGCAATACCTACCTCTTATCATATAAACAATCGCACATCCTGGTGTGTGATTGTTTATTCTAAGTCTTGTCTTATCTTGCAGATAAACACGCACATATATAACACAAAGAAGTAATACCAACAGCAGTTTCTTCAAAGTTAACCTCATAAGACCATCATGGCACAACACAAATTTGAAGGGGAAATTGAAAATATAACTGAAGGCCAGTTAGAATACATCAAACACGTGATCGAACAAGAAGGTTTCATAGATAGCAAAGTTACCATCAAGTCTGTTGGAGGAGCAGCTGACAATTATGGAGCAAACGTGAAAAGAATCGTCATAGAAGGAGAAAATGGAAACCTTTCAATGATTGCTAAAATCGCGCCATCGTTCGAATTTATTCGGAATGCCATGGGCGTTGTTTTCATGTTCAATAATGAGCATCTGATGTATACAGAGGTCCTGCCAAAGATGTTGCAACTACAGAAGCAAGCCGAGATACCAGAAGAAGACCAACTGAAATTCCCAAAGTGTTACGGAACGAATCTTGAAGCACCTAATGAAGTTATCCTGATAGAAGATCTAAAAGCATCAGGTTTTGGTATGCTGGACCGATTTAAATCTCTCTCGGATGAATACATGACTAGTGTGTTGAGAAATCTAGCTATATTCCATTCACTTTCTTATGTGTTGAAGAGCAAGGAACCCGAAACATATGATTATTTCAAGGACAATATGCAGGATATGTTGGGAGCCATGACACAAGCAAGTCCTGAACAACTTGCGTTTTTCTATCAAATTGAGACTCTTGCTCTTCAAATGCTCGATGACCCGGAGCATAAAAACATCGTGAAAAACAAAGTCAGTGATGTTATAGTTCATGCCGTCAAAATGGCGAAATTTGAAAATGGTAGCCGATACGCAGTGATTCAACATGGGGATTGTTGGACCAACAATATTATGTTCAAGTCTGAGGCAAGTATTTTAAAAATCTTTTATTTCATTACCAACATTAGTTATCAGTTTATTTCAATGTATCGCGTTTACCTGAAACTTGTTTTCTACATTGACTAGTTCTTTTTTTAGTTTTGTCCGATTTTTAGAACAACTTTTGATTGATTTTTTATCTTTTGATGAATAATTCAAGTGCTCTGCGACATTTCAAGTCCATTTCTGTTATTATTTTAATATTATCTTATCGATTTAGATCCGGGCACGCGGCAGATTGTGAACGAGTTTAATAACAGCGATATCTGCAAAGTTACTGCATTATTGCATAATAATATTTTCCTGAAATTATCAATAAACGTATCGGTAGATTACGCTCCCGGTCCGACGGAGATGTCTTTGACACGGATGTTTCCCGTATCCCGTTGATGCGTTATTATCATCCTCAATCATTCAATTGAAGTGCCGTAAAGTAACGTGACTGTGTGTGTGTGTGCGTGTGTGTGATACAATAATTTCATATAAAACATAATTATAATCAACATTTTTAGACATAAAAAGATTGCAAGACTCGTAACTTCCCTTTTAGCATAACGCAGAACAGTTCTTTTATCTAAATCCCTTTCAATAACATATTTCTATTTATATTTCCAGGGGGAGACCTTGAAACAGTCAATGTTAATTGATTATCAACAATCCAAGAACTTCAGTCCAGTCTACGATCTCCTCTACTTGATCTTCAACTGCACCGACCATGAAACGAGAATTAAGAACTTCTACGACTGGATAGACTACTATCACTCCGAACTTGACAAATCTTTGTCCAACTTTGGCTTGAAAGCCAACTACGTTTATCCAAGAGACCAGTTGGACGCTGATTTGAAAAGATACGGCAAGCTAGGCTTTGGTTGCGCTATTCTCATGTCTGGAGCACTCACAGTAAGAGCAGAAGAGGCTAGTAAATTAAAGGAAGCGATAGGAAGTGGGAAAATGGAGGACATGGTTGACTCAATAGGTGGTTGGCACGTTGATACTATGTCTCTCTTTAAGAATAGACTCGTGGGATTGATTGACAGTTTCACAACCTTTGGTCTGCTTTGAATTGTGAATTTTGATTTTTTGTATTTATCTTCAAGACCATAAAATTTTAATGTTTTAACATTATGTTCTTACTCCTGATCGGAGCCCAGGTAAAATTAAACTTACATTGGGAAGATTGGGTAACCCATACGCTTGTTTAATTACCTATTTCTTACTTATTTTGAATGAGTTAAGGTTAAATCCTCGCAGTTGCATCATCATCATCATCATTTCAGCCAAAAGACGTCCACTGCTGAACATAGGCCTCCCCCTTGCAGTTACATATTTATTTGAAATTTCGAAGCCCGAAGTTTTGTGAAAAATGAGGCAGCAAACTAATTATGTGAGGTTGAAAATTGTTGAGGTTGCTTGGCCGGAACAGTCCAATAAACAAAACGAATGTCAATGTTGATGTTCAAGAGAGTATATGTTTTTTTAACATGTTATTTTGTATATGTATAACATCATAATGTTACTGAGAAAGAACAAAATTTATCTTCCTCTATAGTTGTAAGTGCATGCTGTAGTCTACTATGAGTATATAATAGAAGGATTACACGTAAAACAAATTACGTAACTGTGTAATGTATCTATGTAATGATTGCATGTATCGTGTATACTTTGTTGGAGATCCTATTATAAATAAACGAAACATAAAAATTACTTTCATTTCTTTAAACTATTTCTATAACTGAATTGAAAAAAAAAATGTTTTTTCGTTTTACTATAAGACAATTAAAATTTGATTTATCAATCTTGAATAAGTCAGATAATTTAATTGTCTTTCTTTATAATGCCTCTTTCTCAGTTTTCTTCCAGTTTAATGAATTTTTACGTCTGCTAAATACAAGTAAGTTGGATATGACATATCCTGAGGTGGTGAAATAAGTCATGAATATACTTAATTCCATTATTATTTAACCAATGCTCTAAATTATTCAATTACTGGCCAAACACTGAACAAGGTAGCGTATTCTCATTGAAGATTCAAATGTTCAGGTGGTCGAGAGTTCGAATGAGTCTACATGTAATACTAGGTCTACATGTCTACCGGAATCTCATGGCAAATGGAGAAATAAAAATTTGTTGCGTGCAATACTGGGGAAATTGGATTAAACGATCTTGATACTGTTTAATTTTTATTTATGTCCTTAGTATTAATGAACTTGAAGTATATAAGGTATGTGTATGAAGAATGTTGTAATACATTGGGTTCTTAATATAGGAAAATATGTCATGAAAAATAAATCAATCGTACATTACTTTATGTACTAATTTATTATATATCATTTAAATCATACTAAAACTTAACACCTCATTCAGAACTAGAAAACGATTCCACGAACTCTACTTGCATTTCTTGTTCTTCATCAAACGATGAAGATAAAGAGGTATTTATTATAAATCGCTCTTCCAGCATTTTTCTTATTCTATCTTGATGAAATCGTTTTCAATTTTCTTTACATGTTCACAACATTTTTAGATGGACCTGCAATATCTTTGCTTTGCCAGCACTTGTTCATAGATCTAACATGAACCGTGAATATAAGTCTCATCTAAATAAATCACATCCAATTTATTAGCGCAGTACGCAATACTTATTATGTCTTTTTCCAAGTCATCGTATATCTATGTGCCAAATTTCATCCATATCCGTTGAGCCGTTTTAGCGTGAAAGCGTAAGAAACAAATAAATAAACTAACATTCGCATTTATATTATTTTATAGTTAGGATTTCTATACCTACTATCTTCTAATCATTAAAAAAAAAACAATCACAATACCTGATGAGTCATAGTTTATCTTATAGATAAATTCGGATCTATATATTATAACGAAGTCATACCAACAGCTTCTAGTTGGCTTCATTACACCGTCATGGCACAACACAAGTTTGAAGGTGAATCGGAAGATATAACTAAAGGCCAGTTAGAATTCATCAAACATGTGATCGAAAAAGAAGGTTTTAAAGACAGAAAAGTTACTATTGAGGCTGTTGGAGGAGCAGCTGACAATTATGGAGCAAACGTGAAAAGAATCGTCATAGAAGGAGAAAATGGAAACTTTTCAATGATTGCTAAAATAGCGCCATCGTTCGAACTCATTCGGCAGAGCACAGGTGTTGATCTAGCATTCAAAAATGAGCATCTGATGTATACAGAGATCCTGCCAAAAATGCTGCAACTACAGAAGCAAGCCAAGGTATCAGAAGAAGACCAACTGAAATTTCCAAAATGTTACGGAACGAATCTTGAAGAACCTAATGAAGTTATCCTGATAGAAGACCTCAAGACATCAGGGTTTGCATTGATCGATAGATTCATATCCTTTTCCGATGAGCATGTGACCAATGTATTAAGGAATTTAGCTATATTCCATTCACTTTCTTATGTGTTGAAGAGCAAAGAACCCGAAACATATAATTATTACAAAGACAATATGCGGGATATCATGGGAGCAATGGCTGAAGGAACTCTTGAAAAATCTGCTGTTTTCCAGCAAGTTGAGACTCTTTTTCTGAATCTGCTCGATGACCCAGAGCATCAAAATATCATGAGCAACAAAGTTTCTAACGTTATAGACCTTGCCATCAAAATGACGGAGTTTGAAAAAGGTAGCCAATATGCAGTTATTCAACATGGAGATTGTTGGACCAACAATATTATGTTCAAGTTTGAGGCAAGTTTTAAAATCTTTTATTGCATTTATAATACTAGTTTTTTTTTGTAATTTTAGTATACTTTTATTTAAGTTCTTTCTTCCGGAAACTTGTAATCATCTTACAAGCTTTTTCCCAATGATGTTAAGGTCAGATTCCAGTCTAACTGTATGCAGATAAATATCCTTTTCATGGAGTGACTGCCTATGAGACCTCCACAACCCAGTTCCTTGGTACCCCTTACGCTTTCCACTTAAACCATTCTTCCAAAAACCATAACAAATAATGACCTATCTGCTTAATCACAACTTATTCTTCAACATTTTTCTTCTTCTGCTATTTAATCTCGTTTGCAGTGACCTTAGTGAGCGTAAGGTGAGGTGAGGTCTTTGAAGTAATTTTGGATTTAGTTTTATTGATTGAATAATAAATCAGTTTTAGAAAGTTGGTTACTTTTACTCCTTAGAACTCTTTAGATATGGGGTAGAATTGGCTTATTTTCTGCCTCGAAATTTTTTTGTGGGCCTTGGACAGGATCCATACCCTGTCCAAGGCCCACAATTCTTTTTTATTTTAGCTTTGCATCTTACATCTGCCACACCAATTTCCCACCTTTTTAAAATTGTTTTCCAGCTGTTTTTTAAATCATAAACAGATTCATGGGTTTCTACTAACATATTTCCCTTTCACTGGACAATTAAGTAGTTTGTATTTCTTTAAAAATATGAATAAAAAATACAACGACGTTTGTTTAACGACTAACAGGAAAGGGTTTTGCTATGCCGGCAATTGTTGACACTAATTCAAGACCTTACAAATGTTTTATTTCCAAGTAAAATGTTATTTGAAAATTATTATTTGTTATGATTTAGCATAATATGAACTTATCTAATCTGTTTGTACACGGGCACACGGCAGATAAAATACGGATTATAAAACGACTAGATATTATTGATTACAAATTCCTGTACCTACCGTAGTTTACAAAAATTTATTATACAAGTCATAATGACGATACATCATGACGCGAGAATGTGCTGCTACACAATCCGATGGATAGCTTTTACACGCTTTGACTAGCCATGTTATCTTTCACACATTCCATCCACCGACCGCTTCTTTGGTCTACCCCCGCTCAAACTTAAACTCAAAGCATTTATTTCAAATAAACTAATTACAGGCACTTTTGAATTGTCAAGGGGTCGGTCAGTCAGAAAGATAAAACTAGTTGCCCATTCCAAAGCGTAGTAGGTTCCTATGGAGAAGAACGGGCAAAAAACACATTTTTGTACTCTAAACGTTACTACATGACATGATACTCATTCAGAATCAGAATCAGAATGCTTTATTTGTAAACACAGGTGAAATTACAATAGTGTCTCGCACACTATTGTAATTTCGTAAAAGTTAATGTCAATGTTACAGATTGGTAGATCCTCTATGTTTTACCCAGAGGCGTACAACTATTAAAATTGTGGATTTTTAACTCAAATTTAACTTTTAAGATATCATAAGGTGGTACAGTTATGTAAACTTTCACATTAGTAATAAAGTAACTATTAATAGGAAAATAAAATCTATTTCAATAAATGTCAAATATATTAAGTTACATGTCATATTACTAAGCTGGAAACAAATTATCGTTACTCTTTTAAAAATAATTGGCGCTTACAATATTTCCTAAAAAAACAGTGTTATTAGGTATGGAAGGACAGTAAGTCTTCAAAGTCAAAGTCAAATAATTTATTTCAATTAGGCACATAAAAGGCACTTTTGAACGTCAAAGATTTACAAAAAAATTCATAAAATTGATTCTAGTCGCCCCTTTTAAAAGGTAGTTTTCGTATGGAGAAGAATGGGCAAGAAACTCCACCGTTACTCTTTAAAAAAAATACAATTAAGTTAGCAACTAGTTTAAATTTGTCTAAACTCGTCCATATTCGAGTGTTGATGCAACATAGCCATCATAGGCGGTTAGTACAGACTCCAGCACATCAAGTTACTACAAATTTCTTTAATAGATTTTCAACTTTATCGCGAAAGAATAAGGTTCAATGTTGATTGGGAAAATTTGACAGATTGAGGTAGGTTTATGTGCTGGCGTCTGAACATATTTCTCCGCAAAACACGCCTTTACCACGACAGTCAATTTACATACAACTTCTCAGTCACCGGCGAACATTATAAGCTAATTTATGTATAAGAAGAGTTCTATAATAGAAATCCCATTAATAACATTACATTTTGTACTTCCAGGGAGAGACCTTGAAACAGTCAATGTTAATCGATTATCAACTATCCAAGAACTTCAGTCCAGTCTACGATCTCTTCTACTTAATCTTCAACTGCACCGACCATGAAACGAGAATTAAGAATTTCTACGACTGGATAGACTATTACCACTCCGAACTTGACAAATCCTTGTCAAACTATGGTTTGAAAGCTAACCACGTTTACCCAAGAGATCAACTGGATGCTGATTTGAAAAGATACAGCAAGCTGGCATTTGGTTGCACTGTTTTCGTCTCTGGTATACTTACAATAAAACCAGAAGAGGCTGATAAATTCAAGGAAGCGATGGGAAGTGGCCAACTTGCGGATCTGGTTGGCGCAATGGGTGAAATGCACGTTGATACTGCGTATCGTTTAAAGAAAAGACTTGTCGGATTGATTGAAAGTTTCACTACATTTGGATTGCTGTAAATAATTTTAAATCAGTTAATTTTAGGTATAACACCTGAGTTTAAAAATAAATCCGGGGCGTTTCATGCTTATAAATTAGGGTCCAAAATTTGTAAATATATATTTTAATAATTAATATGTTTTGCTTTATTTTTATTAGTCCCTTTTGTGTTCCGCTGTGAATGTATCACAATGCATCTACTTTGGTATGTCTAACTAACTTTATGTGTTTAGCATTCTAAGACATATCCGTGAACCACCATGTATTTATAACATTATAAACAACATGTATTTGAAGGCAGAGGGTCCGACATTTTAAATGAAAGTAAGGAATATAGCAGAAATCATCTTTTATTCCCATAGCTTATTAACACACTAATTCAAATAATATTTCCAATGATTTTATTATAATTCAGACTACAATTAATTTAGTATCTAAACGCTTCAACATGTGCACCGGGCCGAGCCTGCGACAAGAATGATCCCCTCCTCTTTTTTTTTTTTTTTTTTTTTACTAGCGCATCTCGCAGGTTACCACTAAGGTACTCGCTGCTTAACCGGACTTTCCTGTGGCTGCCTTAAGCTCCTAAAAGAAACTCAAAGCCTCCAGCCAGGGGCATACAAACTAAGCTAAATTAAAACTAGGCGAACGCTCGCTAAGGGCACCCCCTGTGGAGTACGAACCTCGGCTTAGGGCGTTCGCTGACGGGAGGACAGCAAGAGGGACAGGCTGGATCAAGGATGGTTCATTATTATTAACAGGGGAATTTAAAGCTACAGGCTCAGCAAAAACGCGGGCTGGCGCATCGTTATCGAGCAAGGGTCGGGGGGGGGATCCCCTCCTCGTTGCGCGCTCGCTTTTGTAGAGTGGCTCGACTAGTGGGGAGAATGGGGAGGCCTTGTTTACGCATTTCACTGCGCAGCTGCGCCGCTCAGCCCGTTGCACGTGCTGTTTACAATAGCGACGCCGTCATATTTAAAATAAAATCTCTCCAAAAACAGGATTTGCCTTCAATATCAAACAACGACAATGATGGGCAACTATGTATATGATTACTCCCCTGGAAAGTGTATTGCTCCTGTTTTTAAGTCAATAGAACATGTAGTGGTTACACCGCCACATACGAACTACGCAACGAAGACATGAGGTCACTCAATTCCTGCATCGCGCAGTTAGAGTTTACCGAGTGAAAAACATAGATAAGACTATCCGAAATCAACTTACGGGCGGTTACCCGCCAGACATAACACCCGTCTGGTTGGAGGATCCTCCCTTTTCTATGGTGGATGAGTGTACTTTACACCCTGTTCCTCATACCCCTAAATTGGTGACCCCGAGAATGAACGTCAATGCAGCCTTCGTGCAACTACTTCAGCGTAACGTCATCATCATCACTCCCGCAAACTTTCGTGAGGCGAGTCACACAGCCAGCCAGCACCCACGGCTTCAACGGGTATCCTGACCACCAGCATGCAGCGAACGCGCATTCCTGGTCATCACCCTCAGCCACATCACCCCGACTCACTGGGGAATCCGGAACCGCAATCACCTCAATCACCGCAATCACCTCAATCACCGCAATCACCACAATCGCCGTAATCACCGCCACATCACCCCGACTCACTGGGGAATCCGGAACCGCAATCACCTCAATCACCGCAATCACCTCAATCACCGCAATCACCACAATCGCCGTAATCACCGCAAACAGTTCCGACCCACCGTGAACTGTGCGGCACCCGGTTCCGACTCACTGGAACCACAATAACCATCGCCGCAATCACTGCAGACAGTTCCAACCGACTGTGAACTGAGCGGCACCCGGTTCCGTCCATGGAACCACAGCTGGCACTGTGAACCATCGCAAGATCCAAGACTCAGCCCACTATCGACCTTCGGTCTCCGGAGGGGAGTAATGTAGTGGTTACACCGCCACATACGAACTACGCAACGAAGACATGACGTCACTCAATTCCTGCATCACGCAGTTAGAGTTTACCGAGCGAAAAACATAGATAAGGCTATCCGAAATCAACATAATTATGGGCAGTTGCCCGCCAGACACAACAACCCGTCTGGTTGGAGGATCCTCCCTTTTCTATGGTGGATGAGTGAACTTTACACCCTGTTCCTCATACCCCTAAGAACACAAACAACGACGAAGCAACTGCTATCCCGCTTGTTATTGTATGTCATCATCATCTGCTTAGCCTTCTCCCAACTATGTTAGGGTCGGCTTCGAGTCTAACTGAATGCAGCTGAACACCTGTATTCTACATGGAGCGACTGCTTATCTGACCTTCACAACCCAATTTCTGGGTGACACGATACCAAGTGAGGCTTGTCAGACTTTTGTGCTCCAGACTACCCATAATGACTATTAAAACAACGCCTGTTGCACCTGTACGTACCTCAAAAAAGTACCTGGAGAAAGGCGTTGTTAGCTGTGGTACAGTTGATACTTTTGCAGCGATCATTCTTTTACTTTTGATCTTTGTGCTGTAAGCTCTATTGCTTCAAATTTTTTTTGTGTTAGTTATAGAACTTTAAATCCCATAAACAACAAGTATTTTATCATAAAGTTGTCACAAATCCAAGGTCCGGGATGCCACTGAGAATTTCGTAAGATGTTACGGCACCGTAATAGTTGCAACTATAGACACTGGTAAGTGTCGAAACCCTCAGGGAAAGATGGCTAGCTTCCACTATTCTTAGGCAAGTCATCTAACATAACTGACTGATATAAAAAAAAGACGTGTGGCACTCGGGGACTGCCCCGGCGAAGCTACTGCATAGCATTTTTTATCAACTTACGCAATTGTAAAATATTAACCCGAATACAAGAAATACAACAATGATGACATTGACAGGAACTTCACATTTATAGTTTTTAAAACTTGACACAACGTAATGGCCGGGAACATCAAACTAATAAAAAGGTTTTAATTTAACTATTAATAGTCAAGGATCATTCGTCTAAGTAAATTTGAACTTTATTGTCAAACAGTTAAACATAATTTTCAATACAACACTCTCGTATCATTCGTCTAAGTAAATTTGAACTTTGTTGTCAAACAGTTAAACATATTATTTTTCAATACAACACTCTCGTATCATTCGTTTAAGTAAATTTGAACTTTGTTGTCAAGCAGTTAAACATAATTTTCAATACAAAACACTCTTTTCTTAGGAAAAACAAAACACTGTTTTCGTTACGGAATTTCTGGATTAGGTCTCCACGCTCAAGGCCCGCGATAGAAGCTATACAATAGCTTAAAAATAAATAGATTTTTATTTTACGTACAATCGTAGTAATTAGTAACCGCAGACACAAATGAGTTACAGGAAAAAAAGTTGAACAATAAAAAAATATTCTATTTTTGGACCAGAAACCATTATCCCGTAGTGGGACAATACAAACATTTTTTTTTTTTAAATAACGTATATTTCTTCTGATAACTCTTTTATCATCTTACAACAAACCGAATTCTGTGTAACTATCAATAAGTCCCACAATTCTCTTTTTAAGACGGAACATAGTATCACTCTGCAGGCCTTCTATTTTTATTGATTCCAACGCTTCATCAATACTAATACCCTCTATGTTGTCCATCATTTCGCCAGCTTCTTTAGAGTCTCTCATTTGGACATTAGATAACATAAGGCACATACCAAAAAGTAATTTGCCATATCTTTTTAAGTCTGCGTCCAACTGGTCTCGCGGGTACACAAAGTTGGCTTTCAAGCCAAAGTTTGACAAAGAATTGTCTAATTCGGTGTGATAGTAGTCTAACCAGTTGTAGTAGTTCTTAGACCTGGTCTCATGGTCAGTGCAGTTAAAAATCATGTAGAGGAGATCCAGCGCAGGACTGGCGTTCTTCGAAGCTTGGTAGTCAATCATGATTGATTGTACTAAGTTATCTCCCTGGGAACAAAAATAATTCATAAGCGACATAGTTTTAGCAGGTATACCATCTTCTGTAGACGCCCAAGTTTAGTTGTATGTAGTTGAAATTTTTATATAAATTCGAAAAAGAACATGCCAAACATCATGTCGACGTAAGGTATATTACGAAAATTGGTATAGTGGAAGATTTTGCACAAATGAGTTATAAGCAATACTGAATATTATTAACTTTTAAAGGAAATCAATACGTTTATAATATTTGGTGGTGGCGATATTCTTGCGACTAAGTTTCTTATCTTGCTTATTTATGTACAAAACACTGTAATGATTACAAATATATATACTTGCCTCGAATTTAAACATCACATTGTTCGTCCAAGCATCGCCTTGTTGAATAATTGAATATCTATTGTCATCCTTTGAAAATTTTGTTGACAGTCTAAAAATATCGACTGCTTTATTTTTCACAATTTTTTTATGATCCTCGTCGTCAAGGATTGATATCATTTGATTTTCAAGAAGCTCCAAATGTGACCCAATTTCTGGCATCTGCGCCATTAGTGACCATGCATCTATCAATTTACTTTTGAAGAGATCATAAGTTTCTGGTTCCTTTTTCTTTAACGCATAGGAAAGAGAATGGAGTATAGCGAAGTTCTTTAAGATGCTTTTAACACAATCATCGGACAGGGAGTCAAACTTGTTTAACATAGAAAAATCTAATTCACTCAAATCTTCTAAAATTATAAGCTCATTCGGTGCTTCATTAACAGATCCGTAACATTTCGCATACCTTAGTTGTTCTTTTTCTGGCACTCCTGCGTCTTTCTGCAGCTGCACTAACTTAGGTAATACCTCCGTATACATTGTGTGCTCGTTGTTGAACAAGGAATTAGTGTTCGTCATTTGACGAACGATTTCGACTCCAGATCCGACTTTCACAATCAATTTCAAGGTTCCATTGTCACCTTCTATGCTGATCCTCTTTACGTTTGCCACGAAATTATCTCCAGCCTGTCCAACTGCACTGAAAATTACTTTAGTAACTTGTAAGTCTTGTTCTTGAATCACTTTGTTAATGAACTCTAGTTGGTGTCCATTTATATTATCGAAATCTCCTTCAAAGTTGTATTGTGCCATGATTGCTTGTGATACTTTACCAGATGCAACAATACTAATTCCAAATTACTGTCGTATTATAATTTATAGAGAATGTTTTTATCTGCATCGGAGTGAATAATGTTGGTCGGATGTATTAAGATTAGATAATTTTTATTTATGCCAGCCACAGGTATCTTTGGTAATCACGCTGGATAAAATCAAGTTTTGATTTTTCATAAATTTCACTGCGCTGTTTCTTGGAAAGTAATCAACCAATTACAACATATTTTTAGTATAATTTATAAGTAAATGTGTTCTAAATTGTAGTATTAAAAAAAAATTGAAAAACTATATACAGCACATTTCATATGGCTCCTCAATCCTGACGGTCTATAGAAAATATATGTACGTAGCTACTAAAGTAGTTGATGAAATTGGATAAAAATAGCACCAATATTTAGTAGAAATTTCTACTAAATATTGACGTAATCCAACATCCTGCAAAAGATATTAATAAAATAAACATTTCTTAACAATTTAGTGTCGTACGAGAGCCCGAGACCAAAACCATGTTACCTCCAAAAACGTATAAAATTGTTAGTGAAATTCTAAACTAACAATTTTTTAAAAATTTTATCTAAACTTTAGATGATTCTGAACCCAAATCGGTAGGAAGTACCGATCAGAAACGTGCCAGTTTTACGGGAGCCCATTTCTGCTATGTCTCTTCTCTAATCAAAGTCGCTTTTTGTGTTTGTCTGTGTGACCACGTTGTGCTCCTAAAATTCCAACCGATTTGATGTGGTTTTCACCTTCATAGTATGTAGAATTTAACGTTTACATTAAACTTAAACGCATACATAAATCTTGATGTTTTGTCAAATCGTAAATTTTCCGCCTCACGTCTGACCTGAGCGCATTTTTAAATAATGTAAAAAAAAAACCGAACTGATTCATAGCAACCTGCCTGATTTTCAGAATGTAGTTGAACGATAAATTTTATATACACTTTTACTACAATTTTCAAAAACCAGTAGCGTCACACCCACAGATATAGATAGACATAGATAACGCAAGAGCAACTACTTCGCGTGCCCAGCTTACGTACAATAATCGTAAGCTGCCACTTTCGCGCTCAGTCTGCATCGTTGTGCCACGCTAGTTAAATAATTCAGTTCGTAGCGTCAGTTAAATAATTTAAAATGGTTAATTGCTCAGTTATACATTGTAAAAACTTTACAAATGTGAGGAAAAAAAATAAAGGAAACGATTCCTTCCATCGATAAGTCATTTTGTGATTAATATTATGCGTATTTAATATTAAAATCAAATATTTTTAATCTAATACTCTCTGTAATACCAAATTTGAGAAAAAGATAGGTCATCAAACGTAAACTGCATATTCGTATTACATTGCGGCTTTTACTTGAACGTTTTGTTTTAACAAGTGATGAATATCGAAGCAAGTGATACTATCGTATATCGCATCGGTTTCGTAGTACAGGAGCTTTTATCATTATTCTGTCAATTTTAGCGATTAGTGCTGTTCGTCGTATGCAACACAAATCGATTCTCAAGAATCGATTTGTGTTGCATAGCATTGTCGATTCTCAAGAATCGATTTCGGAAACAGAGGAATGATTATGTATTTTATAGGTAGTAATTATGTAGACAATTTTAATAAATTATGTTGTTTTTATTATGTGATTATGTGATTTTTTTAGTTTCCCACATGAACCCAATTTAAAAGAAAAATGGATTGAGGCGACGGGAAATAAAGATTGGTTCCCAACAAAGCATAGCACTATTTGTTAAATACATTTTGAGGAAGCATGCTTTGTTGAAGGGAAAAAGTAACGAATATTAACAAAAGCAGCATATCCGACTATTGATGTACTGAAGATCACAACTTTCTTTATCTTTTTGCTGTTGTAGCTCAAGTAATTTTGCATCCATTTTAATAGTTAATTGACTCAGGCGTGACCTTGCGGAAATCCATCATAAAACACAATAGACGATGTATATCTAGTAACTTAATCCGCTTAACCGTTCTTAAAGAGTTAGAGAACCCTGTAAGAAATCGACACGTGTTTCGCCTCTCAACGAGGCATCCTCAGGACGACGATTGACCTGTTGCGAACTCGGACACGAAGTGTTATCAACGCGAGCCGAACGCAAAGACAACAATACATCGAGAGAGATATACATCGTCTATTGTGTTTTATCCATTTTAATTTTATTATATCGTATTTTACTGGGTTTTCGTTTACCTTCTAAAATTTCTTCTCTGGTTTTTTTTTTGTTTCTGAAAGATAATCTACAACAATTACAAGGAATAAGTAGGGAAATACTAAGAATTTGAAGAAATTATAAATCCCTAACTGCCTACTAAGCAGATCAGGAATTTTTATTTTCCTCTGTTTATCTCATTCCTCTGTCTATCTCATTCCTCTGTCTATCTCATTCCTCTGTATATCTCATTCCTCTGTATATCTCATTCCTCTGTCTATCTCATTCTTCTGTCTATATCATTACTATGTCACAAAATCGATTAATTAATCTATTTAAGCGATTCTCAATAATTCTTTACTGTACACGATTACTCAATAAATAGAGAAATGGTATAATAAAAAGGCGATCTTTATTCAAAATTGAGATGAAAAAGGGTAGAATCTCGTTGCTTTTGTAAACATTAGAACTAAATTGAATATAAGGTATTTCAATCGAATATTCACGTATTTATAATGGTAAACTTACTTGAAATTTTGGAAAAGGTATCCAAAAACGACGTGTGAACGTCGACGGAACGCGCACGAGCACACAACCTCTCAATGCGAAGACTTTTAGTTAGCGTACTGCTGGCTGGGTGAGCGCTGGCGCTAGGCCCCCCCCCCACCTAGCGCCAGCGCTCACCCAGCCAGCAGTATCGATTTCAAAGATAATAAAATCGATTCAAAGACGCTGCCGCGTGCGGCGGATTTTATTTTCCCATCACTAAATAATGCTTGTGACGTCATAGTAGGTAGTCAAAAAATGGCACGCTTGGTTTTTATACAGATCGTGATACTTGCGTTATCTATGTCTATCTATATCTGTGGTCACACCTAAGAGACAAGATAAGATAATAATTTTTATTTGCTTAAACATGTGTGTGTACATACGTATAAAGTGCATTCAAGATGTTATAGTAAATTAAGTGCAAACATACCACCACCATTTAGGAAAGCATTTTTTTTTTTCATTTTTTTTTTCGGTGCAATTGAAAATCATGTAGAGAAGATCGACCACACGACTATTGCTCTTCGACGCTTGGTAATCAATCATGATTTATTGTAGTAAGTTATCTCCCTGCCAACAGAAAATAAAACAAATAAGTTACTCTGCTTTTGCAAAAACTAACTGTGTAGTATTAAGTTCTGTATATACAATATAAATACAGTGAATAATGTGACCAGAAATTCACCAGTTATTTCGAGAAATATCTCATGATTGGTCTGAACTTGTTTCTTTTTGAATGCCATTACAACCATGCTGCGCTGTTTAATTTTAAACACATAAAAAATCATGTTTAAAAAGATATTCTTACCACAAATTTGAACATAATATTGTTCGTCCAGGCATCTCCTTGCTGAATAACCGAATGTCTATTGTCATGTGCACCATTCTTTGAAAATTTCACAGTCAGTTTATTAAAAACATCCATTATTTTATTGCTAACAATTTTTTTAGGAGCATCGTCATCACTGTTAGAATTTCAGCTTGAAAGGTTTGCGTGGCAGCCAATATTTCTTAATTCTCAGCCATGATTATCCATACATCTATCAATTTACTTTTATAGAGATCAAAAGTTTCTGGTTCTTTTTTCTTTAACGCGTAAGAAAGAGAATGGAGTAAAGCGAAGTTCTTTAAGATGATTTTAACACATTCATCGGACAGGGACTCAAACTTGTTCAGCATAATAAAATCTAATTCATTCAGGTCTTCTAAAATTATAATCTCGTTAGGAGCTTCATTCAGAGATCCGTAACATTTCGCGTATCGTAGTTGTTCTTCTTCTGGCACTCGTGCTTCTTTCTGCAGAGGTATTACCTAAGCTAGCTGAGCTAGCTTAGGTAATACCTCTGTATACATTGTATGCTCGTTGTTAAACAAGAATTCAGTGTTCGTAGTCTTACGAACCCTTTCGTATGCAGATGCAATTTTGACAATCATTTTCAAGCTTCCATTGTCACCTTCTATGCTGATCCTCTTTACGTTTGCCACGAAATTATCTCCAGCCTGTACAACTGGACTGAAAATCATTTTAGTAAAAGTCTTATTTTTGAATCACTTTATTAATGAACTCTAGTTGGCATTCATTTATACTATCGAAATCTCCTTCAAAGTTGTGCTGGGTGCACGTAAAAGGTACTAACAAAAAATTTATGATATTTGAATTTATAGAGAGTATTTATCAGTATCTTACCAAGATACCGATAAATACTCTCTTTTGAATTGTCGATTGCTGCTATAAGATTAGATAATTCATGGAGTTATTTCAGGTAACTTAGGTTACACATCAAAAATTAAGATCTACTTTATGTACAAGCACATGAAACATTTCAGCTTTGCCGCTAAGTTTAACAATGCACCTGCAATGCCTGATGTCCATAAGCGGAGATGACCAAGGCGCACCTTGGTACTCGCACTAACATGCAGCGCATTGCATGTTAGTTTATCACTCAATAAATTAAATGCAGCTATTACCGACCCTGTTGAGATAATTTTAAAATCGATGGGGTGGTGATTGCTTTTATATTCAGGTTTTTGATTGTATATGAAACTAGTTAATATTTATTACCTTAAATGCCCTAAAATATAATATTAAAGGGAACAAATCGATTGTTTGTATTAACGACGAGTGTAAGAAACGAGGAGTTTGTATGGATTGGGTATTTTGTTTAAATAAGCACAAACAAATGTAATTTAATAATGCGCTTTAACAATGAATGAATATTTTACAATACGATGTAGACATAAAACGGTTAAACCAGTTAACTAGACAAAATAGTATCGGTCGATAATGGTGTATAACAAAGGCTGATTGTTTGAGATTAAAATGTCATATTAAATTGTGTCTTCGGATTTTTGGTTCGAGACTGTGACATGCTGGTTTCCTCTCAATGTTTCCTGCACCATTTTGAAAGCAATTGTTTTGAAATGTGGAAATTTGCTAAAAGTAAAGTTAAACAAGACCTGCGACTCGTAGGTCGTGGGCGTTACCACTGGGCCACCACTGCTTTCAGGCCGCCTTTACGAGTACTTTCACACTTAGAAGAAATGAAGATCACTGAATAGCACTCTAGGCCTCAATAGAAGAAACTGTGGAAAAACATACAACGTTCTCTTCAAGTGACGTAATTCTCCTGGTTTTAATAATCGTAATAATATTACTTTGCCATCAATTCGTACTGAGGCGATTACGATAAAATTGATAAAATATTTTGAAAAATCCAAAAGTGCACGCCTCATAACACTCATTCATAAACGAAAAAGAAATTCAAAGCATAGTTTCTAACAAAAATTAACAATTTATCACTTTTCATGAAGTATGTTTTGACTGCTGTTTTACCCATCAAGATGGGTAAAACTTCTAACCTCGCAATCCTTACGTAACGTAAAAGACTATTTATTTAGATATTTACGTTGTGGGTTGCTAGGCAACGACGTCGAGTCAAGGTTGGAAATATTTAGATACAGATATTATATTTTAGTTAGTATTTTATTAATTATAATTAAACTACTTTGAATAAAAGACCCATTTTCAATAGGGTTCCTTCTATGGCTAAAACAAATGTACTAAAAAAAAATTGACTCTATTAATTGATTTTATCGCAAGCTACAATGTTTTCAAGTTTCCTAAATTGACAGACAGGATTATTTTTTTCAACTATTTTGATTTACAATGGTATATAAATTAAGTAAGTTCTGTGTAATAACAGGAATGTAACAATAAAAACAGTTGCAGAAATGGGGCAAAAAAAAAAATCGATCCTAGAGCACACTCTAATGCTTCGCATTATGAGTCGTGCAATTATTTAATTGATAATATTTTTGACTAATCAGATACAATATAATAGCTACCGCCAGCGGCTTAGCCCGCGTGATAAAATAGCTTATATCAATGATATCTTATACCAATGAGTTACAGGAAAAAAAAACAATAAATAGGTATCATTTTTTGGACCAGACCGTTGCCCTGCAATAAGACAAAACAATCAAAATATAAAAACTAGCTTATGCCCGCGACTTCGTCCGTGACCTTCCTCAAGAATTGGGCAATTCAACACAAAAATAATTTTTCAATTCCGACTCGTGCTTCCGGAGATTACCCCTTACATACAAACTGACAAACATACATACAAACAAATAAACAAACAAATTTTACCACACATATTAGTATTACAAAACATTTTTTTATTCTGATAACTCAACATCTAACATTTTACAACAAACCGAACTCTGTGTAACTATCAATAAGTCCTACAATTCTCTTTTTAAGACGGAACGCAGTATCACTCTGCTGGTCTTCTATTTTCATTGATTTTAACGCTTCATTGAAACCACCATCCTTTAAGCTTTCCATAATTTTGCTAGTTTCTTTAGAGTCTCTCATCAGCACATCAGATAGCAAAAGACACCTGCCAAAAAGTAATTTGCCGTATCTTTTCAAGTCTGCGTCCAACTGGTCTCGAGGGTACACAAAGTTGGCTTTCAGACCAAAGTTCGACAAAGAATTGTCTAATTCAGTGTGATAGTAGTCTAACCAGTTGTAGTAGTTCTTAGTCCTGGTCTCATGGTCGGTGCAGTTGAATATCATGTAGAGGAGATCCACCGCAGGACTGCTGCTCCTCGACGTTTGGTAGTCAATCATGATTGATTGTACTAAGTTATCTCCCTGGAAACAAAAATAATTCATAGATTAAGCTTCATAGTTTCATAGTCATAACAGCTTCTGCAGATGCAGACGTTAACAAAATTGAATTTTTAATAGGAATTCAATATATTATGCCGTGCCAGTAATTTCGACATAAAATATAATATATTACGAAACTTCGTGTATCAGATTTTGCCCAAATCTGTAATATTGAATATTATTTAATTTGTAATCGAAATCAATACGTTTATAATTGATTGATATTCATATATGACTAAGTTTCTTGTCTTTCTTATCTGTTAAGAAACACTGTAAAGATTTAAGCAAAGAAAAATACTTGCCTCGAATTTAAACATGACATTGTTCGTCCAAGCATCGCCTTGTAGAATAATTGAATATCTATTGTCATCCTTTGAAAACTGTGCTGACAGTCTAAAAATATCAACTGCTTTATTTTTCACTATTTTTTTATGATCGTCGTCCTCAAGCATTGATATAATTTGTGGTTCAAGATGTTCTAAGTGTGCCCTAATTTCTGGCATCTGCGCCATTAGTGACAATGGATCTATCAATTTACTTTTGTAGATATCATAAGTATCTGGTTCTTTTTTCTTTAACGCGTAAGAAAGAGAATGGAGTATAGCAAAATTCTTTAAGAAGCTTTTAACACATTCATCGGACAGTGACTCAAACTTGTTCAGCATCATAAAATCTAATGCATTCAGGTCTTCTAAAATTATAATCTCATTAGGAGCTTCGGTCAAAGATCCGTAACATTTGGCGTATCGTAGTTGTTCCTCTTCTGGCACTCCTGCTTCTTTCTGCAGCTGCACTAGCTTAGGTAAGACCTCTATATACATTGTTTGCTCGTTGTTAAACATGGCATTAGTATTCGTCATTTTACGAACGATTTCGACTCCAGATCCGATTTTCACAATCAATTTTAAGCTTCCATTGTCACCTTCTATGCTGATCCTCTTAACGTTTGCCACGAAATTATCTCCAGCCTGTCCAACTGGACTGAACACCACTTTAGTAACTTGTAAGTCTTGTTCTTGAATCACTTTGTTAATGAACTCCAGTTGGCGTTCATTTATGTTATCGAAATCTCCTTCAAAGTTGTATTGTGCCATGTTTGCTTGTGATACTAAGTCCAAATAACTATCGTACTATATTTTATAGAGAATATTTTTATCTTCAACGGGACAATGTTGGTGGGATGTATTAAGATTAGATATTTTTTATTTGTCAGCCAAGCAGGTATCTTATCAAATCACGTAGGAAATAATCAAGTTTTAAAAACATTATTGCCTGATACGCTTCGAAAATAGTTTTTAGGGTTCCGTACCCGAAGGGTGACAAACGGAAGCCTATTACTAAGCCTCTGCTGTCCGTTTGTCAGCGAGCTCTTTCTCATGAACCGTAATAGGTAGGCAGTTGAAAATTTCAGAGATTATCTAATTCTATATAAATAAATAATAATTTTAAAAAAAATCAAGGGGAGACCCCTTTAATTTGTTTTTTTTTAACAATAAACTTTTAATTTTGAAAAAAAAAAATTCTAATCCTAGCATGTGGGATGTCATTGTCTAGAATTCATCGAGTAGAGGACAATTTTTTTTTTCTAATTTAATGATTAAAAGTTGTACGTTTTAGACCATTTTTATACGAGCTCTATCTCAACAACTAAACAAGTTAAGAATTTGAAACTTCCGTATAACATGTACCATATACCATAATAATGAACAAATACTAAAAACTCCGATTCATAAGGTATTTATTTAAATATAGGGGTTTTCTGCAACTACAAAAATAACTTTGTAAATCTTAGTATCATTGTAAAATACAAATTTATCTTTGCGATTTTCATAAAGATTAAATATAATAATATTATTCCTTTAGTATTTTCATTTATTTGCTAAATAATATACGGTGGTACGGAACCCTTCGTGTGCGAGTCCGACTTGCACTTGGCCGGTTTAATTTAATTTTACTTTTAATAATATTAAGTAACAAAACAAAATATTAACAGAAAAATCACAAAAACCGCAAAAGAAAGAAAGAAAAAATGTTTATTCACAAACAAAACGCACACTTCAGCATAATTTTCAGAGTTTTGGCTATGTTGTATAGCTTTTGCGTGTCACATGGTTACATGCCTGGGGAGATGATGCGGACTGTGGTGGTGCCTATAGCGAAAAATAAGTCGGGCGATCTTGCTGATAGAAATAACTACAGGCCTATCTCATTAGCAACTGTTATATCTAAGGTATTTGACAGCGTGCTTAATGGACAATTAAATAAGTATATAACACCTCATGATAATCAGTTCGGGTTCAGACATGGACTATCAACGGAAAGCGCTGTGTTGTCTTTTAAGCATGCTGTCACGTACTACACCGACCGCAGCACTCCTATTTACGCATGCTTCCTGGACCTGTCCAAAGCTTTTGACCTGGTTTCTTATGATATCCTATGGGATAAACTTGAAAAAGCTCATGTTCCACCTGAAATAATCAACATCTTTAAATTTTGGTATAGAAACCAGGTCAACAGTGTGCGATGGGCAGGGGCTTTGTCTGATCCGTATGGGTTGGAGTGCGGGGTGAGACAGGGGGGTTTGAGCTCACCAACGCTCTTTAACCTATATGTCGACGGGTTGATTGGCAGGCTCAGCAGCGTCAGGATCAGTTGTCATATAGATGGAGTCTGCGTTAATAATATCAGCTACGCAGACGACATGGTGCTGCTGAGTGCGTCAGTCTGTGGCCTCAGACAGCTGGTTGCCATTTGTGAGGAGTATGCCGACTCACATGGCTTAACTTATAATTATAAAAAGAGTGTCCATGGTCTTTGGTGCCGGGGGTAGGTATCCAGTGTATGTACCACCAATTTACCTTAATGGTATGCCATTAGAGAGGGCATACAAGTTTAAATATCTTGGCCACATACTTACCCCTGACCTCAGGGACGATGAAGACATAGAACGGGCGCGTAGGGCTTTGTCGGTTAGAGCGAACATGCTGGCTCGCAGGTTTGCTCGTTGTTCGGTAAACGTTAAAATTACTCTTTTCAAAGCGTACTGCACTTCGTTTTACATGAGCAGCCTGTGGGCTAGATATACTCAAAAATCGTACAATGCCCTACGCGTGCAATACAACAGCGCGTTCAGGGTGCTGTTGAGGCTGCCCCGCTACTGCAGCGCATCGGGGATGTTCGCGGATGCACATGTGGACTGTTTCTTTGCCACAATGCGTAAGCGCTGTGCATCCCTGGTGCGTGGGGTGTGGGGCAGCAACAACAGTATCCTGTCCCTAATTTCGAGCAGGCTAGACTGTCCGTACGTGAATCGCTGCTGCGCCATTTCCCATGGAATGGTACAGCCGCGGTGAAGCGTCGGACAATGCTCCCTGCACAGCAATCTGTGTAGGTGTATTATTATAAGAATAGAATTACATTTATTACTAACATAGGATAAGTTTACTAACAGATGAGTCATGGTTACTTGTTAAATAAATTGAATTGAATTGATAATGACATAAAATACACATATACAAACTAGCCAAAAGCCTCGTATTCAAGCTCTACTGCTTGAATACGAGGCTTTTGGCTAGTTTGTATGTGTGTATTTTGTTTGACAACAGTGTCTATTGCTTGATGTCAGGGCCACGGACACTTTTATGCAATCTTAATACTACAAATACATTTCTTTAACAAGCTTTGTACTACATTGCTAGTGATAGAAGTGTCCTTTTAAGCAAGTAAATGCCTGTATTAGGACACTCCACTCTCCCATAACTTAAATTTACGTAATGTACAATTGTACATACAAGAATTATTTGTTTTTACTATTTGTTTATAATTTATATAACTTTGAGGAAGTAAATAAATGTAAAATAAAATTCCAGAAGACAACAACTACTGTACTGACGTTTATGGTTAAAACAGTTTATATTATTTTATAAACATTGTGAGGTAGTTTGTAAATAATAAATAAATAATAGTTTGGAAATTCCAAAAGTGAACGCCTCATATCACGAAATTCAAAACATATAAGTTTCTAAAAAAAATAAACAATTTATCACTTTTCATGAAGTATGTTTTGACTGCTGTTTTACCCATCAATATGGGTAAATTTCTAACCTCGCAATCCTTACGTAATGTCAAAGACTATTAATATAGATATTTACGTTGTGGGTTGCTAGGCAACACGTTAAGTCAAGGTTGGAAATATTTAGATAAAGATATTATATTTTAGTTAGTATTTTATTAATTATAAATTATTATAATACTACTTTGAATAAAAAAGCCATTTTCAATACCCCTTCTACGGCCGAAACCAATGTATTAAAAAAAAATTGACTCAATTAGTTGATTTTATCGCAAGCTACAATGTTTTCAAGTTTTATAAATTGACGGACAGGATTTTTTTTTTCAACTATTTTGATGTTTTTAGGGTTCTTTACCCGAAGGGTGACAAACGGAACCCTATTCATAAGCCTCCGCTGTCCGTCTGTCTGTCAGCGAGCTCTATCTCATGAACCGTAATAGGTAGGCAGTTGAAAATTTCACAGATTGAGCATTTCTATTGCCGCAAGAGCAACAAATAATAAAATTAAAAATTAAAGGGGGGTCGCCATACAACAAAATTAAATTTTGAACAAAAAATAATCTGACCCTGGCATGTGGGGTATCATTTTTTAGAGCTCATCGAGTAGAGAATAAATATAATTTTTATTTGTTTTTATCTTCAAAAATTATGAATTAGGGGGCCGTAGAAGTTGTCTGTTTTAGACCATTTTTGTACGAGCTCTATCTCAACAACTAAACAAATTAGGAATTTGAAACTTGTGTGTATCATGTAACATATACTGTTTATAATCAACAAATACTAAAAACGCCGATTAATAACGTATTTTATATAATATGGGCGATATTCTGTAACTTAAAAAAATCATTTTGTATTTCATGCTAATATTATGCGATATAAATTCCACAGATAACTATTTCATAGTCGGAGTAATGACATGGAATTAGTAAGTACCTACTATCATGGCAGCATATACTATTTCGATCATTTAAATTTCGATGATCCAAAAAGGTCTACAAAATAAACTTTCTTCACAAGATTTTAAAACCGGCCAGTATTTTTTGAGTTTAAGAACTTAATCGACTTTTTTCAAAGTATCCCTAGACGGTGTTGATGTGTGTACTTACCTCATGTTAAAACTACACTCCAATAATCAATATATTCAGTAACATTGAAATGAATACTGGCACATACAGTGTACTATTCAGTTACTTTAAACCGTAGTGGATACAATTTCATATTGAGAAAAATTATTGGTGTAAAAATATTCGGCCACGGCGGCCAATCTCAACGGAGACTGGCCTTGGGCGCGGGAGATATTATAGTGCACAAGTGTGTGCGCAGACACGAGTGCACTCTCTCTTCCCTCACTCTCATAGTCCGATGGGATGTGTAAAAATAATAAGTAAGAAATAATAGATTTCTGTATGACCTATTTCTACTTAATTACCTACCCTACCTACCTACCCTACCCTACCTACCTACCCTACCCTACCTACCTACCCTACCCTACCTACCCTACATATCTACCTGCTTACCTACCATATATCTATTTATACCTACTAATACTATGTTAGTAGCAAATAAATAACTTTGACTTTAGTTAATGCATGTTACTGGATAAAGTTAACTTGATATTTTTCTCTTAAAATAAATGAAATATACTCCTACACCTATATTTTAACACAACAACATTTTTTCATTAAAATTAGACAATTTCTAGCCTCTGTTGTTACCTTTACGAAAGTATTACAAATTCATAGTGTTAAATCTTGTACGACATGGTATGGAACCCTTCGTGTGCGAGTCCGACTCGCACTTGACAGATTTTATTTTCATTTCTGCTGCATTAAATCAATTGGTAAAAAGTACAGTATTAATCTCCATTTAAGTAGTATTAAGTAGGTTCTGTGTACTAGCAGGAGTGTAACAATAAAAACAGTTGCAGAAATGGGGCAAAAAATGTCAGACAGCCCGTCGATACTATTACTAATTGAATGAAAAAACAGCTGCGTCTTCAAAAAGAATCAAAGAACTTTTTGTATTTATTTGTATAATTATTATTTTCAATTTCCGATTGAATTTTTGTTGGAAGATCATCAGAGTGGGTATTAAATAAATACGATTGATGATTTAAGGGCGTTTTATAATATTGTGATTATAGATTCATATTTTTGGAAAGATTCTATTGACTGCTGCTGTTGCAGGCGTGAGAGTGAATAAATTATCATTTCTTTAGGAACAATATAGTACATTACTATCGCGACCTGCAACAGGGGCATTGATGAAGGAACGTTAAAATGTGGGCCGAGGCGAAGCTAAGGCACAAATAGGTACGTGAGTCTATCAATGCCTGGTTCTGGTCAATTCTTGCAGTTTTCATAAAGCGCGGAAATTCAAACTAAGTCAATTAAGTTATACATTCCAGAATCAATGGCGAACAGCGATAATTTTTCACGCGCCAATATGTTCATTTATTTCTTCTTTACTTTAAACAGCCCTATTTTCAAATAATAAAATCTTTGATAAGTATAGTACATTACTGTCGAGGCCCGCAAGCACATGTACGTGAGTCCAACAATGCCTAGTTGCGGCCAAGGTTGTATAGTACTTTTCTCAAACAATGCGCGGAAATTCAAACCAAGTAAATTATTGCACGACTCTTAATGCGAAGCATTAGAGTGTGCACTACGATCGAAAAATTTTTTTTGCCCCATTTCTGTAACTGTTTTTATTGTTACACTCCTGCTAGTACACAGAACCTACTTAATTTATATACCATTGTATAGATGATTAAATGGAGATTAATACTGTACTTTTTAATAATTGATTTTATGCAGCAGAAATGGAAAAAGCATCAAAATAGTTGAAAAAAAATTCCTGTCCGTCAATTTATGAACCCTGAAAACATTGTAGCTTGCGATAAAATCAATTAATCGAGTCAATTTTTTTTTTGTACATTCGTTTCAGCCGTAGAAGGAACCCTATTGAAAATGGCTCTTTTATTCAAAGTAACTTAATTATAATTAATAAAAAAAGTTTTTTTCGATCGTAGAGCACACTCTAATGCTTTGCATTACGAGTCGTGCAATACTAACTAAAATATAATATCTTTATCTAAATATTTCCAACCGTTGTCCGTAAGTTGCCTAGCAACCGCCAAGTAAATATCTTTGTCAGTCTTTGACATTACGACTTCATGAAAAGTGATAAATAGTTCATTTTTGTTAAAAACTATATGTTTTGAATTTCTTTTTCGTTTATGAATGAGTGTTATGTATGAGGCGTGCACTTTTGGATTTTCCAAACTATTTATAAATTTCAGAATCAATGATCAATTGTAATACGCACATGAATCCGAAAAGTCAGAGGTGCCTTGGGTTCGAACTCGAGATGACTTGGCAGTCCAACGGTCACACCACTAGGCAATCACTACTGTAACTTGAAATGTAACACAAGTTGAAACAAATTCGTACAGTGTTGTGTTACATTTCATATTAATATACAAGGTGGAGACGACAATACAACAAAAAATTCAACGGCGTGTCCCTAATGACGTTTCCATTCTGTATACAAAAACTCAATTGAATATATTCAATAGTTTAGTCAATATAGCTCGGCAAAATCCATAGTCGGCTCGGGTTATTCTGTTTATCCACCCCAGAAATCCACCCTAAGGGTGGATATTCGGAAACATATGCCCGAGAATCCACCCTAGGCCTATTTGGATAAACGGAATTTATAGGTGGATCCGCATAAACTACATTTAATTTGTTTGAAAACTCATTTTTTTATTTCAATGCTAGGATTTATTTGACAGTTCCAAAATACTCTTAGGCATTAGAAGTGCCAGTATTTTCATTTATTGTTGTATTGTAGTCTCCACATTGTATACATTTTCACGACTCATTTGTGTTACATTCCATGTAATATTAGACCACTCTGTACCCGGCGTAACGCACGCAATACATTATGCTTATAGGAATATGCAACGGTACAGGGATCGAGGATGTATTTAAAGTTAAATATAATATTTAAAAGTTGATTTCGTTAAAGGACGTCAAAACAAGTTAGAACTTTGACCTCCAATATATCCGTAACCAAAAGGATCCCAGCTATGATCAATTAAAAAAAAAACATAATAACGGGAAGAACAACTAACCCTTGGCTTCGTGAATTTTAACACTTGTTATTATACCTCAGACACATAAATAAGTAATAAGTGTAAGTGTAGTGTGTGTGTGTGTAGTGTGTAGTGTGTAGTGTGTGTGGTGTGTGTGTAGTGTGTGTATCTGTGTAGTAGTAAGTGTGTAATAAGTTTTAATAAATACATTTAATTTGATTAACACACCTTTACCTTACAGTGGGATGATAAAAAGCTATCATTAGTATTAAAAAAAATATAACCATTAACTCATTCATAATTTTACAATAAACCGAATTCAGAAAAGCTATCAATAAGTCCCATTATTCTATTTTTGCGACGAACCGCAGTTTCAACCGACATGGCTTCCATTTCTAGTGTTTCCATCGCGTCGCCCAAATCGGAACTCTTCAAGGATTCCATTAACTTGCCGGCTTCCCTTGAATCCCGTGACAATAGATCAGCTAAAATTATGGACTGACCAAAAAGTAATTTGCCGTATCTTTTCAAGTCTGCGTCCATCTGATCTCGAGGGTACACTAAGTTGGCTTTCAGGTCAAAGTTCGACAAGGAATTGTCTAATTCGGTGTGATAGTAGTCTAACCAGTTGTAGTAGTTCTTAGTCCTTGTCTCATGGTCAGTGCAGTTGAAGATCATAATTATAGAGGAGATCGACCACAGGACTAGTGTTCTTCGATGCTTGGTAATCAATCATGATTGATTGTACTAAGTTATCTCCCTGCCTAAAAAATCATGTTTAAAAATATATTCTTACCACAAAGAACATAAAATTGTTCGTCCAGACATCGCCTTGCTGAATAACCGAATATCTACTGTCACCGTTCTTTGAAAACTTCACAGCCAGTTTAAAAACATCCATTATTTTATTGCTAACAATGTTTTTATGAGCTTCGTCATCAAATGCTGTTAGAATTTCAGCTTGAAATATTTGCATGTTAGCCATCATTTTTTTATTCTCAGCCATGATTATCCATACATCTATCAATTTACTTTTGAAGAGATCAAAAGTTTCTGGTTCTTTTTTCTTTAACGCAAAAGAAAGAGAATGGAGTATAGCGAAGTTCTTTAAGATGCTTTTAACACATTCATCGGACAGTGACTCAAACTTGTTCAGCATAATAAAATCTAATTCATTCAAGTCTTCTAAAATTATAATCTCGTTAGGAGCTTCATTCAGAGATCCGTAACATTTTGCGTATCGTAGTTGTTCTAGTTCTGGCACTCGTGCTTCTTTCTGCAGCTGCACTAGCTTAGGTAATACCTCTGTATACATTGTATGCTCGTTGTTAAACAAGAATTCAGTGTTCGTAATCTTACGAACCCTTTCGTATGCAGATGCGATTTTGACAATCATTTTCAAGCTTCCATTTTCCCCTTCTATGTTGATCCTCTTTACGTTTGCCACGAAATTATCTCCAGCCTGTACAACTGGACTGAAAATCATTTAAGTAAATTGTAAGTCTTGTTCTTGAATCACTTTATTAATGAACTCTAGTTGGCATTCATTTATACTATCGAAATCTCCTTCAAAGTTGTGTTGTGCCATGGTTGCTGGGTGCACGTAAAAGGTACTAACAAAAATATTTATGATAGTATTTGAATTTATAGAGAGTATTTATCAGTATCTTACCAAGATACCGATAAATACTCTCTTTTGAATTGTCGATGGCTGGTATAAGATTAGATAATTCATGGAGTTGTTTCAGGTAACTTAGGTGTCAAATAGATTGTCACATCAAAAATGAAGATCTACTATAATTACAAGCACATGAAACATTTCAGCTTTGCCTCTAAGTTGAACAATGCACCTGCAATGTCTGATGTCCATAAGCGGAGATGCGCCTTGGTGGCGCACCTTGGTACTCGCACTAACATGCAGCGCACTGCATGTTAGTTTATCAGTTATCACTCAATAAATTAAATGCAGCTATTACCGACCCTATTGAGATAATTTTAAAATCGAATGTTTACAACGTATTCGATGTAAACATAAAACGGTTAAACCAGTTAACTAGACAAAATAGTATCGGTCGCTAATGCAGATGTGTAACAAAGGCTGATTGTTCGAGATTAAAATGCCATATAAAAATTATTTACTTATTGTCACATATCGCCGGGAAAGAGTTAAAACCAAATATAATGTGCAGGGCAATTACCAACCCATGCATAAAAAAAAAATGCATCGGCAATAGCTGCCACTATTAAAATCATTGAAGCTATTACCGCTCTATTTTATTTTATTTCAAGTTGTTTTATCGTAATAAATTACTTAAACTTATGAAATACTACACGAAATGAAGAATTTACACTTAAATGAACACATTTAATAATACAGAACAATTACATGTTTCATATATTTCTGTAAAAATCTTAACGGGGGGTTTTCCAAAATTTGCCTGTTTTAGAATCAATTTAAAATGGTCAAATTAGTGTATTAGGTCCTGAAAAAAATATATGTGATGGACACATCTTTGTTTGAGGGAAATTATTGGTTCAAAACACGATAAATTGTAATTCGCTCGATGAAAAAAAAATCCGAAACAGGGTCGATTTCAAAACCATTTTCGATCTCATTTCCTAATTACAGCACAAAATAATATGAAAATTGCATGTACGATGAGGTAATCGTATTTTGGAGGGAATTTATTGGTTGAATTTTTGAGTTTAATAAAAAAAAAATAAGTAAACTCAATATTTGTAAATCGGGCTAAATCGGCTCGCGCTCAGTGTCCTGCGGGACGTTGTCGAGATTGGACCTGTGTCAATTTATTTAAAAAAATTTGTTCCCCACCGTCTTTAAAAAAATGGCAAATAAAAAGAACAAAAGGAAGAAAAACACATATACTAAATTGCGGAAGATCAGACAAAACATCGCGTAATTATATTATTGTTTTAATTCATTATTATTGTTTTCGAAAATGAAAATATTTCTATGCGTTGTGATGACTTTTTTTGACATCTGACATTAGTGTTTTCATTTCAAATTTTTATCGATAAAATTATAGTCAAGTGTGAGTCATATAAATCTTTGCGAGTAGTAAGTTGGTTGTTACTTATAGACGTTTTAGTAAAGCACATTTTTAATTCGTCTATTATTATTTATACCTTAAAAGTAAAAGAAACCCTATCCGATCCGAAAGGGGCTCATAGGTACTGCAATAAAATTACCTAAAAGTAATAAAAAATCTTACTAATAATGAAAATTAAAAAGTTATTGCCATTTAAAAATCACATTTTTGGTAACAAAAATACCCCAAATCCAATAAAAAAATAGCAAGTTTTCAACAGGCATCATTATAGTTATGACTTGTAGACACCCGCTATACGACGCGACGGCCGCCCGCGCTCCATGTCATAACCCGGTAAAAATCCCTATTAAAAAAAAATTGGACAATTTTTTTTTTTTTATAATTGCCACTTAGATAGGCTCTCAGTACGATACCTAACAACACCCTCATGGATCAGACAGGGTTTTGTTTTACATGTTGTATACATGATAACAATTCATCCAAATCCATTATACAAGCTTAGTTTTTATTTACCCTAAACCTCTTAAGGGGTCATTGTATTCATCATTATGAACAACTTTCACTATGGGACCAAAAACTGGAACCGCGAAAAAAAATCTGCTGTTCCCTACATTTATGTTCGCATAATCTCGTCAAAATGTAGGGAACAGCAGATTTTTTTGGGTTGTGTATTCACTCTCTGTCAAGCTGTCGTCGTCGCTGCTATAATCTCCTACATTAATTAGGTATACGGGATGGCAGGCACATTGACTCGCAAACTGTTACCATGAATTCAGCGCATGATGATAGGACCGCCCAGAGTAAAAATGTATAGTCGGTTATTTAAAAAAAAATTGCTGTTTCTTTCAAAATTGCAATAGTTACTCGGTCAAAATGTATGGAACGGCAGTTTTTTTTTGAGGATAATTAGAAAAAACGAAACTTTGTAAAAATCCTAGGATATCAGTATATGAGCTGATGTCAGGATTTATGACAAAAACAGTCTGTTTAGGACGATTGGAAACATTTGTGCCGTTTTTAGGCACACGTCTGCCCAACCCTTCGGGGAATACAGGCGTGAATTTATGTTATATTATGTGCCATTTTTCTGGTGGTAAATAGTCTGAAGGAACGGCAAACCGAATTGACCGGGGATCTACAATTTTTTTTGTTTGTTTTGTCTTAGAACAAAGATTCGATAAATTATAGCCGTAGCAGTAGGTACGACACTATTGAAAATAAAGTACGGCAATTTTTTCTTCATACTAGCTACGAATATTTACGGATCTTCATGAGCGGGGGGCAAACGTCAAAAAACAAAAGAATATGGTTACAGTATAAGCATAACAGTCCGACCACTTAGCTCATCTATCTAATCTATATATCTTTAATATATAAAAATGAATCTCTATTTCCTTGGAAAATCCACCAGAAAAAATCTTGGATTTACAATTTGACCAAAGTCACACTTTCTCTCTCTCTGTCTCTATCGAATTAGAAGGCGACAGTGGCAAGTATGAACGCTTTTTTAGCGTGACGATTTCTGCCAGTTTACTCCTACCGCAAGCATTAAAGAACTTCGTTCCATAAAGTTGATTTATTCAGTAAATGGATCCAATAGCACTGACTGTTATGGATGGATTGGTAGTGGATTTTGTTGTTGTAAAATGTTTAATTCAGAACCAATATTATTAGTTTTACAATTTTTTTACATAATGTAATAAAAAATTTCCTGTTGTGTATTTTGCCTCAGTTTTTATTATTTTTATTATTTATATTTGTTTTTTTTTTTACCTTGATGTAGTCCTGGAAAATGTTTAATTTGAAAACACGATTCGAGAAAAAAAAACGCTCTTAGGATTTAGTGCAGGGTTCTAACCTAATTTCCTCGGCCTACTATGTTTGTAGTTTTGGTCTCAGCAGCCAAAATATGAAGAGAGTCAGGAGTTCAGGACTGGTGTCGCGGAAGCAAGCGACGTACAGTTGTCCGTGTGAGAAGCAGCTCGTTCTGAGGTCTACACCCGCAGTCTACAGTAGCAATTTCCCATTGCTTGTTAAAGTGTTCGTTTTTAGGGTTTCTTACCCGAAGGGTGCCAAACGGGACCCTATTACTAAGCCTCCGCTTTTCACATTATCTGTCTGTCAGCGAGCTGTATCTCATGAACCGTAATAGGTAGACAATTGAAAATTTCACAGATTATGTATTTCTATTGCCGCTTTAGCAACAAAATAATAAAAAAATTATAAAGGTAAAAATTAAAAGGGGGTTCCCAACCAATAAAAAATTGATTTTGAAATCATTGTCTAGAACTCATCGAGTAGAGAACAAATATGGTTTTTTTTTTCTTCTCTTCACTATGAGGAAATAGGGCGCCGCGCAAAGGTTGTCAAGAGTCTGACTCGCACTTGACCGGTTTTTTGTAAATTAATTAACGCCTGAGTTCCAGCAAATAGTACCTAATTGGCCAAAACTCACACACTAACTGATTCTTACAGATTATTCCTGACGAAACCGGCTATCACAAAAAAAAAAGTTTAGAAAATCCAAAAGTGCACGCCTCATAACACTCATTCATAAACGAAAAAGAAATTCAAATCAAACTTTCTAACAAAAATGAACAATTTATCACTTCATGGAGTATGTTTTTTTGACTGCTTTTTTACCCATCAATATGGGTTAAATTTCTAACCTCGCAATCCATGTAATGTCAAAGACATATAGACTATTTATTTAGATATTTACTTTGACGCAACTTACGGATGTCAAGTCAAGGTTGGAAATATTTAGATATAGATATTATATTTTAGTAAGTATTTTATTAATTATAATTAAACTACTTTGAATAAAAGAGCCATTTTCAATAGGGTTCCTTCTACGGCTGGAACGAATGTATTAAAAAAAATTGACTCAATTAATTGATTTTACCGCAAGCTACAATGTTTTCAGGTTTGATACATTGACGGACAGGACTTTTTTTTCAACTATTTTGATGCTTTTTTAATTTCTGCTGCATTAAAACAATTGTTGAAAAGTACAGTATTAATATCCATTTAATCATCTATACTATACACTGGTAAATAAATTAAGTAGATTCTGTGTGCTAACAGGAGTGTAACAATAAAAACAGTTGCAGAAATGGGGCAAGAATTTTTTTTCGATCGTAGAGCACCCTCTAATGCTTCGCATTATGAGTCGTGCAATATAACAGTAGATTGTACACACGGGATTACAAACGAAACAATTTAACATTGTGTTGTTATTGTCAGCTATATCGTCGCAGACAGCGGGCGTTACCGATATCGGCACGATATCTACCGGGGAAGACACAATATGGGGTGAGAGTAGGGGGCATTCTTTCAATTGAAAACACTTTTTAGCACTGCCGACTTCGACACGTTGATTCTTAGTAGGTACCTACTGCGGAAGTTTGATGCGTCACGATGGTCATCGATATTCACCAATATCATCGGGCCGATAATAATTATATCGGTATGGAATTGATGTCGGTATAGCTGCCAGCATATCGGTACCGGGTTGGTGTCGTTATCTGATAATGTGAAAACGCCCATTAGGTACACAGGACATTTTAAAAATTATTTTAGTTCACTACACTGTAGGTTCCATATAATGGAAACCTAAGGAAAAAAAAAAATAACTAAAAAACTAGTTCAGTTGGTCAACTGCAAATATTTTATGCTGTGGCATGGATTTTCCGCGAAATGTTTGACGCGCAACTTATCGTAAATATATACGTCGCTCTGCAATTGGGGGAGGCGGAGGTAGTGTTTCAAAGGCGTATAGGCCCGGAAAACCTAGCCTATGTGCTTGCTTGTAGGAACAAGGACTTGTACTACACGGCCGTCGAGCTCGCTGGTCGTCACAGAAACTAAGGAATTTTATCCCTTTCCCGGGATGCCACGCACACTAACGTAAGAATTTGCGATGGTCAATGAACAAACATGCGTGTTTCGTCAAGTGTTTTCAGTATAAATCGTTTCAGTAGCGTAAAAATTGCAAGTTAATGGAATGGATCGGTAATAGCTGCAGATTTTCGATGGGTCGTTAATAGCTGCATTTACCTTAAGTAATATAAAAATACCCTCTTGATTATGTGCATGTCGGTGTAACCGTTGCGAGCATTAGCACAGCATAATGAGCCTATAATGCCCACAGCTGGAACACCTCTCTGTTAGAGGGATTTGGCCAGAATCCAACACGCAGGTCCAGTAGATGTTGATGGATGTCATAATTATGTCTTCCAATTTTTGGTTCGAGACTGTGACATGCTGGTTTCCTCACGATGTTTCCTACACCATTTTGAAACCAATTGTGTTGAAATGTGAAAATTGCAAAAAGTGACACGACCTGCGACACGTAGGTCGTGGTCGTTACCAGTGGGCCACCCCTGCTTTCAGTCCACCTTTACTTTCACACTTAGAAGAAATGAAGATCACTGAATAGCACTCTGGCCTCAATAGAAGAAACTGTGGAAAAACATACAACGTTCTATTCAAAATGTGACATAATTCTCCTGGTTTTAATAATCGTAATAATATTACTTTGCCATCAATTCGTATTGAGGCGATTACGATTATATTGATAAAATAATTTAATTGATAATATTTTTGACTAATCAGATACAGTATAATAGCTACCGCCAGCGGCTTAGCCCGCGTGATATCTTATATCTTATCAATGATATGTTATACCAATGAGTTACAGGAAAAAAACAATAACAATAAATAGGTGTTCTTTTTTTGGACCAGAAACCGTTGCCCTGCAGTAGGACATTACAATCAAAATATAAAAACTAGCTTATGCCCGCGACTTTGTCCGCGAGCCTATAATATCCTTCCTCAAGAATTGAGCTATCCAATGCAAGAAGAATTTTTCAAATCCGACTGGTAGATCCGGAGATTACCCCCTACATACATACAAACATACAAACAAATAAACAAACATACAAACAAATAAATAAACAAATTTAACCATTTAAAAATTATGTACGTATAAAACATTTTTTTATTCTGATAACTCTTTAACATTTTACAACAAACCGAACTCTTTGTAACTATCAATAAGTCCTACAATTCTCTTTTTAAGACGGAACGTAGTATCACTCTGCTGGTCTTCTATTTTCATTGATTTTAACGCTTCATCAAAACCAGCATCCTTTAAGTTGTCCATAATTTTGCCAGTTTCTTTAGAGTCTCTCATCAGCACATCAGATAGCAAAAGACTCATGCCAAAAAGTAATTTGCCGTATCTTTTCAAGTCTGCGTCCAACTGGTCTCGAGGATACACAAAGTTGGCTTTCAGACCAAAGTTCGACAAAGAATTGTCTAATTCAGTGTGATAGTAGTCTAACCAGTTGTAGTAGTTCTTAGACCTGGTCTCATGGTCGGTGCAGTTGAATATCATGTAGAGGAGATCCACCACAGGACTGCTGCTCCTCGACGCTTGGTAGTCAATCATGATTGATTGTACTAAGTTATCTCCCTGGAAACAAAAATAATTCATAGATTAAGCTTCATAGTTTTAGCAGGTATAACAACAGCTTCTGCAGATGCAGACGTTAACAAAATTGAATTTTTAATAGGAATTCAATATATTATGCCGTGCCAGTCATTTCGACATAAAACATAATATATTACGAAAATTCCTATAGTATCAGATTTTGCCCAAATCTGTAATATTGAATATTATTTAATTTGTAATCGAAATCAATACGTTTATATTGATTGATATTCATATGTGACTAAGTTTCTTATCTCTCTTATCTGTTACAAAACACTGTAAAGATTAAAACAAAAAAAATACTTGCCTCGAATTTAAACATCACATTGTTCGTCCAAGCATCGCCTTGTAGAATAATGGAATATCTATTGTCATCCTTTGAAAACTGTGCTGACAGTCTAAAAATATCAACTGCTTTATTTTTCACAATTTTTTTATGATCGTCATCCTCGAGCATTGATATAATTTGTGTTTCAAGATGTTCCAAGTGTGCCCTAATTTCTGGCATCTGCGCCATTAGTGACCATGGATCTATCAATTTACTTTTGTAGATATCATAAGTATCTGGTTCTTTTTTCTTTAACGCGTAGGAAAGAGAATGGAGTATAGCAAAATTCTTTAAGATACTTTTAACACCATCATCAGAAAGAGACTCAAACTTGTTCAGCATAATAAAATCTGATTCATTCAGATCTTCTAAAATTACAAGCTCGTTAGGTGCTTCATTTACAGATCCGTAACATTTCGCGTATCTCAGTTGTTCTTCTTCTGGCACACCTGCGTCTTTCTGCAGCTGCACTAACTTAGGTATTACCTCCGTATACATTGCGTGCTCGTTGTTGAACATGGCATTAGTATTCGTCATTTTACGAACGATTTCGACTCCAGATCCGATTTTCACAATAAATTTTAAACTTCCATTGTCACCTTCTATGCTGATCCTCTTTACGTTTGCCACGAAATTATCTCCAGCCTGCCCCACTGGACTGAACACCACTTTAGTAACTTGTAAGTTTTGTTCTTGAATCACTTTATTAATGAACTCCAATTGGTGTTCATTTATGTTATCGAAATCTCCTTCAAAGTTGTATTGTGCCATGTTTGCTTGTGATACTAAGTCCAAATGACTATCGTACTATAATTTATAGAGAATATTTTTATCTTCAACGGGACAATGTTGGTGGGATGTATTAAGATTAGATATTTTTTATTTGTCAGCCAAGCAGGTATCTTATCAAATCACGTAGGAAATAATCAAGTTTTAAAAACATTATTGCCTGATACGCTTCGAAAATAGTTTTTAGGGTTCCGTACCCGAAGGGTGACAAACGGAAGCCTATTACTAAGCCTCCGCTGTCCGTCTGTCGGCGAGCTCTTTCTCATTAACCGTAATAGGTAGGCAGTTGAAAATTTCAGAGATTATCTATTTCTATTGACAAAAAATTATAATTTAAAAAAAAATCAAGGGGAGACCCCGTTTAATTTATTTTTTAAGTTTATTCTCCCTTTAACTTTCTTTTTTAACAATAAACTAATAATTTTGAAAAAAAATAATTGTAACCCTGGCATGTGGGATGTCATTGTCTAGAATTCATCGAGTAGATGACAATTTTTTATTCTTATATAATGATTTATGGGGCCGTAACAGTTGTAAGTAAAACTTACAACTTTTTTATACGAGCTCTATCTCAACAACTAAATAAGTTAAGAATTTGAAACTTCCGTATATCATGTACCATATACCATAATAATAAACAAATACTAAAAACTCCGATTCATAAGGTATTTATTTAATTTCTGCAACTACAAAAATAACTTTGTAAATCTTAGTATCATTATGAAATACAAATTTATCTTTGCGATTTCGTTTAGTATTTTCATTGATTTGCTAAATACGGACACTTTTATGCAATCTTAATACTACAAATACAAATAGTTTTCTTTAACAGGCTTTGTACACACGATTACATATCAAGCTATACATTTCCAGTTTATGCTGATCTCACATTGCATAGGATTTCCGTATAATGCGAGGTCAGCTTATACTGGAATTGTATAGCTTGATGTGTAGCCGTGTGTACTACATTGTTAGTGATAGAAGTGTCCTTTTAAGCAAGTGAATGCCTGTGTTACGACACTCCACTCTTCCATAACTTAAATTTACGTAATGTACAATTATATAAACAAGAATTATGCCAGTATTTACTATTTATTTATAATTTATATAATTTCGAGGAAGTAAATAAATGTAAAATAGAATTACAGAAGACAACAACTAATAAACTAACGTTTATGGTTAAAACAGTTTTTATATTTATAAACATTGTGAGGTAGTTTGTAAATAATAAATAAAAAAGTACAAAAACGACGACGACACGGGTCAGACAGCCCGGCGATACTAATTACTAATTGAATGAAAAAACAGGTGCGTCTTCAAAGAGAATCAAAGAAATAGAGAATCAAAGAAATTTTGTATATAATTGTATAATTATAATTTTCAATTTCCGATTGAATTTTTGTTGGAACATCATCAGAGTGGGTATTAAATAAAAATGATTGATGATTTAAGGTCGTTTTATAATATTGTGATTATAGATTCATATTTTTGGGAAGATTCTATTGACTGCTGTTGTTGCAGGCGTGAGAGTCAATAAATTATCATTTCTTTAGGAACAGTATAGTACATTACTATTGCGACCTGCAACAGGGGCATTGATGGACCAACGTGAAAATCTATCAAACAAATAGGTACGTGAGTCCATCAATGCCTGGTTCCTGTCAAGGCTTGCAGTTTTCATAAAGCGCGGAAATTCAAACTAAGTAAATTAAGTTATAAATTCCAGAATCAATGGCGAACAGCGATAATTTTTCACGAGCCAATATTATGTTCATTTGTTTCTTCTTTACTTTAAACAGCCACACAGCAACATTTGCAAATAATAAAATCTTTGATAAGTAAACTCCTTTGTTGCCATGTGTTGAAGTAAAAAGTTCGTTAGTTTAAAAAACACGACAGTTATGAGTTTTCATAGTAATTTATTTGAACGCTAAACACGACAGATATGGCATTTCATAAAAACATCTGGCCGCATGCATTCGGCCAGTGCAGCAATTTCGAGTTATCTCGAAGAAGGTTGTCAAAATAATACTCGATTTTCCAAGCATGTTTGAGAAAAACATAATTTCAGTAACCTGCGATAATGTAGTCTTCGTCTATAATAACCTTCTCCTTAATGACCATGAACATGTCAAATAATGGGTAGAGTTCAGCCATTGTCTCCTTCCAAACATTTAGACACAAGCCTTCCAAAATGCAACACTCTGAAGCTGCATAAATTGTGTTCTATTAATCTCATACGTGATCTTTGAGGTGAATCTAGCCAATCTAATACCGCTGTGAGCTGCTAGAAATGCTTGGATTCTTGCTCAGCTACAGTGGACTGTTGACCACGGTCAACCCCCTGCCTACTACATCCCAAGAACACACGAATGTCATTGAGTTTTCGTTTCAATGTCATGGGCAACTCAGCCTTTAATATTTCATCGATGTGTTCTCAGTATTCGTCTTGCTTCGCCTATACATATAAAGACTAGATACCAACTTAAGATATTCCTAGATATTTCCTATCTACGCATTCTGTACATCAAACTAAGTAACTTTGTGCAAAAATAATAGCTTTGAAACGAATTCATTTTCGGTGCGAAAGTTCCCTGTTTACGGTAGAGCGTATTATAATGCCGGGCAAAGATTGCTGACGGTAACTTGAAATCTTCTTTTTGTGTGGTTAGTGACCAACCTGTTGTCAGAGTTTTAAAGCCGTCCATGGGCCTCTTGGACTTGGCTTCACAAACCGTTGAAAAAAAATATATCGAGATAAATATACATATAGGAGAAATATCTCTCAGGCATGCCAGTTTCCTCGCGATGTTTTACTTCACCGTTTTTAAAGCAAGTGATAATTATATAATACGCACATGAATCCGAAAAGTCAGAGGTGCGTGCCTTGGGTTCGAACTCGAGATGACTTGGCAGTCCAACGGTCACACCACTAGGCAATCACTACTGTAACTTGAAATGTAACACAAGTTGAAACAAATTCGCACAGTGTTGTGTTACATTTCATATTGATATATACATTTTCACGACTCATTTGTGTTACATTCCATGTAATATTTGACCAATCGGTACCGTAAGGTACGTAATACATTATGCTTATAGGAGTATGCAACGGTACAAGAATTGAGAAAGTATTTTAAGTTAAATAATTTTCGTTAAAGGACGTCAAAACAAGTTAGAACTTTGACCTCCAATATATCCGTAACCAAAAAGATCCCAGATATGATCAATTAAAAAAAAACATAATAACGGGAAGAACAACTAACCCTCGGCTTCGTGAAGGGTATTTTAACACTTGTAGTGTGTGTATCTGTGTAGTAGTAAGTGTGTAATAAGTTTTAATAAATACATTTTATTTGATTAACACACCTTTACCTTACAGTGGGATGATAAAAATCTATCATTAGTATTAAAAAAATTAATATAATTACAATTAACTCATTCATAATTTTACAATAAACCGAATTCAGTAAAACTATCAATAAGTCCCATAATTCTATTTTTGCGTCGAACCGCAGTTTCAACCGCCATGGCTTCCATTTCTAGTGTTTCCATCGCGTCGCCCAAATCGGAACTCTTCAAGGATTCCATTAACTTACCGGCTTCCCTTGAATCCCGTGACAATAGATCAGCTAAAATTATGGACTGACCAAAAAGTAATTTGCCGTATCTTTTCAAGTCTGCGTCCATCTGATCTCGAGGGTACACTAAGTTGGCTTTCAGGTCAAAGTTCGACAAGGAATTGTCTAATTCGGTGTGATAGTAGTCTAACCAGTTGTAGTAGTTCTTAGTCCTTGTCTCATGGTCAGTGCAGTTGAAAATCATATAGAGGAAATCGACCACTGGACTAGTGTTCTTTGATGCTTGGTAATCAATCATGATCGATTGTACTAAGTTATCTCCCTGCCAACAAAAAATAAAAAAAATTAGTTACTCCGCTTTTGCAAAAACTGACTCAGAGTATTGAGTTCTGTGTAAACATATAAATACATTGAGTATCTCATCATTGGTCTGAACTTTATTGTTATTGTTACTCGTTTTATTTTTAATTTTAGATGCTCCTTTTAGTTTTTATTTTTTATTACTGTTTGTATTTCCTGTGCGTGTCCCATATAAAATATTTTTCTTTCTTTCTTTCAACTTATTGCACGACTCGTAATGCGAAGCATTAGAGTGTGCTCTACGATCGAAAATAATTTTTTGCCCCATTTCTGCAACTGTTTTTATTGTTACACTCCTGCTAGCACACAGAACCTACTTAATTTATATACCATTGTATAGATAGATGATCAAATGGAGATTATACTGTACTTTTTAACAATTGATTTAATGCAGCAGAAATGGAAAAAGCATAAAAACAGTTGAAAAAAAAATCCTGTCCGTCAATTTATGAACCGTGAAAGCATTGTAGCATAAAATCAATTAATTGAGTAATATTTTTTTTTGTACATTCGTTTCAGCCGTAGAAGGAACCCTATTGAAAATGGCTCTTTTATTCAAAGTAGTTTAATATTAATTAATAAAATACTAACTAAAATATAATATCTTTAACTAAATATTTCCAACAATACTAATATAATTAAAAATAATAAATATTAATTTAATTATTTTTAATATCTTTAACTAATTATTTCTTTTTTTGCGTCATGTTTACCGCAAATAAACATATTTTCTTTCTTTTCTTTTTTTTTCTTTTTCCAACTTTTGACTTGATGTCCGTAAGTTGCCTAGCAACCGCCAAGTAAATATCTTTGTCAGTCGTTGACATTACGACTTCATGAAAAGTGTTTAAGTATCACTTTTCATGAAGTCGTAATGTCAACGACTGACAAAGATATTTACTTGTTCATTTTTAAACTATGTTTTGAATTTCTTTTTCGTTTATGAATGAGTGATAAGTATGAGGCGTGCACTTTTGGATTTTCCAAACTATTGCCTTTTAATAACAAACCACGGTAGGCTGTTTTATTTAAAACATACAAAAAACTCATATGAAAAAAAAAAAAAAAAAAAATGTTTAAAAAGATATTCTTACCACAAATTTGAACATAAAATTGTTCGTCCAGGCATCGCCTTGCTGAATAACCGAATATCTACTGTCACCGTTCTTTGAAAACTTCACAGCCAGTTTAAAAACATCCATTATTTTATTGCTAACAATTTTTTTATGAGCGTCGTCATCAAATGCTGTTAGAATTTCAGCTTGAAATATTTGCATGTTACCCATCATTTTTTTATTCTCAGCCATGATTATCCATACATCTATCAATTTACTTTTGAAGAGATCAAAAGTTTCTGGTTCTTTTTTCTTTAACGCAAAAGAAAGAGAATGGAGTATAGCGAAGTTCTTCAAGATGCTTTTAACACATTCATCGGACAGTGACTCAAACTTGTTCAGCATAATAAAATCTAATGCATTCAGGTCTTCTAAAATTATAATCTCATTAGGAGCTTCGGTCAAAGATCCGTAACATTTGGCGTATCGTAGTTGTTCCTCTTCTGGCACTCCTGCTTCTTTCTGCAGCTGCACTAGCTTAGGTAAGACCTCTATATACATTGTTTGCTCGTTGTTAAACACGAATTCAGTATTCGTCATTTTACGAACCAGCTCATATGCAGATGCAATTTTGGCAATCATTTTCATGCTTCCATTTTTACCTTCTATGCTGATCCTCTTTACGTTAGCCCCGAAATTATCTCCAGCCTGTCCAACTTGACTAAAAATCACTTTAGTAACTTGTAAGTCTTGTTCTTGAATCACTTTATTAATAAACTCCAGTTGGCGTTCATTTATATTATCGCAATCTCCTTCAAAGTTGTATTGTGCCATGGTTGCTGGGTGCCCGTTATAGGTACTAACTAAAATTATATGATTCTATTTTAATATATATAGAGTATTTATCGGTATTTAACCTAGATACCGATAAATACTCTCTATTGCTTTGTCGATTATTGGTATAAGATTAGATAAACTGATGTATTTGTTTTAGGTAAATCAGGTGTCAAATGGCTTGTCACATAAAAAATGATGATGAAATATTTCAGCTTTGCATCTAGGTTGGACAACGCACCTGCAATGCTTCAGTTCAGTCCATAAGCGGAGATGACAACGTACCATTAAATGTGCTGCATGTTAGTTTATCACTCAGTAGATAATATAAAAAATACCCTCTTCATCTTCATTAATTGCCTGGTGCTAAACCTTTGATTAATCGCATTAGCATAGAATATAATCAGCCTGTAACGCTCCCACAGCTGGGACACGTCTCTTGGGAGTTATTGGGCCATAATCCACAACGCAGGCCCAGTGGTAACACCCCGACCTACGTGTAGCAGGTCGTGTTTTTACTTTAGTTTTTGCCATTGCGGGGTGTTACCATTGCTTTCAGACCACCATTACTTTTACACTTAGAAGAGAAAATCACTGAATAGCGCTCTTCTGGCCTGGGCCTTAATAGAGGAAAACAGAAAAACTATACAACGTTCTTTTCATAATAATCATATTACGTTGCACTCAATTTGTAGTGAGGTGACTACAATTATCTATTAAATTGATAAAAGTATTTAATTCATTGATTTTTAGGGTTCTGTACCTCAAAAGGAAAAACGGAACCCTTATAGAATCACTAGTGTGTCTGTCTGCCTGTCTGTCACAACAAACTGCGCAAACTGTGTGCTTCGAATCTAATGGACCGATTAAATTAAAATTTGGTACACATAATATGTATTTCTGTAACCCAAATACGTACGTGTAAAGTAAATAAATGAATTTTTAATTTGGGGTCACTTATAGAGGGCAAATAAGAAAATTAAAAAAACAAGTTTTACAAAATGTACCGTGTGACATATCAAATGAAAGGGCGAGTTGTTGCGAGTATCTCAATGTTTATATATAATTTTAAAATAAATACTTTTAAAGATATTTAAGAAAATTTATAAAAATGTACCTTTCCCGTTTACCATTTTCCTTATCTCCGAAACTACTGCTCCTAAAATTAAAAAAAATCCGAGAATGGTTCTTTACTCATAGATTACAAGAAAACCTATTTAAAGAACTAGAAGAAGACTATGGTCTAAAAATAATGTTATTTTAAGACCATAGACTTCTTTCTGACTTGGTAAATCTCTCAAAATTGTGCGTACAAATTTACATTTGCAGTTGGAATGCATGGGAAAAATGTTTTTCAATGTTAAGTTTTATTTTGGGATAAATTAATCCCAACTTCGGCACCCTTAATTGTTTAATGGTTCGAGATACGAACTTGACCGGTTTTTCGACGAATAATACATAATGTATAACAGCTACTACCAGCGGCTTCGCCCAAGTGATCATTATAAATTATTTATATTAGTATAGATAAAGTCGCTAAACTCGTTAACATCACTGACCGCTTGACCTTTTCAAGGCTAGAAAATCCTTACTTCATTTTGTTTTGGTAACAAAATTATCTTATCGAGGTATTCCACGAAGCGCCCCCAAACGAACGCCACCCAGACGAAGCACACCTAAAGTATTCCACTTAGCCCACCCGTAGGTGGCCTTCCAATGCCGACCTCCCTAGTGGTGTCAGCGTAGTGTGCTACGCTGACGACACGCTGGTCCTGGCGCAGGGGAGGTCGCACGAGGCGGCGGCCGAACTGGCGACACGCGGGGTTGCGACGATCGTCGACAGGATCCGGCAATTGGGACACGAGGTGGCCCTGCACAAGTCCGAGGTCATGTGCTTTCATGGCCCTCGGAACGCGCCACCGTCGGGTTCCCAAATAACGGTAGGAGGGGTTCACATCGGCGTCGAGGTGACGATGAAGTACCTGGGACTCGTCCTCGACAGCCGGTGGAACTTCGTGGAGCATTTCCGACGTTTGGCTCCCAAACTGGAGCGGGCCGGGGCTGCCTTGAAGCGGCTTCTGCCCAATCTAGGGGGTCCAAACGCCTCCTGCCGGAGGCTCTACGCGGGGGTCGTGCGGTCCATGGCCCTTTACGGGGCACCGGTGTGGGCGCGAACCTTAATGTTGCGGCCAGCCCGCCGGTTGCATGCAGCCCAAAGGGTCATGGCTATCCGGATGGTCCGGGGATACCGTACGGTCTCCGGCGAGGCGGCGAGCCTCCTTGCCGGCCGCCGCCATGGGATCTGTAGGCGAAGGTCCTCGCCCACATTTGGGAGTGGCGCGAGGAGATGAAGCGCCGGGGTGTAACTCCGCTGCCGCGAGAAATCACGGTACAGCGGACAGAGCTCCGGCGGGATCTCATGGCGGCTTGGAGTGTGCGATTGTCGCAACCCAGATTTGGGCACGCCACAATTATGGCGATAAGTCCCCTCTTTGAGGAGTGGCTAGAGAGGCGCCACGGCGTCCTCACCTTCCGCCTGACGCAGGTCCTCACCGGACACGGTTGTTTCGGGAGGTACCTGTTTCGCATAAGGCGGGAGGAAACGCCCGGGTGTCACCATTGTGTGGATCGTCCGGAGGACACGGTGGAGCATACGGTGGAGGTTTGCCCGGCTTGGGTGGACCACCGCCGTGTCCTCGTGGAGGCGATCGGCGGCAGTGACCTCTCGCGTCCGGCCCTGGTCCAGGCCATGGTGCGGAGCGAGAGGGCATGGCAAGCCATCACCTCCTTCTGCGAAGCAGTAATGCTCGCGAAGGAGGAGGCGGAGCGCGCGAGGGAGTGGCAGAGGCCGCGCCCTACCAGCCCTAGCCGCCGCTGCCGTAGGAGACTTCCCGGGCGTCGGGAATTGATAGCCGATTTCCGGCCACCGTAGGCGCGGGCCTGCGGACGGAGAGCAGAGGGCAGCTCGCCGTCCGATAAGGACCAGGCCCGGGTCGACGGCGCGTCGTGTTCCACGCGCGCCTCAAAGAGATGTCAGCAAAACTGACGGGGTCCGTTAGGGCCGATGCCTGCCGGGGTTGCGGGTAGTCCCAAGGGGAAACCGTGGCCCCTGGCATGGCAAGGGAAGGAACTGGGGTGGGTTTTAGTCAGTAAAAGTCTGACACACCCTTCCGCTCCGCCCAGAGCGGAAGAAGTCATTGGATGATTTCTCAACCTAAAAAAAAAAAAAAAAAAATGTGGCCTTCCAATAAAAATTTAAAATAATTAATGTTTTAATCCACAAAGCACACCTACGAATATTACTCGCATAGTGCGGGGACTAAGAAATAAAAATGTCGATAGAAGAAAATATTTATTATTTACCTACCTTCAATTTCTAACGTCATTTAGTTTCGATATAATAATGTGATACAATACTTGTCATTTTTATAATCTTACTATTTAAAATCACAGATTATTTCATAATTACCTTTCCAAAAAAATGATTAGTTTTTCTTTATTAATTATCATTTTACTGTTATTTTCTTTTTTTTTTGCTCTCTTAGTAAAATCACAGATTGTTTCATAATTATGCAATAAAACTTGGACTTATAATCAAAAACATTGTAAATGCAGATAGGTCGAAACTCGAAATAAATAATATAATAATATATAATATAATATATAATATCGAAACTAAATGACGTTAGAAACTGAAGGTAGTCTTAATAAATAATAAATATTTTCTTCTATCGACATTTTTATTTCTTAGTCCCCCGCACTATGCGAGTGATATTCGTAGGTGTGCTTCGTGGAATATAAAATTAATTATTTAAAAATTTTATTGGAAGGCCACCTACGGGTGTGCTAAGTGGAATACTTTAGGTGTGCTTCGTCTGGGTGGCGTTCGTTTGGGTGTGCTTCGTGGAATACCTCATCTTATCAGTTTCAATATTTCCATTTTCAGTGATTGAGCGGAGTTATTTGCTGGGCAGTCAATAAAACGGCGTAGTCCGTCGCGTCGGGGAGTCAAAAGAGCAGTGGTTTAGCCATCTAGCCGTCAAAGAGGCAGGGCGTTGTCCGTCAGGCAGTCAAAAAGGCACTGCGTTGTCCGTCTAGCAGTCAGAGAGGCAGTACGTTATCTGTCAAGCAGTCAAAGAGACAGTGTATTGTCCGCCAGTTAGTCAATGAGTCACTCATGGAACTACTTCATCGATATACCTACTTAAGATATTTATTTAAGAATATCTGCATAGTAATACACAGATTATTTAAAATTATTGAAAGACTTGCATAAAAGCAGCTACGTGCATCAATTATTCTTGATTTATATGCAACTGCACCGACCATGAAACGAGAATAAAGAACTTCTAAGACTGGATATATTTGTCAAATTATGGGTTGAAAGCTAACAACGTTTGAAATGAAATTAAATTGTTAAAAAACATGTTTAAAATTAGCTAGATGAGTTCGGCGTTTCCTATCTGACTACTCTGAGAAGAAAGGCCGAAACAAACTCAGAGGTCACAGTCTCTTTTAAAGTCCAGACATAATCTTGGTCAGGCCATATGAGGACCATGTAGATAAGTGTCTGAAATGGTCTTTTGAGGAAAGAACCACACAGATTTGAGTGTACCTGTCCAGTCAGTGCAAGCATTTGTCAGTAATCGCGGAGCTCAACTCTGAACTTAAGGAGCTCAACTCGACGAACAGTACCAAAGAAAGGACATTTGATAAACAGGTATAATTTGATGATTTTACTGAATAATTATAATGTCAAGTTTCATGGTTTTATTACAAGGTTTAGCAGAGCGAGCAGCTCAATCCCATGCTTTTTTATCTTCTAAATAATCGGAAATTTTATAGTACCCTTTTTTACAAAGTTTGGTTTTAATGCAGTTTTTAAATCGTTTAATGGGTAAGTTTCGAAAGTCAATGGGAAGTTTGTTGTAAAAGCGTTGACCCATGAACGAATTGTTTACTCTGTGGAGACGAGTGGGAGTACAGCAAGGTTATGTTTATTCCTGGTATTTAAACTATGAATATCGGACATTTTCTTAAAATTTGATATATTTTTCTGTACATACAATAGGTTTTCTAATATTTTATTATAGTTTAGCCAAGAGATCAACTGGATGCTGATTTGAAAAGATACGGCAAGCTGGCATTTGGATGAACTGTTCTCATCTCTGGTATACTTACAATAAAACCAGAAGAGGCTGATAAATTCAAGGAAGCGATGGGAAGTGGCCAACTTGAGGATCTGGTTGGCGCAATAGGTGAAATGCATGTTGATACTACGACTTGTTGGATTGGCTGAATGTTTCACTATATTTGGACTGCTGTAAATACTTATATCAGTCACTTTTAGCTACCTCAGTTTAAAAACAAATCCGAGGCTTGTTATGCTCATAGTTAGGGTCCAAAGTTTGTTAGTAAATATTTTAATAATTCAATTTTTTTTTTTTGTTTTATTTTAATTAGGTGTTTTGTGTTCCGCTGTGAATGTATCATAATACATCAACTTTGATAAATCTTACTAACTTTATTTGTTTAGCAATAAAATATATATGTCGCCGCGAAAGCGTCTACCTGTAAAGATTATAACATTAATCTTATGCGTAACTATTTATTATAATTGTTCTTCAGTGGTTGGTCCTGCCCTCTATGGGTTTTGCAATATTACTACAACCAGTTGCATGTACAACTCAAACATCTGAAAACGCTATTGATTTCTTTGAGATCAAACGCCATCTGTTGGCACCATGTGAACTCATAGCCAATATAATGTGGCTATGACTGGGAAAGAAACTATTAAACTAATTTCGATGTTGAAGCTAAAACTAAAGTTAAAATTAAAAGGAAACATTTATTTAATGAACTTTGGGTTTTTAGTAATACGTATTAACAAGTGGTTATTTGACATAGTAAATTTGTTTATGACAAAGCACTACCTAATGTCACCAAGATGGCGCGATTTGCGAATATTATGATCAATAACTGAATGTAATAATTTAATACGAGAACTGAATAAGTTTCAATAATAGAAAACCAACTATAAAGTAATAAGATTATTTTACACTGCAATTTACGAATGAATACCTGTTGTTTGATTAAATTCCTTGAATCACCGGAAGTATTGTAAAAATAGTAATAGTGAAGTTGTAGAAAGTAATAAAGCTTCTAATTTAACTTTCATTCTGAATACCCTTTGTATTTGTGAATATTAGCATTGTTTAATTATAAAAGAATTAACAGATAAGCATTTTAGCATTGTTTGTAAGTTTTATTGAACAAACTAAGTAATAAGGTTTTGAATTCGAATACGTAGTTCCGCCCACTTGGAAAAAGGATTCACGCACGCAATGGCGGGCGTGATTACTAAAAATGAAAAGAAAAAGTTGTGTTAATGTGTTAAAAAGGACTGAAGTTGTAACTGTCGAACTGTAAAGGAAATGTTTTATTTAAAAGAGTGTCCGTGGAGTTTCTTGCCCGTTCTTCTCCATCAGGAACCTACTTCGTTTTGGAATGGGCGCATAACTTCTATAATTTTTAACTCAAACTAAATGACTTTAACTGAGCCTTTATAAGTGATAATTCAAAAGTGCGTGTAAATGTTATAGTTGAAATAAATGCTTTGAGTTTGAGTTAAGACTTGTGTGTGATTGAAAACCAGCTACCTATATCTACCTTCAACGAAGAATTACACCAGAGGGCAGAGACTGGTCAGAAACAGCATAGGATATACACCCTATCGTGTTATATATAATTTCCGAGAACCAAATACATACCGTGTATTTTTCACGACATTCATCATTCTCCTGCCCTTATCCCAATTTTACTTGGAGTCGGCGCAACATGTCCTTTTTTTCCATACTTCTCTATTAGTCGTCATCTTAGTAGTCACCCCCTTTCTAGCCATATCATCTTTCACACAGTCCATCCATCGTTTCTTTGGTCTTTCCCTACTCGTATAGCCATCGACATTCATACTAAAAACTTTCTTCACGACATTTTCCTCATTCCTCCACATCACATGCCCATACCATGGCAACCGATTTCCGCACAACTTTTCGGTCACCGGTGCCACTTTCAGACTTCCTCTTATGTACTCATTTCTTACTCTATCCATTCGTGTACCACACATCCCTCTTAGCATTCTCATTCACGACATTATAAATAATATATAATGGCTGTTATACATGTAATTCATGGATCTTTGACAGTCGTTACGAGTCGTCAGAAGCCCGAAAGTTTGACACCAGTCTTACCAAGGGGTATCGTATTACCCAGTTACTTGGTTGTAGAGGTCAGATTGGCAGCCGCTCCATGTAATATACTGATATTCAGCCTCATCCCGTTAGACTGGTAGCCGACGAAAATTGATTATATAACAACGGAAGATTGATTATAAATAATTTGAAAAAAGGATTTGTCTTCAATATCAATGATTGGCAACTATATGATCATCCCCCTGGAAAGAGTGTTGCTCCTGTTTCTTCCATGACGAAGCATCTGTTATCACGCCTGTCTTCATCATCTACCCAGCCTTTTCCCAACTATGGTGGGGTCGGCTTCTAGTCTGCAGCTGAACACCTCTATTTTAAATGGAGCGACCGCTAATTCAGATAAGCGGTATCATGACATAAGCGGTAGCAGTAGGGGAATCATGTCATTTGATATGATACCCCTTGTCAAGGTTACTGGTTATACTTTTGCAGCGATCATCGTTTTCCCCTATCTTTTGTTCTTTGTCAATCTGCCTAGCCTTTTCCCAACTATGTTGTAGTGTAGTACTTTTGTAAGTACAAAGATACTGCTTATTTCTTAAGAAATTTCTTAAAACAGATCAGTATTGTAGTAATTGTTCTAAAATATAGTTTTATAATTTAGTTAAGTTCAAATTCGATGTAAATGAAGGCAAGTCTTTTATCATAAAGTAGACTAGACTGAGAAATTCGTAAGATATTTTGGCACCAACTGCAATTGTGGAAACCAGGGAAAGCCGGCTAGCTTCCAGTAATAAAAGGCAAGTCATCTATCACCACTGACGTATAATATTATTATTTTAATTATAATTTTAATAATAACCGAAGACACCAATGAGTTTAAAGAAAAAAAACATGCAACAGTAAAAAGGCATTTTCTTAGACAAGAAACCGTTGGACATAAGTGTAAAATAATAGAAAAAAATCGGCCAAGTGCGTGTCGGACGACGCACAAAGAAGGGTTCCGTAGTTGGAATTAATATATCCCAAAAAACAAACTTAACCTTGTAGTTAAAAAACATGTTCTTCCATACAATATACCAACGAAATGTACCAACCACAAAAAAAAAAGTGGTAAAACAACAAATTAACGATTTTCGGACTGTTTCCTTTACCTACTCGTGCTGTGAGACCTTGCTTCTTGCCAAATTTCATGATAGGTCGACAGGGCCCTGGACCGACTGGGATTGGGTACCCGGTAGGCCTGTAGGTTTTGATTCATTTGCGAGTATCAAAATATGTCATATAAATGGCCGTATTTTTTATTGTGTTAACTTAGAAGCATAAGTCTTAAGAGCTCCAAGGGACCATAGATCTACGTATTTGATATTAATTTCAACTCAATACCTCTACGCGTTCCTGAGAAAATGGGTCTTGACAGACTGACACATACAGAGAGACAGACGGCCAACGAAATGATCGTATGAGGGTTTCATTTTTAGGGTTCCGTACCTCAAAAGGTAAAAACGGAACCCTTATAGGATCACTCGTGTGTCTGTCTGTCCGACTGTCACAGCCAATTTGCTCCGAATCTAATGGACCGATTAACTTGAAAATTGGTACACATATGTATTTCTGTGACCCAAACACGGACGTGTAACGAAAATAAAATAATTTTTAATATGGGGTTCACTTTTATGGGGCAAAGAAGAAAATTAAAAAATAAAGTTTTGCAAATTGTACCGTGTGACATATCAAATGACAGGAATTGTTACAAGGATCTCAAATATTTTGAGTGCACATGAAAATATTATTATAGCAGGCGACTTCAATATTAATTTTAAGGACAAATCTAAAAATGAAAATAAATATCGGAAAACCTTCTATCACTCGGTCTTAGTCCACGCATTCAAGAATATACGACAAGAGAGAATTCAACAATAAACAATATATTCAGCAATTTTCATCTACAATCCGGTACTATACATACTTTGTTTTGTTACCACAAACAAATTTGGGTCAGATTAAAAAAAAACATGGTAATAAACACGTATAACGTAAAATACTTATACAACGTTATTTTTTATTCATTACAAACCTCTTAAGGGGTCATTATACTCATCATTATGAACAACTTTTACTACGGGACCAAACCTGAAATCGCGAAAAAATATCAGCTGTTTCCTACATTTTGACAAGATATGAGAACATAAAAGGGAACAGCAGATTTTTTTTTCGCAATTTCAACTTTGGTCCCATAGTGAAAGTTGTTCATAATAATGAGTTCGATGACCCCTTAAGAGGTTGCTGGTGTTTTACAAATAACCCTGTATATAACATATTCATTGAACGGAACCCTCTTCACGCGAGTTCCACTCGCACTTGACCGGTTTTTTTTCTTTTTGAGGTACAGAAACCTAAAAACAACAAGAACATTTATTTCTGCTCTTCCTAATCTCTTTCATAATTTTACAACAAACCGAATTCTGTAAAACTATCAATAAGTCCCACAATTCTCTTTTTCAGACGGAACATAGTATCACCCTGCAGGCCTTGTATTTTCATTGATTCCATCGCTTCATCAAAACCATCCTTTAAGTTGTCCATAATTTCGCCAGCTTCTTTGGAGTCTCTCATCAACATATTAGATAGCAAGAGGCACAAACCAAACAGTAATTTGCCGTATCTTTTCAAGTCTGCGTCCAACTGGTCTCTCGGGTACACATAGTTGGCTTTCAGACCAAAATTGGACAAGGAATTATCTAATTCGATGTGATAGTAGTCCAACCAGTTGTAGTAGTTCTTAGTCCTAGTCTCATGGTCGGTGCAGTTGAAAATCATATAGAGGAGATCCAAAGCAGGACTGCTGTTCTTCGACGCTTGGTAGTCAATCATGATTGATTGTACTAAGTCATCTCCCTGAAAACAAAAATAAAACAAACGTAAGCGACATAGTTTCAACAGGTTTCACATTAGTAATTCTATTAACTTGTAAATCGGCAGAAGATGATATACTTCTGCCGATTTACAAGTTAATAGAATTACTAATAGGAATTCAATATATGCCGTGCTAGTCATTTCGACGTATGGTACGAAACTTCGTACAGTTGAAGATTTAGCAAATTAAAAAATACTGTATATTATTAATCTTTAATCTAAATCTCAAAAATCATTAATAATTATTTGGTGGTGGCGATATTCATAAGTGACTAAGTTTATTATCTTCCTTATCTATGTCCGAAACACTGACATGATTTACAATAAAAAAAATACTTGCCTCGAATTTGAACATCACATTGTTCGTCCAAGCATCGCCTTGTTGAATAATTGAATATCTACTATCATCCTTTGAAAACTTTGTTGCTAGTCTAAAAATATCGACTACTTTATTTTTCACTATTTTTTTATGATCCTCTTCGTCTAGGATTGATATTAATTCATTTTCAAGATGTTCCAAGTGAAACACAAATTCTGGCATCTGAGCCATCAGTGTCCATGCATCTATCAATTTACTTTTGAAGTCATCATAAGTTTCTGGTTCTTTTTTCTTTAACACGTAGGAAAGAGAATGTAGAATAGCGAAGTTCTTTAAGATGCTTTTTACACAATCATCGGACAGGGAGTCAAACTTGTTTAACATAGAGAAATTTAGTTCACCCAGATCTTCTAAAATTACAAGCTCGTTCGGTGCTTCATTTACGGATCCGTAACATTTCGCATACCTTAGTTGTTCTTCATCTGGAACTCCTGCGTCTTTCTGCAGCTGCACTAACTTAGGTAATACCTCCGTATACATTGTGTGCTCGTTGTTGAACAAGGAATTAGTGTTGGTCATCTTACGAATGATTTCGACTCCAGATCCGACTTTCACAATCAATTTTAAGCTTCCATTGTCACCTTCTATGCTGATCCTCTTTACGTTTGCCACGAAATTATCTCCAGCCTGTCCAACTGCACTGAAAACCACTTTAGTAACTTGTAAGTCTTGTTCTTGAATCACTTTGTTAATGAACTCCAGTTGGTGTTCATTTATATTATCGAAATCTCCTTCAAAGTTGTATTGTGCCATGATTGCCTGTGATACTAAGTGCAAATTACCGACGTATTATAATTTATAGATATTTTTATCCGTATCGGGGTGGACAATGTTGGTCGGATGTATTAAGATTAGATAATTTTTATTTGTCAGCCAAAGTATCTTTGGTAATCACGAAGGAAATAATCGAGTTTTGTAAACATTATTGCCTGGTACGCTCCAAAAATACTTAGAACGATTGATTATTATAAGGCCGCTAAATGCCGCTAAGGCCGCTTGTGGAGTTTCTTGCCGGCTCTTCTCCATAGGAAACGACCATTTGGAACCGTGCACCTAGCTTCTGACGTTTCATAAGTGTTGTTGGTTTATGTGAAATAAAATATTTTGAATAATATTATTGTAATTTTAGATTAATATTTTTCGGAAGATTTAGTTGACTGCTACTGCTGCAGGCAAGGCAGGCAAATTTTGTTGACTGCTACTGCTGCTTCTTCTTTTCGTGTGGTTACTGACTAACCTGGTGTCAGAATTTTAAAGCCGCCCATGGACTTCTGACTTGGCTTCACATGCCGTCAAGAAATATCTCTCAGTCATGCCGGTTTCCTCACGATGTTTTCCTTCACCGTTTTTTAAGCAAGTGATAATTATACAATACGCACATGAATCCAGAAAGTCAGAAATGAGTACCTTGGGTACGAACTCGAGACCTATGACTTGTTCTATGACCGACGCGCGACGGTCACACCAATACCTGCGAGAAAGTAATGAACATAAATGTATTTGAAGATATATTCACTATTACGCATTCTGTACATTAAACCTAGTAACATTGTGCAAAAATAATAGCTGGTAAACGGATTCATTTTTTCGGTGCGGAAATTTCCTGTTGACGGTAGAGCGCAATATAATGGTAGGTAGAAGGTACAGATTGGTGAAATATAACATGAAAATAATGTAACACAAGTTGAAACAAATTCGCCTAGTTGTTGTGTTACATTTCATATTGCATTTGACCAATTTGTACAAGGTATGCAAGACATTGTGCTTATGAGTGTATACAAAGGTACAGTGATCGTGGAAGTATTTACAGTGAAATCAAAACATTTAAAATTTGATTTCGTAGAGGCCGTTAAAAGAAGTTGGAAGTTTGACCTTCAATATCTTCTTAACCAGAAGGTTTCCAGGTAAGGTCCAGTACAACAAAAATGATTATAATACCGGAAAGACTCGAATTCGATACTGGTTTTTTTAACACTTGATATTATTATTCAGTCACATAAATTGTCTTTTATTAATAATCCAGGGCCTTACAGAGGGATAATAAAAAGCTATGATTTGAATCTATACAAATAAATAAAATTGAAGTGTCTGTTTGTAATTTCAAAATAACAGCTTTTTACTAAATGCATATGAAAGTATATACGATTCATACAACAAAAATACATTTTTTATTTTTTTTGTCGGTCTGTCTGTCTGTCTGTCTGTCTGTTTGTTCCGGCTAATCTCCGAAACGGCTGGACCGATTTGGACGGGACTTTCACTAATAGATAGCTGAGGTCACTGGGCGTAAAATAGGCTACTTTTTATCCCGATATTCCCACGGGAACATTTAAGGGAAATCTCCGAAACGGCTGGACCGATTTTGATGGGATTTTCACTGGAAGATAGCTTATTTTATAAGGATTAAAATAGGCTACTTTTGTTTCAGAAAAATACTTAGGGTTTTGCGCAAAAAAATTAAAACCCATGAAATCTGTATCTACACAATATCTTTTTACATCTTAAATAAAATTGAATCGGTTTGTAATGTCAAAATAACAGCTTTTTGCTAAATGCATAATTATGAAAGTATATACAATCCATACAACAAAACACAATCAAATTTTTTTTGTCAGTCAGTTTGTTCCAGCGGATCTCCGTAACGGCTGGACTGATTTTGACGGGAGTTTCACTGGCAGCTTTACAAATAAATAAAATTGATTTATGGAATTCCACGCAGGCGCAGTCGTGGGTAATCTTCTTAAATAAAATTGAAGTCTGTTTGTTATGTCAAAATAACAGCTTTATACTAAATGCATCATCATTATCCCAATTTTACGTTTTACGTTTTTATGTTTTTCTTTGGTCGTCACTAGCCATCGACATTCATACTTACTTTCTTCACGACACTTTCCTCATTCCTTCGCATCACATGCCCATACCATGATAACCGATTTCCGCACAACTTTTCGGTCACCGGTGCCACTTTCAGACTTCCTCTTATGTACTCATTTCTTACTCTATCCATTCGTGTAACACCACACATCCCTCTTAGCATTCATTCATTTATACTAAATGCATACGACGACCTATTTGTGGATGGATGGACGAAGATTTTATTGGTATGTCAGAAGCACTGTGAGAGGAATTTGTGAAAGTGTTGTAACCTTCTTTTATTTATGTTTTCATGTTTTTATTTTGTATATTTTAATGTGTTTTTTAACTGTTTTTTTTTTTATAATTTTAGCTACTGTAATTGGCTGTAACACAGCCGTTGTTGCTAAATAAATAAAATTAAATATGAAAGTATATACAATCCATACACAAAACACAATCTATTTTTTTTGTCTGTCTGTTCACTGGCAGCTTTACAAATAAATAAAGTTGATGTATATAATTCCGCGCAGGCGCAGTCGTGGGTAATCTATACAAATAAATAAAATTGAAGTGTCTGTTTGTAATTTCAAAATAACAGCTTTTTACTAAATGCATATGAAAGTATATACGATTCATACAACAAAACACAAAAAAAACCTGTCTGTTTGTTCCGGCTAATCTCCGAAACGGCTTTTCGACTGGAGTCTCACTGGCAGCTATGCAAATAAAGTTGATGTATAGACATCATCGCGGACGAAGTCGCGGGTAACAGCTAGTTTTTAAATAATTTGTTATCATTAACTCGTTCATAATTTTACAATAAACCGAATTCAGTAAAACTATCAATAAGGCCTACAATTCTCTTTTTAAGACGAACCATAGTTTCATCCGCCATGGCTTCCATTTTCATTGTTTCCATCACGTCACCCAGATCAGAACTCTTTATGGCTTCCATAAACTTGCCGGCTTCCACTGAATCTCGTGACAAAAGATTAGCTAACATTATTGACTGACCAAAAAGTAATTTACCGTATCTTTTCAAGTCTGCGTCCAACTGGTCTCGAGGGTACACAAAATTGGCTTTCAGGCCAAAGTTCGACAAGGAATTGTCTAATTCGGTGTGATAGTAGTCTAACCAGTTGTAGTAGTTCTTAGACCTTGCCTCATGGTCAGTGCAATTGAAAATCATGTAGAGGAGATCGACCACAGGACTAGTGTTCTTGGATGCTTGGTAATCAATCATGATTGATTGTACTAAGTTATCTCCCTGCCAACAAAAAATAAAACAATAAGTTACTCCGCTTTTCCAAAAACTGACTCAGAGTATTGAGATCTGTGTAGACATATAAATACAGTGAATAATAATATTATTCACTGTATTTTGAACAGAAATTCTCCAAAGAATTAATAGTATTATGAGAGAGCCTGATAGTAATTTCGAGAAATATCTCATGAAAGTCTGAATTCGTTCTATTTAATTTTAAAACACAAAAAAAACATGTTCAAAAAAACATTCTTACCACAAATTGAAACATAATATTGTTCGTCCAGGCATCGCCTTGCTGAATAACCGAATATCTATTGTCACCGGTCTTTGAAAACTTTACAGCCAGTTTAAAAATATCCATTAGTTTATTGCTAACAATTTTTTTATGAGTGTCGTCATCAAATACTGTTAGAATTTCAGCTTGAAATGTTTGCATGTGAGCCATCATTTCTTGATTCTCAGCCATGATTATCCACACATCTATCAATTTACTTTTGAAGAGATCAAAAGTATCTGGTTCTTTTTTCTTTAAGGCGTAAGAAAGAGAATGGAGTATAGCGAAGTTCTTTAAGATGCTTTTAACACATTCATCGGACAGTGACTCAAACTTGTTCAGCATAATAAAATCTAATTCATTCAAGTCTTCTAAAATTATGATCTCGTTAGGAGCTTCATTCAGAGATCCGTAACATTTCGCGTATCGTAGTTGTTCTTCTTCTGGCACTCCTACTTCTTTCTGCAGCTGCACTAGCTTAGGTAATACCTCTGTATACATTGTATGCTCGTTGTTAAACAAGAATTCAGTGTTCGTAGTCTTACGAACCATTTCGTATGTAGATGCGATTTTCACAATCATTTTCAAGCTTCCATTTTCACCTTCTACGTTGATCCTGTTAACGTTTGCCACGAAATTATCTCCAGCCTGTCCAACTGGACTAAAAACCACTTTAGTAACTTGTAAGTCTTGCTCTTGAATCACTTTATTAATGAACTCAAGTTGACGTTCGTTTATGTTATCGAAATTGCCTTCAAAGTTGTATTGTGCCATGATTGCTGGGTGCACGTAATAGGTACTAACAAAAAATATGTGATTGTATTTTAATTTATAGAGAGTATTTTATCGGTATCTAGGTAGCATTGTCGATTGTTGGCATACGATAAGATAATTATTGTATTTGTTTTAGGTAAACAAGGTACCAAATTGTATTGCTAAGTAGCATAAAAAAACTATAATTTAAAAAGTTTGTCTAGTTCGGTGCGATGATACTACTATAATGAAAAGCACATGAAGCATTTTAGTTTTGCCTCTTGTTTGGACAATGCACTTGCAATGCCTCAGTTCCAGATGACTACTTGCCACCAGGTGTGACGCATGATAGTTTATCACTCGGTTGGTAATATAAAAAATTCCCTCTTCATTATGTGCTTGGTGGTTGTGTGCATTACTCATATTAGCAGTAGCTTAGCATTAGCATAACATAATCTATAACGTTCGCAATGCTCGGACACAGGCCTCTTCACTGTGACAGGGCCAGAATCCACCACGCAGGCCCAGTACGTAATGTCTTCGGTTTTTTTTGTTACATGCTGGTTTCCTCATGATGTTTTTCTTCACCATTTTGAAAGCAGTGGTGATGTAATGTGAAATTGCTAAAAGTAAAGTGAAAACTCGATCTACGACACCTAGGTCGGGGCCATTACCACTGGACCACCACTGCTCTCTGGCCACTATTGCTTTAACACTTATGAGTTTAGTAGAGTTTTTATTGTTATCGATTTCTAACCGCAAATCGACAATTGAGCGGTTTTAGACTCACAGTCAATCGGCCATCGCAGTCCACTAACGGACATAGACCTCTCCCAGGGTACGCCACAATACTCTGTCCTCCACCTTCCGCATCTATTCTGTCCCAGTCACTTTTTTAAGGTCGTCGGTCCATCTGGCTGGGGGTCTCCTACACTATACTTGCCTATATGGGGTGTTCACTACGACTACACTCGACTCACAGTATTACGGGGTATTTATTACTGAATAGCGTTCTTATGGGCCGGGCTTCAATAGAGGAATACTATGAAAAAATATCTAGTCCTGCATTTAATAATCATAATAATATTACGTTGCCCTCAATTCGCAATGAGGCGATTACGATTATCTATTAAAATGATAAACGTATTTAATTCATTGATTGTTTGACTTATCATATGTTTATTAAGGTAGCTAGATTCGTTGATAATTATAAACTTCAATGACCGGTTGACCCTTTCAAGGCTAGAAAATCCTTATTTAATTTTCTTTTGGTAACAAAATTATTTAAGTTACATGTTTCCATCTTCAGTGGTTGGGGCCGAGTTATTTGCTGGACAGTCAGCGTTGCCCCTCGGGCATTCAAAAAGGCATTATGTTGTTGGCCAGGTAGTCAATGAATTACTTCATAGATATACCTACTTAAGATAATTTATAAGCTTTGGAACAGATTATTTGAAATAATTCAAAATCTATTATTGTATCGATTATTCTTGATTTATCTAAATCTTAATTTAACGAGTTGTTGAAAATCGATAACTCATTGAGGAACAGGCCATGTGAGAAAAACATGCTTATCTACACGAAGCAAAATTGAAAAATGATAAATACATTAAAATTATAAATCAACTAACACTTATCACCACTTCATTTTGTGACAATTATGGTTGCAGCGGAGGAAGCAGAAGGCTATAATACAACCTCACTCCCTTTATGCAGCAGACGTAGCGGCGGTGGCGGCGGGGACGTAGAGGGTCAATACCAAAACCTGATGGTGGAACGAGAGGAATTGCGCAATGGCTCCAACGTCCCGGCCAGAGGCAGTTGAAAATCTATAGGTATCTGATAGCCCCCTTACACACTACAAGACGAGTACTTGTTCAAAGCATTGAATGAAGCCATTGCAGACTTAAAGTAAACGAAAGAGTTTCATAAGAATCTTTAACCATTGGTATGATTAAAACATATTATTTATATTATAATTTTTAAATAATTTATTACCACTAACACAACATAACACCACTTGAAGGGTCAGGCAGAGGAATACTACCTATAATATACCCACATTTTGCCGGTTACGTTTAAGTCTCATGTAATAGGAGCCGAGCCTATTGTCATCAACCGAGCCCAAATCCAGAATCCGGGTTGCTACTGAGAAATTCATAATGGAAGAACCCAATAACAATTTGCCCGGTCTTTAACTCATACATATTTTTACAATAGTCCAAATTCAGTAAAACTATCGATAAGTCCTATAACTCTCTTTTTGAAACGAACCATAGTTTCATCGGGCATGTGTTCCATTTTCATTGAATCCATCGCCTCACTTAGACCCGAATTCTGTCTGGCATCCATTAACTTGCTGGCTTCGGTTGCATCCCTTGTCAAAAGATTAGCTAACATTATGGACAGACCAAAAATAAATGTGCTATATCTTTTCAAGTCTGCGTCCAACTGCTCTCTAGGATACACAAAGTTGACTTTCAAGCCAGAGTTTGATAAAGAATGGTCTAATTCGATGTGATAGTAGTCTAACCAGTTGTAGTAGTTCTTAGACCTTATGTCGTGGTCAGTGCAGTTGAAAATCATGTAGAGGAGATCAACCACAGGACTATTGTCCTTCGACGCTTGGTAGTCAATCATGATTGATTGTAATAACTCATCTCCCTGAGAACAAAAATAAAGCATATTATAAGCAATATCATTGCAGCAAAATCAAATAGAGTACATATAACGTCTTGTACAGATGCACAATGGAATAGATTTCGTGAAAAATTTTTAATTCTTATTTTATACATTCTTCGATAAAGGCCAGTTTCTTTTAAAGTCCAATGGCCAAAGTAACTTTTTTTTAAATTAGCACACGAAATGTTTTTGAAAAATAAACTTACCACGAATTTGAACATAATATTATTCGTCCAAGCATCGCCTTGTTGAATAACCGAATATGTATCGTCCGTGTTCTTTGAAAAGTTCACTGCCAGGTTAAAGGTATTCGCTAATTTATTTTTAATTATACTTTTATGACCTTCGTCAATAAACACTGATAGAATTTCTGTTTCAAGTATTGGCAATATTTGTATCATGTCTTGATTTTCAGCCATGAGTATTTGTCAATTTACTTTTGAAGAGATCATAAGTTTCTGGTTCTCTTTTCTTTAACGCAAAAGAACGAGAATGGAGTATAGCAAAGTTCTTCAAGATGCTTTTAACACAATCATTGGACAAAGTCTCAAACTTGCTTAGCATAACGAAATCTAATTCATTTAGATCTTCTAAAATGATAACCTCGTTCGGTGCTTCATTCAAAGATCCATAACATTTCGCGTATTTTAGTTGTTCTTCTTCTGGCACTCCTGCTTCTTTTTGCAACTGTACTAGCTTAGGTAATACCTCTGTATACATTGTTTGCTCGTTGTTAAACATGAATTCAGTATTCGTCACTTTACGAACCAGCTCGTATGCAGACGCGATTTTAGCAATCATTTTCATGCTTCCATTTTTACCTTCTATGTTGATCCTCTTTACGTTTGCCACGAAATTATCTCCAACCTGTCCAACTGGACTGAAAACTACTTTAGAAAGTTGCAAGTCTTGTTCTTGAATCACTTTATTAATGAATTCCAGTTGGCGTTCATTTATATCATTGAAATCTCCTTCAAAGTTGTATTGTACCATGATTGCATGTAATACCAATTACTAACTAAAATTGTTTGATTGTTTTTTTTAATTTATAGAGAGTGTTTTATCTGTATCTAAGTAGCATTATCAATTGTTTGTATTTAAGATAAGATATTGATTATTTCTTTTTAAGCGGGTGACAAACTGGTATTTATAATCTTAATACCCCCTTCCTAGGTCCGGACCTTGGTCCTTTACTGTTTGAACTATCATGATGACAATTACATGTTTAGGTAGATAAAATAAACATTTTTTCACCTCTTCCACTTAATGTCAACAGGAAATATAAGAAATATAATTATCTAGTTTGTCATTTGCAACAACATACAAACGATGGATTTTAGAGCATCCCCTTGCCACCCTTGAATGCAATCCTTCGATTTAAACGTAAGGAATGTGGGTTTTTTCATCCTGTCTATTGCTTCTCACAAGTGAATGAAAACAGGATGAGGGTCTCAGTATTGCATACGGAAGGACAAAGTAGCTTTTGGTATAGAGAATAACCTCTCGTTTTGGTCAACTTTTTGTTATTTTATAAATTGCCATATAGTTCATAATTTCCTTGATGAGAAGTTGTTACCACTGCCTCGTATGTGTATACCGACGGGTTTACCAATTATATGCCTTATAATTTCGTCAGCATGTACCTATATGTATGCTTTACACTGATATACAGTAATATCTGGTCAACCGAGCTCTACTCGGGTGAAAATATAAACATATCGTCCAGGTACACCAATGTTGTATCACATTTCCGAGGCTGTGAAAATAGAGAAAACGACTTTTCCCAGATATGAGACCTAGCTAGATCGATTTTTCACCCCCTTAAACCCCAAAATTGCAACTTTCATCGAAATCGTTGAAGCCGTTTCCGAGATTCAGATTATATACATTTATACATACACATATAATACAAGAAGTGCTCGTTTAAAGGTATAAGATAGGCTAGCATAGTCTTGAAATTATTTTCATTAGCATCGTTGTTAGCGCAATATTACAAATTGCTTTTCTAAGCAAACTAGTCAAACGAATATAAACAATAAGGTTTATATTCGTACGAAACGTTTGCTCTCGTTCGCTTATACCAATATGACCAATATGCGCTAAAAATAAAGCCCTTGTTCGTATAAGACGCTACTTTTACTTTGCTAGGTAAAGCAAAGTAAAGTCTGATCTGGGGTGGGCCTTATGGCCTATCCATATGCCTGTCATCTAAATCTGTTCTTGTAGCGACTGCTTATCCTCCTGCCTCCACAACCCGGTTACTGATGGGTGACATGATGCCCCTTGACAAGACTGATTTTTAGACTTATGTGCTTCTGACTAACCGTTATGACTGTCAAAACAACTCCTGTTATACCTGTACGTACCTCAAAAAAGTAGGCAGTGGGGGTAAAATTAATAAAATAGTTTATTGCAGAAACTTGTACAACTTTTACAGTAAATCTTACATATGGACCTCCTTTTAAGTAAAAGATATACCTGTGCTAGGAGATCCAGTTCTTCAATGTCAAAATATGAAATTGTAAAAGTGGTGTACATAAAGAAAAATAGAAAATAAACAAAAAATTACAAGTAAAATCTCTACTATAACTGAGACTTGAACTATAACTAAGTAAAAGAGAAACGTTTTTGTTTTCTTAATAACTTAGAGATAATCCTAAAAAGGTGTGTGAGCATGTGAGTGTATGTATGTGTGTGCGTATGTATGTGTGTATGTGAGTGTGTATATGTGTGTGTGTTTTCGCGTGTATGTATTTTTCAACTCATACTGACGATGCTTGCAGCAATACTAATTCAATGTCATCATAGGTCTTCAGCTTTTTCGTCTTCTTTCCTGATGGTGAGGGTCATAGGGCAGGACTTTGTGTAATTTTAATGGAGTATGTATAATTTTCTGACTGTGAGAATACCGCTAAGGGTGTATAACTCATTGGTTGGAAATCTGTACATGACCTTAATAAGAGATCTCTGAGCTCGCTCTAGCACAAGAAACTTCGTTTTTGTCGCACCGGGACACAGGTATGCAGTAGGTAAGAATTGATTGAGCCAGAGACACATAAATTTCAGTTAACATTTTTTTTGTTGTCACATGTCTTAGGTTCTTAAATATCCAGATAAGTTTTCTTATACGGGCCATGACCATATCTGTATGAGTATGCCAAGATAACCGCTGATCAAAAATTATACCTAGGTATTTTATATGGGTCACTTTTTCAATATTTTTACAAGAACAGTTTGTGCTAGGTATGTTATGACAAGTGTGGATTATGAGAGTTACGTTAGGTCCAGGTTGAAATGTTTTAGAGATATTTAGTGTAAGATAATGTGTGAGTTCAACCAATCAGCAATTTCGGAAAGACCCTTTTCAGCAGATTGATATACGGATCCCATGTATTACCAGAGAAAACAATAGCAGTGTCATCCGCATATGAGAAAACGCGACCATTTTCTAGCATCATTTTGTAGAGATGATTTATATATATTAGGAATAGCGGCGAGCCCAGTACGCTACCCTGCGGAACGCCGTAGGACACGTAACACGTCTTCTTACTAATATCCTCCCCTACCTTAACCTTTTACCTACGATCCCGTAGATAATCTATTAGTAAAGTCAACGGATTTCCTCTAACGCCTATACCTTCCAGACTACGCACAAGAATGGGGACAGAAACGGTATCGAAAGCTTTTTCAAATCAAGAAATACAGTTAGATATCTCTTTCCTGAATCTACTAGGTTAACAATATGAGTGGTTAATGCTATAACTGCGTCCTCCGTACACAATTTTTGTCTTAAACCATATTGAACTTGTGAAATAATGTTATATTTATTAGTGTAGCTGGTTAGTCTTACGTTAATCAGCTTTTTAATGATTTTAGATATTGCAGGCAAGACAGAGATAGGTCTGTAGTTGCTAACGTCATCTCTGTCTGTACCCTTGTGCACAGGAGTAATTATGGCTTGCTTCAGAGCGGCAGGAAATTTCCTTTGTCTAAAACATAAGTTAGCAAGATGCGAAATTATGGCTACTACTAAATCATTGGCACTTTAAAAAAAATTGTTGTAATATTGTCCCAGCCTGGAGCGCTTTCAGATTTAAGACCCATTAGCACGTTATAGACTTCTCTAGAATCCGTTTCGAGAAGTACGAAGAATTTATTATATGATCAGACTCGTGTTGAAATTGTGATCGGTTTGCGGAGGTAATATCTTCAGCCAGGGCTTTCCCAATGTTAGAAAAGTAATCGTTTACGTGGTCTACTGAATGATGAGGTGTGGTCTTTATCTCCAATAGCTCTGAGTTTAGATTTTTGTTAGGTTTACGATATTATACAATGTGTTTGGTCTCGGACTGTACAAACTTTAAGGGAAGATAGTTTGCTCTATTTTATCAATACAATTATTCTACATGGGGGGTCGGAACCCAACCCCCCCTGAATGGCAGCCATTTTTGTATTTTGATCGCATTTTATGAAGCGTGCATACTAAAAGTACTTTAACTTTGGAATTTAATGTCCAATTATCGTAAAAAATAAAACTTTTAATAAGTGAAAAGTGTTAACAATGGGTTAAATAACTCAAATACTGACAATAAATGCTGCATCATATTGAAATAAATGCTAAAAGATCAATATCATGTTAAAATTAACATTGTTTTTTTAGTTTATCAAGGTTATTACAAAATTCACCCCCAAGAACTACCTTTTTTTATCTACTCGTCTAACAGATGTTTAGTTTACCTAAATATTGATACAAAAAACTCGATTCTATGACACTTGGTTTATGAGATATTGGTGTTGGAACATAGGCTTGCGTAGGTAGTGAGTTCATAACGACTTGGTTTTTCTGTAGACATTTACAATGATGATCAATGATAAACAAACAGCAAACTGGTAGGTTTCATTATACCCAGGGAAATCCAGCTAGCTTCCACTATTAAAAGGCAACCATCTATCATCTTCATCACTGACTGAGTTTTATTTAAAAGTATAATTATACTAGTAACCGAAGACACCAATTAGTTAAAGGAAAAAAAAACAAGCAACAATAAACAGGCAATCTTTTTTAAGACAAGAAACCGTTGGATAATAAGGGTAAAATAGAAAAAAAACGGCTTATTGCGTGTCGGACCACGCACAAAGAAAGGTTCCGTAGTTGGAATGAATATAATAAAAACAACTAAAATGTACAGTTGAAAAACATGTTCTACCATACATCGAACTACGTCACGGTCAATTATTCTCCAAATGAAAAGTTTGTACTCTCAAAAAAAAAAAAAATGTGATAAAAATACAAATTAACAATTTTACAAAACCTCCACGCGTGCCTGAGGAAATGGGTCTTGACAGCCTGACACACAGACAGACACACGGTCAAAGAAGTGATCCTATACGGATTTAATTTTTTCCTTGTGAGGTACACAAACAACCCTAAAAATAACAAAAACATTTTTTTTTCCGCTATCTCTTTCATAATAAATTTTACAATAAACCGAATTCTGTACAACTGTCAATAAGTCCTACAACTTTATTTTTAAGACGGAACAAAGTATCACCCTGCAGGCCTTGCATTTTCATTGTTTCCCGCGCTTCATCAGAACCATCCTTTAAGCTGTCCATAATCTCGCCAGCTTCTTTGGAGTCTCTCATCAACACACTAGCCAGCAAAAGGCTCAGACCAAAAAGTAATTTGCCGTATCTTTTCAAGTCTGCGTCCAACTGGTCTCTCGGGTACACAAAGTTGGCTTTCAGGCCAAAGTTCGACAAGGAATTGTCCAATTCGGTGTGATAGTAGTCTAACCAGTTGTAGTAGTTCTTAGTCCTGGTCTCATGGTCGGTGCAGTTGAAGATCATGTAGAGGAGATCCACCGCAGGACTGCTACTCTTCGAGATTTGGTAGTCAATCATGATTGACTGTACTAAGTTATCTCCCTGAAAACAAAAATAAAATAAACATAAGCGACATAGCAGTTATAACCTAGTGGTGTGATCGTCAGGCTGCCAAGTCATAAGTCTCGAGTTCGAATCCAAGGCACGCACCACTGACTTTTCGGATTCATGTGCGTATTGTTTGATTATCACTTGCTTCAAAAACGGTGGAGGTTGTGAGGAAACCATGCCTGAGCGATATTTCTCGACGACATGTGAAGCCAAGTCAGAGACCCATGGGCGGCTTTAAACTCTGACACCAGGTTAGGTTGTGGTTAGTCACTAACCATATAAAAAGAAGAAGAAGCGACATAGTTTCAGCAGATATATCATCTTCTGCAGATGTTCAAGTTAATAGAATTACTAATAGGAATTCAAAATTGGACGTGCCAGTCATTTTGACATAAAGTATAATAAAATTATATTACGAACCTTTGTATAGTAGATATTTTGTATAGAAGAGGTTGCACAAATCTGTTACGTATATGGAATAGTGAATAATATTATTTTCAATCGAAATCAATACGTTTATAATTATTTGGTGGTGGCGATACTTCTGTGACTAAGTTTCTTATCTTCTTTATCAAGGTCCGAAACACTGAAATTACTTTAAAAAAATACTTGCCTCGAATTTGAACATCACATTGTTCGTCCAAGCATCGCCTTGTTGAATAATTGAATATCTATTGTCATCCTTTGAAAACTTTGTTGTCAGTCTAAAAATATCGACTACTTTATTTTTCACTATTTTTTTACGATCCTCGTCGTGAAGGATTGATATAATTTCATTTTCAAGATGTTCCATGTGTAACACAAATTCTGGCTTCTGCACCGATAGTAACCATGTATCTATCAATTTACTTTTGAAGTCATCATAAGTTTCTGGTTCTTTTTTCTTTAACACGTAGGAAAGAGAATGGAGAATAGCGAAGTTCTTCAAGATGCTTTTAACACAATCATCGGACAGAGACTCAAACTTGTTTAACATAGAGAAATCTAATTCACCCAGATCTTCTAAAATTACAAGCTCGTTCGGTTCTTCATTAAGAGATCCGTAACATTTCGCGTATCTTATTTGATCTTCTTCTGGCACTCCTGCATCTTTCTGCAGCTGCAATAGCGTAGGTAATACCTCCGTATACATTGTGTGCTCGTTGTTGAACAAGGAATTAGTGTTCGTCATCTTACGAATGATTTCGTTTCCAGATCCGACTTTCACAATCAATTTTAAGCTTCCATTGTCACCTTCTATGCTGATCCTCTTTACGTTTGCCACGAAATTATCTCCAGCCTGTCCAACTGGACTGAAAACCACTTTACTTACTTGTAAGTTTTGTTCTTGAATCACTTTATTAATGAACTCCAGTTGGTGTTCATTTATATTATCGAAATCTCCTTCAAAGTTGTATTGTGCCATGATTGTATATGATAGATACTAAGTGCAAATGACTGTTGTATTATAATTTATAGATTTTTTATCTGTATCGCGGTGACTAATGTTGGTTGGACATATTAAGATTAGATAATTTTTAGGCAGTGTATAGAGTGCCACCATTGGCACTCTATCCCTATCGGATAAAGTGCCACTACAGGCACCCTAGTAACACCGCCTCGGCCCGGCTAAAGTGCTGCAAGCATTGGATTGATGTCCGATATGTCCGATATTCATAGTTTAAATACCAGGAATAAACACAACCTTGCTGTACATCACACTCGTCTCCACAGAGTAAGCAACTCGTTCATGGGTCAATGTATACGCTTTTACAACAAACTTCCCATTGACATTCGAAACTTACCCATTAAACGATTTAAAAACTTCATTAAAACCAAACTTTGTAAAAAAGGGTATTATAGAATTTCCGATTATTTAGAAGATAAAAAAGCATGGGATTGAGCTGCTCGCTCTGCTAAACCTTGTAATAAAACCTTGAAAATTGACATTATAATTATTCAGTAAAATCATCAAATTATACCAGTTTTATATAAACATTGACATTGTTGAATATTACATACAAAAAACTTTTTCACAAAAAAAACAACCGACTTCCACTATAAAGTGAAAAATAACTAAAATTTCGGAAGTCGGTGGCAAAAACAAAATACAAAACCAAAGACACGGATATTCGTTATACGCCACCGACTTCCGAAATTTTAGTTATTTTTCACTTTATAGTGGAAGTCGGTTGTTTTTTTTGTGAAAAAGTTTTTTTTTCTCGCTTTTTAGTGGGTCGGTTTGTAATTAATCTAAGTTACAATAGCCTAATATCAACTGCTCATCACCTTTTACTAAATATTGCTTTTCTCGATGCAGGGACGTTCATTGTTGAGGAGTTCTTCTGGTACTTCGCCATCAGCTCCTCTTCACCCTATGCATTGTGACGGGCATAAATTGCTTGGCAACCATATTAATGTAATCGAATCGCAAGTTCGCAACCCGTGAAATACGTATTATTGAGTAGTTCCGGTGGCCATCTGTGGTCTTCATCATCAGTTCCACTTCACTAAATGGTGCTTTGCGAGAGCAAATTCATGAGTTACTAAAAAAAATACCTCAATCGCTATAGGTGTGCCTATAATATTTCAAGAGTTCCCTCGACTTCTCCAGGATTCCATCATCCAATCGTGACTTGATGACAATGGGACCAACTAGAAAGTATACCCTTTCGAACAAAAAAAGAATTTTCGAAATCGGTCCAGCCGTCTTCGAGTAATCGGGGAACATACATAAAAAAAAAAAAAAAAAAAACATTCCGACGAATTGAGAACCTCCTCCTTTTTTTGAAGTCGGTTAAAAATGACATGATTACTTTGTAAAGTATTATATTATTTTAATTATTGTGAATGTGAGGACTATGTGGATATTTTTTTTTTTTTCTCTCTTCTCTATTTTCTTTTCTTTCTCAGTTAGTTTTAATTTAATGATGGTCTGGCAGTTTGAGTAGTTTATGCGGCCTACCCAAATGTCCTTTCTTTGGTACTGTTCGTCGAGTTGAGCTCCTTAAGTTCAGAGTTGAGCTCCGCGATTACTGACAAATGCTTGCACTGACTGGACAGGTCCACTCAAAGCTGTATGGTTCTTTCCTCAAAAGACCATTTCAGACATTAGTCTACATGGTCCTCATATGGCCTGACCAAGATTATGTCTGGACTTTAAAAGAGACTGTGACCTCTGAGTTTGTTTCGGCCTTTCTTCTCAGAGTAGTCAGATAGGAAACGCCGAACTCATCTAGCTAATTTTTAACATACATTTTAATATGACGTGTAAAAGTGATTCCAATATCCTATTTACAGAATAAACAATTTCATTTCATTTCATTTCATTTCATTTCATTGTCATTGTCACTGTCACTAAGTCACGTCACTTGGTATTTTGTTTGATTGTCGAGGTTAGATCGCTGTAAAACACCACATTCCCAAAACATTACATTCTCTTGTGCCTAAACGGACCCTGGCACTTCGCCGGCCGCTACCGCGGCACCGCTCGCTACGCTCGCTCGGCTCGTGCGTCGTGTGGTCACAGTTCTAACCTAACCTAACCTAAATAACAAGTGACAGTGACAATGCAACGCTCACGGCACCCTAGCCGGGCCGAGGCAGTGACACTAGAGTGCCACAAGAAACTCGCGGCACTCTATACACTTCGTAATTTTTATTTGTCAGCCAAGGTATCTTTGGTAATTAAGTAGGAAATAATTAAGTTTTAAGTCTAAGGTAAAGAAAGGGGTACTGTGTAAAATGTTTTAATAAAATACACACTCGGTATTCTTCAACTAAATGAGAATAAATTTAAAACATGCATTAAACGCACTATAGTTGGATGATTATAACGTAGATAAAAATGTTTGGCTTAATGCTGGCCCTGCTCCACAGCCACTTGGACTCACTAGTTAAAATTTTCCCCTTTTTGTCTGACATTACGAACTTTATTTTTATTTTTAATCTAGTATTAATTGTTCAATACTCCAATTAGATAATAATGATTTTTTTTCTTTTTGGTAGTTAATATTTATTCAACTGTCAATTAAATTGCGCACTATAGTTTTGTATAATTTAGAAGCATTTTTATTTTATTTGGAAATGTGAATGCCATGTACCTGTTTATTATGTTATTATTAATAAAAATAATACATCTATGGTTATTATGACGTATATAAAAAAAAAGTCAGAACAAGTGTTTCACAAACACTGGTTCTAGGGTAGGTTGTAGAAGCAATAAATATTATGTATTCAGAATTTTGATATTATATTTATTTAAAGAGTGTCCTTGGAGCTTCTTGTCCGTTCTTCTCCATAGAGATCTAAGTTTTGCAATGGACAACTAGCTGACTAACTGACCGACTCTTTGACAATTCAAACTGCCTGTAAATATTATAGTTTAATTGAAATAAATGCTGGATTTGATTTTAAAAACATTATTGTCTTATATGCCGCTAAATAATAATGTGATTTTTTATTAACAACTGTAGGTTTAACCAATCATTATGGTTTATATTCGTACGAAAAGTATGCTCACATTAGCTACGAATAGGATCAATATGCACTTAAACCCGTATTCGTATAAAACGCTACCTTAACTTAGCAAAGTAAAGTCAAAGAGTCTGTGGTGGCCCTTAACATACCACTCTGGTGAGATCTCTGTTTGTTTCTAGTTCTACTAAATGCTGCTGTTTATAATATTGTCTGGACTTCAGAAATCCTTTAGTCCCAATTTACTTAACATTATTGCCGTCCCCGGAGAATAAAAATATAATATCTACAAAAACGCAACTTTTCAGGAAAAATAAAAAACATGTTCATCGATTGCTCCTTATTATATAATGGACATAGAGAGATGATTTTCAATTTTGAGAAAAAGTTTTTTTTTGTGTTCAAATGGTTTTAGTGAAACACGCCTAAGTATGAAAATAGAGATATTATTAAAAAAATAAGAAGTTTATCAAAATCAATCATCGTCCAAGTTGCGTAACGTCGATTATCATTTTATTCTCCGTATCAGCCTGACCAGAAACATATATTGTACTCTTTACTTATCATTTTATTCTACGGATATTTAGGGTGCAAGTGATGATAATAATTATTTAATATCGTCTAAAGGCTTTTGCAGACCAGCGCCACTTGTCGCGCGATACGACACGAACAATACAATTTCTAAGAAAACTTCACGGTATAACAATAACCGGTGTCGCGTCGCGCGACAAGTCGCGCTGGTCTGCAGAAAGCTTTATCTCGTTCACCGGGATGGTGGCTTGCCGTTAGCAAGACGAGAACAACCAAAAACAATAATACAGTCGGATGGATTCACCGGGACGGTGGCATGCCCGACAGATGTCAACCGTACCGTCCTTGACAAAGTATTTCCGATAATTATTATTCGTCATGATAACCTCATCCATAATCGCACAGACAAAACCTTTGGTTTCCCCGAATGACCGTGGGTGATACATTCGATAGGCCTGTGTTAAATCTTTGAATAATATTGTAATATTTTGTCATTTTGTTAATATCTGTATAAAAATTACGAAAAAAATAGAGAAGATGTATGTTTTTTGCTACATGCATATAATACGGTGATACTGACTGGACTGGACCAGTGGTACCTTCGTGTGCGAGTCCGAGTGCGTGTGCGTCTGGCACTAGACATATTTTTTAAAATCTTCAGCAGCTTCAACAGTATTTCCAAATGCTAATCAATTAGTTTATGCGCTATTGTTAAGCCGGACCAGCGTTGAGCCAAACATTTTTATCAGCGATGTAATCCTCCAACTTATAATATGCTCGGCTGCATAGTGTGCGTTTTATATAAGACTAGCTTTTACCTGCGACATTGGCCGCCTAAGGGCGCTTGTACACGGTAAGAAAATTTACCGTGTCTGCGGCAGACAAGACAAATTCTTCGTGTACACGACAAGAATTTTGTCTGTTCTACACACGAAAACCAACAACGTTCGCCGCGTCGTGTCTTGCGCAGACAAGATTTTTTTCGTGCACCGCTGCGAGCAGTGTACACAGTTATTTTCTAGTTACGACACGAATTCTTGCGTAGGCCCGGCAACTTTGAGGCACTTTCAAATCAGAATTCAAGTACATTACATCTTATATATTAAATAAATGTCAAAGTAATAATATCAATCATAAATTCTGTTACAATGTCATTATGTCATCTAGGAATTCATTGATACTGTAATAGCCTCAGAGTAATTATTACTCTGAGGTAATAGCCTTTCCTCAATAAAAAGGTCCTTAATTTGTTTTTAAATAAGTTAACACTGTTTATGGTTTTGAATTCTATAGGCAACCTGTTGTATAAAAATACAGACTGATACCTCGGGCTATGTTTGACAACTTTTAATTTCGGTTGAATAGTGTTGGGCAAATCTTTCCTACGCGTGCTAGCTCTAGTTTGTCTTTGCTCATCAGTCTCAATTTTGTGCAAATTTCTAACTAAGCGGGTTAGCAACACTAAAATGTAAAGGCATGGCACTGTCAAGATTTTTAGTTTAATAAAATGATCTTTACATGATTCTATCTGTTTTAAGCGCAGCATAGTCCTTAAAGCTCTTTTCTGAATCACGAATGCCATTTGTATGTTGTAGTTGTAGCTATTGCCCCAAAACTCGATGCTGTATCTTAGCCTGGACTCCACCAAGGCAAAGTACACACTTCTAAGTTGAGGCAAACTTAATTCTTCCCTCAGTGTTCTAATCGCATAGCATGCTGAGCTAATAGACTTCGTTATGGACAATGTCTCAACCTTCCAATTCAACAATGCATCAATGTGCACACCTAAGAACTTGACACTATCAACAATTTCGACCTTATTGCCACAAGATACAATCTCCAACTTAACGTTATTTCGTACCGTGGGCTTAAATAAGACACACTTTGTTTTATTTACATTAAGTGTCAGATTATTAGTACTGAACCAGTTTTCAAAAGCTTTCAAGAGAGCGTTGATCTTGGATTCTAATTCCAGTATATCGTCTGCAGCAACTATCGCATTTGTGTCGTCAGCAAAAATTATTAGTTTGGTGTTCTTTACACGTTTTTTGATATACTCAATTAAATCATTTAAAAATATAATAAAGAAGATTGGACCAAGAACGGATCCCTGAGGAACACCACGGCATACCGTAACTAGATTGGATCTATAGATTTTTTCTTCTCCATCTACCACCGACTTTATCTCTACATACTGCCGTCTGTTATGCAGATAAGAACTAAATAACTTCAACACATTTTCCCGTATGCCATAATGTTCTAACTTAGCTAGGAGAATACCATGGTCTACAGTGTCAAAGGCAGAACTGAGGTCTAGGAATATACCAGCTACTCTATGTTTATTATTCAAGTTACAAATAACATCGTCTACCAACGCCTCAATAGCATCGGTGGTTCCTAATGAAGTTTGGTAACCAAACTGTTGGTCATTTAGGATGCCGTACATCACTAAATGTTTAATGAGCCTATCCTTCATTATTTTTTCAAATATTTTTGATAATATAGGCAAGAGAGAAATTGGTCTGTAGTTGCCAGGGTCCGTCTTAGATCCTTTTTTAAAAACTGGAAGCACGCGTGCGATTTTAAACTGATCGGGGAACAGACTTTCCTCGATGCATTCATTAAAAAGAGATGCTAGTGGAGTCGCTAATAAGTCTATGTTATCTTTGATTATGTTTAAGGGAATTTCGTCATAACCCGAAGAAGGCTTGTTGATCATTTTATTTACCATATTGAAGATTTCTATAGGTGTGACTGCCTCAAAACTCATATTAAATTCTACCCGATTTATACCTTCAGTTAAGAATGTCATTGCCAATACCTTGTCACAAGCTTCTAAGTGGACTGTGTTGTCAAACCTTTTGGAAAATATATTAGCCACTTCTAAGGCATTATTAGTTGCTGCGTTATCTATTTTGAGTATTATTGGTTCATTATTAATGTCTTTGGTAGCCTTGCGCTGTTGATTTACTATTTGCCATATATTTTTACTAGAATTTGATGCCATGTGTATTTGTTTTCTGACATCATTCCTTTTTGCACAGCTCACCAGTTTTCTAAACGTTCGAATATAGTTATTCCGATACTCCAGAACTGAATTATCACATTGTGTCCTATCTAAAGTGTTAAGGAAACGTTTCACTTTGCTAGCTATCCGTATTCCGCTTGTTATCCATTTCGAACATCTATTCTTTTTGCTATTAACTTTTACCTTACCCTTCTTAAAGACGGAAGAATGTATTTCTTTGAATTTTGTGATGAATGTACACACATACCGAGACTCCTCCGTGCCTTGGAAAGCACGTTAAGCCGTTGGTCCCGGCTGTCATTTGTGGATGTTTGACAGTCGTTACGAGTCGTCAGAAGCCCAAAAGTCTGACACCAGTCATACCAAGGGGTATCGTATTACCCAGTTACTAGGTTATGGAGGTCAGATAGGCAGTCGCTCCATGTAAAATACTGGTATTCAGCTGCAACCGGTAAGACTGGAAGCCGACCCCAAGATAGTTGGGAAAAAGGCTAGGAAGATCGATCGTGCTTCTGACTAACCGTTATGACTGTCAAAACAACTCCTGTTACACCTATACGTACCTCAAAAAAGTAGGCCGAGATGGTCACAGTACTTGGCGAAGGGCGTTGCTAGCTGCGTCACAGTTTATACTTTTTATTCGACCAAAATATACTTTTATAATTTATTTATGTTTAATTATTCCATGTTAATGAAGGTAAGGGCCTGTTTCACCACCTACGATTAAGTTCCTATTAACTTACTTGGCAGATAATTTCATACAAATTCTATTCCATTTTTGAATTTATTCGGTAAGTAGTGGCTATTCGGACATCGTGAAATAGGCCCTTAGTCTTTTGTCATAAAGTAGACAAGACTGTGAAATTCGTAAGATGTTTCGGCACCAAGTGCAATTGTGGAATCTGGTAGGTGTCATTACTCCCAGGGAAAGCCGGCTAGCTTCCAGTAATAAAAGGCAAGTCATTTATCATCATCATCACTGATAATTTTACTAGTAACCGAAGACATCTATCAGGAAAAACAAACAAGCAAAATTAAATTGGCATTCATTTTTTAAGACAAGAAACCGTTGGACAATAAGTGTAAAATAAGAGATATAAACCGGCCAAGTGCGTGTCGGACAACGCACAAACAAGGGTTCCGTAGTTGGAATGAATTTATCCCAAACACAAATTTAACTTTTTATTTGAAAAACTTGTTCTCCCATATAACACGGTCAATTCTCCAAATGCAAATGTAAGTAAAAAAAAATTATACGACAGAACTACAAACTAAAGATTTTCGGACATTTTTTCTTTACTTGCGCTGTGAGACCTTGCTTCCTGGAATCCTGTCAAATTTCATGCCCTGTAGGGTTTGATTTATTTTCGAGTATCAACATATACAATGTGGAGACTACCATACAACAAAAAAATAAAATACTGGCACTACTAATGCTTATGAGTATTTTGGAACTATCAAATAAATCCTAGCTTCGAAATAAAAATGAGTTTTTCAAACAAATTAAATGTAATGTATGGCCGGATCCACCCTAAGCCTATAAATTCCGTTTATCCAACTTGGTTTTGGGTGAATTCTCGGGCATTCATTTCAGAATATCCAACTTAGGGTGGATTTTTGGGGTGGATAACCGGAATAGCCCGAGCCGACTATGGATTTTGGCGAGCTATAATGACTAAAATATTGAATATATTCAACTGAATTGTATACAGAATGGGAACGTCATTATGGACACGGCGTTTAAGTTTTTGTTGTATTGACGTCTCCACCTTGTATGTCACACAAATGACTGTATTGCACGACTCGTAATGCGAAGCATTAGAGTGTGGTCTACGATCGCAAAATATTTTTTGCCCCATTTCTGCAACTGTTATTATTGTTATACTCCTGCTAGTACACAGAACCTACTTAATTTATATACCATTGTATAGATGATTAAATGGAAATTAATACTGTACTTTTTACCAATTGATTTAATGCAAGAGAAATGAAAAAAAACATCAAAATAGTTGAAAAAAAAATCCTGTCCGTCAATTTATGAAGCTTGAAAACATTGTAGCTTGCGATAAAATCAATTAATTGAGTAATTTTTTTTTTAATACTTTCGTTTCGGCCATAAAAGGAACCCTATTAAAAATGGCTCTTTTATTCAAAGTAGTTTAATTATAATTAATAAAATACTAACTAAAATATAATATCTTTATCATGTCTTTATCTAAATATTTCCAACGTTGACTTATCAAATCAAATCAAATCAAAAATATTTATTTGCTAAAATATGGTACAATAGATATTACAGTCATTTTGGTTTCCGCATATTCTGCCATGTTATGGCGTGCAAATACATTTACATGTCAATTAAATTAAATTATCGTGTTGCCTAGCAACCCACAACGTAAATATCTAAATAAATAGTCTTTGACATTACGTAAGGATTGCGAGGTTAGAAATTTACCCATATTGATGGATAAAACAGCAGTCAAAACATACTTCATGAAAAGTGATAAATTGTTAATTTTTGTTAGAAACTATGTTTTGAATTTCTTTTTCGTTTATGAATGTGTGTTATGAGGCGTGCACTTTTGGAATTTCCAAACTATTTTTTACTGCGATAACTTAGAAACTAGATTTTTTTAGAGGTCCAAGGGACTATAGATCTACGTATATGATAATAATTTCAATTTGATACCTCCACGCGTTCAGATACAGATAGACAGATGGACAACGAAGTGATCCTATAAGGGTTCCATTTTTTCCTTTTGAGGTGGAACCCTAAAAATAACTAACAATTTTTTTCCGCTATCTTTTTCATAATTTTACAATAAGCCGAATTCTGTAAAACTATCAATAAGTCCTACAACTTTCTTTTTAAGACGGAACAAAGTATCACCCTGCAGGCCTTGCATTTTCATTGATTCCATCGCTTCATCAAAACCATCCTTTAAGTTGTCCATAATCTCGCCAGCTTCTTTGGAGTCTCTCAACAACATATTAGCCAGCATAAGGCTCAGACCAAAAAATAATTTGCCGTATCTTTTCAAGTCTGCGTCCAACTGGTCTCGAGGGTACTCATAGTTGGCTTTCAAGCCAAAGTTCGACAAAGAATTGTCTAATTCGGTATGATAGTAGTCTAACCAGTTGTAGTAGTACTTAGTCCTGGTCTCATGGTCGGTGCAGTTGAAGATCATGTAGAGGAGATCCATCGCAGGACTGCTGTTCTTCGACATTTGGTAGTCAATCATGATTGACTGTACTAAGTTATCTCCCTGAGAACAAAAATAAAATAAACATAAGCGACATAGCAGTTATAACCTAGTGGTGTGATCGTCAGGCTGCCAAGTCATAGGTCTGAATCGGACTTTTCGGATTCATGTGCTTATTGTATAATTATCACATTATCACTTGCTTAAAAACGGTGAAGGTCGTGAGGAAACCGCAAGCCTGAGAGATATTTCTCAGAGGCCCATGGGCGGCTTTAAAACTCTGACACCATGTTAGTCATTAACCACATGAAAAGAAGAAGAAGCGACATAGTTTTAGCAGATATACCATCTTCTGCAGATGTTCAAGTTAATAGAATTACTAATAGGAATTAAAAATTGGACGTGACAGTCATTTCGACATAAAGATATTTTGTTTAAAAGAGTTTGCACAAATCTGTTACGTATATGGCATACTGAATATTATTATTTTCAATCGAAATCAATACGAAATAAACGTATTGATTTCGATTTTATTTGGTGGTGGCGATATTTCTGGGACTAAGTTTCTTATCTTTCTTACCAAGGTCCGAAATACTGAAATGACTTTAAAAAAATACTTGCCTCGAATTTGAACATCACATTGTTCGTCCAAGCATCGCCTTGTTGAATAATTGAATATCTATTGTCATCCTTTGAAAACTTTTTTAACAGTCTAAATACATCGACTGCTTTATTTTTCAGAATTTTTTTATGATCCTCGTCGTCAAGGATTGATATAATTTCATTTTCAACATGTTCCAAGTGTAACTCAAATTCTGGGATCTGCACTGTTAGTGACCATGCATCTATTAATTTACTTTTGAAGTCATCATAAGTTTCTGGTTCCTTTTTCTTTAACGCGTAGGAAAGAGAATGGAGAATAGCGAAGTTCTTTAAGATGCTTTTACCACAATCATCGGACAGAGACTCAAACTTGTTTAACATAGAGAAATTTAGTTCACCCAGATCTTCTAAAATTACAAGCTCGTTCGGTTCTTCATTTAGAGATCCGTAACATTTCGCGAATCTTATTTGTTCTTCTTCTGGCACTCCTGCGTCTTTCTGCAGCTGCACTAGCTTAGGTAATACCTCCGTATACATTGTGTGTTCGTTGTTGAACAAGGAATTAGTGTTCGTCATCTTACGAAGGATTTCGTTTCCAGATGCGACTTTCACAATCAATTTTAAGCTTCCATTGTCACCTTCTATGCTGATCCTCTTTACGTTTGCCACGAAATTATCTCCAGCCTGTCCAACTGCACTGAAAACCACTTTACTTACTTGTAAGTCTTGTTCTTGAATCACTTTATTAATAAACTCCAGTTGGCGCTCATTTATATTATCGAAATCTCCTTCAAAGTTGTACTGTGCCATGATTGCATGTGATACTAAGTCCAAATGATTGTTGTATTATAATTTATAGTTTTTTTATCTGCATCGGGGTGAATAATGTTGGTTGGATATAATTAAGATTAGATAATTTTTATTTGTCTGCCAAGGTATCTTAGATAATCAAGTAGGAAATAATCAAGTTTCAAGTCTAAAGTACACACTTCTTTTATGGGGTATTGTGTAAAATTTTTTAATAAAATACACACTCGGTATTCTTCAATTAAATGAGAATTAATATAAAACATGCATTAAACGCACACCATGTGGACAAGTATATTATAAGTTGGATGATTATAAAATAACGTAGATAAATATAGTAGTAGTAGTAGTTTATAGTAGTTTAATTGAAATAAATGATTAAAGTTTGAGTTTAAAAACATTATTGCTTTTTATCCAACCAATAAGGTATTCACAAGGTAGGTAATTCGTATGAAACGTTTGCTCACATTAGCTTATTCAATACGAATATGATCAATGTGCGGTAAAAAATAAGGCCCTTATTCGAATAAAACGCTAATTTTACATAGCAAAGTAAACTCAAAGTGTGATCTGTGGTGGCCCCTGGTGAGATCTCTGTATGTTTCTACTAAACGCTGCTGTTTATAATATTTTCTAGACTTAAGAAATCCCTTAGTCCAAATTTACTTAATATTATGTCGAAGCTAAAAATATACAGCTACATTTTCTTTTTTATGAAAGCAGCTCAAAAAATTTTTGTCAATATATACTACCTCCTCTAAATGAAAGTACCCATGGCCGTTTTCCGTGACGATAAATATAGTTATTTTATTTCATACCTGTGTTGACTGTAATCCTGACAAAGACCGGGGGCAGTCTCAAGGGTGGGGCCAAATCATGTCTGAGGAAATTCTGCTGGGAGTTGCTTGCTTATGCTGTATTATTTTTTTGCTGAATCCGCTGTAAGTATTTTAAGAGTAAGGCATTTTTTTACCGACTTCAAAAAGATGAGGAAGTTTAGTTCGGTGAGTTTATTTTATTTTACATTTTTGTAGAAATATAAATTAAACAATTGTATGTGTCTAATATCTGAAGTCTATGTGTGTGTCATACTGTTGTTCAGCGGTTAGACTGGAAGCCGACCCCAACATTGTTGGGAAAAGGCTAGGCAGACTATTTGATGTGTGTCTCATAAAAGTGCATTTTATTTTTTATTGGTTAAGATTTTTTTTCTTATTGAAAGAAGAATGCCCGTTTTTGACCTAACTATGTATAGAAACGAAATAAATCTTAAAATTCAGCTAATTTTATTGTTTATTAATTACGCTTATCACAATGTTAAAAGAAACGCAGGAAAAAAAGATTTTTTAATATTTCTATAAGATTATTCTACGTCAAGGGTAAACATATTGCCATGTTTTGAACGCACCTCAACTTCCCTTTTTTGACGACGTTCCATTTTACACATTGCTACTTGATTTTATTCAACTCTGTTTCTGAGTTTTATTTATTATTTTACGTTTTATTTAATCGCTTGTCTTTGCTTTTTGCCTTTTTTTTTGCCATTACCTTTGTTTTTTTTTCTGTTTATTTTGTACCTTTGCCATTGATGGAGAAGATTACTAAGCACATTACCTACGCCAATTTGCCATGTCATAGCTGATAATTGCTTTAGAAATTATTGTATTAAGATGAAAGATACTGCTGCGTATTATGCTCTTTATTTGTATGACTTGCCGAGGGCATTAAAGCTCATTTCAGACAACGCTATAATATAATTATAGCATATAGTTCATAGCACAACCATATCGCTCGCCATACATTTATTTACCACACGTTCACACTTTCCTATACTATAATTATGTTGTTTGTTTCCTTTGTGTTGTTGTACTATAGAGCAGAATAGTATAGCGTAGTCTGAAATGAGCTTTAACCAAAATCAAAAATTTTCAGCAAGTCAGCCAACTCAACTTCAAAGAAGCCATAATATTATTTACCAATTTTCTACACAATATAACGGCTCTAATATAAAACAAAAACTATGAGATGGCTGGACTATAATCGGATACTTCACCCTAGAGTCCAATGCGTTGTCCGATCGACAAACTTAACTTTACTTTCCACAAACTGATTGCCACACCAATTGGAACCCTATAACAGTGTGTTAAGGTGTTATTCAAAGTGTTACTACAGAAGAAGTTTCTTATGTTTTGTGTGATGAAGGTGCATCGCACATATAAAAGGTATCGTAAAAGTAGAGTGACCTTTTATTTGGAAGTCTACGGATTGGTCCGAATTCTATAGTAGTAAAGTATCTGTGGGTAGTGTTTGTATTTCTTAGAAAAGAGAAGTTTAAATTATTGTTTATTCGGAACTTTAATAAAAAATAAAGTTAGTATTAGGGCAGTTTCCAATTAATTCAATATTAAAATGTGCAAAGATTTATTTTAAACTGGCACCATTTGTACTTGTTAAAAGATATGTCCGCACGTTTTTTCGATTTTAATACGGTACGGAACCTTCCGTACCGTATTAAAATCGAAAAAACGCCGAAAAAATCACGTTTCTTTTATGAGAAACCCTTTAATTATTAACATTATTTAATTTACATAATTATATTTGTTGTTATTGCGGTAATAGAAATACGCAATCTGAGAAAATTTCGACCTATTACGGTTCATGAGATACAGCCCGGTGACAAATGGCGGACTGACAAACAGACAGACAGCGGAGGCTCAGTAATAGGGTTCCAATACTTTTCACAAAAACAATTGCACAAATGTTTACCAACAGCCTATCAACCTTTTTCAAGCGCCAAACGTTTCTTGTAACAGTATACAAAGATATTTTCAATTTTGTCACATAAATGGTATTGAAAAAATAAGATGGCGTTAGTTCTCATGTTGGCCACTTGCCAAAAAATCAATAACATAACAGAGGTGTACCTATAGTACACCCACATTTCGCCAGTTATGTTTAAGTCCCATGTAATAGGGGGACAGGCCTATAGCCATCAACCGGGCACAAATACAGAATTCGAAAAACTCGGCACAATCCGAGAATCGAACCCAGAACCTCATACTCAGTAGTAAGCGCATGCGACCACCTAGAGTCTAGACCAACGAGGTGCCAAAAGATCCTTGTACCGTTTTAGGCACAGAAATGGGAGACTCATCCCAAGTTTCTGAAGTCAATGGTCACCCTACAAAAGACTATTTGAGTTACGTCTTTTCAGGCATTATGTTCACATGTACGGTTGTTCGGGGAGCAGTGTTGACCTATAAAATATGCCCAGACTTACAGCGTTTATGGATGCCCGACGAACATTACTTTAGTTTAATGCTATTGGTACACGGCATTAAGACTGCCTGTCTACTGGAGTGGAGAGGAGAGGAGAGGAGCGGAGATGTGCCAAAATTAACCAATAGAATCGCACCTCTGGAGCGGAGTTTTCATTCTATTGGTTAATATTGACACATCTCCGCTCTCCGCTCCGGTGGACAGGCAGCCTAAGGTATTTCATTGAAATCGGCGAAGGTATAAGTTGTATGACATATATACATGCATAAACTCACGCCTTCTTCCCATGAGGGTATGCAGAAACTACAGAACGCCACTTGCTACGATCCTTACATACTCCTTTTGCCTCGTTTACGTTCATACATCTGGTCATACACGCACGCCGGTTGCGAGCACCTTTCTGAAGAACATCACCAATAAGGTCAGTATATGTCCTCCTAGGGCGTCTCCTCCCGGCGTTACCAGTCACATCTGCCTTGTAAATACATTTTGTTAGCCGCCTTTCATTCATCCTCTCAACACGACCAAACCATCTCAGCATACTTACCCTTTTCAATTTTAGTCACTACATCGTCTTTTAACTCACACCGTTGTCTTATCACATCATTACTCAGCCTATCATTCATAGTCAACAATAATAAGTTGTATGATTTTTCTGAAAAAACCATGTCTTGATCGTTTTCAATGTGAATGTGACTCTAAAGAAAGAAATAAGATAATCTCAAGTCAATCTGTAATCTGCCTAGCCTATGTTGGGGTCGGCTTCCAGTCTAACCGAATGCAGCTGAATACCTGTATCTTACATGGAGCAACTGCCTATAAGACCTCCACAATCCAATAACTGGGTAATACGATACCCCTTGGTAAGACTGGTATCAGACTTTCGGGCTTCTGACGACTCATAACGACTGACAAAGATCCACGAATGATATCCGGGACCAACTGCTTAATGTGCTTTCCATGGCACGGAGGAGTCTCGGTATGTAAAGATGGTCACCCATCCACTGACCAACCCCGGCAAGCGTAGCTTAACCTGATGAATCGACACATGCGGCTGTTATTACTTAGCCACGAGCTCCTCCTGAAAATAAGATAATCACATTTATTGATATCCCTTAAAAAATCTTTAAAAGTTTTATTATTGAGGAATAAAAGCTTTATGATTGAGGAAGAAATTCTAAATCAAAATAACGAATAAGACGTGTGTATTTTTCTCAAGTAAAACGAGACAAATATTATGTATATTAACTCTCGCACACACATCGCCAAGACAAGAAAACAATAAGACGAAGAACACGAAAATTTAAAATTCATATCCGTTACGAGTTTTAATTTTACAACACATCGGAATATTCACACGATGCGGGGTGCAAAACAATTTTTTCTCGAATAAAAAAGGCGAGAATCCTCCCTGATAAATCAACGGCCTGTCCTGAGGGAAACAAGTGAAGGAAATCGCAAAATCGTCTCAAATGAAATTTCTTACTTCGAGGAATATAACATACTTGAAATTTTTTAAACAACTCCAATATAAAACCCACTCTTCCTACCAACAAATAGAGTAGCAATTCCTTTAGTAGTGTTGTGAGGGTTTTTGCCAGCAACTTCCACGCGTAAGATGTATGCGAGGGAGCAAATTGTGGCCCAAAAATAGTGTGAACGAAAGTCGCTTTAAGTACAAGTGACTAAACTAGGAATAGATTTCTGTAATAGTGAAAATATGGTGATAATATTACAGATATTACAGGAACTTTGTACTTAATAGTTCCCCTTTTAAAACCTTTCTTATTTGTATCAATACTCACTTTACTTTCCTGAATTAAGTCAATTCTTAGTCTTATCATAGACGTATCGTCTATGGGTCTTATGAAATCTATAATAACATGAATCTCAAACGCTTCCGATTTCCGTATGCTGGTAGCTTGATCCAGTGTCTAATCAATACCTAAGTTATAAAAATCTTGTTAGCAGAGAATTAGCTTAATTTCTTAAATGAAAATATAGTAGGCGAAACTACTATGCGCCTTGTCGGGATCGGGAGACAAGGCGCATAGAATCTGAAAAGCATTTTCTGATTTTCAGTTGCACCTTGTGACTACCATTTAAGTAAAAAAATCACATCGATATTGATTCCATTTTCATGTTTGACAATCGTGCAGTCTAGACATTACCTAACGTGACGTAATACGTCCTGACCTATGTTAACAATTATATAGCGAATACCGAACTCAACCACCCGAAACTCTAATGTTGTATGCGCTTAAATGTCGGTCCGCTAAGTCAGCGGATAGCATTTTACGGACATTTGCTGATATCGGACACTTTAAGTCGAGTGAACATTCAACGGCACCGAAAAAATTACATAAGAATGAACGTTCATCTGCTTCTTACGACAGGCCACATCGTTGGATCGGTTTCTGATGAATTCATATTTGGAACGAAGTTCATTAACGCGGCTTGCGGTAGGAATCGAAACTAGTAGAAATAGTCACGTAACGAAAAAGCGTTATGCCCGAAAAACTCAGTTTCAAGTGTATAAGTTTTTGCTCAAAACCTTTTGACACTTAAAACTAGACCACTAGATGGCTCTGTAATAAAACATAATATACACCGGACCAACTGGCGTCCCACGATACCTCTCGACTTTATATTACTTTTGAGTGATTTTGTGTCAAAATCAACTAAGCTATTGCCCATTTGGCACCGCCAGGTCTGCACTTTACTGACTTAGATTTAGCCAAGTAAAGAAAACGAAAAAGAAAACCCTAAAGAGTAAGCCCTCGTACTCACGGGCGATTTTTTTTTCGCGCACTTTATTTTCAACTCACTGCATAGCGCCCAGAGTTGAAAATGCGACTGTGTTTTTTTGACGCGCTGGGATATTCTCAATGCTCGATACACACAACACCGAAAGTTGAAAATCCGGAGCGCCATAAAAAATCGTCGCGTTAAAAAATTGCTGGTGCACAAAATATGAGGGTAATTACTACATCGGCAGATGAAAGCGTAAGTTCGCGCTTAGTCTCGTCTCTGAATTGTGCCCTTATGCCCCATTTTCACTAACAATACGCCACCCCTAAATGAATGCCTCGATAAAAGGGCGCTATTGGGTTTTCGAATTATCGCCGAAAATTGAAGTTCCTAAAGTGCGCTTTTATTGAGGCATTCATTTATAATAGGTGTCGCCTATTAAGGCGAAATCGTCAGGGTTTCGCGAAATTAATTTTTCTTACGTTTTTTGCAATTTGCTGTGCTGTAGATTTCAAAAACTTAAATTTCACGGGCAATTAATTTATCATTGCATCCTCGGAGCATTAGTGTTTGGGACCAACTTGCTTTCTTTCGTACGCTACATTTTAATGACGCTTTTATTAAAATCGAATACATAAGAATTTCTTGTACTTAACTTTTTTCTGTATTTTTGTTTTGTGTTTTAATTTCACATTAATTTAAATAATATTCCTTCTGCCGATTTAGGAGCCACACACCATATCATTTCGGTCTCGCGTCACTTACCGGTCGTGTCCATGCGCTAACTCTCACGGGAACATTAAAGCTGAAATAGTTAAACCCAGTTTATTGTCATAAAGGTTACGACTTCACGAAACACGTTTCATGTTACCTATATACCTGCAGCTGTCATTAACGAGACACAATTGAATTTTAATTGTTATGCCCACCTGATGTCCACTGTAACGGTCAAGAGGCCAAAACATAAATCTGCCTAGCCGTTTCCCCACTATTTGGTGGTTGGCTTCTAAGTCTAACCGGATGCAGCTGAATATCAGTATTTACAATTTACATGGAGTGACAGCCTATCTGATCTTCCCACAACCCAGTTACTGGGTAACAGGATACCCCTTAGTAAAACTGGTTATGGTAGACTGGTAGTCAAAAGCTCAAAAGTTTGACAGCCGTCACAGGTGTTACGACTGTCAAACACGAATGACAGCCGGAGCTTTCCGAGGCACGGAGGGGCACTATTGTCACACAAATCTCAATTTAAAATGTTCTATTGAATTATAAATCAACATCGATATGTAGACATTTTATCTGAAGAGAATGAAATAAATATAATAAAGAAACTTTGTCCCCTTCGTCTATATTATCTGTGCCTTCGTTATTCTTTTTAAAAGAGGATTTCTCTTGAGAACTATTGACTGAAGCCATTCTTTATCGTTGACAATATAATAAATTCTTTCTCACATTGTTATATTTGCATCTCTTTGTGCTTTGTCAAACCTATTTGTACGTTTTTTGTTTAGAAAATTATTGCTCTTTCTTCTTTACCTTGAGCAAAGGTTTTTATGTGCTTCTGCACAAAGCTCCGTCTTATTTTTTAATCTATGATAAATCACTCTATTTAAATCTAAAAATATAATAATAAGCAAATAATCACAAAACGAATGACGTGGAAAATCACAGGAATTTAAATTCAATAAGGAGTAAAGATAATAAAATACAAAATATTAAAAATCATTTTATGTTAACCCTTTAAATGCGATGTTTTGGCTCGTGCCACCCCATGAACCAAATGTCCCTACCCACTTCCCCAAACCAGTCAGAATAACACCATCCAGTGTGAGTGAAAAGTTCGTTAAAATTCCGTGAGAATGAGAAATGAATTACTGTTAATTTTATTCAGAGATTATAGCAATCAAAATTATTTTTTGTAGACGGTCGTTACTCATTTTTTATTTATAGTTTATCAAGCCACATCGATTAAAACTTTTTGTACCGTAATTAACTCACGATAAATAGCGCTCAACAACAACAATTTATAATCTATGTTACTATGATAAAAGTCAGACGGAACAGTCTGTACGTGGAATAGTTTTACATAAAGTTGTTTGTCTGTTACCCACGCAAATACTACTAAAAATAAATTTGAACGGAATTTGAAAGGATTTGTTGATGAATGGTTTGAGTTGCGGCCTTGCGGGCCCAAAAATCTTTGAGTTGTCTGGTAGTCATCGCTACCAGCGATACAACTGGCATTTTAGTATATAAGCAGGTTTACAATCATGGTGACGAATTAAGCTATTCTATTCTAAAAAATACCCAATACTACCTATCTATAAAAAGTACCTATTATGAATGACTGATCAGTTCAAACAGTCTTCCTCTCAATAAAACATTTTTAACCCTGCAAATGCGACGTATTGGCAATTGGCACGAGCCTCCCTAGTCCCCGCGTTCCCACCCGAAGTTCTTCCCACCGGAAACAGTCCCGTGTGAACCGCAAACGACTTTTATCATAAAAGGGTCGTTAGAAATTCGTGGGAATACCTGAAATTATTTATTTTTGTGACTGTATGTGGTCTGTGGTAATAATGTTATTGTTTTGAGTTTTGAAATTATTTAGTGATTATTGATAAAATGATGAATGACATAAAAGTGATAGTAAAATAAACATTATTATCGGTAAAAGACAGAAATATATACCTTTTACAGGATACCATTGGAACTTAGAACTTTTCACGTGATTACAAGATTTTATCAAATATTTATGTGTGTGTGACTGAATGTAATTATATAATGATTCGATAAGAACTGAAGAAACCATGCAAAAACATTTAACTATTTAAGAACTTTCTAAAAAAATATGTCAAAAATTCACAGGCTTCTCCTAAATGCCCACTGTGATCTCTTTCCGATGAGAACTGAATTGGTCTCGTGTGAACTGCCAACAGATTTTGCATAAAAGGTTCTTTATTTTCGTAACAAATAAAAGGAATTGAACAACAACTTACAAGTTTTTTTTATGGCAAGATAAACCAAAATTTTAACTATGTATTTTAATCCGATTGTTTATTTTGAGCCCTAAATAAACGAACACACCACCCCTCTTTATTTGTTTACAAGTATAGCGGCCACTTAACCCTGTAAACGCGATCTATTGGCACGCGTCACCCTAATTTTCCCATCGACGTGACCACGACGCATGGTGTGTTCAAGTGTGAACTGAAATCGTCCCATGTGAATTGTCAACGTTAATTTATCGTACAAATTTTGGTCACATCGTGAGAAAAAAAGTGTGCAATTAGGTATTTATTTTGGCATATAAATAATATGAATTAGAACTTTTAATATATATTTTTTTTTAATTTAAAGAAATTTATAAAATCTTGGTGAGTGCTTTTTTTAACAAATATAAATATGAAATTTATGATTACATAAATTGCAAAGTATTAATATTACTTATTTATTTTCTAATTTCTGAATATTTAAAATAAAAACTTTTTACTGGGTAATATGGTTCCTCCTACAGATAAAGCGCAAGATCATAATAATAAGAAGCCCCTTTCGACCCTATTATCGGGACATGCATCGGCACGTGCCCTTTACTGGTTCCAGTGGGAACTAAACTTGGCCCGTGTGAAATAACAACGGATTTTAACGAGCAAGTCTTGTGGAATTACCCTGATACTTTTAAATAGGGTGAGAAAATAATACAGGGTGGCAGGGACATCGACGCGAAGCCGGTTACCATGGATTCAGTACATGATTAAGAAAGAAAGAAAGAAAGAAAGAAAATACGTTTATTTGCGGTAAACATGACGCAAGAAAAGAATAAAAAAGAACACGATAAATAACAAATTGGGGGAAAAATATGCGTCACATCCACGCAAAACGGCCATCGCTCAGCATACTGCTGCGACCCTATGCGAGACAGAGCCCCAGCGCTGGTTTTCAGCGACAGCCGGCGTTGACGTGATGACGTCAACCGGTGCAGGATATAATATAGTGAAATAACATATTATTATCAAATCAAAAATAAAATAAAATATAATACTTAGTACTAAAAGTATAAATACAATATAAAATGGCAACATTTCGTTCCGTCAGTGACTCAAGCGCCGAAGACATTATGCAGTCTGTGTGCGCAGCTGTCATATAAAACTATTTCATTGGACGAAGGTATTGTTTGGTTACGTAATAATTACATCATGGCGCAATGGCAATTATGAAACGAATGTTGTGTTGTATGATGCAATGCTAACACTGGATGAATTGAGTGCAATAGGCATTGGGTGATTGTGTGGCTATGGTTTTTGTAGACAGTGTTTGAGAAACTGTTAGAAGGTGTATGGTGTAGATGATGAGTTGATGACAAACGCGGCGACTTGTATGAGAGTAAGGTAAGTGCAGATTAATTATATTCATTAACGAGATTCTGAACCCTCCTGCGTTGAAATTTTTCGTCGGTTATAAAAAAAAATCTGCTGTTTCATAGAAAAGTGCAATACCTACCCGGTCAAAATGTATGGAACAGCAGATTTTTTTTTTAATAACCGACGTAAAAGTATAAAAAAACGATATGGGAATGATGAGAAAGAATGTCTTTTTTTCATTCGCTAACACTGTTCCAATAAATGAGTAAAATAATCTCATTATTAACTAGCTATTGCCCGCGGCTTCGCCCGCGTGAATGTCGGAAAACCACGGGAACGAAATGCCGGTATTAAAAGTACCATAAGTGTTAATTCAGGCCATAAAAGACCTGTGTGTCCGTTTTTGTTCCAATCTGAAACATACATCCAGACAAACAGACAAAGGGACAAAAATTCTTCGTTTCTATTCTAGAGCTTCTGCCCGCGACTTCGTCCGCGTGGAATAGTTACTTTGGGCTAACGCTAAAAAAACCCCCCGATTTTGAAACATTCTTCATTGTTACTCCGCTCCTATTGGTCTTAGCGTGATGATATATAGCCTATACCCTTACTCGATAAATGGGCTATCTAACACTGAAAGAATTCTTCAAATCGGACTAGTAGTTTTGGAGCCTATTCGGTATAAACAAACAAAAAAATCTTTCCTCTTTATAATATATAAGTGAGTGAGCTAGTTAAAAGAAATCTAAACTTCTAAACTATTAGAAAGAGGTAAAATTGTTTGTTTGTTTATAAGTGGTAATATCTATAAAAAAATATTTTACTTGTCGAAAGCTACGCTAGGTATATCCGAGTACCATAGGATATGTTTTATCGTATAAGTAAACTTCCACGCGGGCAGAAATTCACGGGCAGAAGCTAGTCAGTAATAAAATTTTTATGACTAACGCTTGTTGTTGATAAAAATATTATAAGTATTAGTGATATTTTGTTGATAAGATACACTTTTTTAAACAACATCATTATGATTTGCACTTTAAAATAATGATAATAACTATTGGTACACGCCACCCCAGTTTTCCTCCAAACGTGACGGCGACATTTATCATTCCAGTGTGAACTAAAATGATATCGTGAGAAATATCAACGAATTTTTATGTATGAAATTAATTAATTTTCTTCTAGAGAATGGATGGGATTTTAATCGTGAGATTTTATGGTAGATATTTTCACAGAATACAGGGTGTCCGGGACATCGACGCGAAGCCTGTTACCATGGATTCAGTACATGATTCTGAACCGACGCAAAATTACAACGCAGGGGTTGAAATTTTTCGCCGGTTATAAAAAAAAAAAATCTGCTGTTCCATTTGACCGCGTAGGTATTGCACTTTTCTATGAAACAGCAGATTTCTTTTTAAATAACCGACTTTACAGTTTTTTAAACAACATCATTATGATTTGCACTTAAAAATAATAATAATAACTATTGGCACACGCCACCCCAATTTTCGTCCAAACGTGACGGCGACATATCGTTCCAGTGTGAACTAAAATGATATCGTGAGAAATATCAACGAATTTTTATGTATGAATTTAATTAATTCTCCTCTAGAGAATGAATGGAATTTTAATCGTGAGATTTTATGGTAGATATTTTCACAGAATACAGGGTGTCCGGGACATCGACGCGAAGCCTGTTACCATGGATTCAGTACATGATTCTGAACCGACGCAAAATTACAACGCAGGGGTTGAAATTTTTCGCCGGTTATAAAAAAAAAAAATCTGCTGTTCCATTTGACCGCGTAGGTATTGCACTTTTCTATGAAACAGCAGATTTCTTTTTAAATAACCGACGAAAAATTTCAACGCAGGGTTTCAGAATCATGTACTGAATCCATGGTAACCGGCTTCGCGTCGATGTCCCTACCACCCTGTATATGCATAGGTCAAGTGATTTTGTTGCCAATTTTGTAAATATGTTTTAGTTTTGAAACGAATCTAAAGATTATAATTTTTTTAGGTAGGTAAGCACCTTGAAACATAAGGTATTGTGACTCATCATTAATTTCATTAATAACGCGATTTACAATAATAACGATATAAATATGTTATCAATATCATTGTATCGATAAGATACTCTTTTTATTTAAAAAAATCATTATGAGTTGCACTTTAAAACAATAATAACTATTGGCACGCGCTACCCCAATTCCCACCAAACGCGACGTTGATTATAATATCGTTTTATTGTGAACTAAAATCGTATCGTGTGAATTGTCAACGGATTTTAAAGGAGATGGATAACGCTCCCATACAAGTTTGGCCCAGCATGGACATAAATAAAACAATATATATCATGAAGAAATATTTGTATTTAATAGGCCTGTTTATATTTTATTACTCTAGAACTCGGTGGTGACGAAATATCAGACATTTTAGTTAAACATTTTGTTATGGCATTTTGACGTTTTAATACAGTAGGTGTATACATTGTCATGAAGGCCCATTAACGGGGGGTTCAAATCCGGGAAAGTCCAATGTGACTTTTTTCAATTCAATATACGTTCTGAGTACCTATATTATCTTGGACATTAGGTACTGATATCGGTTAAGAAAAAACATCGTGAGGAAACCTGGACTTATATTTAATATAAGTCTGAAAGCTTTCTCTATAATTATGAGAAGAGGCCTCAGCCCTGTAGTGGGTGTGGGAGAAATAATACGCTGGTATTATTATTTACTTTTAATCATATCACATAGACCCGTCCTGTGCTCCTCGCATACAGCGAAGTTCCGCGACTTCCAGGTCATAGGTCCACCATGTGAAGGGCCTACCTATGCCGCAGTGGACTTTTTGGCTGAATGATGACGATGACTATTATTTGAAACGCGTTCAGTTGTTAGAACGATGACAGTGTCGCGAGCTCTTTGTCCAACCCCCTCCTGAAATCACAAAAATTATTAAACGAACTCACCTTATAGGTTAATTTAGGTTTTATGTCTAAGTACCTACACGAGTGTGTCTTATAAATGGTCGTGAAGCCCGGTTGATATAAGTCTAAAATCGCCAACCCATCTTGAGCAAGCGTGTTGATCAATGCTCGTGCCTTCGCTGTATGAAAAGGGCCTTTGCCTTTGCCTTTCTTATTGTTGTTGACCGTCATCGTTTTGATGTTTTTTTGCTCGTTGCCAACATGGATGGCAAATAAAACTTGTCGATCTCATCTAAGTATGCGAAAAAGTTCATAATGTATCATTTCATAACATAGGTAAATATAAAAGGTGGTATTGGATAAATATATTTAAGCAGTCGTGGTACATAATACATACATTTTTTTCATACTAACTTGTTGAGAAAAATGTGTCTTTTGCGCTCCGGATACGGGTCAGCGTATGAAAATGAACACGCAGCAGGGATCTTCCACAGTTTGTGCACTCATGACGATGGCCCACCCTAGGGCTTGGTGTTGGAACACCAAGCCTTGTACCAGACTGTGATAAAGTGTGCCAAGCCAATAACCAACAAGTTGGCACCAATGTTCAGACGCAGTGACCTAAAATAAAAAACTTACATAAGTATAAACAAATAGGCGCCCTAATAAGAAGTGCTGAAGATGTTACTGAAAATGTTAAAACTCACCAACCGCGGAGTAATCCTTTGTCTTTGGATTGGATTTCATCCGAATCCAACAAATGGCTCCTTATGCGAAGCGTTGCTATACAACAGTTAATGCAGCGCCGCGGCGCCGGTTCTCCATTAGTGCTCGTTTACGGAGACGCGGGGCGTTGCGCGTTGCGTTTGGTGGCGCGGGCCGTACTAAATTCAAACATAATGGCGTTGTATGAGAGCGTTTACAGAGAAGCGATTTTACAAGCGTTTGCTTGAAATGTAGGCGGAGCTTGCAGATGGCATCGCCGCGTCGCACGCGACGTTAATCGCGGCGGCGCATGCTGCATTGCGGCTAGTTATTTTTGCAATTCTCCGTTCACAGTAAAACGTAGCGACAACCGTGGCGGGGTACGCGGCGGGGCCCGCGGCTTTGTACGCACCACGCCCCAAGTCTTCATAAACAACATCACAAATTGCCATTATGTTTGTGTTTGCGCGTGTGATGACGCGGGCCGCTGCACGCACCGCCTGTATGTAAACTGAAAAAACGTCCAACGCACCGCGAAACGCCACGCTGCACGCTTCGCTCAACGCTCCGCGTCTCCGTAAACGAGCACTTAGAAATAGGGTAAAATTCGTCGTCCAAAGTGCGAGTAATCAAAGTAAATCGAAATGAGAAGATGCAAAGTCCGTGATGCAAAGCGGGTCGGTCAGGAGAGCAGTAACAACATCCAGAAACAAATCCAAAGGTCGTTGTAAAACACCACAAGAAACCACAAGAATACATTCATGCTAGCCACAAGACATACGATTGACTTAAATTGTCATGTCATGTAAAAGACATGATGACTTGACTTTTTAATGACAATCGACATAAAATGGTAGACAAAATAAAGCAAACAATTAATGATACTCTTTTTAAATTGATATTTTTCCCCCATGTTATGCGGACAAATGAAAGCCATTATAAAAATTGCAATATTATAAGCTTCAAAAAAAATATAATTAAGTCCTTTTCCGTGCTGGGCCAGAATTTATCCATGTCCTTTAAGTATGAATTACGCTTAAATTACCGTGTCCCATTCGACCCTATTTCGAGACATGGATAAGCACGTGCCCTTGTATGGTACCGATGGGAACTAAACACGGTCTGTGTGAAGTGCAACGGATTTTAACGAACAAACCCTTATTGTTCCCTGAGATGTTTTTATAGTGTGAGACGAGCCCTTATCCCCTAGGGTGAGAAAGTAGAATAGAAAGGGATATGGGAAATAACTTTTTTGTTTATTTATTTGCTTTCGTGTCTTGTACATGACACTGGTTAGTAGGCATACATTAAATGTACCTACATGACTTTTTAAGTTATACTTATTTTATTTTAAAGCTCGTGGCTAAGTAATAACAAGCCGCACGGGTCGATCCATCAGGTTAAGCTACGCTTGCCGGGGTTGGTCAGTGGATGGGTGACCATCTTTACATACCGAGACTCCTCCGTACCTCGGAAAGCACGTCAAGCCGTTGGTCCCGGCTGTCATTCGTGGATCTTTGACAGTCGTTACGAGTCGTCAGAAGCTCGAAAGTCCGACACCAGTCGAGCAGTCTTACCAAGGGGTATCATATTACCCAGTTACTGGGTTGTGGAGGACAGATCGACGGTCCCTACGTATATAAAGACATGTCAAAAACAGAGGTTTACAGGAAAGCGTTTTTTATGTTCAAACTGCTCTAGAAATAATTCTATGTACAATTATTATTTTTTTTTCTATAATGTATTATTAGCTTTAGGAACTTTATAATGGTATTTATACAATGTTTTCTTTTTTATATTTTCTTGGAAAAACTGATAGATAACTGTTTCTACGCTGATATTAAAATAAAAGCATGTCAGACATCTCTATGATACCTTTTTATACGCAGGAAAGAAGAAAACAGTTTATAAAATAGAATTTTAATAAAATGTTTTATGAAAACGTAGAATTATGTTATTGTTTTCAAACGGATATGTTAAACATCCTAAGATCGCCATTCATGGATATAAAAAATACATCAATGAAGACATATCGTTTTATACGCGGTTTTATTTATTCGGGGTAGGACTATATTTCTTGTAATGTAAATAAAGACATGTATAAATAAAATTATCAGGTTTGTGTTTTATTAATTAACAAGGTTTATAATTGAAAATTATCTAGTTTTCTTAGCATCTAAATATAAGGTAAGTACTTGTGGTCTCATCGAAGCAGGAACTAAACATAAAAAATCACAGTTTTCTAAGATTAATAACTAACAATTTTAATTTAAGCATGAGCCCCAGCTTAATTATGTATCTAACTAATTAGTAATATTTAATAATCATCACAGGCTTACAGCATTATTTAAGTATGTGTCTCATCTATCTACCTAATTGTTAATATTTAATAATCATCACAGCTTTATTCTCTTATTATTAAAGTTTTCATAAGAGCGTTTACGACGTACGGCATTTCATACAAACTTTCAAGTCCTTGTTTTTCGCAATGAACCAATTTGAATCAAACTTCATACGCATAAGCAGGATACAAAGGTCTAAAAAGTTAATTAAGAATATTTAAAAAAAATTAAAATTGGTCTAATTTGGCTGTAAATATTTTTCGAAAATATTCTTAATTAACTTTTTAGACCTTTGTATCCTGCTTATGCATATGAAGTTTGATTCAAATTAGATTAGTCATTTCGAAAAACAAGGACTTGAAAGCTTGTATGAAATGCCGTACGTCGTAAACGCTCAAAACTTTAATTATAAGAGAATAAAGCTGTGATGATTATTAAATATTACCAATTAGGTAGATAGATGAGACACATAGGTACTCAAATAATACTGTGAGCCTGTGATGATTATTAAATATTACTAATTAGTTAGATACAATACATAATGTTAGATAATTAAGCTAAGGCTCATGCTTAAATAAAAATTGTTAGTTATTAATCTTAGAAAACTGTGATTTTTAATGTTTAGTTCCTGCTTCGATGAGACTACAAGTACCTTTTGTTTAGATACTAAGAAGATTAAATAATTTTCAATTATAAACCTTGTTAATTAATTAAACACGAACCTGATAAAATTTATAATTACAGTTAATTTTTTGTTTAATTGTGCTTGATAATTTCTGTACGAGTCTTATATCGGTACCTCTCTTACTACCTTGTGGAGTGCGCCATATAGTGTCGACGCCATCTTGGAACCTGTAGAGCGTCGTCCCTTTCTCCCTGAGTTTGAATAAATTGAATCAAACATTGAGAAAAAGACGTGCGTGCGGCGGGGTTCGAACCTGAGATCGTGCTGCGTTGGAGCGTCGGGTGTAGCGAGTTAAGCCGCTGAGCCACCGCTGCGTGAACGACCGGCGGCGAATTTTTTAACCGCTATCCGAACGAACATTTTGTGTAACACGTCATACTTACGCCGTTGTGTTTGTCTCATTTTATACAGGGTGACAGGGAAATTCGACCTATTCCTTGAAAGGGGTTATACTAGAGGTCATTAGCAACAAATTAAGTCCAATGAACTAGGGGTCAAACCTGGATGGTTCTCGAGCTGTGACGGTTCTTCGATATTGTAGAAATTTTCTGACTTGTTACCAAAAACAATTAATTATGAAAAAAATACTCCACTCTAAACATTTAATTGATACTTTTCTGAAAGCTGAGAAAGGCGTGATCATTGTAAAAAAAAAATCTCGCCCAAAACTTACATAATCTCAGAAATAGAAGGTCTTTAGTAGCTATAATTTTTAATGATTGTTTTATTCCCAAACATTGAAGTAAGCTATTGGAAAAAAATTGTATGACAGTTGGCGTACAAATGTGTAAAATGACTAACTGGTTTCATAAGCTTTCCAAAAAGGTATAATTGTCATTAACTTTCCCAGCGGTTTTTAAAAAATCCGCAAAAGCGCGCTATAGACCAAATTTTTAATTTTGATTTGTTAAATTAATTCAGCTCAAAAAGTCAACGTGTAGAGTAGTGAATAAAAAATTAATGTAATTTGATACAGTTTAATACAAAAAAAAAGAATTCTCTGCCATTGTTGCGTATGCAAACACGCAGCTTACGACGTACTTCTCTCACTGGCACTCGCGTTAAAAGCGAGGTTTTCATGTGTTCGGCAGCTGCCAAAATCCTCTCCCTCAACTCTTCAATGGATGTCACTGGTGGTAGGTACACTAAGTCCTTCATGTGACCGCAAAGATAAAAGTCGCATAGCGTTAAATATGGACTTCTTGCCGGCCATGACGTTGGGCAACCTCGACCGATCCATCTCAGCGGATAATTGTCATCCAGCCATTGTCGCACACCTCGGTAAAAGTGAGCTGGGCCTCCATTGTGCTGGTACACCATATCTCTTCTCGTAGCTAGAGGCATATCTTCCAAAACCGTGTTCATTTCTTCTCTTAAAAAGTTTTCGTAGTTACGTTATGCCACTCAAATTTCAGGGCAAGAAGAATGGCCTGAACTTATCATGGCCAATCCCCATCCAAACATTTAACGAAAATCTTCTCTGGTGGGCCCTTTGAAATCTTTGAAAGTCCAGATTTAACGCCATGCGACTTTTATCTTTAGGGTCACATGAAGGACTTAGTGTACCCTACACCAGTGGCATACATTAAAGAGTTGTGGGAGAGGATTTTGGCAGCTGCCGAACACATGAAAACCTCACTTTCAACGCGAGTGCCAGTGAGTGAAGTATGTCGTAGGCTGCATACGCAACAATGGCAGGCAATTCGAAAAGGATGTGTAATTTTTGTTAACTGCTTTTTTTTTGTATTAAACTGTATCAAATTACATTAATTTTTTATTCACTACTCTACACGTTGACTTTTCGAGCTGAATTAATTTAACAAATCAAAATTAAAAATTTGGTCTATAGCGCGCTTTTGCAGATTTTTGAAAAACCGCTGGGAAAGTTAATGACAATTATACCTTTTTGGAAAGCTTATGAAACCAGTTAGTCATTTTACACATTTGTACGCCACCTGTCATACAATTTTTTTCCAATAGCTTACTTCAATGTTTGGGAATAAAACAATCATTAAAAATTATAGCTACTAAAGACCTTCTATTTCTGAGATTATGTAAGTTTTGGGCGAGATTTTTTTTTTTACAATGATCACGCCTTTCTCAGCTTTCAGAAAAGTATCAATTAAATGTTTAGAGTGGAGTATTTTTTTCATAATTAATTGTTTTTGGTAACAAGTCAGAAAATTTCTACAATATCGAAGAACCGTCACAGCTCGAGAACCATCCAGGTTTGACCCCTAGTTCATTGGACTTAATTTGTTGCTAATGACCTCTAGTATAACCCCTTTCAAGGAATAGGTCGAATTTCCCTGTCACCCTGTATACTAGTTAGTACAGTTGTCGTTCTAGGGACGTCCATTACCATGAGTCTGTTGCGTTCACCGAATAAATGCCAGTCAAATCCGAATCTGCACACGGGACAGGATTCAACCTCTGATACTAATACCACTTAAAGAACGTTTAAACGGAAACAACCTGATTGCGAGCTTACGTTGGCTATTGAGGTCCTGTCTGTAGAGTTTAAGAAAACTATAAACGACTTGCGTGCTGATATAAATAGCCAGTTTTCGAGCATTAGCATGAGTATCAGTAACCTTAGAGAAGAGTTTAATGCCCTATCCACAACTTCGTTACAAGTACAGTCTGAACTGATGGAGCTCCGTACGGAATACTCTACGGCTAAGGAAGAAATTTCGAGTTTGACTACAAAATATGAAGATCTATATCAGGTTGTGACAGAGCTGAAGTCTACTGTCAACTTTAACTCCGAAAACCACGTCGATAGTGCGAAGCGCATTAAAAATCTTGAGTTGAGTACTAGAAACTCAGCGGCAACGTCGGTGACACTGCTAGAAAGTAAAATAGATATGCTGGAGCAGCAGGCGAGGCAATGTAACGTTGAACTGGGGAATATTCCTGAAAAACGAGGCGAAAACTTAGTTTCTGTGTTAGAGTCAATTGCGTCAGCAATTAATATACCGATGGCTAAATATGATGTAGTTGCGATTCACCGCGTTCCCCATGCACATTCACAGAATAATCGTCCTAAGAATATTATAGTAAAGTTTGCTTCTCGTTTGCTCCGCGACAATATGCTAAGCGCGTACCGACTATCCAAGGGACTCTCATCTGATCGAATTGGCATTGCCGGAACCCCATGTCGTATCTACATCAATGAGCATTTAACACTTCGTAATAAAGATTTGTTTCGCAAAACCCGTGAAGCAGCTAAAGCCAATAAATTTAAATACGTCTGGATCAGGAACGCTACTGTCTTGGTCAAGGAAGCAGATGAAACGGCTACGTTTTCCATTCGGTCGGAAGCTGATATATCAAGTAAAATCAAACCAGGTAACCTTGCAGAGAAGATCGCTGAATAACCTACCCGTCAATAGTGCATTTAGTATAATTATAAGAAAAGAAATAATTAGTTTAATTAATCTAGTTAATATTGTCATGCTGCCTTCTGTGGGTCTACTTTTTGCTTATTTTTTGCTGTGTCGAGTACGCTATCTCGTAAAAGTGTTTTTATTGTCTAATAACGTAATTTACGCTATATGTATTGCAGCCTCATGTTGTTTGAGGAAGCTACCGCTGATACTTGATTTGTTGCTGTATTGCCATAATCACAATTATGTATTCGCTTATGATGCCTTTATTAATGTCAATGTAAATGTCAAGCTGTCTATTACTCGCATTATAACATGTCGTTGTCTTATATTATTCCCTTTATTGCTTTTGCTCAATGCTATTGATTTCACCTATTTAATCAATGGCTAATACTCAAGTGTCTATATATTACCAGAACTGTCGAGGAATCAGGACTAAACTGAACACTTTGTACTTAAATATATTAGCGCACGCATACGACGTCATTGTTTTTACCGAGACTTGGCTAACACCTGATATTTCCGATAACGAATTTATTGACCAACGTTATGTAGTATTTAGATGCGATCGTGATCGTATAGTTACAAAAAAAAAAGATGGTGGTGGTGTCCTTATAGCTGTCTCTCGTGAGTTACGGCCATCCTGTCTCTCATTATTACCCCCTCTAATTTTACCTGAGCATAAAATAATTAAAATCCCCTCTAACAATGATAATTACAATTTAATATGCGCTGCTTACATACCTCCGAACACACCAGATGAAATCTACTTAGATTTTCTTAATTCTCTTTCAACTTTATTTGATGATCCTCATGTGGATGACGTTATTTTTATGGGTGATTTTAATATGCCACAACTGAATTGGATCAATAACTTATCATTCATGGAATTTGACAATAATACTCCTTCTAATGTAACTCGCAAACTTTTAAACTTTTGCTCACAACTAAATTTGAGACAGTATAATCATTTAACCAATTGTAAAGGTCGTATTTTAGATTTATTTTTTAGTAATATTCATTCTGTAACGTTTCCTTCTGATGATCCCCTCTTGCCCATTGATACTTATCATCCTGCCTTCTATATCCAGGTACCATTGGCAAATACAAATCGTACCTCGAGAATTAAAATTGCAAACTCACTTAATTATTACAAAGCTGATTATTGCGATATAAATAATGATATTAGTAATGTTGATTGGAATGCTTTGTTAGACGAGTTGGTGCCTGAAGAAGCTGTTTCTGCCTTCTATGAGAAACTGTATGAAATAATTAGACTGCACACGCCCACATGTAAACAAAGAAATTTTAATTTTCCTATCTGGTTTACACATTCACTCATACGTATTTACAGGAAAAAAAGTTATGCATGGATTAAGTGGAAAAAACGCGGGAATATAAAAGATTTTGAAAAATTTTCCATTCAAAGAACAAAATTCAAAAAGGAGGCTGATAAATGCTACAAAAGATATATGAATTCAGTTGAAGATAACATTTCCACTAACACTAAAGCTTTCTGGTCATACGTCTCCAACCGTAAAACCACAAATAGAATTCCTGACATTATACACTACAAACAAAATTCAACCAGTGATCCTACTGCTACATGTAATTTGTTCTCTAGCTTTTTTCACTCAGTGTATGAACCCTCCACATTTGACCCTGATTCCTGGGAACCTCCGACTGCAAGTGCTAGTCATGATATCAACTTGTCCAGATTGTACTTTCCCTTAGAAAATATTCGTAAAGAATTAAAAATGCTGGATGCTTCCAAAGGACCTGGTCCAGACGGTATACCCGCAATGTTTTTAAAGAATACTTGTAATACATTATGCTATCCCATATTTATAATATTTAACAAGTGTATTTCGTATGGTAAATTTCCTGATGTGTGGAAACGTGCAAATATAGTACCAGTACACAAAAGTGGTTCTAAGAATGACGTGGAGACTTATCGTCCAATTTCAATATTATCAGCATTTTCTAAACTCTTTGAAAGGCTTGTTCATATGGAGATTTACCCATTTATCCACCAAGTTTTAATTAAGGAGCAGCACGGTTTTGTCAAAGATAGATCTTGTATAAGTAATCTCCTAATATTTACAACGCAACTTTTCGAAAATATTGATAACAGGCGACAAACTGACGCGGTATATACTGATTTTCAGAAGGCATTTGATAAAGTTGATCATAGATTGCTGCTCGATAAGATCGCATACAATGGTATCCGGGGGGATCTTCTTCGCTGGTTTGTCTCCTACATAACAAATAGGACTCAAAAGGTTGTCATTAATGGGTTCGAGTCTAGCTGCATTCAAGTCACATCGGGAGTGCCACAAGGTTCAATTTTAGGGCCTCTACTATTTATTCTGTTTATAAATGATATAAAACATTGTTTCCAAAATTCTAAATTTCTCTTATATGCTGATGACTTAAAAGTTTTCAAGATAATTTCTAATGAGCAAGACTGTATTGACTTCCAGCAAGATCTTGATCGCTTTTCTTACTATTGCTCTTACAATAAACTATACCTTAGTCTGCCTAAATGTCATAGTATCACATTTACCAAGAAGAAAAACATTATTAATTTCAATTACCGACTTGCTAACAGCATTATTAACAAAGTTACTTGTCTTCGTGACCTTGGTGTGCAGCTGGACTCGAAGCTTCATCTGGATATCCATATTGAAAATATTACCAATAAGGCATATCAGATGTTTGGTTTTGTGATGCGAGCATCTAGAGAATTCCATCGTCCCTCCACTTTCTTACACTTGTATAAGTCCATAGTTAGACCTCAATTAGAATACGCAGTACCTATTTGGAATCCCTATTATGCTAAATATGAAGAAATTATAGAAATAATTCAACGAAAGTTCCTTCGTGCTATGCAGTATAGATGTATAAAAAAAAAAGGATCTTACCAGTCACTTCTTAAAAAATATGACCTACTTTCCTTACAGTCAAGACGTATTCTACTTGAGACAATGACTCTATTCAATGTATGCCGAAACAAGTTTGATTGCCCTGACTTGGTGAGCGGTTTGTGTTACCTGGTTCCTCGAACTGTTCATGGGCGGGAGGTGCGCACCAGGAGACTGTTCGCCACCGGGTTCTGTAAATCCAATGCTGGTTTGCGATCGCCGCTACACCGCTTAGTCGACACATACAATACGCGATTTAGTGATATCGACATACTATTTCTTAACCGAAACACTTTTAAAAGTAATTTAACTAAAATTCTGAAAGAGCAGCAGTAGATTCCGTGTGCTTAAGCAAATTATAATTACTATATAATTGTTTTTTTTTTTATTTTTTTTTTTTATATAGGACCCGTAGTATAGAATACACAGATGAGTTTTGTTTAGTTATTTTTAGTTTTGTTATTTTTAGTTTATTTCGTTCATTTAATTGGTTTGCCCTGACTACAGTTACGTTTGCCATCAGTTTGTGAAAATCTAAATTGTAATCTGTGGAAAATGTAGTAGGTGGTATATTCGTTATATTTATTATTAAGTTTATTATGTTTATGTTTAATATACTACTGTTTGTTTTCCCTTATCAAATAAAAAAAAAAATAAAAAAAAAAAAAAAAAAATAATTACAACATAAAAAATATTATAGTTTTTTTTTATTTTTTATTAAATATAACAATCTTCTTCGTCGTTTACTTGTTCTTCCTTACTATGCTTAAGGTTATTTATTATAGAACGTATGATACTTTTTTGGGATAATCATCGTAAGGAATAAACTAATCAAACCTCTATATTCCACTTCCGTGATAGGAATAGGATTATTGTACACCTCTAGTTTTAGTTCTTTCTCCTTCTTTGCTCGGCAACTCCCGCCGTGAATGGCGTTATGTCAGACTAGACCGAATTTTAAAACACCGTACAAAACGATACGTATACATGTCCGCATCTACGATACATATTCGTTGTAAATATAATACTTGTTCTCATATACGATTCGTAAATGACGTTAAATACGTAATATTAAAAAAAAAAAAATATACAGGTATGTGCATAAGGAAAATCTAAAGCAAATTGTGCAATAAAAAAAAAATGCAATTTTCGACATGTCTTTATGTACGTAGGGACCGTCGAGATAGGCAGTCGCTCCATGTAAAATACTGGTATTCAGCTCCATCCGGTTAAGAATGGAAGCCAACCCCAAGATATTTGGGAAAAGGCTAGGAAGATTGACTTATTTTAAAATAAATCTTTGCGCAAAAGTAGGACAGTGTTGGTTTTTATGACATTTTTAAAGCTAAACGCCGTCAACGACAAACTGTTACCATAGAATTGTGGTTGACTGTAACATAAAAAGTAGGTACGTTAGTCAGTGAAGTTATTTGTTAAGAAAATTTACACCCTACGTCAATTTGCCGTGTTAGAATAATTTCCCATCAAAGAATGAAAGTTTGTATATAGACAACTTAAGTTGGTTTTGCTTAACAGTTCCCTGATACCATTACCTACATCACATAACATAACACCACGCCTTGTTTCCCCAAAGGGTTAGGCAGAGGTGTACTCATAGTACACCCTCATTTCACCAGTTATGTCAGGTCCCATGTTATAGGGGGCGAGCCTATTGCAGCCATCGAACACAAACTCCAGACTCCGGGCTGCTACTGAGATATTCCAGATGGCAAAGCTCAATAACACTTTGCCCGAACTGGGAATCGAACCCAGAACCTCATGCTTAGCAGTAGCGCTTGCGACCACTAGGCCAATGAGGCAGTCGCCTACATCAAGTACTTTTAATTCCAAAAAATTACATCACACACGCTTATCATTGAGTCACCGAGTCAATAATAAATCTATAATAACACTAATATCGCAAGTTAAAGTGATATAATAAAATAATTAAGATATTTGTGTTGATTATTTAGATAATCTTATTATTTAAAAAATCATTATGATTTGTAGTTTTAGCGATGATAATACTTTGATATGCGTACCTATAATTGGTTTTGATAAGGACGATTAGTATTTCAGGATAAAATTGCTGCGTCCTAATCGTTGTTTTACGTGGTGGTCGTAGATAGATTATAATATTAGTCATCGCAAGTAGTAGTGTAGGTGGCAACATAATTACCAATCTATTTACTAAGTAGCTTCCGCGAGCGGCTTCGTCCGCGTGTTTTCTTTTAAATTATAGCATGTTACTCAGTCTTTCTACTGGTGAAAGAATTTTTTAAACCGGTCGAGTAGTTTTTGAGTTTATTCTTTACAAACAAACAAACATACAAAAATCTAATCTTTTCTCTTTATTCTATTAGTTTAGATTATTGTCACTATCTCACATAACAACTATTGACTTAGACCACTGCCACGGTGCCAGCGGTCATTGACCCTTAAAAACATCATTTTTATTATTTTATTTTATCGTATTTATGAGACGTGATGTGTTTCGATATCGATACACATCACGTCTACAAAGTTTTGCTAGCTAATTTAGTTTGACCCTGTATAGTGGCACGTGTGACCCTAAATTCCCACCACTGCCCCATTCTACTGTGAACTGTCATATTCACGTGTGAACGATCAACGGACTTTTAGTTCGTTACAATTATCGTGGGACCATACCATAACCAGGAAGAATAAATTAAAACACAAACCCAGTGAACACTTTAATAGAAGGTAGTTAATAATAGCAAAATGCCTGTTAAAAATGTTGTTAAAGATTGTTTTATTTTGCCGTAAGTATATTGAAGTAATATTTTATCCATTAAAATAACACGAAACTATAAAAAAAATACAAACGTGTCAACAAATCTTCGGTATTTTTTTTTTAAATATAATATATAATCCCCAACATTAGTTCATAACCAAATAAACCCATTGTTTTAATATTCTTAAAGAACAATTTCACAGCTACTTAACCCGTCAACCGCGACCCATTTTGGCACGCACCACATTTTTCCCACCACAGAACTTTCCAGTGGGAACCAGAGTATCCCGTGTGAAACATCAACGAATTTTGCGGGTAAAAGGTCCGTTGAAATTTGTGTGGGAATTAAAACGAAATGTGGGTATCAATACGTTTTAAAGGTTTTTGGTAATTTATGTACTTTGTGGGTTTACCAATGTTTGTACGTAAGTTCACGTGGGAAAATTTATTGGTAGGGATTTCAATAAATAGTACCTAGAGGAAAGTTACAACAAAGGGTAACTCGAGAAATATTGCCAGTCAAAAAATTATAAACAAAAGGAAAGAATAACTTTTGTCATGCTAATTGTGGATTAATGAATATAATAGTTACAGAAAAAAAGACGTACGTTTCTATATGATAATATTTTATAAAAAACGTTTTAAAGCAGGTCGAAATTAAGTACAACAGCAATTTATTAGCTACAATATTACAATAGAATCACCTGTGTTATATTAATTTCATGCCAAATTAACCCTTTGGATGCGACAGGTATCGCCACGCGTGTCGGTGCTACCCCAATTCCCACCCCGATTTATTTCCTGTGAGATCCTGAGGGGTCGCGTGTGAACGTTCAACGAGTTTTACGGAAAAAACTTCTTAGTTTATGTGAGAATGAATGCAAAGAAATAATCATTTTAGTATAGACACAATAAGCTAAACATTGGTTTATTTTGTTCACTTTTTACTACACTACAAAAACTGCGTAGAAAAACTGCAAATTAATAATACCTTCTCATGATCTCGTGATACAGAGGAATGCCGTGTAGAAAGTTGTTAGTACCCACAAATGTGATTAACTGTGAGAAGACTGAAGGTAAGATGAACGGAAAACATGAAAGTTGATATAGCTGGAATGCGCGTAAATACTAAGATGATAAAAGGCTGTTTATATGTATAGAAGGATAAAGGGAGGAAGGTCATCATCATTGGTACCCTTGTGCCACCCACTGCTGAGTATAAACCTCCTCCTTTAAGTGCCATGTTTCTTTAGTCTGTGCATGTCTCATCCAGGTCTTCCCTGTGATCTTCAGATACGACTAGATGCGCGTGAAAACTACGATAATGCCTAATAATATGTGTATGGGAGGATAAAGGAAGAAGGGTGATATGAATAAATTTCAACTGTCAACTATTATTTTTTGCCACTTAATTAACCCTACGGATGCGTCAAGTATCGGCACGCGCCACGATGTTACCCCACATTCCCACCCCGGTTGATTTCCTGTGTGAACCTTAAAGTACTCGTGTGACAGATTAACGTTTACAAATTTTTTATAAGTATTTAGAATGTGAGAATGGTACTCAATCATGAGACCATTTAGATATGATTAAAACTTATCGTGTGAGTCGTGCGTGTGACTTTTAATAAAATAATTATTGTCATGTTGACTAGGACTTTTTAATATAATAATATCATATATATATCTGATAGTTAGCAACTGAATACCAGTATTTTACATAGAGTGACTACCTGTTTGACCTGTACAACCCAGATATTGAATACGATACCCCTTGGTAACACTGGTTGAGACTTTCGGGCTTCTGACGATCCGTAATGACTGATAAAGATCCACAATTGACTGCCGGGACCAACGGCTTAACGTGTTTTTGAAGGCACGAAAGGGTCTCGGTACGTAAAGATGATCACCCATCTTCGGACCGACCGCGAAGCGTAGCTTAACCTGATCGATCGGCTCCGGTTATTATTATTTAGACAACCCCACGAGAAATCCACACGTATTTATCTCAATAAAGCCACAAATATGGCCACGTGCGGCGCTACCCCATAACCCGTAATTTCCCACCCCAAGATATTTCCAGTGAGAACCGACTTAGTTCCGTGTGAACTTAAACGGATTTTATGAGAAAAAAGTTCGTTAAAGTTTACCGTGAGAAGAGTTTAGGATGACATAAAAAATCTTAAATCTGACTTTTTGGCTGCACCTCTATAGTATTATCTGCACTTTTATAGTTCCTATTGATGATCATCCTAACTAAAATTATAAATGGGCATATTGGGAATTCGCACGAACTTACTCGTTCGGGAGAATCGACACATTTAAATAATATTTTTTTTCTTGAGGCGATTCGCACGAAGTTAATCGATTTCTGGCGTCGTCGAAGCGCCTACAAATAAAAAAAAGAAAGAAATAAAAAGGTTTATTCTGCACAAACTAAACGCAAGTTACACAAAAATAAAAATACATTAACAAAATAGTAAATTTTTTTTGTTAATGTTATTTTTTTTTATTTTTTATTAAACCATTTTATGCGAATTGCCTTAAGAATATAATTTAAAAGTGTCAATTCGCACGGGCGAATAAATTCGTGCGAATCACCAATCCTAACTAATATTATAAATTAATGCGAAAGTGAGTTTGTTACACTTTCACGATAAAACAGCTGAAAAAAATTTTGATGTCTACAACAATTATAAATTGATCGATTTGTTACCTACAGTGTGTGTAGGTGTTGGTACAGTCAACCGTATCTCAGTGGTAACAATTTGATATAGACTGCTGTGTTATAGGAATAAGGGCGATTTTCGTAGAGTTACCACTGATGTGCCTAATAGGTATTATTGGAAGAGCGTCACCAAAAACAATTATTTAAATTCAGCATAAATTCAGCAGCATCGTGCTGAGATAGGAGCCTTTTGACCTCGCACAGGACTCTGCCTCTATTTTAATTTTACATTGTTTTTTTTATTTTTTTTTTTATTTATGTCTCAATCTGTCTTAGTTTAGTTTGTGATCTCCTGTGCTTGTCTCAATAAATACTTTTTCTTTCTTTCAAATTATAACCAACTTAAAAACACGTCACATATTTAACTAACACATACTACACCTGGATTCTCATTAAAAAACATAAAAAAACAATAACATAACACAAGAAGTAAAAACAAGTTTCAACTAATGACTGCACGGGCACGGATTAATTAGGTACGGCAAAAAAAATACTAGTTGAGGGAGTATTGAACAGCTGTACCTACTGTTCAATAATTTACCGGAAGAACTAAAGAAGTGTAATAGTATAAACATAAATATTTAAAGCAAAAGTCAAGAAACATGTATGTGCCCTGTGACGTCACCAACACCCCTGAGCCAAATATTATAATTATAATTACTTAGATGTATTTCTTTATGATGTATGTCTAGATATCTAGATGTATGTCTTTGTATCTCATTTTAAGTGAACTGTTATTTAAGTTCTTATAAAAAATTAATTCTATAAACTATTTAATATACATACTTAACTGAAATAGAACCTCCGTGTCTGAACCTTCTAATCTCTCAATAATTATCTTCAAATAAATACACGCCCACTTAACCCTATGACCGCCACGTGCCAGTCGATTGCCGAAGTTCCCATTCCCACCAAAAGTATTTCCTCTGGGAACCGACCAAATCTCGTGTGAACTAAAACGGATTTTATTTGTTAAAAGTCAGTAGAAAAAATACCGTGAGAATCAGGAAGGGTCGAAGGAATTGAATTGCTACCTGCTTTTATGACTTCTTTAACACGCTTAATTAACATTGAGTCCATTAACGAACCATTTAACTTTTGTATAACTTTGTCCCCTAATGAACAGGTAACCGAGAGCTTGAAATAAAAATGTTTGTTTTCGAAAACAAGAGCAAAAACTCATAAACAACTTCCTTAAAATATGACCTAATAAACCTTGTTTCAACTAACAAAGTGAGAAATAAAAACTCACCGAAATAATCATAAAAGTCGCACTGTTGCTGTAAAAAACAGTAGTACTGTGTGTACCAGGGTGGTCATTGCGTAACACATAAAAAATTGCAATACCTTCCATTTTGACAATTCGACAACATAAGAGCTTCCCCGTAGAAGGCAAAAAAAATTAAAAAAAAACATTCATTGCATTATTTACGTTGTTGAGCAGTCGAATTTTTCAAACGTGTGAAACAATGGACAAGGAGATTTTGAAAGAAAGTGTGTTTCAAAATGTGGGTTCTCTGAAATGACTTTCAGTAGGTAACAGCACTGAGATGTCAGATCCGGGCAGCTGTCAAAATTGTCAAAACACTTATATTTTCTTTAGTCGTGACTGAATGATGAACGTCATCATAATATATATTTTATAAACAATGTCGAAATAGAAGACGTCTTGTCAAAGTGGCGCCAACTAGGGGCGTGAAGTTTTATGAAAACCCTTATTGCGGTGCTGTTAATCTAATATATACCTTGTTATTCTGGTGGTAACGGTGGGAACCCCGTGGTTTCCCATAGCCCTCGACCTATTGTGATAATTGTCACGAAAGCTTCGGCACGCGACAATGAGGAGCAATAGAATAAGCGGATATGAAAGCTACGCTACATAATTGTAGCGTGCCCTTAACCTATGCGGTGGTAATGATTAGTAATTTTATTTATTTATTTGCCAACATGTAAAACACTGGTTAGTAAGCATGGATAAAAATTTGCAACAACAACAAAATGGGCAACATGCTCCTTATAAAGGCATTGCAAATGTTTCAAATCAAATGATTACATAATAATTTTTGTTCGAATAATACATAAATTCCTATTTCTAAATTATATGTATTTATTAATGGGTAATTTTTCGCCTATACTAAACTGGTTTACCAAGCCACTAAGGTAAGATAACTTTTTTTTAATAATTTAAAAACGTAAAATGTTTCATTTAAAATGTGCTCAAATTCTAAATAAAAAGAGCTTTCGTCATAAAAAACCGCTTTTAGCTTTATCTATAACCGCTTTTTTTGTGGCCTCAACAACGATCCCTTAAAATTGTCCCACGCTATCCTTCCTAAAGTGCAGTTCACAAGAGAACCACAGACCATGGGAACGGCAAGTTATGGTGTTCTGACCAAAAAACTTAATAGGGTCCTGGGAAAATATTTTTAGCACGTAGCTAAAACAGGTTAAGTTCTAGGAGTTTGACAGGTTTTTTAGTTATGTGGTTATTAATTTAATAAGCCTAAATTTTTGTTTTTTTTTTTTGACATACTACCAGCCCCCACTGGGCCCGCGCGGTAGATTCCAGCCCACTCCCTCTCGAAGAGAGGAGGCCGGTGTCCCAGCAGTGGGAACATTATAGGCTGATTATGCTATCTGTATTGTTTAGTTATATTATGGGTTTTATTATAGATATCCGTCGATATCCGTGGGTTTTATTTATTTAATACTTCAAGCATACGATGCAGAAATAAACAGTGGTAGGTGCAATAGCGAGTATTGAGGAATAAATATTTAATTTCAATTTAAAAATTATAAATATAATAAATAATCAATCTTCCTAGCCTTTTTCCCAACTATCTTGGGGTCGGCTTCCAATCTAACCGGATGCAGCTGAATACCAGTATTTTACATGGAGCGACTGCCTATCTGACCTCCACAACCCAGTAACTGGGTAATACGATACCCCTTGGTAAGACTGGTGTCAGACTTTCGGGCTTCTGACGACTCGTAACGACTGTCAAAGATCCACAAATGACAGCCGAGACCAACGGCTTTACGTGCTTTCCGAGGAACGAAAAAATAAATAAATATATTTAGATATAAATTATATATAAATATAATAAATACACATAATTATATATAAATATAAGTACTTACATATAAATATACTAAAACTGCTAAGAAAAAACTACAGAGGGTTTCAATTCTTCTGAATAATTTAACCTTCTTAAGCCCCAATCAAATTGCATTTTCCTACTAGTTCCAACCCTTCAACCACCGACGTAATTGATACTCATACCTACCAGTTTAAATAGGTGAGTTTAAATTATAATAATAAGATAAATACCCCTGCAGACCCCACATTACGATAATTATAACCCCATGACGTGTGTATTTCCATACCAAAGTAACAACATTGTTGGGACATGACACGCGAATTGACCCTAATTTTATAACCCATGAAATCTACTTACGAATAGAGTGGTTGTGAGAAAGGGTTTTCGTCGGAAGCAAGTTTGTTTTTAACTGAGCAGACAGCTGTGCTGCTGGGGAGTTTGTTGCGCCACTTCTTCCCAGCTAAAGCACTAGGAAGTGGTGAAGGGCGGGCGTTTTGGGGGACTGTCTTATGTAATTTTGACGTTCGAAAAGTGCTGATTCTCAGCCTAGTTTGAATAAATGACTTTTGAATTTAGATTTTTTTAAGTAGATACCATTTGACTTTATTAATTTGAAACTAGCTGCGTCCCGCGGTTTCACCCGCATACATCTTGATCCCGTGGGTATATCGGGATTAAAAGTATCCTATGTCCCAAAATAGGTCAGTCTGTTTTTTTTTAAATAACCGACGAACAATTTCTACGCCCCCTGCGTAAAAATTTTTCGTCGGTTCAGAATCATGTACTGAATCCATGGTAACGGGCTTCGCGTCGATGTCCCTGACACCCTGTATATTATATTAATATTATATTTTATGTATGTCCTTGTTTTCTTGACAAAAACATAAATTGAACTTTTTACCCGTACAAGACCATCCTTGTACGAGTAAAAAGTTCAATTTATGTTTTTGTGTAATTTATGTTTCTTAAAGTTTTTTTTCTATCGTTGAACACCATTGACCCTCCTTAAGTTGGCAAGTCACAAAGCCCATGAAAAAAAGGTCATAATTTTTGTTACATTTCACATGGGAAGTGGACGGCACTATGAATAAACATTTTTTGAGAACATAATAATTGTATAGGATTATAAGATTTGTATGACAATGGATCCTGGAAATGGTACACCCCTTTGGGAATAAAGATAACGTTTTTGAACTGGCAAGGTTATTTTAGAGAGTCATTTCTACATTTTATGCCTTTAATTTTAGAAAACTGCACAAAAGAATTTTTCCTTGGATTATTTTTTATTATTCTACAATCAATTTTAGGATGTAAACACAGTTTTTGTACTCATTGCCGTTAGTACTACAGTGATTCATTTTTAGGGTTTCGTTTCCGACGAGCGCCAAACGGAATCCTATTAGGTACTAAGCCTCGGCTCTGCGTCCGTCTGTCTGTCAGCGGGCTGTATCTCATGTACCGAAATTGGTAGACAATTAAAATTTTGCACAGCTTATGTTGTGTACCACTTCTATTGCCGCTTTAAAAAAAAATAAAAAAAGTTAAAATTAAAGGGGGTCCCCAATTCTCATACAATAAACGTATTTTTTTCCCTTACGCCTTAATCAACCCTTCGTGTGCGGGGTGGATTTTTCTCCCTTTTTACATTTGAAAAAACACATCACTATTTTACAAACACGTCACAGTGTTAACCTGTCAGTGGTCAAGGGGTATCAATGTACGTTTTCATTCTGGGGTCGTGTGCTTCGAGCCGGAAATCCATTACAAAGCGATAACTTGGGTGTACTGAACGTTCGTGCGTGACTCGAAACATTTTACAGTGTTTTGTTATTGTACATTGTAAATAAATTCAGTGTTGTTTTGTTTGCACCTAATACTTCTTTGTCGCAAGTGTTTTCAATTACATAAACGTTTACGTTTTTAGTTTTTTCTTTTAATTAATATTTCGTAAGTAGAATAATCATACCCATTGTATTTGAATAAGAACTATATTCTACCAAGACCATACGATCTATTTAAAAATGAAAACTAAGAAAATTTCAGAACAACTGAAAGGGCTTTTTTATGGGAAATGGGACTGGACAAGATCTATCACGCAAGCTACTTCATCATTATTCTCCTGCCCTTATATCAATATATTTGGGGTGGCCGAAACATGTATTTTTCTTCCATAGTTTCTATCAGTCGTCATCTCGGTAATCACCCCCTTTCTAGACATATCATCTTTCACACAGTCCATCCATCGTTTCTAGTCTTCCTCTACTCTTATAGCCATCCACATTCATACTCAAAACTATCCTCTAATCCTCACGACATTTTCCTCATTCCTCCGCATCACATAATATGTTGCGACCATGTCATTCAATAGTTCAGTTCAGTTTTTCAGCTTAATTTCGGCTCAGCCGATTAATTATTGTCATAATAGGACAATAAGTGATCGGTTGACCACTGAACTGAAAGATTTTTGAACAAAATATTCTTACCGTCCATTTGAGTAATTATTTGTATACCTACTAGATATTTAATTAGAAAACCAAATGTTTTAAGACAAGCGCTAATCCTGCCGACAAACTGTCACGCAGTTTGGCAGGTTTACAAAAAATGTAAAAGTGGTTATCTAAAATAAATGATTTATTTATTTTATTTATTTATTTATTTTTATGTTCATACCATGACAACTGATTTCCACACAACTTTTCAATCACCGTTGCCACTTTCAGACTCCTCTTATGTATTCATTTCTTATCCCATCCATTCGCGTAACACATTCCTCATAGCATTCTCAGGTCAGCTGCATGCAATTGCCTTACATTCATCCCTGTTGCTCAACATTCTGATTCATACAAGACATCAGGTCTAACCATTGTTTTAAAAATCTTCCCCTTAAGTTTAAGGGGAATGTGGGAGTCACAGATCGTTGCCGTGATCTGCTGCCATTTCATCCATCCAGTGTTAATTCTGTGCTTAGCAGTCCGATCTATTTCACTATCGGCTTGCACGAGTGAACCGAGATACTGAAAGTTGGAACACATCTAAAGAGGCGCGCCATAAAGCGCTGTGGCTCCAGAACTAGAGAGACCGCCGAAATCGCAGAACTAAGTAGCTGTTGATGTTCACGCCAGTATTCTCTAGTTTCTGTTGCCATTTCTCCAATCTGCTCTGGATGTCAGGTCTTTCTTCACCGACAAGAAAACATGTCATCGGAAAACAGCATGCACTGCCTCTTCCTGTAAGTCCGACATCAGAGCGTCTCTAATCTACAGAAAAGGGTAAGGAATTAAACCCGACTCTTGGTGCGACCTTACAGCCACACTGAAATCGTGGGTATTTCTTGCAGCTGACTGGACGTACGGTACGAGATTTACTGTACATAGGAAGAATTAACTGTACATTTTTTCCGGGCAAACCTTTTTCTTTGAAGGCCCACCACAGCACATCCCGAGGTACCCTATCATATGCTTTGTCCAAATCAATGAACACCATGTACAAGCTCTTGTATGCAAGTCTGTACCTCTCGCACAATTGGCGAAGTGCAAAAGTGGCGTCTATTGTTCGTCGACCTGGCATAAACCCAAACTGGATCAGTGTAATCTCACTCTTCTCTCGCAGTCTTTTCTCTATTACTTTCTCCCATACCTTCATATGACAGGTAATCTAGTCCATAGATACAATTACAATTTTCGTCTATACAAAAATATACACCTAGGTATTTCTACATATTTGTTACTTATTTTTACAAAAAACAAAATCTCAATATTCCAGGGAACAAAAAAATATGTTTGTCTTTTATTTATTTAACAAATCGAATATTCGTAAAATGTATTGTGGGTGTTTTCGCGTGTGAGCCGCGTGTGGCGCGCGGGAATTTTTATTAACAGTCCCAGTCGTCGCGAGCGGAGGGTTAACATGTCTATTACGTGCGTGGGCGAAGGTTAGAATTTGGAGATACTTTTTGTGGTGGATGAGCAGAACCATTAAAGTTGACGATTTACGTCAGAAAAAAAAAAAACGAATTTAGTTTTCTCAGTAACTAAAATTATTTCTCACTCGCTTCCACCAGTGGCTTCGCCCGCGTGATATCTTTATAAATGATATCCTATGTTATTCTTCTGGCGAAAGAATTTTTTAAATTTATCCAGTAGTTTTTAAGTGTATTCATTACAAACAAGCATACAAAAAATCTAATCTTTTCTCTTTATAATTGCTATTAGTTTTGAAGACAAAGGTTAAAAGGATTAAAGGACCCATCTGCTCGTTGACCTATTTGATTTCAAATCGGCGTTTAGCACCCATTAAAATGCGTAGGTATTTAGTCATTTACACTAGCTCTGAAACATGCAAACTATTTTTCCCGGGTGTTTTCTCGTGGCCCTATACAAAAAAATCTTGTCTCAATTTACACCAAACCAAATATCACCACTTCCGCAAAAACTAAACCACATTTGCCCTTGTTCGGGCAAAAAAAAAAACTCCGAATAAATTACACTCCCATGACGAAACAGTTCACATAGGAAACAGTGGCCTCCCATGGGAATCCTGAGACCTTGTCAGGTGACCCCACAATGACATGATAACACCACCGTTTAGGGCAAAAAATAATAATGGGGCCTTTTGAGTTAACATTTACACAAGCAGGAATTTGTATGTGAATATTTTATTTATGGTTGAAATGTGTGGTGGGAAATTAAATCAGGTATCTAGGTATGCTTGACCGTTATAGTGGACATCAGGTGGGCATAACAATTAAATTTCTATTGTGTCTCGTTAATGACAGCTGAAGGTGTGTGACAAAGATAATATTAAAAAAATGAGTGCTAAAAAAACAAAAATTGAATTAGTGTTCGGTGGATTATTAAATAATAGCTATTGTTTTATTGAAACACTTACCTTATATTATGGTACCTACATACATCCTAACTTATACCTAAATGCGAAAGTGAGTTTGTTTGTTACGCTTTTACGCTAAAACGGCTGAACAGATTTGGTTGAAATTTGGCACATGGGTAGACTGTGACCTGGGTTAGCACATAGGATACTTTTATCCCGATATTCTCACGGGATCAAGACTAAAGACTAGTCGCAGCTAGCACACACGGCTAAACATCAAGCTTTACATTTCCAGTTTATTCTAATCTCGAAGTGTATAGGATTTCCGTACAATACGAGGTCAGCTTATACTGGAAATGTATAGGTTGATGTGTAGTCGTGTGTACATTAATAAATTAATACTCCAATTGTATTAATCTCGTCATGACTAACAGTTTTAAGATAATGTAACCACCAAAACCAACAAAATATATACATTTAAATAGTCTACAATAACCAAACGACAAAGAAAGAAAGAAATAAAATAAAGACACTTAAAAAAAATTATGGAGCAATAAATTTTAATTTAATAATATGATCTAAATGGGCCAATTAAAACCACTTTTCAGGTTTACTAAATCACAATAAATTTTCAGAGCTTTTTGAGATAAGAACTAATAGATCAGATAATTAATAATAAAATCAAATGTTCTTCATTCATTCAATTATAATGATTAAGTTTATAAGTAAAATAATTAAAAATACCGATAGTTAGTGATGATTACATAAACAATAAAGGATGTCACAAACGGTCACCCCAAAAATACGAAAATATAATTCACACATGCCTAAATTGATTAATATTAAACGCTTAACGCCCTAATACGCTCCGATAACCCTTCGGCACGTGTCGGATCCCTCAAATACCACAAATGTTCCCACAAAATTTTCATTCTCACGTGAAAAATTCTCTGTGGGAATCCTAATAACCGTCATATTTGTCATCGTGTTGAAGAAATATAGACTTTAAGATTATGGAAATAGAGTATTTTTTATAAATACAGATGATTACGCACTATTTGCACATTTTTTGCATGTTGAAGGCTGTGTTGACAGTTGTCTAACAGTATGTCATACAAATATCACCTGATATCAGATTTTTGGAGATAAAAATATACAGTTCTGGCATGTCCCCAAAAAAACCTTTATTTACCTATTATTTTTGGCCCATCCCTGAGCAAATTCTCGAGAGCATAATTTAGTTAAATACCTGAATAGGTAGTATTACATTTTATATAATTTAAACATTTTATAAATAGTTAATTAACTATCAAAACTTTCCCTTCAAAAGTTCGAATTTATAATGTATGAGCATTCGGTTCTCACGGGTACTTGGCAAGTTCACACGCCCCAGTAACTGGCCCATCACGACCTTGAACTTTCTCGCACTGGCTTAACAGATGGGAAGGCAGGTACTTCATTAGTTTTTATTTCGTTTTTTGTTTAACCGGTGTGAATCTCAAGATTATTTAATTAATTATTCACATTTTTTTATTATTATGTTGTATTTCAATCGTGACTATGTAAGTGAGAATCCATTTGATATTTTGATGGAAACTAACCACATACCAGTACCTACACAGTTGGAAAAAAAATACAAAATTACTGGCGAGACTAGAACTCCAGCGTTTTAGTAAAACCTAGGTATCTCTGTTATTAATTTATAATTTCAGCACTACTTTGGAGAAAACTATCACAATTTACTGAGCCATAATTCATTCCTAGACTTATCTGTAAGTAATAGTCTAACATTAAACTTTCTTTTCTAACTTCTGAACAAGCAATTAACAAGGGAGCTAAGTGTCTTAATCACCCCACTGTCCTCTATAGTTAATTGTGCTGAATGATTGGTCGGTTCTCACGGGCAAGCAAGTTCACACGCCCCAGTAACTCGCCCTTCACGGCCTTGACTTAAATGAACTGTGCCAGTACAATGACCCTTTACGATTTTTTTACTGACATTTTAATTAAGTACTTTCGAATTGATATTATATTTTTTTTAATTTACCGCGTACCGGAAGACGTAGCGTCGGAAGGCCTCTCACAAGGTGGACTGATGATCTGGTGAAGACCGCAGAAATCCGCTGGATACGAGAAACACAGAGCCGGTCGAAGTGGCGGTGCTTAGGGGCGGCCTATATCCAGAAGCGGACGTCTTTCAACTGAAATTATGATGATGATTAAATTTTTCTTCTACTCGATCTGAGAACCTTGCTAGTTTAATTCAGTTAAATTGCTAACAGAAGTTTTTGGAGCTTGATCTGCATTGACAGGGCAACTGTAAACTTAATTGAGCAATTATTTTGTGAAATGTCACTTGAAATCTTGAAATACATTATACAAAAAAATCAAAATGGCATCGTTAGTTTTAGCAACGCGACGAAAGATCTTTGTACAACTATACCACAGAGTACATTATATATTGAACTATACTTTTATTTTTTTCTTTCTTAGTAAGTACCGTACCTAAACGGTTTTTTTTTCAGCAATATGCCTTACAATCTTTCCCTCAAATATATTTTTTTGATAACCTGTTAGGGTTAAAGAACTCACCAAAGGAAAGGCCGTTATAAGGATTTCAAAAAACATTTACCTTTTCTATGTAGGAAGGAGTGTTTTTAATAACGTGGAGCTCGTGGCTAAGTAATAACAAGCCGTACGGGTCGATCCATCAGGTTAAGCTACGCTTGCCGGGGTTGGTCAGTGGATGGGTAACCATCTTTACATACCGAGACTCCTTCGTGCCTCGGAAAGCACGTTAAGCCGTTGGTCCCGGCTGTCATTCGTGGATATTTGACAGTCGTTACATGTCGTCAGAAGAAAGTCTGACACCAGTCTTACCAAGGGGTATCGTATTACCCAGTTACTGGGTTGTGGAGGTCAGATCGGCAGTCGCTGCATGTAAAATACTGATGAAGCTGAATTCATCCGGTTAGACTGGAAGCTAACCCCAAGATAGTTGGGAAAAAGGCTAGGGAGATTGATTGTTTTACTAATAATACGTGAGACGTGTGAGTCCTATATTTCGCTATAACTATCTAAAAAAGTTTCTAAGGAAGTTTGCTCTTGTTAAGTTAATGTATCTGAACCATCGTTTAGTTCTCACGCGTTGAAGGCAAGTTCCCACGGTTCCCACGCCCGAACTGGCTTATCACGATATTGACCTTGAACGCGATAGCACAATGAATAGACTCTTCTTCACTTTTTTATTTGATACAGCTTAGTTTGACTAGGTAAGTTGTACTTGTGTACCTACTTACCTAGTATGGAACTTATATACTTACCTCATAACATTATACATATATGGCGTATAAGGTGCAGGCCACACAGAAGGGACGTGAGACGAGATGTACGTTTAAGAAAAAGTATTATGATCCATGCGGGCAAAGCTGCGGGCATCAACTAGTCATTAATAAATAAAATAAAAATATAATATCCCAACTTAAATAAAACTAATACTTAACAAATTAAAATATAGCGGCAAAATTCCTTCGCTTCGCTGTCGACTGGTAATGTACCCAGGAGACCGGACTGGGAATTGTCAAAAGTGGAAACGCATTAACGAGGTCGACTACTTCTTAAGTTTATGTTAATAAATCTAGCTAGATTTTCCTAAGTAGATTAGCTTTAATCTGAAAAAATCTCTGAAATAAAATTAAACAGAGTTTTTACTTAAAATATAAGCTCGTGATTGACATAAATGTACACAAAAAAGTTTTAAGTACCTGCCTAAAAGGTGACACCTTCCATTCAGTTATAAAACAGACGCAGATAAATCGCGCACTCACGACCTCACCTACACTCACTCCTAGACGGTGACCTCAAGAGCTGTCAGAATAGGCCACCTCGGCGACCGTAGGGTTAAAATAAAAAATCAATAAATAAAACAAAAAACACTTTTGAACGAATTTTGTAGAACCTAAATTATTGCTACTTGCCGTTCAGTTACTGAGAAAACAACGGATATCTATGTAGAAAACCTTTGCTAACTTGGCTAGATATTCTTAAAGTAATAATAATTTAATGTTTGATGTGATCAAAATTAAAATCTGTACCTAGTATCATGTCTCATGTATGTGCGGTTTGACCAAAATAACAGCAACTAATCAACTAAATTGACTCTAGAATTTCACAACGGATTAAATTGAATAGGCTCTCAGTAACTAAGGGTCAGCTAATCGTAGCCAGACATGATATATAGACCTTTTCTGAATTAGAAGAGTAGACACATTCAACAAACGTACACAATATAGATGGGTTCTCAAGCAAAAAGTCGCACTTATCTAGCTAAATAACCCAAATACAGATAAATGATCGGTGGGGTAGTACTGGAGCGAGTTCGCACACCCAAGTGGCTCGTTTAGACGGTGACCTTGACCTTTTAGTCCAGACTCCGCAGTGAACGAGTTGGATTTTATAAATGAAATATTTTTTGCTAATTAATTGCATGGATTTTTTTCCTTTCATTCGTGTTCTTTAATATGAATGGTTTTTGTTTTAGAAAAAAGATGATGACTATTATTTTGAGATGATTAATTTAAATGCTCTCAGCTAATGTTTAAATGACGACATTTTCAAGTAAGATAATAAAAATTAACATCATTTTATAAAATAGTATTGAAATTCGCTTCGATAGCATTTCGGTCAAAACTTGCCCCCTTTCTAGTTTATAAACATTCAATTCATTTCGCTTACTTTTCTTCCCTATTTACATTAATTGAAAAAAAAAACAAAGGTAAGCACATTCTCACGCGCAACGCAACCGAACCTTTTTTTGTTACCGCTACGTCGTTTTCCACTAGATATCTTACGACATTTAAATTTACGCACAGCAAAAAAATTCACCCCGTGTAGTTATTTCCCACGCATTCAAAATCTCACGATCACGTCTCATGCCAGCGAAAGAACGTTGCAAAAAATGCTAAACACTGTAAATTCAACTCTAAGATACCGGAATAAGAGATAAAAAATAACGGTAAACCGCAAATGGTACTTGTAAAGTTTTAACAGAAATTCTCACGGTATTTTTAGTGGGAGCAGAAAAGGAGCGTTCAGACTAGTCTCTATATATAGAGGGTGTGTACTTTTTGTTACGCATTTGGTCGTCGCCCGTCGTAGGTACACACTATGTAGGTCGTTTTATTAAGAGGTTGCGTTACGGGCCTTTGGAAGGGTAGGTCACGTACTGTGACGTGTAAATAGACCTTTTGTTTCGCTACAGATTATTTAGATTTTTTGTGATTTTTTGGGAGTTATGAGTCTGCTAGAGTTTTTTTTTTTCGTCTTTTGCATTTTTGCGGAATGAGTTTTGTTTGTGTTTGTAGTGGATGTATGATAAATATGTCAAAACTGAATAGTGATTACAGTAAAAATAAGCTATTAAAATGTCTAAGGTACGTAGACAAATCCTTTATTAATTTAAGGCCAGGACTCTCAGAATCGACCTATTTTTGATTCAACATTAAACAATCAAATATTGTTAGTTTTGATCTGATAAAAATACATGTTGTAGTTTAAGAAATATTCTTGATTATTCTACGGTTCAAAACACGATATTAACAACTTCACTCGATCAAAAAAAATCGCGAAAACTCTCTGTTTTCGCGATTTTTTGATCGTTTTTTAAGTCGTACTCGAAGTAGACCCAACTTTTACTTCCGAAAAACATGTCAAAAAATCGGCAATGAAATTACAAAGAATATTCTACGGTTAATTTTTCTCAAAACTGTTTTTTATTGTTTTAACAAGATATTATTTAATAAGGCGGCCCGCGCGCTTCCATTCAGTAGCCGGCCAGGCGTCTTTGAGGTAGGACCTGTGTCGCTGTTGCTAGCTCGCTGCGTTCCCCGCAAAATATACGATAAATTAATGTTATTTTCCGTGTTTGTTAGTATTTAAAATCAGTCTGTATATTATATAGTTTTAGGTTCTAGTATTAATAATTTAACTGTAGATATTAGTTTAGGTTGTAGTATAAGAGGTATTTAAGATTAAATTATGGGGAATAAGAACAGAAGGAAAAAAAATATATCCAGGATAGAACTGGGGAAGCTTAAAAAAAAAATAAGGTAAGTTTGATTATAATTTTTCTACGTATATTAAAACTACCTACTCGTTTTTAATATTACAGTTTACAGAAAGAACAGTAGCACAACTACACCAAAGATCATTTTTGCAAATAAACTTTTTATCTTTGCAGTTTATCGATACCAAGATACAAATGCGTATTTACAAAAAAGTGCACAGGCTAACAGTAAGTACCTACCCTACAACTCGATTTTTATAATGGGATTTAGAATAGCGATGACGCGACGGCAGTATTTGCTTCTCGCTCAGGCGCAATAGGTAGGTTCTGTGAGCGTCAGACATGTACCTAGTGTACCTACTCTGCATCAATTCAACTCGCGCGTCTACTGTAGGTATCTATTGTACAAATTATAATAATAATGCAAGGTTGTTGATGTTGTTGTACTTTCACAAAAAATAGTGACTAGTGTAGATATCTGTTATCGCCTGACTTACCGACCGACTTACCGACTGACTTACCGGCAGACTTACCGATTTCCTGGCTGACTTCCTGTGGGAAATTGCCTGCCATATCAAAATTCTATAGATTATAATTAGGGCATGCTATCCGGATATCCGAATTATCTGGATATCCGTCGAAAATATTATCCGAATATCATTTGTTTTACTATCCGGATATTTATTTATTTATTTATATATACTTTATTGTACATCAGATAATATATTACAAGAAAAAAAAAAGTAATACACTACAAAATATACAATGGGCGGATAATACGGATAGTTACTTTTGTTCCATTTTCCTTTTGATAATATAACATTTAACGTTGTGTTTTAATAAAATAGGTATTCGCAATCGTGACAATTCATGCTATATCTTCAAAAATCCATCTAATGACACAATTACTATGTAGATTCATCATAGAGAAAATTTAAAAGTGCTTTTGCACAGAGCTCGACTTCAGTTGACGACAGCGATGGTGATGACGTAGCACTCAGTGATTACAAGCAGCAGAAACTGAAATATCATTTACTTCAACAGAGAAAATAAGCAAAGAAATTGAAAGGACTCTGCAGGTTGACCATCAACAGTGAATGCATTGACAAGCTTGGCATTTACTTTAAAGGCATTGGCAAGAATGATGGCTTTGATTAGTAGTGTTGTTCTCTAGATTCATCTCTGTATTGTGTCTTGCTTGACGAGATCTCACAGAACAAAATAGAGTTCCTGCTAAATGCAACATAAAGAAAAGGTTAGGATTTGCTACACTGGAACAAGCTGTTTTGGTAACCAACCCAAAATCAGATTGATATGGGAAGTAGGAATGCGGAGCAGAGGCCTCATCATGATTCTCGGCATTCATGATTTGCATTAATTCGTTTCCTGCCTGGACCGTAAAAACCCAATCCGGAAAGTCTTCTTTAGGAATACCCACAGTTTCACATATATGTCCAACGGAAGATAGGACTGCACAATCGCGATAACAAGAACTGAATGACCCAAAACGCACAAAAGATAGTTCATATTCAGGGAATCGATGAAAGTACATGCCATTCGCGGCTACTAGTTTGTGCTGATCCAACTTATACATCAGATACTTTGACATCTAGCAATGTCAGTAGTGTGATTTTGTCTCAATTATTACCAAGCACTACTTTATAAGACTTACAGTCTTCATCTAATGAGCTTTCAATTGTTCTAGCCATCTTAACAAAGATAGCATTTGACCAGCTCACGATCTATTATACCATTGGTAGATAACCCGTGGATGATAGCTTTTCTCGTCAATGACAGATACTTTAGTATACGATTATTGAAGAGTTTTTGTAATAAAAATGTCGATTGTAAACTAATATAAGTTTAATTTACCTCTTTTACAGTGGTTTCCAAAATATCCATATTATCCGGATATATTCGAATAGTTGTCTGGCAGTATCCGAAATATTCGAATAGTAAAATGAGCGGATAATTGCATGCCCTAATTATAATGCTTGTTATTCTCTTTTCAGTTATGTTTTTGCAATCGGGTTTTTTGTTTTTTTTAATAATTTGTTTTTTTTTATACTTCGTTTTTTATTATAATACACTACATAGGTACCTATGAAACTTAGCAATAGGGATAACCCTGCAAATGCGGCTGAAGGCTTTTGCAGACCAGCGCGACTCGTCGCGCGACGCGACACGAACAATACAAAACTTTACAGTATGATAATAGGTATTACCGTGGTATAACAATAAACGGTGTCGCGTCGCACGACAAGTCGCGCTGGTCTGAACTCAGCTTAAAGTGGCTTTTTTGCATTGATCTATCTATCTATCGACAAGGAAAATGAGCAGCCTGATAAGTGCGCATCCAGTACACATTCTCTACCTCAACCAGATTTGCAGCAACCAGGTCCAAGCACCGTTTTGTGATTTTTGATGAATGATGAAGAATTTACTATTTCAATAAAACTCATTACAATATAATACACACTGTATTATATTGTAATGAGTTTTATTGGAATTTATTTAAGTAATAATAAATTACTAGCTTAAGCCCGTGACTTCGTACGCGTGGAGTATAACCTAGTTATAAAACATAAATCCTATGTGATAGGTGAAAACTAAAGCTACAGAATACCGAAACTCCCAATACAATCCCTCCAGTAGTTTTCTAATCAAACAAAAATTCAAAAAACCGCATTGTAAGCGGAAGCGCTGTAACAGTCATGAAAGAAAAGGAAACAGTGTTAGTGACATAAAAAATAAACAATTGTAGGTAGGTAATAAAATAAATTGTGTTGCTTATATTTCCCTAAAAACGAAACACCCGAAACATTAACATGAATTCCGTAAAACAAAGTTAATTGTACTTACTGTTATAATGTTTTACTGTGACGCAAAATTTTTGCACAGCGGGGTCAGCGAGTTCATTTGAACTGCGTGTCCGCGCGACTGGCTCGCGGGGATTGAGGTAGCGCTAAATGCCTACTGCGCTCGAATATCCTGCCCTTAACGTTATATGAATAAATATTGAGTTAAAAATTTGGGGGTGTTAAAAATAAAATTGCAAAATAAATTTGCTTAGGTATAAAACATTTAAAAAGTTTACGAAAAATCGAATCACTTTTGGATTTAAAAACCTGCATAGGTAAGGATAAAAATGGTAAAGTTTCAGTGGTTAACACAATATTTTTTCATCCCACCATCTCGGAAAGAGTATTTTTAATCTTCAATATCTGAGTGGAAAAGCCGTTTTTATTCGCTAGAGGATAAAGTAAATTGAATTTAGAACATCGTGTGCACTAAGTTTGTGAATTAAAAAAAACATTAAACCTATTTACTGCTACCTCTATGGTGCCGAATATATCATACAACTTTTTTTTAATTTTTTTAAAAACTCAGACTCGGAACCTTCTTGGTGTTCTTTTTTCAATTTGCTTTGTACGCGGTTCTTTACGCGGCATTTTTTCACGTCATTGTTAAACCTTTTATTAAAAACAAGAAACTTGAAAACAAGTGAAAAAACTAAAATGAGTGATTCTAGCGACGAGGAAGTTTGCTTGACGCCAACAGAATTGACTGAAACTGTTAATAATGCGCAAATGAGCTTTCTCCCTCAACAATCACGCGAGAAGTATTTAAAACAGTACGATATGTTCAACACGTGGCGACTAGCAAAAGGAGCCAAAACTTTCTCAGAAAACGTTTTGCTGGCATATTTTATAGAATTATCCGAGAACAAGAAAGCAAGCACTCTATGGAGTACGTATTCGATGCTAAAAGCAACAATAAAGATGAAAAAAGACAAACATATCGATACCTATCCTAAATTAGTGGCATTTTTAAAAAGAGCCTCATCTGGTCATCAACCAAAAAAATCGAAGGTTTTCACAGTATCTGATATTGAAAAGTTTCTTAACGAAGCACCCGATTCCGTATATTTGGCGGCAAAAGTAAGTCAGTTGCACATTCAGTATCTACTTAAGTATATTAATCTCAATTAAATAGTATACTTAGTAGATGTTGATAGGCATAATTATGCGTTCATATCAATTTTATTCATTTATCTACTACAATACTCTTTACGTTACAGGTTGTTCTTATTATTGGAATAAACGGAGCATGTCGAACTAATGAACTAACACAACTTAATGTCAAAAACATTGAGAAACATTCAGATGACTTACTATTAATTAATTTACCTAATACAAAGACAAAAAGAGACCGCAACTTCGTCATTCGCAAGGAGTCAACTGTAGCAACGTTACTTTAAAATTTTCTTAATTATACCTTAGTATTATTTTGTTATAATTTAAAGATTATTCTGTAATACTTACCTGTTATAATGTAGTAATTAATACCTAAACTGAAATAAAAGTGTACCTATCTTGTGATTGTAAACGTTTTTTTTTTGCATTTAGTCATTTCCTCGCTGAGGTGGAATGAAAAGTTACGTGTTGCACTCGAGTGCAAAGATTTTTCACCTCGTGCTCTTTTGATTCCCTCGCTAACGCTCAGGCTTCTAATTTTGAATCACTCGCTGCGCTCGTGATTCAATTTTAGAATCCTTCGCTTGCTCGGTCATCAAAATTGAACACGCGGTTAAAAAGCAACTTTGCACTCTTGTATAACAAATAACTATTGTACTCTAACCTGACAAAAAAAAAACAACGTAACTCAGTAATTCCTCTCGTAAAGCAGTTATTTATTTAAATCTATCTTACGTAACTTTACCAAAGTGAGAATTCCAGTAACGAAGTAAAAGAAAACACTAACGTAGATTAACGAGTTAGCTCGCAGCTTCAAAAAAGTAATGGAAGACTATTTATTTAGTTAATTACACAGGCCCGGTTCAGGTTTATTTCCAGAACATTCATATTGTATATAAAATATATTTTAGAATATGAGTTCTTTGAAACGCTTTATTGCAGAGATTTTTGTATAAAACTTTGAAGGAAAATAGTAGTGACATAATAAATTATCTACAGAAGTGCTTTTGGGCTATCAGTTATTTATAAAAAAAAATTGTTCTTGAGCTTTCTATAAAGTTGTTTGTGTTACAAGGGGACAAAGTAATATTTTGTTCTTCCAGAGCGTTATTTTGAATTCAGAGCGAAGCGAGGGATTCTAAAGTAGAATCCTGAGCGTAGCGAGGAATTCAATAGGCGTATATTGAATTCCCCGATAGCCCGAGAACAAAATATTTTGTCCCCGAGTGATACACACTATTTTTCATCACTACCTAGGTATGAGAAAAATAACCTACTGGAAACTTGTATATATATTTATTTATTTATTTATTTATATATACTTTATTGTACACCAGAAAATACATAGCAACAAAAATAAATATAACACTACAAAACATACAATGGGCGGCCTTATCGCTTTCTGCGGGCAACCTTGGATGGACAGTGATTACGTGGACATAAAAATGGGGTTGTCATTGGTGCAAAATACTAATTATATAGATACAATATACTATAATAGACACACAGAGATATATATATACATATATATTATATATATATGCTATATAATAGATACATAAATAAATAAATACATACATACATACTTAATAAATATATAAGAATATTTGTATAAGCAACGAAAATAAATAAAGACTACAGTTTATTACAACTATACCTACACATTGGATTGAATTTGTAAATAAAATACTAATTACTATAAAAAAATTAGTTTATCACCATAGAGAATTGAATGTTAGTTAGTGTTTTTGAAATGAAAACTTCTTTAGCGGCGTTGTGCACTTTTTTTGGGATGGGTAAAAAATGTTAAACTCGCGTCAGGACGTGACCGTGAGATTCGTTGCCTAGCAACCGACAAAGTAAATATAAAAAGAAATAGTTTTTGACATTGCGTAAAGATTGCGAGGTAAGATATATCCATATTGATGGGTAAAAAAAAAGCAGTCAAAACATACTTCATGAAAAGTGTTTAAAATAATTGTTTATTTTTATTAGACTATATTTTGAAAATAAATAAATATACTACTACTATACTGATAAATAAGGGAATAATTTCGCACGAATTGCTATTCGTGCGAAATTATTCCCTAAACATTTCAATATAATTAAATTATTATTAATCATTTATTTCAGAATAAAAAGATTCCATAAATTGTTAGTAAATAGTACTTATATCTAGGTTAGTAAATTATTAATTATTAACATTTACAATTACGCTATTTTATATTATACAGGGCACCTCCAGATCCGTGAACGGTGTTCCAGTGCCTCACAACTGGGCAATCAACCCTTCCCAATATAGTATTTAGAAGGCTGTTGGTGCTGCCGCGCACGCGGCGCATCAGGGAGGCCACTCTTTTTCTTAATATCGCCCTAAAGCAGTCCGTACTGGCCTGAGCAAACATACCTGATGCACTGCATAAGCGAGGCAACCCCAACAGCATCCTAAAACCATTATTGTACAGGACCCGCAGGGCATTGAAAGATCTACGCGTATAACGGACCCACAGGCTGCAGGTATAAAATGTCTGGCAGTATGCCTTAAAAAGAGCAATTTTGACTACTTTTGTACACCGTGCAAACCTGCGAGCCAGCATATTGCATCTCACTGCCAATGCCCTACGTTCCCGTTCCATATCCAAATCATCTGAGAGGTCCTCGGTGACCCAATGCCCCAGGTACTTGAAATTGGTGACCCTACTTAACGGCAATCCTCCAAGTCTGACCGGTGGAACGATTTTTGGACTCTTATTACCCGCCTTGAATATAAGTAGTTCGCTCTTCTTACAATTGTACCTGAGGCCATGTGACCCCGCATACCTCTCACAGATCCCTATAAGGATGTTAAGGGCTCTGACAGATGGGCTCAGCAGCACCATGTCGTCCGCGTAACTAATGTTGTTCATACAAACACCATCAATCGAACAACCGACACCGGCCCTGCTGAGCTCACCTATCAGTCCATTAACGTACAGGTTGAAGAGTCGGGGTGAAGTTAGGCCTCCCTGTCTCACTCTACACTCCAACCTATACTCTGACGAACATGAGCCCGCCCACTTAACATTATTGGTTTGGTTGCCGTACCAATACCTCAATATATTGATCATATCCCTAGGTGTGCTGGTTTCCCCTTGGAGCTTATCCCACAACACGTTATAAGACACCAGGTCAAATGCCTTCGATAGGTCCAAAAAACAACCGTACACAGGCGTTTTCCTTGTAACATAGTACTGGACAGTATGCTTGAGTCGCAGTACCGCAGTTTCTGTTGATTGCCCAGCCCTGAAACCAAACTGGGCCTCATGCAGATCTATATGCTCACTTAGGTGACTATCAAGCAAACCATCCAGCACTTTGGCGATCACCGTAGCCAATGAGATGGGTCTGTAGTTGTTCCCATCGGAGGCATCACCCGTCTTATTTTTAAGTATCGGTATGACAGTGGTCTTCATAAGCTCCTTGGGTAAATATGAATGGCCTATACACAAATTAAAAAACATGACCAACACCCTAGGTAAATGAACACCTGCGAACTGCAGTTGCTGTTGTAAAAAATGCACAACGTTAATGTTCAAGTTTTCACTTCTGCCGGCACTCCCGGAGTGCAAACCGTTGTTTTTTATTTACATTAAACCTTCACGCGACCGCCTCCAACCTAACTACGCATACCTATCTACGAGTATCAGAAGCACGGAGCGGAGCATAATTAAATTTGGCTTCCGCTAGCCTCTATAGGCAATTGTCGTTTTTCGAATAGGTGTGATAAAAATCATTACTCACTAGCTTCTGCCCGACTTCGTTCACGAGGAAGTCAAAAATAGGTATCATTAAAAAAAATATCTTATGGCATTCGGAAATAGTGTAGTTTTCTATCAGCGATAGAATTTTTGTATTCGGATACCTACTTTCTTAGAGATTACCTTTTAATTAGTTTCATCATCATCATCACCATTTCGGCCGATAGCCGTCCACTGCTGGACATAGGCCTCCCCCAAGCACCGTCATTTTGTGCTTTTCGCAACCAGCAGATTCCTGCGGCCTTCACCAGGTCCACCTTGTGGGGGGGCCTTCCAACGCTGCGACTTCAGGTACGCGGTCGCCGCTCCAGAACCTTTCGGCCCCATTGGCGATCTGTTCTGCGAAAATGCTCCTGCCCACTGCCACTCAAGTTTGATAATTCTGCGGGCTATGTCGGTTACCTTGGTTCTCTTACGGATCTCTTCATTCTGATTCAATCTCGTAGAGAAACTCCAAGCCATCCAAAGAGCAACGGAGAGGCATAGGCCACTCCGTTGCTCTTGACGACGGATGACATTCAGCCTTCTAATGAGGCCCATTGTGAGCGACCACGTTTCAGTGGAATATTAGTTTAGATTTTGTACCCCTGCTCTTAAAACCGTGACGGAAAACATCGTGAGGAAACCAGCATGCCTAAAACCAAAAAGAGTAGAGGCCTGTGTCCCAGCAGTGGGAACATTATAGGCTGATATGATGATCCAGCACATTTGTCAAGTTTCGCCCCAAAAAACCTAAACCTTTTTAATAAAAAAAGGTTTTCTCTCCCAAATACTGAAAGCCTGATCGATCAAGTCTTTATTTAAAACTATCAATCTTCCTCAATCCTGTTGTAATATTGGTTGACGTGATGACAAAAGCCAATCAAATAAAAATCGAATATGCATCAGTATTCGGAGGTAAAGTCTCGAAATACGTAAAAAAAACTTGTAAAATAAAATTCCCAAGTAACATCGTTATTCTTCACCCTCTTAGTTACTTTTAATACTTCATTTTCCCATTCATGGTCACGATCTAGGTAGTTTCAATATCGGTAAAAAATACCGGTAAAATACCGGTAAAAATAAAAATAAGCAAACTGTCGCGACGACGTTGTTTGCTGTGTACTTTGCTCCTCGTGCTGTATGATTGCTGGGAAAATATTGCCAGAGCATAATGAAAGCCTGTAATGGATTTTTATTTTAAGAAGTTTGTGGAGCTCGTTAAAAATGGGATTTTATTTGGTATGAGACAAACACGAGTTTTTTCTTTTGGTGGATTTTAGGCCTAGTTTCTATTTGGTAAAATGGGCCTGCTCTTGACCTCGATCACGCCTGATGGAAACCGATGGATGCAGGTCTACGATAGAACGAGCGTGCCCGATGCCTGTTCACTCTTGCTTTGAAGGCTCTCTAGTTATATGTGGAAGGGAACACAGACGCTGGCATAATTTGTATTTCCACAGTTTATACTGCGCTGGTGATTTGTTTTTGCCCTTAAGTAATAACATGCAGGATGCCCACCATATGGCAACATCTGGTGGGCATGCTGAATGTTTGTTCAACTTGCATTTTTGTCAATCCTGCATGTTTGTCCATCCTGCATAAACATGGACATGCTATGGACAAAAATGCATTTTTGTCCATAGTTTATAGTTGTCAAGGCGGTTGTGACCACTTTCATCACAACCGCCTATGGGCAAACTGTAGCACCAGAAGAATTCCAAAGAAAAAGCTGATACTCTTGTGCTTGTCATTAATACCTTTATTCTTCAAACTGGAACACAGCAACGCTATTTTGTGGCAGAAATAAGTAGTGTAATTTCAGTGATTTTCATCATTCTTACAGCCAGGTCAAACTACGTTTAAATAAAAAATATCTACTCAGTTAAAACACTGTGGGTGTGAACACTAGAGATGATGGTAGTTAAATAGCCATCCCATTTAAAATGTAAAACATGCGCGGCAGTCTTTGGAGACTGCTGATAGAATTGAAAACTAAGTAACGCCATCTAACGAAAATGTCGGGAATTTATGTGGCTTGCTGTCAGTACAAGAAGAAAGCTGTAGCTCCATTAAAACAATTCCAAAAAAATAAAACAGAGTGCGCTGTCAACAAATTCTACTCTCCCTCTGTCTTACGAATTTTCGATCAGGTCACGGGTACTGACGCCTGACGCCTGACGCGAGTTTAACATTTTTTACCCATCCCAAAAAGTGCGCAACGCGACTAAAGAATTTCACTTTAAAAAAAATACTATAGACATAGAAATTTATCTTATATCTATGATAATAGACAACGTATATTTAGTAACCTAATCCGCTTAACTGTTCTTAAAGAGTCATAAAGAACCCTGTAAGAAATCGACTCGTGTTTCACCTCTCAACAAGGCATTCTTAGGACGACGATTAACCTGTTGCGAGCCCGGATACGAAGTGTTGCCACGCCAAGCGCCGAATGCAGTGTAGATGTAGAGTGTAGTGTAGTGTGTTAGGTGTGATGGATTTCCGCAAAGTCACACCAAGTCAATCAACTGTAAGCGAAAAAAAATATAAGTAGGTAAGTAATATAACCAGTAAGTAAGAAAGAAAGCAAAATGCGGTTATTGGCATTTGGGGGCATGAGGAACTGGGTGTAAAGTTCACTCATCCACCATAGAAAAGGGAGGATCCTCCAACCAGACGGGTGTTATGTCTGGCGGGCAACTGCCCGAAAGTAGATTTCGGATAGTCTTATCTATGTTATTCGCGCGGTAAACTCTAACTGCGCGATGCAGGCTTTGTGTGACGTCATGTCTTTGCTGCATAGTTCGTATGTGGCGGTCTAACCGCTACAGGCATTACAACAGAAAAATACACCTTAAAACTACAAAAACAGAAAACATATATTATAATGCCAAAAGGGCCTCAGCTCAGCATAAGTAAGCACCGCTACTTCACGCTAAAGCCTATTTTAATAAAAGTCTCAAATTGTTCTTGAAACAATACTAAAGTGGCAAAGTTGAAAAGTGTTGTATTATATTCATTATCTTGATAATATTACTCCGAAATTCCAATCAGTCGAGATTGCTGTGTTAATTTAAAACCGGTTTCACCTTTAAACAGGGTGACAATGATGTTTTTTTATTCAGGATTTAAGTATATTTAATATCAAGGAATCATCATCAGCCAATTAATGTTCCCACTGCTGGGACACAGGCCTCCTCTCTGTGAGAGGGAGTGGGCCGTAATCTACCACGCAGGCCCAGTGCGAGTTGGTAGATGTCATATATGTCTTCGAATTTTTGTTCTAAGACATGCCAGTGTCCTCATGATGTTTTGAGAGCAGTGGTGATACCATTATTTACACAAAGTAAAGCGCCTGCTTGGGTTCGAACCCTCAACCTACAACTCGTAAGTCGGGGCCGTTATCAAGGAATATGTAGAGGGAAATAGAGGAGGCATGTTGCAAGACAGCCTGACCTTGGTAGCTGATATTTGCTAGTAAAGGGTTAGCAACCACAAGACTTAACAATTATTGAATGTTAATTAAGAATTTGTTTATGTACGAAGAAGGGTCAGAGGATATAATGGCATTTTTTTAAATCATATCAAGCCGATTAACGACTCTGAGCTGATCACGAGCAGCATCTTAATTGCGTTACACAATCAATCACAATTTGTTTCATTTTGACAGTTCAACAAATTCATTGCGGTATTTACGTTGTTTAGTAAACAAATTCGAACATACGAAGCAATGGATCAGCAACATGATTCAGATTGTGATTGATCGTGAGTTACGCAATTAAGGTGCTGATCATGCTCTCACCATCGTCAATAGTTAGAGGGTATGTAAATATTGTCAAATGTAATAAAAAACCTTGGTAAGTAGATTCAGATTGTGATTGATCGTGAGTTACGCAATTAAGGTGCTGATCATGTTCTCATCATCGTCAATGGGTGAGAAGATATGGAAATATTGCCAAATGTAAAAAAAAACCTTGATAAGTAGATTTATACGACTTTTTATAAGCGGACGGCAGCAGGCTGCTTGTCTTGACCAGATCTAGAGCATGGATTTCACTGTATCGAAGTAAGTATTCAGAGATTAAAACCAATAACAGCAAATAAACGTATTTTCTTTCTTTTCTCTTTCAAAAGTTTTGGAACAAAATTATTTCGCGCGTTGTGAAAGGGGGCTAGACGGAAAAAATTGGGACCAAAAGTTGTAACGACACTTTTTATTTTTTATTATAACGCCATCTGTGAGCGACCACAGGTATTCATTAGTGGCATGCCTTTGTGAGGTTAATGTTTTTATTATAACGCCATCTGTGAGCGATCACAGGTACTAATTAATGGCATGCCTTTGTGAGGTTCATTCCATAACTTCGTTCCATCCGGGTGTCCCTTGACACCTCTCAGCTTTTTTTTTATGACTGGCAAGCTAATAACATCGTTTTATAAACCACCAAAGCATCAAACCAACCATTTTGAATCCGAAGAGGTTTCACTTTCTGGATGTTTCGTCAAATAATACGTGAAACATTTGGACACCCTACTTTCAGAAGGACTTCTAAAAGACAGAGAGCTTTTTCAATAACGTACAGAGGGTCCATAAATTAGGGTAGGTATCCAAGAAAATCCACTCAAAAAAGAAAAGTGAATTCCGTCACTCTTTGCAATGATTAAAGTCTGTTCAAGCAGGGCCATACTCGTTCAGATTAATGACAATCTAAATAATAAGACATTTTTCTAATAAAGGAGATAAACGTTTTTTTATTTCGAGTAGAACAATTGAAGGTTAAGTGTTTTCTCTAAGGAAACTTGTAATCGTGTAACTACTCTCCCGCACTCCTAAATCGAGTCACCGCGCATTTCTGTATGTATAATATTGTACACGACCGGCCGACCGCATGATTGTGTGTGTGCGGATGAATGTCGCCCATGCGTCGCACCGCCTTCCCACCGACAGACGCCGCACCACCGCCGCACCGCCACATCACCGCCCCGCCGCGCCGCACCACCGCTGCACCGCCGCAGTACCGCTGCAACACCGGCGCCGCGTAAATTTTACATTTTCATTCTGAGATGTTCTAAAAATTTTTCAACTTGCGTTCCGCGCCGGTGCGGCTCCGGTGCAGCTCCGGCGTCATGTACAGAAAACCTTAAGTTACATCAAAATAATTATGTGTCAAAGAAAAAGTATTTACGTAGTTTTGAAGCGTACATACTGGCCATCATTTTGCTGTAAATCATTTTTCCAATTTTTAATTCACTACCATTTCAATAGTTATAGACATTTTATAAACATAATACAGTATGGCTCGATTTAGGAGTCCGGGAGTGTATATTACCAATGTATGTAGTACCTATTCTATATACGATAGTCTAGGACTCAAGGTGTAATTTAGTACCCTAGTTAGGTTGTAGCCTCGACGCTTGTTTCACATAACGAACTGATTCTAGGAGCTCTATTTTCCACTTATATTAGGGGCAGAAAAATAGAAAATGCTTTTCTCAACGTGATACAAACTTTTTAGTGACTTAAAAAATATATTTTCAACACGTATCTCAAGAACATTTTTCTTTATAAATAAACAAGACTGTAAGATAGTAAACTACCTTTCTATTTTACAGAAAGTAAAACGCAAACACACTGTATATTATTATTTATTCCAAAAATATTATTACAAAGAAGCGTGAATTGTATTCCTGTCTCTGTTAAAGAGTATTATTCAAATCCAACGTCGGAACGAAAGAAAATGTCCAATAAAAATGCAAAGAGAACGGCACCTATTCTTTCGTCTTTACTAACTAAATAGCTGTGGTAGGGACGCGGTTATACTGATAGCGATTTCTGTGTAGTGTAAATAAGTAATTATTCTTAGCGTGTCGATGGCAAAAATAACACGAAATAAATACATAATATATGTTCTAAGTTTTTAAAATGAAATAAGTAATTATTAGTAGTTTAATATGTAATAAGTGCGTTTGTTGTAAGTGCTTTTTCCTGGAAAAGGCTATATTAGGCAATCAGAACATCAATGAAAGATAAGTGTATTTTTGATACAGTCGACAATTATGTACTCTTACCCAAAAGAGTAAAGCTTCCCAAATATTATTAATGATTAGCTGGTGCCCGCAGCTTCGCCCGAGTGGACCGTCATTCTTTTTCTAAAATAAAAATACTACTCCTTATAACATCAGCTGTGAAAATCCCGTCAAAATTATTTAAGCTGGTTCGGAGATTAGCCGGAACAAACAGACCGACAGACAAAAATTTTACTTTTCACCTGAAATTTGCGATGCAGGCTAGGATTTGCAGACAATCAACAAAAAATTAAGAAATTTGTAACTTTCACCCTCCAACCCCCAAGTCTGAACGTCGGTCAAAATGTATGGCTTGGCCGTTCCATTGAACTATTGTATGACACAACTTTAAAGACCAGTGATTTAATTTCTTACCATAAGCCCATAGGAGTTTCTGTGCGGCGACCGCTAAACGGCGAAGCCATACATTTTGACAAAGATGTTAGGTTTGTAGAGTTTGAGTACATTCGATCTGATAACTTTTTAACCGTGGAATTAATTTATGAATCTTGGCAACCTTCTTTACATTAAATATTTTTGGTGGAATCTACATTTATACTTAATAATATTAAAAGAGGTAAACTTTGTTTTTTGTATGTTTGTTTGTGAGTTTGTATGTAGGGGGTAATCTCGAGGTTACCGTGGCCCCTGGCAACGTACAGGCAACTGAAGGATCACGGGTGGGTTTGAGTCAGTAAGAATATGACACGCCCTCGCGCTCCACCCAGAGCGCGAGAAGTTTTTTTTTTGGACTTATAAACATATTAGATAAGTTTTCAAACCAAAAAAAAATAAGGGGGTAATCTCCGGCACTGCCAGTCGGATTTAAACAATTCTCTTTGCCCTTTATTGGATAGCCCAATTGTTGAAGAAGGCTAAGACGAAATTGCGGGCAGAAGCTTGTTCTAAATAATGATCATATTAATTTTTCAAAACATCTACTATTTCTTAAAAATCGCTAACAGTATAACCTCATCCCCCTCGCATCAGTTCTCTCGCTCCTTCAATTCTATTGGCGATCCAAGTGCGCGGTAATTGCGTTGCGACACTACTTAAGGACTTCGTTATACTAAATATCTTTTACACCTACCTTTACTACGGCAGACGATCTGATTATGTACGGTATAGGAATTGGTTTTCTTTGCATCTAGATTTTAGTATTTTAAATGGTAATTTTTTCGTACGATTTTTATTTGAATCTGAGTTTATGTGCCTGTAGTAAATAAAAAAAATTGTAATAATGCATTTCAGCTTTGTTAAATGATAGGTTGTTTGATTTTCGGGATATTCCATCCCAAACAAAAATGCTTTAAAAAAAATACTTGACTAACTGCCCAATAGAAAGAATAGAGTTTCCTATAAAAAAATTAACTCTTTTTAAATCATCGTATCGTAAGATAATAAAACAAAAAGATTCGAGTGATCAAACATAGAAAAATCCTCACGTGAACAAGAATACATCCTGTATAAAGTTATTAGGAACCAATGAAATTATATTTGCGCCAGGTTGATGGTTGCCCTCGGTTGATACCAATAGGCTCGCCCCCTATTACATGGGACTTAAACATAACTGGCTGGGAAAATATGGGTGTCCTTTAGGTACACCTCTGCCTAACCCTCTGGGGAATGGAGGCGTGATGTTATGTTAGTGTTATGAAATTATAAATGCAATAAAATAACAAAATTATAATCAGCTATAAAATGCTGTTCTTTTGGATTTACTTAGGTACTGCAATTAAAAGATGTAAAAAGATGATAATGATGAACTAAGAAATTGATATGAAACTGCTGTAAAACGTTAGGTCCCACCGAGATTTGAACTCGGATCGTTGGATTCAGAGTCCAAAGTGCTAACCATTACACCATGGGACCACTGAGCGAGACGTCGAAACAAGCAATCACTTGCCACGTGGATCGTACTGCGCATGTCAATGCCGCTTTCTCTTCTTAAACACGTACATTCGTCTCTTTCTCCCAACGTAATCACCATGCCAAGTTGAATGTGTTCTATGAATAGAACAGTGCTTCTAAATTGGTAATGAGTTAGTACTTACGCATTAGTACCTAGTACTAAAACACTTATGAGGAGTAAATATTTTGAGATTATAAACTTTCTTAAAGCAATATTCACTTTTATGAAGTTGTAACGTAGCATAATCAGCCTATAATGATCCCACTGCTGGGACACAGGCCTCCTCTCAGTGAGAGGAAGAGGGCCATAATCCACCGCGGTTGGTCAGATGTCACATGTCCTCGAATTTTTGGGCTGCCGGTTACCTCACGGTATTTTCCTTCGCCGTTTTGAGCTGTAATATGATACGAGAGAATCTAAAAACACTCGTGTATGTTGTTCAGTAGAAAAAAAACAATTGAATCGGATTAACGATGTGCGTATTCTTTTAAAGAAAGTACGTCAATTGTGCCTACCTATGTTTGCTTAGCTGGTACTGAAAATAATAGACGTAACTATGACGTATGTTGTCTATGTTAAATAATAAGAGCTTCCACTGACATACAATTGTAAGTTGACAAACTATAGTAACTATTATATACATCTAAGTATACATAATTCTTCTTCCAAAACTAAAAATATAATATCTTAACCTAACTAAAACTATTAACAAACAATATGGCGTCGAAAAATTCCTCCGCATTGCTGTCGACTGGTAATGTACCCAAAAGACTGGCGGCATTGCCACGTTGTCTGGCAATGCTTAGCCTCTGGCCAAGGTAAACGCCAGCCCTTGGGTCACGGAAAGTGTCAACCAGTCATTTGGAGATTTCATTGAACAGATTTTCGCCGCTTGAGTTTTTCTGCAGCCGCAGCGGCAGCGCCAGCACAGCACGTTGAGCCAGGCATGGGATGGCGCAAGAGTATCGACATCTAAAATCATCACTAGCTTTACTGCACTATAGTAACTTACTAACATACTGATACAGATTTCGTTGGACAAGATGTGCAGGCTAGCATAATTATGTTACTATAGGGTGACTGGTAAACACGTGACTTTACTCATCATTATGAACAACTTTTACTATGGGACCAAACCTCAAATCGCGAAATCAGCTGTTTCATACATTTTGACGAATTTTGCGAACATAAATGTAGGGAACAGCTGATTAAATTTTTGCGCGATTTCAGTTTTTGTCCCATAATAAAAGTTGTTCATAATGATGAGTAAATCGGTCACTAATTACCAGTCACCCTATATACCTTTTGGTATACTCTGCGATTTAGTCGGCCAACTTATAATTGTAAATCTGCGGTCGCCCTAAAAGTAAGGATGTTTTCCATTGATTGGTACTTTAGTAACCCATCATGATTTTTGCTATATCCGTTACAGAGAAATTGAAAAGTACCTCTATATTTTTACAAAGCCTAAGTACATTAGTAGAGTCCGAAAATATGGAATTACTAAATAACAAACAACAAAACATTTAACGAATTAAACCTATTTAAACCTTTCCTCAAAGAGACAAAAATACTTTAAAGACCATACTCTAAAAGAAAAATCTAGAAAATATTTAGGAGCATGCATTTTTCAGACTAAGTACTACACTAAACTGCTAAAATCACTTAGAACCTGTATCCCAGTCTAGAAGGGTCATTACCTAGGCTATCAGCACGTTCTACCACAATTTGTACCCTACACTCTAGCCTCTGGAAAATGCATGTACCCTCTTAATGTAAGGCGATTAACAGGATTCCGTAGAACGTTGCCTGAACTTTAATTTCGTTACCGGTTTTTATTTGAGCTTTCTAGCGCTCTTAAGAAATAATGGTGTTAAGGATTTTATTTAAAAGAGCATTGGGATCTGGTACTAGATTTCTTTTAAAAAGTTTTTTAGTGATTCTACATATTTTGTACATTTAGGGAAATAAATTATTAAGCAAATTGACTACCAACTTAGATTGCCCGTGCATTCTTTGACAGTTGTATGAAAGGGCAATGTCAATGTTGTTAAGGGGGATGCTCCATGGTAGCTCGCGAAATTCAGATTTTCTTACGTTTTTTGCAATTTGCAGGTCAATCATTACATGCTTAAAAATCTGTTTTTCTCATAATGGAAGTCAATGCACCTAAATATGTAGGTACGACTGTGTTCAGTCAGGGTATTTAACTATTAATCAATTGACACCCCGCGTCGAATTGCCGTGTTATTATCATAGAATTGTCAAAGAATTTATAGACAATTGTAATTTGAATATACGGACAATTTAAATTAGTAGAATTTACTATTTTGGAAGTTCAATACACATTTACACGACACGTAGGTACAAAATTACAGATGGTTCTCTCCGCAAAGTCATTTAAATAAGAAGCGACTCTTGCAACGACACAATAAAGTGCAATTCAGGTCGCACAGCGCTAATTACCTAACAGGTATATTCACCTAGAAGTTGCCTCTCTTTCTATTACGTAACATTTATATCTTCAGATTACGTTACACTCACTGAATTGGCCCGACAAGAGGGACCCATCGCGTACTTGTACCTTCATACCTAAAATGCGGAAATGAAATGAAATTGTTTACTTCTTCTGTAAATAGGATATTGAAATCACTTTTACACGTCATATTAAAAATAAGTTAGATGTTGTCGACGTTTCCTATCTGACTACTCTGAGAAGAAAGGCCGAAACAAACTCAGAGTCTCTTTTGAAGTTCAGATGTTGGTCAAGCCATATGAGAACCGTGTAGATTAGTGTCTGAAAATGTCTTTTGAGCAGAGTGAATTATCTGTATTCATCTGTGACCGAACAGAAAACAAAATTACGAATTCCCAATACAGAGTTTCCAGTGCAAGCTACAAACGATGTGGAATTAATCACTATACGAGTCGGTGCTCGCTTTGTCGTTCAACTTAACCGCAAATTGATTGCGACCGATTGTCATTAATTCGAACAATTACCGTTAAGTTTGTCACACCGTTGTGTAATAACCATTTCTCGTTGATTCTCTGGGGAGGGTTTAAGTGCCGTGTATCTGGCCGTCTTTGGTGGTAAATTATGGTCTGAATTGGTTCTGGGCTGAAGGCTATTGTGTGGGTGTGAAATGGTAGCATACAGATGTGGTAATGTGAGGAAAGAGGGTGTATTGTTTTACCTGGGTGGATTCTGAAGATTTTTTGCATGTACTAAAGAGTACCTACTTTGAAATAAAAAAATCAAGACAGAGGGCTGTCAACAGTGAAGTGGTGCCGGTTTCGTATTTGGATTATAGTGTCATTGTAAAAGGTTGTAAATGTGTGCGTGTGAGCGAGTATGCACAGAGCGGCGGTGTAGTTTCGGCATGTTTCACTGTATTGTTCGCAGCGGTCTATCTTGGTTTTTTATTTGTACTGAGAGATGGGACAAATCATTTTTCATTTGATCGGTCATGCCAAAACCCTCCAGAGACCACAAAGCTTTACAATAACAATTTAAAAGTTACAAATTAAGTCACATAATTGTAACGGAAACATTACAAATGTATAAATTGTCGTGACAAATCTACAATAACATACAGGGTGGCAGGGACATCGACGCGAAGCCGGATACCATGGATTCAGTACATGATTCTGAACCCCCCTGCGTTGAAATTTTTCGTCGGTTATTTAAAAAAAAAACAGCTGTGTCATAGAAAAGTGCAATACCTACGCGGTAAAAATGTATGGAGCAGCTGTTTTTTTTTTAAATAACCGACGAAAAATTTCAACGCAGGGGGGTTCAGAATCATGTACTGAATCCATGGTATCCGGCTTCGCGTCGATGTCCCTGCCACCCCGTATTTATAATTTGAGTTAGGTACGCAATATTTTCTGCAATTTAACGATTTTGTAGAGTTTTAGCCTTGTAAGGTTTTGTAGTATACGGCTAGTTTTTCTTTGAAAACTCGTCAAATGATGATAACTTATGGAGATAAGTCTGAGGCTTTCTACCAACCCACACTGGGCCGGCGTGGTGGATTATGGCCCATTTTCTCTCACAGAAAGAGGAGGCCTGTGTCCCTGCAGCGGGAACATTACAGGCTGATTATGCTATACCATTTTTCATGCAGTCCTTACCTTGGTGGAGTTGTCTTAATGTGCATGAACAACAGTTTATGTTTATTTATTTATATTTATATATACTTTATTGTACACCAGAAAATACGCAGCAAAAAATATATTTAACACTACAAAACATACAATGGGCGGCCTTACCGCTTTCTGCGATCTCTTCCAGGCAACCTTAGGATGACGATTGACTTGTTGCTACCGCCAAGCGCCGAAGCTCAGACTGACAACACGTCGTGGAGAATGCCTCGTTGAGATGTGAAACACGTGTCGATTTCTTACAGGGTTCTTTATGACTCTTTAAGAACAGTTAAACGGATTACTAAATATACGTTTTCTATTGTATTTTATAATGGATTTCCGCAAAGTCACGCCTGATTCAATTAACTATCAACAATGCAGTGTTACAGTACGGTGTCACAAACTGTTAGTTGGATCAGTCCGCTTTTAGACGGAACTTCTATTCTATCGCAGTTTAAGGACTTGTCCAATTTAGGTGCTCGACAAAGAACAGCTATTGAACTTTATGCTTTATTTGATTTCGTCTGTCTGATTGGTATAAATGCTTTTCTATTTCTAGTGTATGTGACGTTTGAGTGTCCGGAAAATACGGATCATTGCAGAATCCTAATCGAAGGTATTGGAATGTGTGAAAGAAATTCACTATCAGCGTAGGTTTTATTTTTCTTTGAGAGCAGTGGTGGCCCAGTGGTATCGGCCCGGACTTTCGAGTTGTAGGTCGTGGGTTCGAACCCAAGCAACTTTGTGTAAACAATTTCATTACCACTGCTCTCAAAACGGTGAAGGAAAACATCGTGAGGAAACCGGCATGTCTTAGAACCAAAAATTCGAAGACATATTTTATGATATCTACCAACCCACACTGGGCCCGCGTGGTGGATTGTGGCCCACTCCCTCTCATAGAGAGGAGGCCTGTATGCCAGCAGTACCTTTTTATAGTTATTTTTAAGATCTTGCAACCTAACTGCGTAACACACGATCAATCACAATCTGTTTCATTTTGACAGTTCAACAAAATTCATTGCGTTATTTACGTTGTTGAGCAGACCAATTTTTCTAACATGAGAAGCAATGGATTAGCAATATTCATCAAAATTATTAAGATTATGATTGATCATGTGTTACGCGATTAGGGTGATGGTCTGTTAAACAATATTTTGTTGATAGCAAGTAAAAGGTATGATGGAGTACGTAAGCTTGGCGCTGCAATAAGACCGTGTGAATCAAATATCCGGCTAATTTGGCACTAGGTATTTATATTGCTGACAACATTGGGTTCTGCGCCATTTTATTCTGCCCAGAATGTAAGTAATATTCGGGGCAGAATACCATGGCGCAGAAATTGATCCGTACGGTCTTATCCCAGCGCCAAACTTAAACCGAAATACTCTACGTTACTCATCTATTTTGAGGTGAGAAAATCAGTGTACCTGTGATAATAGTAATAAATAAAAATAAATAAAAAATGTTTATTGCATTTAAATAAATTTTTAACACACATGAGTTGGAGATCACCTTTTAAGCAAGTAAATGCTTGTGTTAAAGCCAACTCCCACGGTGCGCCATATCGCGGACGCGCACCAGCCCGCACGAGGACGCACCACCACGCACGCGTTCAACGCGCGTCTGCGCTACCACGCACGCTAGGTTTCCCACGGTGCGTCGTGCGCGTGCGTCCGCGATATGGAGCACCGTCGGAGGGCGGCTTTAGGTGACTCCGCTATTCCATTTAACATAATAACAGGTATGCAATTGAAAAACTAAAAATAATTTAAAAACAAAAATACAACAAGGAGCGCATTTGTGTGTTGTATGTGAGTGAGATTTTTAATGTGTGTGTGTGTGAGGGTGTGTGTGTGTGTGAGGAGAGACTATAGTATCTCATTTCTTTCACGATGACATTAACCTGTACTTAGTTGGAATTACATTCCTACTTACTACACACATACAGGTCTCCAATCCAATATCTCAGCTAAAGGTATTACTTTTCTCTCAAACAAAACTGTAAGCCTCCCTGAAAACAATTTCAGAAAATGTTTGCGGACCCCGCCCAATTCTCAATTTCTCATTACAACTTCGCTTCACCGTAATGACACGGGAGAGGGTCCCGTGGAAACTTATTTTTATCATTTGCTACCAAAAAGTTTGAATGTTTCCCGTCCGAAACCATAAGTCCCATATTATGGGGACGGAGTTTCAGCTCGCTTCAGGAACAAACAAGACACACGACAGGAAGTTTAAGAAGTACTAAATGAAGTCAGCTATCTAATTACGTAACATATTTTCGTAAACGATTACGACTAATCTGTTTCATTTTGACAGTCCAACAACATTCATTGCGTGATTTACGTTGGCTTAGTCGAAGAATGCCCAATTCGTAAAATGCCCAATAGCTTGAAAAAGGACTTATGCTCCTTTTCATCGACAACTAAGTGACACTTAAAATAATCACTAAATAAAAGTGCACTGTTGGATTTTCAACTCTCAGCGCTGAGCCTAGCGTTGAGAATCCAAAAGTGCACTTTTATATAGGGATTCATTTAAGTGTCACTTAGTGAAGGTGAAAAGGGCAATCGCAAGTCGCTAAATACCTAGTTTTAAAAATACTTATTTCTGGAAATGCCTAATTCGATTCTTTTTTCGAACTTTTGAAGCAATGGATTGGCAACCTGTTTCAAAACGATTCAGATTCTGATTGATCGTGTATTACGCAATTAGGGTGCTGGGCACTTGATTAGTAAGCAAATTGACTATCAACTTTAAACTGGCCAAAAAATTCAAATCAAAATTACTGTGATTTTTTGTCAAAATGTCAGTTTATCAATTTGTTCCACAGTGAAATTCGTTAAATAGCCTCTAAGAGTAGATAGCGTAATACTTAAGGCGAATTTCACCAATGAAACTGATCGAGATCAGCACATCTAAACCGCGTTCAAGTGCTGTCAGTGCTAAATTACATAACAATAATGACACTGACAGCTCTTAAACGCGGTTCAATTTATTAGCTGAAATTGTTCCTGAGTATCCCTTCAAGGAGCTATTGGCGCCTGAATGACATTGACAGGCAGGCGCTGTTGGTAAACATTTATGAAATTGTTTTGAGAAATGTATTGAAAAAACAAGATTTTTGCCACGCGCCCAAAGGTTCTCGTATTTTGATCTATAACATCAATTGATAGCGCAAATCGAGAAAAAAAAAGAAGCAAACTTCGCAAACACGCAAGTAATTAGGTTTTTTATATGGTTTTAGGTCATCTGTGAGTAGTTTATACCCAAGTTTGCAACCCTGAAAACCTTATCCTACTCCTACTGCACTTTCCCTCTACTGGTGCTCGAAAAACTGCGAAATTCTGGCAGTTGTTTCAGTTTTTTTGAAAAATGTACCGTCTGGACCCGTTTTTTGGTATCTTTGTTCTATATTTTTGTGAAGCAAAAAACCAGAACTATTGGTTGCAAAGATACAGCTAGTCAAAGATGGGCAGTTTTAGCCTAAAAGTGAAAAATTATCGATATAATATTATGATTTAGTGCTCCTCATAAGTGCATCTTGTGGGTATCTATCATAAATCTAGCTACTTTTTTACTAAAGTGGTTGAAAACATGCTGAAGTATCCCGCCACAATGGCTCTGACTGAATCATTTCGATGCCACCATCGAGTAAACGGAACGTTCACAGTGGTTGATGTCATCAACGTGCGAAGACGGGGCGGGTTGCTTCGTCATGACGGAACGTCGTTACGTCCTCAACCAAATTTCAGCAGGTCGTGATGGCAACTTTGGACCGGAGTCGACGGAGGCAGATTGGCCGCAAGCTACTTTTAATGATTTTATACTGGAAATTACGTCTAAACGAGTGGTGTTAATGATTTGGAAAAAAAATATGTTAAAGTAGAGCATTTTTTCAATAATTTAATCTACGAATATTTTAGATTATGTTTATATTACATAGTTAAATTAATTTGTAAAGTTGTATCTAACGCGGATAGAAAACTAATAATTACTCAAAAGCTGTCAAGCGAATTTTTCTGAAACCTTCACCATTTTAAGGATAATTAAAATATTAATCTTTTAGTCTAAGACTTTTATTAAAATACCTTCTGTTTTTTGTATAATAAATTAATAATGCATCATATTGGTGACAGCGCTCCTTGATGCGCGAGTTCTATTACTGGCTGGATGTACGACGCGTTGCATGAGCTCAGTACAGAACACAAGCTAACCACTCAAGGTCACTGACATGTGTCTGTCTCTTAAGACGCTGATATATGCCACTGACCTTGAGTGGCTTGCGTGTTCTGAGCTCCCGCAATGCGTCGTATGTCCAGCCAGTAATAGGACTCGCCCATCAAGGACCGCTATCCCAAATAATACACATAATTAATAGATAGATAGAATACTCTTTATTATGTACACCATAAAAATTACAGACATTGGTTAGATAAAACAAAAGGTATTTTAATAAAACAAATATACCAAAAGATAAATAATTAAATTATCTTTAAAATGGTGAAGGTTTCAGAAAAATACGTTTGATAGATTTTGCGTGTTTCTCAGTTTTTTATCATCGTTAGACATAACTTTACAAATTAAGTTCACTATTTCATATAAACATAATCTAAAATATTCATATATTAAGTTATTAAGAAAATTATTAATTATTATACATATATTTATAAATTTGCTGTGCCCGACAGGGTCCATAATTGTTTCTATTATTTTTTTATTTACCACCTGTAATTGTACATTATGGTTTGCAATAAACGATTTGATTTGATTTGATTTGACATAATTTAACATATATTTTTTCCAAATTATTAACACTTAACTACTCGTTTAAAAACATTAAAAGTCGGTTATCGTCGCCTTAAGAGGTCCAGTGACCACGATCCTCAGTAATGAGGGACCCATTGAATATGGAGATGAGCGCAGTAAGAAATGTAGTTCAGATTGGACCTTCTGTCTCCATCTATTTAGTGAGTAAGTCCAAAGATAATCAATTTTTGTCGCGAAAAGTTTTAATAGTGTCGCTAAGTTAATCTTCCTTTCCCTATTGTAATCACAAAGGAAGCTGAATAATGTGGTACGGTGTGGACAGTTCATCTGTTATCGAGATTCATCAGCAATTTAATGCTAGACTTAGGTATACTTGGAACATCTTAAACCGAATTGACTTTGAAATTTTTTAAAGTATATTTGGGTAGCCTTTCCAGTCTTATCGGCACAAACTTTATTAGGATAGCAGCCGTAGTGAAAATAATAGCCAGTCAGCGAGGTGATAGCTGGGTAAACTGTTTATCGTTAACTTACCTAACGAATGTTTAAGGGCCTGTTTCACCACCTACGATTAAGTGCCTAGTAACATAAGTACTTGGCAGATAATTTCATACAAATTCTGTTCCATTTTTTAATTTATTCGGTAAGTAGTGGCTATTCGGACGTCGTGAAATAGGCCCTAAGTATCACGACGGACGGAGGCTATTGAATGCGTTCGCTTATACATCGTGTTCTTTTTGATCTCCCATAACTCTAGGGCTAAGGTATGAATGAAACCATGTCAAAGAATCAACTGGCATATGAATTGTTTTTCAATAAATGTTTTTTCGTTTTCGTTTTTCATACAAAATAATTCGACCAAGTCACGATTATTATGCAACACCCTTATGTGTTTTTTTTTTTAAACAGACTACTTCTACTTCTGTTCAATAAAAATATGACAACGTCGCATTTTCTTAGCTTTAATTAAGAATCCTCATCATCTGTCTAGCCTTTTTCCAACTATGTTGGGGTCGGCTTCCAGTCTAACCGGATGCAGCTGAATACCAGTATTTTAAATGAAACGACTGTCTATCTGACCTCCACAACCTGAATAATGTATTTGGTGTAAATAATGCCGCATAAAAAAAATAAGACCGTAATTTTACCGGATAATTTTTCTTTACAGTTTTTATTATACAATTGAGATTTTTATTTTTTATTTCTACAGTTTAAAAGTTATTTCATGAAACTGTCACACAGTTGTTTATGTATTTCGTATTATGAATTGAACGCAGATAATAATATGAATTGACAGTTTGGGTGATTCATAATATTATCATATTATGATTCTGCCAAAGCGGCCGTTTCAACAGCTGGTCCCGTTTAAAACAGCAGCCATTACTAGAAGACATCTTATCTTTTCACTTTAATAACTCAAGAACAAAAGGAATTATGAAAGCACCTAAGCAGCTTAGATAAAAATAAAGAAACCCCGCACTTAATTCTGGACCACTATTTGCGAATTCTAATAAAATAAATTCTTTCCAGACGCTTTCGAATTTAAATAAAAGGAAATTTACGCCCCTACATTAATCTGTATTCGCGTTTAAGTCAGGCGATTAGTCTTTTCGCCACACAGTTTGAAAAAAGCGGCCAAGTGCGAGTCGGACTCGCCCATGAAGGGTTCCGTAGCAGCAAGTAACATAATATTAAAGTTCTTGTAGTAAATTGCGGTTTACGATTTATGACGTATTAAAAAAAAACTACTTACTAGATCTCGTTCAAACCACATTTCGGTGGAAGTTTATATGGCAATGTGCATCATATATTTTTTTTTAGTTTTATCATTCTCTTGTTTTAGAAGTTACAGGGAGGGATATACATTTTACCACTTTGGAAGCGTCTCTCGCGCAAACTATTCACTTTAGAACAAATTGATATTAAAAACCTCAATACACCGTGAAATTTGAATCACAGTTTTGCTAGAACAAACGTTGTTCAGAACATGGTCTACTACCATTCTATACTGTTCAATATGTTATTAAAACAAACTAAACTAGGCGTTCTCAAATAAGTGTTATGTTGCTCAAACGTGTTCAAACATTAACCGTAACATCAAAGGACTCATCGCGGTAGCAATATGGCATTCAAAAGAGTTATGAGGAGTCCACGTGGACTACAAGGATGTCCGGCCAATGCGGGCCGAAATGCAAATAAATAAATCAGTCTTTTTTGTGTTTTTTTTTAAATACCATTGACGTTTTTTTTATTATTAAATGGTATAGAATGGTAGTAGACCATGGTCTGAACAACGTTTGTTCTAGCAAAACTGTGATTCAAATTTCACGTTGTATAATTTTTGAAGACCTATCCATAGATACCCAACACGTATGGGTTTGATGAAAAAAAATTTTTGGGTTTCAGTTCTAAGTATGAGGAACTCCCAAAATTCATTGTTTTTTTTTTAATTTTTGTGTGAAAATCTTAATGCGATTCACTAAATACATCTACTTACCATGTTTCAACAGTATAGTTTCGGAAAAAAGGGGCTATGACATACGGACGGACGGACAGACAGACAGACAGACATGACGAATTCATAAGGGTTCCGTTTGTTTTTTGCCATTTGTCTACGGAACCCTAAAAAAGTTCCTTCTTTGTTGGTGCTAAAAGTTTGGCGTCAGACCATCTGACATGACGTGATACGAGTTCTGATGGACTAATATCAAAATGATAATATTAAAGATCTGAGTGGCTCAACGAGCGCTCGGGTGAAAATAGAGAATGCTCATTTTAATAGCATAGGATAGATTTACTAATTACATGTATAGTACATACTAATTGCATGCTTCCATGATAGTAGGTACTTACTAATTCCATGCTGCCATGTCTTGATTCTGAGGTAGCCATCTTGTTCTAAGCCTTGGGCGACCGAGCTCTGCTCGGTTGAAAATACGAAGAAAACGAATTTGCCCAGATATGAAACCTAGTTAGATAAATTTTTCGCCCCCGTAAGGCTGCCTGTCCACTGGAGCGGAGAGGAGAAAAGAGGAGCGGAGATGTGCCAAAATTAACCAATAGAATCTTGACTCCGCCCCTGAGTTTAGATCAGTGATCCTGAGTCAAGATTCTATTGGTTAATATTGGCACATCTCCGCTCCTCTTTTCTCCTCTCCGCTCCAGTGGACAGGCAGCCTAAACCCCTGTATTGCAACTTTCATCGAAATTGTTAGAGCCATTTTCGAGAACGTGATTATTACAAATATTATCTCTTCCTACTTAGCCTTTTTCCCAACTATCTTGGGGTCGGCTTCCAGTCTTACCGGTTGCAGCTGAATACCAGTATTTTACATGGAGCGACTGCCTATCTGACCTCCACAACCCAGTTACTGGGTAATACGATACCCCTTGGTAAGACTGGTGTCAGACTTTCGGGCTTCTGACGACTAGTAACGACTGTCAAAGATCCACAAATGACAGCCGGGACCAACGGCTTAACGTGCTTTCCGAGGCACGGAGGAGTCTCGGTATGTAAAGATGGTCACCCATCTACAGACCAACCCTGGCAAGCGTAGCTTAACCTGATGGATCGATCCGTGCGGCTTGTTATTACTTAGCCACGAGCTCCTCTCATTATTACAAATATTATAATTATATAAAATATGGAGACTACCATACAACAAAAAAATTAAATACTGGCACTACTAATGCTTAAGAGTATTTTGGAACTGTCAAATAAATCCTAGCTTCGAAATAAAAAAAGGAGTTTTTCAAAAAAAAATATTGTAATGTATTGGATCCACCCTAAGCCGTTTATCCAACTAGGCCTTGGGTGAATTCTCGGGTATACATTTCCGAATATCCACCTTAGGGTGAATTTTTGGGGTGGATAAACGGAATAGCCCGAGTCGATTATGGATTTTGCCGAGCTATAATGACTAAACTATTGAGTATATTTAATTGAATTTTTGTATACAAAATGGGAACGTCATTATGGACACGCCGTTTAATTTTTTGTTGTATTGTCGTCTCCACCTTGTATATAAATATCGATCATTTAATAGGATAATGATGATGTTCTTATTCCAGGTTCTAAACAAATGTGGTTGCTTTAGTTTGATCTTATAAAAACCAAGGTCAACATTTTACAATTGTTAAAACGAGCTGAAGCTTAAAAAATCGTTATCAAACTAATTGCAATAAAGTTTAGTGTGAAATCTGTCAGATTAAGGTCCGATTATTCAACCTTCAGACAACTTTTTATCTGAACAATAAAATTGCGGGTTGTAATTTTTGTCTATAAAAGATTTTCTATAGAAAAATCAGCCTTAAGTGCCCTATTTTACTAAAAATTAGACAGGATGATGTAAATTACCTGTTCCAGTCACTGAAAAACCCTAAATACAGCTATCAGACAATATCTATTCGACCTAAAACCAGACTATAACTCTTTTCACCACAGAGTAGAAAAACTTCCAACTAAGTGCTTTCACTAAGTGGATTTGGCAGAAGCCGAGACTATCCGCACTGAATCATTTTATACTGGAACGAAGCGGTTGAAGCTGGTTATATCCAGTTATTAAATGCCCAAATTACAGTGCTGAAACAGCTGGTAGATTTTCGTTGATTTATCGAACTTTCTGAAGCTATCGACGTATGTTATAGTTGGCTTTCGATAGGTTCTTGCATGAAGCAAAATGAAGCGTGTTTTTTTTTTCAATGTTCAGAATAATTACCATTTCTTTCAATAAAGACTGATATTTTATTGAGAGAACTCAATCAACGGTTTTGGATTGAGGATAATAACGAAGTCAGACCAATACCCTCTTCAAGACAAGGACGATTGCAAAACAATTTTGTCTCCATCTTAGCCGTGACGTCGCCATGCCCGGTGTCAGGAGATGAGTAATCACCCACTTTAGGGGTAGATATTTGTATGGCATATCATAGTTTCTTTTAAAGGTCGAAGCCAGGTCAGGCAATGTTATATTTGTATAAAGGTGATATTTAGAAACGCTGAATTTTTTTTGTGTTGCGTAACATCCATAGTCGGGTTTCCGTGGAGTCAGGATACCGATACCTAAAATAATTGGATTCAAAAATGAACTTCTTTCCTTTGTAGACATTCGACACAGATATCTGTGATATTCGAGAGAAATTCGATCTCGACAAGCAATCTCAACGAAGCCTAGGCTACACAAAGGAGATATTATCTACTACACATTGGGGGAGGCCTATGTCCAGCAGTGGACGTCTTTCGGCTGATATGATGATGATACATTGTAACAGCTAAAGCACTAGGAAGTGGTAGGCATTTTTTGGGGACTGTCTTATGTAATTTTGACGTTCAAATAGTGCCGATCCTCAGCTTAGTTTGAATAAATGACTTTTGTATTTTGAACAGCGAATCAATTTTCACGCCTCTTTAGGGCAAATAGTTTTTGATATTCCGATAGCTCATGACCTAAAAAGGGGCCATAAAGAATATGAATTAAAAACCTCGACGAATAAAAGTTTATGCAAATGCGGGAATTCTGGTAGTGCACAATTAGTGTGTGCGTAAACACAGATACAGGAAATGCACCTGTATTTTTTAAGCAGTCAGAGAAGCCCCCGACTGCTTTATTAATTGTGTGCTTTTTGGTCTGTGTTAAATAAATTTATTTTCTTTCTTTCTTTCTTTCTTTAAAAATACTTACAACAACATCAAAATCCACATTAAGGTACCATTCTGTACCCGACCGCAGCAGGCAACTGCAGGCGACGTGTCACCGCGACACGACTGGTTTCTATGAAAATCTATGAAATACCTTTCGTAGCTAGCGACACGTCACGCGTCGTTGGCCACTACGGCGAGTGACAGGCGACACGTACAGTACAATCAGACCGCAGACCAGGGGGCCAAGTTGACTAAGTTACAAACGTCATAATTATGGTGTCACGATGGCGATTATGACGTTTGTAAATTAGTAGACTTGGCCCCCAGTAGTGCTGCTAAAACTCGAGCGATAGTCACGTTTTTTTTTTTTTTTTCTATACCGACTGGAATACGGGCTGCTGGCGCCTGCGGTCGAGTTCAGAATCATGACTGCCGCGACATGACGCCGCGACACGTCGCTTGCCGTTGCCGCCTGCGGTCGGGTACGGAATGGTACCTTTAATATTAGAGTACAACATAATAAATGCAAATACCGTTTTCCTACAGGTCCGGTGAAGGCGGATCATTTGCGTAATACCCTGCGATTATGCACAATCGTCTTTGCACTTTGACACACCAGCGCAGCGTTATGACGCAGCCTCTGACCGTAGGATCCAGAAATGTACAGTTTAAACCTCAAGGTTAGGATAGACTGTCGGGAAATTTAAACATTTTTTTTTAGATAAATGGTTTCCAAGTTCAAGGACTTTGATGATTTTTGAAAATGGTTAGTTATATTTACTACTAGTAAATAGGTTACATAACATTTGCACAGGAAAAGAAACGTCAAGTTCCTAATTACTTAACACATTTTCGTAAATGATTACGACTAATCTGTTTCATTTTGACAGTTCAACCACATTCATTCGTTTTATTTACGTTGTTGAGTAGAAATTTTGGTCGAACTTATGAAGCAATGGATTAGCAATCTGGTTCAAATCTATTCAGACTCTGATTGATCGTGTATTACGCAATTAGAGTACTGGACTGAATATTTCGAATCACAAGTCAGCAATGTGTCTAGCGAGAGTGGTTGACCGGTGCGCTCCATCAGTCGCCCTTCGTGAAGGCCATTTAAATGCACCCTAGTAAAATTATAACGTAACAGTACCTATAGGTAACAGATATTAAGTCATCATCAGAACCTATATTTTTTTATTTGTAATCGCAGAGCAATTTAATATTCCACATTAGGCATATATATCGCCAATTACCAAACGCTTACTAACTACAGCCTGACCAGCGTCTCATAAACTGTATTCAAACCCGTCCTAAATATTCAAACTAGCACCGTGTATCATCGGCCTTAATTGTAGAGGCTTCGTCGTACTGGCTTAGACCTCGGTGCCTCGCTTGCAAGGCATTAATAAAGCCAGGATTAATATTCCGTTCTGAACCATCTCAGAGGATTATGTTGCAATCTTCTTATGGAATGAAGATCGGTCAAGTACAACGGTTTAGTGCTATAGATTAAGGAAATAAAATAGAGGACTTATCTTAGGCTGGAGGTATCTTTAAAATAGGAATATAATGAGTAATCTAGTGGGGTATTCATTTTGATTATTATTATATTTTCTTTGCTAAGGAGGACTGAGATTCTGAGAAGTACATATCGGAAATTTTGATCAAATTCTGAGAGATTAAATGGTTACTGTGGGTCATCCTTAGAAGATGAAGATATGCTATCGCGGATTTATTTGTTAAACTTTTTAAGATGTACAATGTAAATTTTATCCGATGTAAATTTTTATCCTGTAGAACATACATTTTATGTATCTCTAACGGTTTACGCGGCGCATGTCAGTAAAGCTCCCAGTTGGCATGATTTTTGCCGACATCTCCAACAATTTACAGAAAACTTTAATGAATTATACATCTAAACATACCTCATGAATCACGAAATCCTTTCCAAAATTCCTAAATTATAAAAAAAACAACAAATCATTTACAAAATTAACTTAAATTTTTATTTGTGTGTTTATTTATTATAAGGCTCTTCAACAATGAGTTCACGATTACTTTACAATTTGTACGTTGCACACTTAAGTCTAACAGCCTCATTATTTAAAGAAAAGAACAGCAAGCACTACTTAGGCGCAGATAAAAACATAATTAATTAATTCAAACAAGTATTACACCTGGGGGCAAGTCTACTAATTTACAAACGTCACAATGGTCTCTCGATTGTTAGTTATTGACGGATTTGCCATACAAAATCTGTCAAAACTCACCATCGTGAGACCATTGTGACAGTAGACTTGCCCCCCTGTTCATCTGTTGTTATCATATGCTCACAATGCAAAATTGACTTACTGTCAACTATCCTATTGGGACATTATAAGTACGTAATATGCTTCAGATATGTACGTAAGTAGGCGGAATTGGGTTCGAAATTAATCATATTCTAAATCGAGTATGATTAACATCAAATTTATTAAATACACATTTTCATAAAACAATAATCTTTATTTCAAAATTAATGAAAGCAGACAGACGTCACCAACTGTCAGCGCGACGGGGAGGTTGTAACTTTGTGGCCAGTATATATCAGTCCTCCGCCGCCATTCCTGGTTGTCCCACGCCCGGGGCTGGAAGCAGCTGTTCCAGATGTCTACGCCACACGACGCCATCGTCAGTCTGCACTTCATAATGAAGCCTGCCTAGGCGACGCACTATCGTGCCGAACTCCCATCTTCGTCTCTGGTCGGAGTAGGCTCTAGCCTGGACTCGATCACCTACGGAGTAAGTCCTGATGGGAGGCGGTGTGTTGTTTGGGTTGAACGACTTCGGGGCAGATGAGTCTCTAAACATTACATGTAATTTTGTTCTCACATCACGACTGAACATCAGTTCATAGGGGGACTGTCCGTTCAGGTTTGGTGTGCGTCTGAGCCGGGTCTTAAGGACAAGGAGCTTATCCGTAAGATCGCCCCTCTCCCCTTCCATTGCACGTAGTGCCTTCTTTATTGTTTGCACGTAACGTTCAGCTTGACCGTTAGTGGCTGGGTGGTACGGGGCTGACGTCAAGTGTGTTACACCGCAGCTGGATAGGTAGTTCTTGAATTCTTGAGATACAAACTGACGTGCGTTATCGGAAACAAGTGTATATGGTGTACCGAATGTGCAGAATAATTCCTTTAACTTAACAACACACCAAGCACTTGTTGTGGTCTTTGTTGGGAAGACTTCCACCCACTTTGAAAAGGCATCCACGACTATTAAAAGTTGATGTCCTAAAATAGGACCTGCGAAATCTATATGAAGACGTTGCCATGGCCCTGTAGGTTGTTCCCAATGGTGTGGGGGTGCTTTTGGTGACTCATTTTGTTGTAATCGGCATGCTCTGCAAGATTTTACTTTGTTCTCGATATCTTTATCTATATTTTTCCAGTATATGTAGCTGCGAGCTAGTAATTTCATTTTAAGTATACCAATGTGTCCGGTGTGCAGTTCATCAAGTACACGTATGTGTAAACTTTTGGGTATTACCACTCGAGTTCCTTTCAATATGCAGTTGTCTTGAAGTGTTAATTCATGATCACCCCATGTTCAATCAAATCTTCTCAAAACATTTTAGTCGATTAATTCAAATTACCATTGCTAATTATTCAAAAAACAAAAAACCCGACTGCAAAAACACAGAAAAGAGAAAAACAAGCAATAAATTCTACAGTGGCTCTATTAGTGGCTTTTGTGGACATGTTAATATTATTCAGATTTGTTAACAATCATATAAACGCAAGAAGTTGTTCATATAACATTTATTCAAGATATTTTACATAGCACGACCACTTAAAAATACCATTGCGACATAAAATAATTTAATCCAATTCATATCCCAGTAGTTTACAGCGTCCAAATTATCCTAAAGCATACAATCTACAAACGAGGTCGAAGAATCCTCGCCAAAATTCTCCTCATACATTTTAAGCTGCACTTAATAATTTTCAATGAGGAGAAAATATAACATTTAAGCTCTTCATAAATTAAATAACACTAAGAGTGGCTATATAAATTGTGTGGCCTGGCGCGGGCATGTCCGAGGCTATACCGAATATTCTCTAAATTGTTGGGATATGGACGTTAGCTGAAGATTTCGGAGCTTCTTTGATAGATGGGGCTAAAGTGCTTGTAACCAGAATGTAGTCTTAGATTAAGGTATGTACCTATGTAGTACATAATTACTAGCTTGGACTGTGGTAACAAGATATAACATTCATGTTACTAATTGCATCAAGTGTAGGGATTTGACAGAAGATATAATGATATTCGCCGTTTGGCGAATTTGGTGATTACAATACTAGTCATTTTGACTCTCCTTACATTGATTAAATAACTAACATTACATGTAAATAGATTTTATCTTTTTGTATACGGGTCCGTGCACAAAAAAAACCCTTTTTCGTCAATAACTTATCTGATTGTAAGAAAGCTTGAAATAATTGAATTATTAAGTCTGTGTCACCCACAGATATAGATAGACATAGATAACGCAAGAGCAACTACTTCGCGTGCCCAGCTTACGTACAATAATCGTAAGCTGCCACTTTCGCGCTCAGTCTGCATCGTTGTGCCACGCTAGACGGACGTCAGTAAAATAATTTAAAATGGTTAATTGCTCAGTTATACATTGTAAAAACTTTACAAATGTGAGGAGAAAAAATAAAGGAAACGATTCCTTCCATTGATAAGTCATTTTGTGATTAATATTATGCGTATTTAATATTAAAATCAATTATTTTTAATCTAATACTCTCTGTAATACCAAATTTGAGAAAAACATAGGTCATCATACGTAAACTGAATATTCGTATTACATTGCGGCTTTTACTTGAAGCGGTTGATGCGACGTTTTGTTTAAACAAGTGATGAATATCGAAGCAAGTGATACTATCGTATATCGCATCGGTTTCGTAGTACAGGAGCTTTTATCATTTTTCTGTCAATTTTAGCGATTAGTGCTGTTCATCGTATGCAACACAAATCGATTCTCAAGAATCGATTTCGGAAACAGAGGAATGATTTTGTATTTTATAGGTAGTAATTATGTAGACAATTTTAATAAATTATCGTAACGTTTAGTGATTTTTTTAGTTTCCCACATGAACCCAATTTAAAAGAAAAATGGATTGAGGCGACGGGAAATAAAGATTGGTTCCCAACAAAGCATAGCACTATTTGTTAAATACATTTTGAGGAAGCATGCTTTGTTGAAGGGAAAAAGTAACGAATATTTAACAAAAGCAGCATATCCGACTATTGATGTACTGAAGATCACAACTTTCTTTATCTTTTTGCTGTAATAGCTCAAGTAATTTTGCATCCATTTTAATTTTATTATATCGTATTTTACTGGGTTTTCGTTTACCTTCAAAACTTTCTTCTCTAATTTTTTTTTTGTTTCTGAAAGATAATCTACAACAATTACAAGGAATAAGTAGGGAAATACTAACAATTTAAAGAAATTATAAATCCCTAACTGCCTACTAAGCAGATCAGAAATTTTTATTTTCCTCTGTTTATCTCATTCCTCTGTCTATCTCATTCCTCTGTCTATCTCATTCCTCTGTATATCTCATTCCTCTGTCTATCTCATTCTTCTGTCTATATCATTACTATGTCACAAAATCGATTAATTAATCTATTTAAGCGATTCTCAATAATTCTTTACTGTACACGATTACTCAATAAATAGAGAAATGGTATAATAAAAAGGCGATCTTTATTCAAAATTGAGATGAAAAAGGGTAGAATCTCGTTGCTTTTGTAAACATTAGAACTAAATTGAATATAAGGTATTTCAATCGAATATTCACGTATTTATAATGGTAAACTTACTTGACATTTTGGAAAAGGTATCCAAAAACGACGTGTGAACGTCGACGGAACGCGCACGAGCACACAACCTCTTAATGCGAAGACTTTTAGTTAGCGTTAGGCCCCCCCCCACCTAGCGCCAGCGCTCACCCAGCCAGCAGTATCGATTTCAAAGATAATAAAATCGATTCAAAGACGCTGCCGCGTGCGGCGGATTTTATTTTCCCATCACTAAATAATGCTTGTGACGTCATAGTAGGTAGTCAAAAAATGGCACGCTTGGTTTTCATACAGATCGTGATACTTGCGTTATCTATGTCTATCATAGATCTGTGGTGTCACCTGTTAAATAATTGCATCACTTTTGCGCTACTTGCTGTGAATATTTATGATTTTCCACGAATACTTATTTAAAAAAGCCACATGCAAAACAAAGAATTCGACTTTTGAAATCAGAAATAGTTTTGTTGACATTCTTTTTCCCTTTCTCACAACTAATGAACAAAATTGATCAAATTGAGTCGATTTCGTGCACGGCCTCTTAACACTAAGTTTTTGGAAGGAAGTTCTTTAACACGGCTTGCGGTAGGAGTAAACTGGTAGAAATCGTCATGTAACGAAAAAGCGTTATACCCGAAAAAGTCAGTTTCATGTGTCAAAAGTTTTTGTTTTTGGTTTTTAATTCAGGGGGCCTACCACAACCACTAAAAGCAGAATTATTTTAAGCTTACTTCAGTGAGGGAAAGAGATGGTGCTTTACGTCCTGTAGAGCTTCATCTCTTTCCCACACTAAAGTAATATTAAAATAATACTGCTTTTAGAGGTGGTGGTAGGCCCCCAGATCTAGTATCAGTTTTAAGCAAACTAAAACTTGTGACCATACTAGATGGCTCTGTATAAATACAAAATATACAGCAAAAGGAACTTCGTTCCTTCGTTCCAAACGGGTGTCCATTTTTTTTTTTATGTCATCTTTCAGTTCAACCTAGAAGGTTGCCGGCTTTCTTGTGGCTGCCTCAATAAATTAAGGCCTCCAGCCAGGGCATAAACCTTAGAAACTAAACGACTACACGGCTGAGGACCCCGTGGGGTACGGACCTCAGCTTAGGGCATTGCTTGGGAGGACAGCAAACAGCAAAGAACAGGCTGGATCGAATTAAAAACGGTTGTCCACGACACCTCTCGACTTTTATCTCTTCCCGATTAAAGTCTAGCGATATTTTCATCGCATTCGAAACTAAGACAATATTCAAAGAGAAACTACTCTTTTCCTCAAAGAATTGCACCCAATTCTTTTATTTAAACAAAGAGACATAAATAAAATTTAGCACAAAACAAATGGATACAAAGTGCTTGCACGTTGAATAAGCCACCATAACTAAAGTACGGAATAAGAAGTGTAGCGGTTGGTAGAATGTCGAGCTGTGGCCGATATCAAATATTTGTTGGCCATCCAGCCGAACAACGTGCTTGTGCTACGATAGGCATAGTGTGGATGATGCTATAAAAATTTAGGCCTACTCATGGTATTAAAATATAATGTTTACTACTACATTATTAGACGAAAGTCTTTGACCAGTGCGTATTGCCAGTGATGACTTATGGCACTGAAATGTGGTCGCTTACAATGGGCCTTATTAGAAGGTTTAAAGTCACTCAAAGGGAGAAGAGAGGGTTATGCTTGGAGTTTCGGTACTTCGTTGGAAACAGGAAGTTCCAAGGCCGGGTGCATAATATGTTAACGCCATCTATTGGCGCAAAGTTGACAACACGTGGCACCCTCTAGAGTCAAGTAGACGGAGGCTTGGCGGAAGAGGATGGACCGAGAGCGGCGCATGGAGAGCGCTGATTGGTCGTCGCCGAAGAACTCTCCAGAACGTTTGATTCCTTCGTCCCACGAGTCAATAGTTCGATACACAAAAAAAAGATGATAGTCGGTCTAGCATCACAATTTTATTCTAATGTTGCAACCTATGTAATTCCACAATAAACGCCTACAAACCCTTACAAATAAAAATACAGTTCAATGAAGACGCCTGAGCCTCAAATCGCACAACATATTGGTCCTTAACAATAACTACACTGTTACTTTATAATTTGTACATCGCAAAGTTAAGTATAAATAAAGTAAATGCTTCATTCATATTTAATTTATCGGCCGAAAATCCACACAAAACCAACATTGACGGCATTCAGTATTCTGAAAATGTAAAACAAGCTGTTTGGTGTAAATGTTTCAGTGTTGAGAGAGGTGCGCCGCTGAATTTCACTTATTCACTCTTTTCATAAAGGCCTGTACATTTTGCGCTGTAAACTTTGTACATGGGTAGCTGGAAGGCAATTAAAATATGCTGCAGTTATTTTGGATAGCCACTACGGCTGAGTACAGTTTTCTGACGATGAATGAGGCCCGTACGGCTAGCCTGATTGGATAGGAATCGCAGTGTGATGTTTGTATGCACATACACTTATATTATAAAGGGAAAGATTGAATATACAGAATGGTTAGCATAGGCTTTGATTAACATTAAAAAAAATCGAATAGAATAGTATCCTTGTAGCACTCTTGCATCCTTTTAGTCTGTTGTCAGCCAACCTAAAGGTCAAGAGCATTTATTCTGAAAATGGGCAACATAGCAAATAGATGTAAACTATTTACCTGTTTTGATTAATTTGGCAATATTATTATTATTATTTATTTAATAATCAAGTAACAAGACTCATAGTGTTAGTAACAAAAAACTTACAAAGTATGTTAGTAAAACATTTCACACATAAACAATTTGACACAGAAACAATTTGTGACGTCACTGCAGCAAGGTGACAGGCCCAGCCGATACCTTACAGCAGTGGCTCACAAACGCACAATCTAGTCTGCTTGCTACCATAGACAGGATGCTGTTGGTGCTGCCTCGCACCCTCCTAACCAGGGATGCGCACCGCTTCCGCATCACAGTGTAGAAGCAGTCTACGCGAGCTTCAGCAAACATCCCTGATGCGCTGCAGTGTCGAGGCAACCCCATCAGCACCCTGAATGCGTTATTATACTGAACGCGAAGGGCGCTGTATGATTTCTGAGTATAATGAGCCCACAGACTGCAAGAGTAAAAAGACGTGCAGTAAGCACGAAATATAGTGCGCCTGACCTCCTTAGAGGCACGCCTGAATGTGCGGGCAATCATGTTAGCTCTCACACACAGCGCCCTCCGCTCCCTGTCAATGTCCTCATCATCTTTGAGGCCAGTGTTCAATACGTGACCCAGATATTTAAACTGGTTCACCCTAACTAGGGGTATACCGCACAACTTCACTGAAGGTATAGCTTCTGGGTATCTCCCCCTGGCCCCAAAGACCATGACCACACTCTTCTTAACATTATATGCCAGACCATGCAGTCTGGCATATTGCTCGCAAGTGGCCACGAGTTTCCTGAGCCCGCAGATTGATGCGCTCAGCAGCACCATGTCGTCGTACGTCGTCAATATTACTGTAAGGAAATAAGAAATGTAACTAGCGAATTAGAATATTAGTAATGAATTGCAATTATAACATTGAATTTGATGCTGTTACCGTTTTAGGTGTAAAAAGGAATTTGGAAAGTTTCCAAATACTTTTTACGTCAAAAAAAAAATTTTCTGAGTTACGATATTAATTATTGCATTTCATAATCAATATTTTAAACTACCGTCGATAGTTTTATAATGTCTTTATTTTACTTATGGTTCCTTACGTTTTCCAAAATGCGGTGTTGAATTAAAGGCAAAGAAATCATTACCATTGGTAATGATGGTCCCTTTCTTTATCGATTTTTTTCTTTTACAATATCATTCAAAATTTTATATCAACAGGAATGGTGGTAACTTACCACCCTAAACTTACCACCCTATTTCTGCCACAATGCAGCATGCTTTGTTCCGGTTTAAAGGAAAGGATGACAGATTAATTTCATTATCTTCAGACAGTTTAACATTATGACAACGCAACGTGAAAAACCTTGATGTACACGGTATATCAGAAAGTGCCCACATAACTATTCTCCTCATACTAAAATCGCCCAAGAGCGTGGACCACGCGCAATGAATGTAAAGTGAAAACTTTAGTTTTTGGGTACAAAATGTTCGACACTTGAATAATGTCCTTTCAACTAAAATTGGTCCAGTAGACTAGGAGGAAATTGGCTGTGACAAACGGATAGACAGCCAGACTTATGAGTGATCATATAAAAGTTCCGTTTTTTTCATTTGGACGTACGGAACCCTAGTACAGGCTTGTTGGCACTTTCGATTCGGTACTAGGTGTTGATTGAATAACAAAGCCGACTCAAAGCCATTAAGTACTGCCTAATTATAAGTACCTATCCGATATTGCCGCCCTGTTAGCCAAACAAGTGTATAGCCCGCCTAACGTGAGTTAAGTAAACGGGCTCGACATGGCCGCCAAGATGAATGCCTCCCAGTTATGAAATAATAATTTCGTTGCCTCCAGTTTTATTTGTTTCACATTTAAGACACTTTTGCTCAGAGAACGTGTAAGGTAGGTATTCTAGCCGAGTGGATATTGCAAACAGTAAGCATTAAAAGAATGGGATATACTTGTATGTGAATTGTAAGTACTGTAACGGCATGCAAAAGGCGACCTTATGTCGTACAGACTGGTAAATATCTATGGCTTCATTTGAACATTTGAGCAAATTATCAATCAAATCATAGCAAGTTATATTTAAATATAAAAAACAGATTTTTGTTTGATGAAGACGACAGAACAAAAGTAGCTGCCTAGATGTATGCACGCATTTTATAAGAGATGATCTGATAAACTTATAATAAATAGCTGCACCTACCTACCTACCTACCTACCTACATACATACAAACCTACCTACCTACTTACCTACATCTACCTACATACACCTACATACATACCTACCTACCCTACCCTACCTACTTACCTACATACATACATACATACCTACCTACCCTACCTACATACCTACTTTACCAACATACATACCTACCTACCTACCTACTTACCCTACCTTCACCTACCTACCCTAAGAACCATTTCCTTACTATAACAAAAAAACAACAAAAAAAGAATTAGCGAAATTGGTCCAGCCGTTCACGCGTGATGCCATGACACAGGAAAATAAGATAAAGATATTAATTTCGATATATTATAAAAGGTATCATCAATTATTACGCCCCACATTAACACATTAGCTACAATATTCAATTACTATTTTTTTCGCATAAACCTATATGGGCACTTATGAAACGTCAGAAGCTAGGTACACGGTTCCAATTGGTCGTTTCCTATGAGAAGAGTCGGCAAGAAACTCCACGGTTGGATACCTAAAACGTTATCTGCCCATTGGTGTAGTGGTAACAAACGCTACTGCTGAACATGAGGTCCTGTATTCGATTCCCAGATCGGGCAAAGTGTTATTGGGTTTTTCCATCTAGAATTTCTCACTGGCCCGGAGTCTGGATTCGTGCCCGGTCGATGGCAATAGGCTCGCCACTTTTTACATGGCACTTAAACATACCTGAAACAAGAAAATATTTCAGGCAGAAATCAAGACATATGTAGGTACAAAAATGATCAAGGTTAATCCGTGGTCGAATGCCTGTATACCATGTGGGTGCCAGGAACACCTACAAAATTATAATGTAACTTGTTTCGTACTTTTTATTTAGATCACGTTTAATTATTCCTAGTCTGGTTACAGTTAATTAAACTTATTTTTTATATTTAATGCTATTTATGATTAAAATAAATATTGCTCGACAGTAAAAACTGTGCAACATTTCGAGAGTGATCGCAACACTCCAAATAGGACACACGTTTTCTTATCGCACGAGCAGTTTGAACATCACACGATGAAATCGCATCGCACCATCGCGCGACCGATGGCCAATTAGGACGGCGCCTAAGACAAACAAGCGCGAAGCAACGGCAACGGTGCGACGCGACTCTCGGAACTTTTCAACGATTCGAACAATTTCTAAGAAAACTTCACGAAAATTGTTCTACCAGAATCGCGTCGCCTTCTGCGGGAAGCCTTTACTGGTTAGACAGAATGACGAATTTGAGATAACATGGGATTCATTGAAGAGAACCAAATAAAATCGATTGCAACCGGAATTAATTCAATTTGATTAACAATCACCATACTGTCAGTTTTCCAAATCAACTATGTTTATTTGTGCACGTAGCCAACAAGGTAGGTGTTACAAAATTTATAAAATAATATAGGTATCTCTGTTCTGCCACAAAGCTCTATATTTTTTATACAAATATAGAGCTTTAACAATATAAATGTAATAGCTGCTCTTTACGCTCATATTATAATAATTATAATAAGAATATTTTATAGAGATTTTTTATTTTTTTATGATACTTAATAAACTCCAAAACTACTAGAGGGATTTAAACAATTATTTAATTAGTAGAATGCTATCATCACTGTGTAAAATAGGTTTTATAAAGAAATCACGCGGGCGAAGCCGCTGGCGGAAGCTAGTACTTACAGAATATAATAAAAATATATTTTATTATATTATATTCCAGAGAAGATCAACGGCCCTGCAGTGGGACAATATAGGCTGGTATTATTATTATTCCAGAGATTTCCATTCGAAAGATTCCGATAGAAAACAAAATATTTTTTTTTTATTTGTCAAAGTTACGATCATAAGGACTAGTATATGTTCACAAGATTATGAAATAAATACATATGTATTACACTATAGTTTGATAAAAATTATTTAACTTTTATTATTTTTAAAAGAAAAATGTTGTTTGTTCGGTACAGCCTTATTTTCTATTTATTAGATTATATTTGCTGACGGTGTCTTCGTTAGGCTTCAAAGGGAGTGACAGCAAATAAACTTGCTGTTCATTTACGAAAAAATTAAATTGACCTTTATAAAATCAGGGAAAAACCTTTGAAAAAGTGTGATATTCTTTTAAATTTTGTTAGATATTTTATATAAACTTAATATAAAATACATCATAAGTTAAAGAAGAAAAACCTTCCTATTACCTGTCACAACTGAAAAAAAAAAGGTGAAAAATATATAGAAGGCAGTTCACATTTTTTTTATTATGCTAGTCCATCCGGTCGCACATCTACTTCCCACAGTCCAAGGCAAGCAAAGGAAGTATATTTTATTTAAAAACCTCTCAACATCAAAAACTAGCTTTCAGTCGACAATTTCGCAAATCATACCTGCAAGACAGAATTCACAATAACAGTACATTTTTGCTGAAACGAAAAATTGAGTATTTTTTGTAACAACCTTCGCAGTTTTTAAAATTCTCTCTGCGTTAAGGATTGCATTTTTTAACAGCTACTCAAACAGGTACAGAAGTGCAGTGGAAATGTTACTAAAATCTGTTCCAAAACTTTTTAATGAAAGGTAAACAAACCTGTTTGGCAATATCCTTACGCAATCACTTACTGAAGACATTCATCTATATTTCGAAGTTTCAACTTATAGCTTGCGGCAGACGGTTAATGCTATCATGGCAGCCCAGAGTGGTCACCACCACTTTTTCCAACAATGATTGTTTAAATATTATTATTGTTATTGAAACATCGTTGCCGAAAAGTGAAGCTATGAGATAACCACAATTCTCAAGTGAAGAACATTTTATGATTTCTTTGGATTTTACGATTCAATCGATGAAATCATTCAATTTGTAAATGTCACTAAGTACAATTTTCTGTGTACAGAATGTACAGATACGTTAACTGGTTCATTTGTTTATTTATTTATTTAAACTTCTCGCACACAATGAGGTACAAAGGCGGACTTAATGCCTTAGGCATTCTCTACCAGTCAACCAAGGGTGGTGAAGAGATAAGATGGCAGGTGCTCTGAATGAGAGGAGACATTTGTTTACATTTTATTCAAATGTTTTGAAACAGAGTATACGGTTATGTTCCAAACTTTTAGGGATCCTTGCAGTGTGCGCCATCCGAATTTTTAATTACCAAACCTGATTCAGAACTACGGAGTAGAGTTTTTGAACAAAATGGTTTTTTGACTGCTATTATAGAGCTGTACTGTATGCGTAGCCGTACAAAGCCTTGTTATTTTTTCCGGGAAAAGTTACGTGTGTTTTATATACGGAGGATAAAACCAGTGTAAAGTTACCCAGTCAGTGTAAACCTAACGGTCTGCTGAACCTCGATAGCATCTAAATTATAATCATCTGTCAGTTCAGTTTTTCTTGTTTGTTAGCAGTTGATGAAAAATTAATAAAAGTTAAAAGCTTTTCAGTGTGTAAGTAGTGCCCGGTGTATTGCCAAGGGATTTTGATATATTTGAACATTGAAGCGAAGGAAATGTATAATTGAAGTGCAAAAGCACATCCCAAGTTATGAGTAGGTACTTAGTTACTACAGTTTAATGTCTGGTTTTTTGTACATAACTAGATTTTGCATGTAAAAGGTATCCTATGTCCTAATATATTCTATGGTGTATCTTCGTGCCAAGTTTTATCCAAATCCAATTATATGTATGTGTGTGTATTATATTTATAAGTTGGGTTAAGCATACATACTATTATTATTTTATTATGCTTAGATATCGATACCCATTACGTCTGCAGGGTTTCGCTACTTAATTTAATTTGACCCTGTATTAGTATGGAATACGGATGGATTATTTCTTATCAAGCTCATTCAACGTGTAAAGTGAGACTGAAAGAAATTGTAATTATTTCCCAGTAATCAAATCTGCAACGGTATAATGCAAGTAACATTAAATTAGATGATAGCGAGTGTGTAGGCTTGTCATAATTAATAGCATTTTTTTATTTAATATAACGGCATCATACATATTATTCTGCATTATTGTTTTTATTATATGGTTTTAGTTTCCTTTACTACATTTACTTATATATTGTTTACATTTAAAATTAAAAAATAAAACATTTAGTTTATTATTGTAAAATGTAAACTGGCCACAAATTGCGTATTTTAAATGATGGCACTTACTTGAATATTTTAATTTTTCGCTGCAGAAGCTGAAAGTATGAATGGAAAACTGAGGTACGTTTGATGAGAGCTTACTTAACCGTAACAAATTAATAATTTTAATTTAATACAAAATATAATAATAATACAAATATGATTTTTTTGCCACCTGGCAGCATTTGAAAACCAAGACAGGAAGAAAATGTATAATTTTCCGCTCAGAATTTGATCCCTATAAAATGATTGGAGAATGTGTCAGATATATATTATGGTCTGAAAAACCATTATATGAGACCCCATAGCACCTACCTATGTTGTTGTTGTGGACAAAATAATCATATTTAAAGACAAAATCTTGGTCAGATTAGAGATTAATTTTAAATGCCGATTGACCGTTTTGGAATAATAATTGACTGACACGTTTTAGAGCTCCTATTCTACTGATCTTCAAACGAAAAAGCACAGCGATATAAATATAAGTGTTTTTTTTTAACACCGCATTCTTTTTCTTCATACCAACAATATTATGACGTAGGTAACTCGCAAGATGTGTTTCAATTAATTTTTCATTTTTTTTAATTAGTTCCATTTAAAATCTTCATGGTGAATAATCGGAACCGTTCATTTTCTGCCTACCATGTTGGCAGTACTGTGGCTCATTGTTTGGGTAAGTTAATTAATTATTAATTAATACTAATCCTAGTTTATTATTATGGTTATAATTGGATGAGAAGATTTGAAGTCCAAAACCAGCTTGTCACTTTGTCACTAGCTTGCAATCAGCTTATAATTTCGTCTATGATGGTTCTACTGCAGTATAAAGGCCTCTCATACATGATATTATTTTTAACTATAACTATATATTTCAGGCCACAGTTGGAGATGCGTTTTATGATGACTATAACTGGTACACGTCAGACGATGGTAAACTTATCTATATACTATAATAATAATAAAACTGAAGAGTTTGTTTCTTATTTGAACTAACTATAATATCTAGAAATACCTGTCGGATTTGACAAATTCTTTTTGCATTTGATAGGCCAATTCTTGGGGAAGGCTATAGGCTATTTAACATCGTGCTAGGACCCTAAAGAGCCGAGCAAAAAGACGTAAAAGTCAAAAAAACTTTAAGCGAAACGAAAGAAAAGCGGGTCTCACTATTCCCGTTGAGCTTTCCCATTGAAAGTAATTACGGACACGGACAGTTTCTCAGTGTCTCACTATTCTCGTTGCGTTTTTAAACCGCGACTATTCGCGACCAAGAAAACGCTTGTTTATTTCAATAATTCTCGACTCGATATTATGACCTCTTTATCGATCTGACCACTAGATATTATTGTTTTTAATAATTTATCCATTGACAATATGTATATATAATTATTGGAACGAAGTTCCCTTTCGCGCGTTGCGAAAGGGGGCTAGACGGAAAAAAATGGGACCAAAAGTTGTAACGACACTTTTTATTTTTTATTATAACGCCATCTGTGAGCGACCAAAGGTACTAATTAGTGGCATGCCTTTGTGAGGTTCATTCCATAACTTCGTTCCATCCGGGTGTCCCTTGACACCTCTCAGCTTTTTTATTATAAAAATGTCTACGATGCGTTATTTGATACGTACTATTTGTAACACCCTGCTTTGACAGTTGTTTGTGTAGCTCCATTAAAACAATTCCAAAAAATAAAACAGAGTGCGCTGTGAGTGCGCTGTCTTACGAATTTTCGATCAGGTCACGTGTCATGTGTCCGCGAGTTTAACAATTTTTACCCATCCCAAAAAAAGTGCTACTAAAGTAGTTTTCACTTCAAAAACTGGGAATAGTGAGACCCACTCGGAAAACCGCGCGAAGACCGAAGAGGAAATACAGGTGTAATATTATGTTAATAGCACTATCACATTTGTACCCGACGATGTCTTGTCTTCGGCCAATTTCACGCATTTCGCTTCGCACATAAAATAAATCTACATAAATTTCAACAGACTGTAGTGATACTGCTGCTAGAATAATCTCAGTGCTTTCTACACGAGGTTGTCTGATCTAAGGGTACGAACGCACTATGCGGTTAGCCGGAACGCGGTCAGCCGTCCAGTTGACCGCAATCAAAAATATGTAGGGGAGACCGGTTAACAAGCGATTTTCTCTAAAACTATAAACACTACACCTACAGCGCGTGCTTTAATATGCCGACTAGATCACGCAGCTTGGCTCGGAATTGGTCAGCTGCGGTCTACGCGTCATGCGAATGTGTTATATACCGGACGACATTTTCACGCACGTAACGAACTTTTCTAACTTTTAAATTTTTTGATTTATTCTCGAAATATACGGTGTTATGATTATGTTTTTTGTTTTCTTGGAAGCAAATTTCATACTTATTAATGCTACATTGCTGTATTGGTGTATTTATTAACCAATATTGCACGACTCATAATGCGAAGCATTAGAGTGTGCTCTACGATCGAAAAATATTTTTTGCCCCATTTCTGCAACTGTTTTTATTGTTACACTCCTGCTATGATGATTAAATGGAGATTAATACTGTACTTTTTACTAATTGATTTAATGCAGCAGAAATGAAAAAAACATCAAAATAGTTGAAAAAAAATTCCTGTCCGTCAATTTATGAAGCTTGAAAACATTGTAGCTTGCGATAAAATCAATTAATTGAGTCAATTTTTTTTTAATACATTGGTTTCGGCCATAGAAGGAACCCTATTGAAAATGACTCTTTTATTCAAAGTAGTTTAATATAATTAATAAAATACTAACAAAAATATAATATCTTTATCGAAATATTTTCAACCTTGACTGAACGTGTTGCCTAGCAACCCACAACGTAAATATCTAAATAAATAGTCTTTGACATTACGTAAGGATTGCGAGGTTAGAAGTTTACCCATATTGATGGGTAAAACAGCAGTCAAAACATACTTCATGAAAAGTGATAAATTGTTAATTTTTGTTAGAAACTATGTTTTGAATTTCTTTTTCGTTTATGAATGTGTGTTATGAGGCGTGCACTTTTGGAATTTCCAAACTATTTTGTTATATTATTTAATACTAAAAATGTACCTTTGGGGCTATAATTAACAAATCGGCGGGGTCAGTATTAACGTGTTAATACCTACCCCATATGTGGTGATAGCGCAAATATCTTATGAACCTGTAGCTGGATCATCTGACATGCAGAAAGATGCTAGTGGTTTCTTGGTCCAAAACCATAAGACCTCTGCTAAAAGCTCTACCACGACATCAATAAAAACGTATAAACGCGCTAAAAATGTAGTATCTATATGTATTTTACTGTGTGTACATAAATAATAAAATACATCAATAAATCTTTTTGTATTTTTTGCGGCGTCTCTGGTAATAAAGATACATCGTGCTGACTGGATTCAATATACCTATCTCTTGCAATGACTGGGCCTAAGCTAGGTATATCAAAGACGACATCACATCATTCACTTGCCTGAATTGCATTTGAAATGTATTGTAAATTAATAAGAAAATGTCTTCTATACAATTCTGTATTAATTTCACTTTTATTAAATACCAAAAAATATTGTCATACATATTTATTTTCTTCTTTATCAGTTGGCATACCATAATGTAAATGTTTCCCCTTCTGTTAATACTTACCTCAGAGCTGTTAATTCTAGCCCCGAAGATGAGGTAAGAATTAACAACTGACTTTTTGGAGAAAAACTGTTCTATTTAAGACATCATTTCTTTTATGTTTAATTTATGTTAATAACATGATACTTGAATAATTAAAGCATCATTTAACAAAAAAATCAAGTCTAAATGTTGAATCATTTCGAAGATACAAGTAAAAATATTTTTTTTGTTAATTGTGGCCCCGGTCTCCCCTACGAGAAAATAGTTTTCATCTGGACTGCGATACAGCTGCTGGCCAACCAACTGCGATGCGTCCGGTTGACCGCGTTCCGGCTAACTATCCTAAGAGAGGCCCTTTTTTTTTTTTTACAGAAGGCCTCGTCAAGTGACGATTTCAAAGCGTTTCGTATTTTTACAACAACTTTCAACACGATTGATTTTCAGTAGCGTATGTCCAATACATTTTTGACATTTCCGTCATTGTTATGGCTGATCACTGTCACTTTGTCTAGGCCCTCAGGACAAGGAAGATCTTCTTCTACAGATCTTGTCCCATTTTCGGCTCTCCAAATCTCCCTTCTTCAGACATTATTGTTAGGACCTCGTCGAGTCTATGTAAAGGCGCTGTCCCTACGCGGTGCACGCTGTCCACGGGCACGCGGTGCATTTTAGCTGCGTGAGTTCATTTGTTTGACAACGTGGGTCTACGTTTCCACTGCAGAACACACTATATACGAATATTAACCCACGACTCGGGACTCCCACCACCCGCAGTGAAGCTATGCAGACGCACGCTTTCGTGTACCGCGTGCATAGCGTTGACAGCGTTGAGCTGCGAGCTTATTCGAGCAAGCCACGCGCAATGACGTCATTAATCTTGTATTCGTGCGTAGCGTGTTCGTGGGTTGCAGTGGACGCTATCACATACATTTTCTTGCAAAGCGAAGCTAGACACACGTGCGCAGCCTCTCCGTGCGCAGCGATGGGGCTCCGCCTTTATTCTTAACTAAGGTTTTATCTTTTTAACCGATTTCAAAAGAAGGAGGTTCTCAGTTCTTCTGAAACTTTTTTTTTTAAGTTGTTGAGGTTTGGATACATTTTATTCTTAAGCTTTATTACAGGAGTTACATACGGTACCGCTGAGACGCAAAAAGAAATCCGTGAAAATTTTACCGACACTCTGAGAAGTTTTGCAGATTCATACATCCCTAAACGAGGTAAGGTATACTATGTCAAAATCTGTTTATAAAAAAATACTGTGATAGTGATTCTTAAGTACCTATTAAATTACCTTTCTACGGTTTTTACAGAAGGCGAAGAGGAATTGACAATGCAAAAAGTTAAATCAAGTAAATGTTTTTTATACTTACATAACTTTTATCTTTAACAAAATTAGTGAGAATCTACTTTATAACGGCGAAGGCATATCCAACTTCGCAGTGTGAAAACGGCCATTTGCTGTTCATTACCTACAAAAGAAAGAAAGAAAAAAAGAAAAAAATAATATTTGGGACACGCACAGGAAATACAACAATAAAATAAAAGAGATAAAAATAAAAAGAACATTATAGCTAACAAAATCGGGAACACAAATAAAATGAAAAGCAAAGAAGACCTGTGCGAGGCCAAAAAAGATTTTTTAATTAGAATCTAACTATTTGAATGTTTTAGGACTACGAATGGTGAAGGTATTTTCACATACGGGTAACTCCAATGACTTTGGTAAGATTTATTCCTTTTTAAACACTTTTTAATAAGTTACCTGTATTAAGTAACCAAACGAACCAATCGTATTATTAATATTTCAGAATCAAATAAAGGACAAGCTCTTCCGTTATCCGAAGGAGGTATATATGACCAATTTAATAGAGACGTTAATAATAATAAAATATATTGCATGACTAATAATGCTAATCATTAGAGATTGCTCAACTATCGAAAAAAAATTGCCCCATTTCTGCATCTGTTTTTATTGTTACACACAGAACTTACTTAATTTATATACCATTGTATAGATGATTAAATGGAGATTAATACTGTACTTTTCAACAATTGATTTAATGCAGCAGAAATTAAAAAACCTCAAAATAGTTTTTAAAAAATCCTGTCCGTCAATGTATGAAACCTGAAAACATTGTAGTTTGCGATAAAATCAATTAATTGAGTCAATTTTTTTTATAGATTCATTTCAGCCATAAGAAATACCCTATTGAAAATGGCTCTTTTAATCAAAGTAGTTTAATTATAATTAATAAAATACTAACTAAAATAAATATTTCCAACTTCAACATCTATATCTAAATATTTCCAACATCGACCCTTTTCAGTTGCCTAGCAACCGACTAAGTAAATATTAAAATACATAGTCTTTGACAGTACGTCAAGATTGCGAGGGTAGAAATTTTACCCATATTGATGGGTAAAAAAGCAGTCAAAACATACTTCATGAGAAGTATTTAAATAAATTGTTCATTTTTGTTAGAAACTATGTTTTGAATTTCTTTTTCGTTCATGAATGAGTGCTATGAGGCGTGCACTTTTGGATTTACCAAAATATTTATTTTCTCTCACAATGGTTTTGAAGCACTTAACAGTTTTGACGAATATGAATTTACATTGTGAGAGCTGGTGCCTGATGTAGGTTTAGGAAAACCTGTGTCGCAGGTCACCAGGCCCCACTTAATGGCCTCATATAATTTAACAAGCAGGTAACATGTATTTCTACTAAACTAAACAAAAAGTTGAATAAATTAATAGAAAAATAAAAGTAACAACAAAAGCAGTCAAGGTGTGTGTGGTGAATGTGTATCAAATATTTGTGTTGAATGTGTGTTAATCTTTTTTACCAGTAAATTACATAAAGTACCTACTCGATTATTGTAGACTTTTTCCGTCTTGTTTGTGCTTGAAAGAGAGAGGAAGCCTGTGTCCCAGGAGTGGGAACGTTATGGCTGATTATGTGCAAACACTGGTTATGGCTTGGCGGCGTGGATTACGGCTCACTCTCTAGTATGCCCTATTCCCACCAGTGGTATCATTATGGCCTTATTATCGGTTAAATCTCATTTTCTTTCACAGGAAGGTTTTGTACAATGGGAAGGCACACAAAAGTCGACTGCAACCACTGCACGTGTGTCGCTGGCCAGCTGTACATGTGCACAGGAATGATATGCCATAAAGCACCTGAAAGTAAGACAATTAAAGCGTACAAGTACATCCTAAAAGTTGGCAACGTCGTAAATAGCTGTCAAATATTTACCTGTTTTGATTCATTTGGAAATAATACTGTATAATATTATAAGAAATGTGGCTAACTAGCGAACTAGAATATTGATTATGAAATGCAATAATTAATATCAAAATATTTAGTTTTATATGTAAAAAAAGTATTTGAAAACCTTCCAAATGCCTTTTCTACGCCTAAAACGGTTACATCATCAAATTCAATGTTACCATTGCAATTCGTTATTATTATTCTAGTTCGCTAGTTAGCCAAATTTCTTATTTCCATACAGTAATATTGCCAAATTAATCAAAACAGCGAAATATGTGACAGCTATTTGCGACGTTGCGCACTTTCAGAATGCACGTTCTTAATTACAACATAGTATACGCAAACGTAGTACGCCACCGCGGTCATGAAACGCGGGAGCGAGATGACAGTAGACTTAGAAGAAAGTAAAAATCATATACTAAATATTCGTCATCCTACGCACACGTTTCATGACCGCAAATGAAACTAGTTTGGCGTCTAGTATAAAAATAAACCTTTATTTTGCGAAAAGAACGACGGCTTGTCAAAATGTGTGAGTAGGTTTTAAAAAAAAAGTTTACAATTTATTATCTGCATGAAAAATACCGTAGTGCAGTTGTTTTACTTTTGGCAACACATGCAGAATGTTTTATAGCCCGAATGGAATAGAGAACACGCCCATTCACACGTCTCTAGCAAGGCTATTTTGTTTTGTTATTTGTTAAATGAAATAAGAAATAGAGAGCAGTGGTGGCCTAGTGGTAACGGCCCCGACTTACGAGTTGTAGGACTTGTAGGTCGTGGGTTTGAACCCAAGCAGGCGCTTTACTTTGTGTAAATAATTTCATCACCACTGCTCTCTAAACGGTGAAGGATAACATCGTGAGGAAACCGGCATGTCTTAGAACCAAAACATTCGAAGACATGTGACATCTACCAACCCGCACTGGGCCCGCGTGGTGGATTACAGCCTACTCCCTCTCACAGAGAGGAGGCCTGTGTCCCAGCAGTGGGAACATATAGGCTGATGATGATGATTTGTTAAATACATACATACATAAACTCACGCCTTCTTCCCACGGGGGTAGGCAGAAAGTACAGAACGCCACTTACTACGATCCTTACATACTCCTTTTGCCTCGTTTACGTTCATACATCTGGTCATACACGCACGCCGGTTGCGAGTACTACGTACGCACCTGACCTTTCTGAAGAACATCACCAATAAGGTCTGTATATGCTGTCCTCGTCCTCCTAGGGCTTCCTGTGTTTCCACTCACTTGTAAATACATTTTGTTAGACGCTTTTCATTCATTTGTTAAATAATCGTTCTGAATCCATAAATGTCACTTGTCAGTTTTAAAACACTGCATTGTGGGGTTATATACAGGGTGGATTTTCGAGATAGGGCAGCAAGGACATACCGTACGTTGTAGCTACAGGAAAACGGTCTGAGGAGACTGTCCTTAACTTTTTGATCTGCATTCACACATTTTGAACAAAATGAAAATTATAGGCAGTTTTCCTTTTTCATCATTCCATTATTTTTTTTGTTTTTTTTCGGCCAGTCTATCCACTAGAAAAGTAGGTTGGAGTCTCATTTCCTACGAAATGTATGGGAATAGTTATTTGCGATTTCTGCCTTTTTTTTTTTTTTTTTTACCCTCGACGGGGTAGCTCTTGGCCTGCATCTCACCTGATGGTAAGTGATGATCAGGCCGAAGGTGGAAGCGAGCTTCACCCGGAATCCTCAACCACAGAGGAACTGGCTATCTTATCTCTAAACTGCCGAAACACAGCAATGCTGTTAACATTGTTGTTATGGCGACAGACTTAGATAAGATGGTGGTAGCTAGCCAGGCGGACTTAGAACAAGCCCTACCACCAACCAAACCGACCAACCTTTTCGACTACTCAAACCTCAGTTAGTAAGTAGAGTTTTTTGAACCTTATAAGAAACAGGATCGTTTGGGATGAAATGACCCTGTATAATAGAGTTTAACACAATTGCACAGTTTTATTCTGTAAACTTACCTCCGCCATTAGCTTTGAATCAAACTACAGACATAAAATAAGTAAGATTTAAAGATAGTGCACAATATTTAAACACCACAAAGAGATAAAAGATGATAGAAGCGACCTCTTCAAAACAAGAGACATGTAAATTGGTTTGAAATGCTTCTTTTTTCAGAACCTCGATCTGACATAACTTGTAAAGAAGGCAAAAGACGTAAAATAGATGCTTGTAATTACTGCTACTGCCGAAATGGGCATGAAATCTGCTCAACCAAAGACTGTAGACACCAACATGGTAAGTATGTAATAACATGTATGCTGCGCCCTAACATAGTCATGTACTCGTACGTTTTAGCTTAGCCTGTAACTGAGTGTACATTTTGCAAAAATAAATAAGTAAATATACAATGTGGAGACTACAATACAACAATAAATGAAAATACTGGCACTACTAATGCATAAGAGTATTTTGGAACTGTCAAATAAATCCTAGTTTCGAAATTTGTAAAAATTTAATGTAGTGTCCGTTTATCCAACTAGGCCTAGGGTGGATTCTCGGGCATACGTTTCCGAATATCCACCTTAGGGTGGATTTTTGGGGTGGATAAACAAAATAACCTGAGCCAACTATGGATTTTACCGAGCTATATTGACTAAACTATTGAATATTTTTTCAATAAAATTTTGGTATACAGAATGGGAACATCATTAGGGACACGCCGCCGCCGTTTAATTTTTGTTGTATTGTCGTCTCCACCTTGTATTTGCAATGTAATAAAAATGAACTGGCTGTTTGTGTATGTGAGTTTAAATGTTTGTAAACGCACTTATTCGTAGAAACGCACCCATCATACAGGAGAAATTCCTAGTGTGGAGCAAAGTATTAAAAAAAAAAAACTGTCTCCATCTTGTGCTGTCAAACTAACTTCTATGTCAAGTTTTGATCATGAAAGTTAATACTTAATAATACTTATGCAGTTTAGATTTTACCAGAAATATAGGAGCTCGTGGCTAAGTAATAACAGCCGCACGGGTCAGGTTAAGATACGCTTGCCGGGGTTGGTCCGTGGATGGGTCTGGATCTTTACATACCGAGACTCCTCCGTGTCTCGGAAAGCACGTTAATTAAGCCGTGGGTCCCGGCTGCGTGAAGCCAATATCTGTGTATGAACCAACGCTCTAGGCGTTGAGCCGCAACATTATGTGTCCCTGTTTTTAAGTATGTTATGAATTTTCTTGAAGCCAATATCTGTGTATGAACCAACGCTCTAGCTAGAGCGTTGGTTACGCCTAGGCGTTGAGCCGCAACATTATGCGTCCCCGTTTTTAAGTATATTATGAATATTCTAATGGACAAAGCTGTTACGAATTAACTCATGGTTACTGATGATATTATTCATAGAGTGTCGGCGCGTGTTAGTTGCGTTTCCTTTCTGATATAAGAAAGTATGTAGTATGTTTTTCAGAAGTATGTATGTTTGTTTGTACATAAATGTATGTAAGTAAGTAAGTATTTTCAAAAATAAATACCTTTATATATAATTAAAAATAACGAAAAAAAAAACAATTTTGTGTCTTCTTTGCATCTCAGTAAATTGTAGGTTTTGGCTACTTCAGTTTTGTGGCAATGTATTAAATTAATTTTTACGATCACATTTAGTCCATGTTGTAAATTCTCGTCGTTTCGAATTATCTTTATTAATTTTTTTGTACGTGAAATCAACGTAAGCCTGGCACCCTAAATTTCGAGGTGTGTTTGATTTTCCTTGAGAGGACAGCTGATATAGTACGTTTTCCTAAATTCAAATCTTTTAGTCAGCGGTCTACTCTTTACAGTCCTATTAGCTTGTAACAGAAGACAAATATTCAATGAAGTACTTGCAATCACGCAGCGGCGATCCTTTGTTTTCGTTCCATTTGCACAGAATTTGCGCGCCAAAACCATCGATATTCCTTGATTCGTTGTTTATAATACGATATTCTTTACAGACCACACTTAAAAAGTTTTTAAAGTCATTTTCCTCCGTCAATTTCATATTTTTTTCACGAAATAACGGAAACAAACACTAATATTGTGATAGTTTATCAGAAAGAAATTAATTCAACAAGCGCCGAGGTCAATGTCATGGTTCAATTGACCGAAATAATAACAAACGAAAGTAAATTATGATGCAATACACTTGTCTCGCTCTAACTCACTCCATATTCGGCACAGATTTATTCCTAGACGCTACTTTCTTTATGGGACAATCATGTTGCGGTGTCGCGCGTAGCTTTAGAAAAGTGTTGAGAGCGAACATGATTGTCCTGCTCCTGTTGCAAAGTTATGAGGGCCAACTCTGTGCGTTAAAAACCAATCAACTAAGGTGTTGGGTCGAAACAGATTTGTATGATTGTTTTCAAAATTGTGCACAACAATGTCTGTGTACTATTCAACACCATCGAGTGTTGGCTCATATACAGGGATTGGCTTTACGCGTCCCGGCTGTCATTAGTGGATTTTGACAGTCGTTACGGTTCGTCAGAAGCCCGAAAATCTGACAACCAGTCTTACCAAGGGGTATCGTTACCCAGTTACTGGGTTGTGGAGGTCAGATAGGCAGTCGCTCCAAGTAAAATACTAGTATTCAGCTGCATCCGGTTAGACTGGAAGCTAACCCCAACATAGATAGGAAAAATGCTGGGCAGATTGATTTGATTTTAAAATAAAATAGAACAGAATATTTGATATAAGTCATGATCATGAATCGTTTTTTAAATATTTTAAATTTAAATTATGTAACTGTTGTAACATATGTTTTACAGATCATTTAAGAACTCGGTACACCTGCACTGAAGGTGTCCGTCGAAAGGTTGCTTGTAATCGATGCATCTGTCGCAACGGTGAGGAGTACTGTACTAATGAAAATTGTGCGCCAAAGAAACCAACCCAATTGAAGTTAAAACTAGATAACCGTAAGTCTTTTACAATATAGACAGTAAACAACAACTAATGGCCAGTATTTCGTACGAAAACGATCGAAAAATAAACGTAAACTGCTGTGATTGGTTGAATGATTTATCAACAGCCAATCGCAGCATTAAACCTACTCATCAAGTTGTATGTTATTTACCAAAATATAAGTTGATATGAGTAAGTAATTGAGTAAAATTATTATTTTTTAGTAAAACCTGAGGGTCACTGTAACGATGGCCAAACATTGAAAATAGATTGCAGAGCTTGTAAATGTACTAAAAATCGTTGGCGCTGCTCCGAAAAGAATTGTGCCGTGAAACACAAACCCGGTATGTAATTTAATTTATTTCTAATATAATATGACAGTAGGTACTACACATTTTCAATCACCTACAAGCTAGCATCAGTTACCAAAAATATTTCAAAGTAATTTATTTATTTATTTACTAATGCACCAAGTCCCAATATACTAATCACAACTACATACAATTCGTTCAATTCATTATATAATTAAAATAAAATAAGTTACATTACAATTCATTCGATCTTTTAAATATACTAAATAATTATGAACAATGAAATTCAAAAATTAAAATTCCAAACAATCACAAATTACATCAAAGCTGGTCATCAAAATTAAATTTCATAAAATTACATTAATACTTACAAAAAAAAATAACATCACAAAATTTTTATCGTCTGTTGGCACTACGAAATAATCAAAAACCCTGGCCGGTGGCAGGTCGATTCGCAAAAGCTGTGATTGGCTATAAGACTCACACGAAAGGCGGACATCTCAATTCCAAACTACTGTATTTTTTTACATTATTTTACAGAAAAGTTACTCTGGCCGAAATGCAAAGAAGGTACTACGCGTCAATTAGATGCCTGTAACACATGCTATTGCCGTTTAGGACGAGAATTCTGCGAAAAAAAAAATTGTGATGAAGAGGAACATTTACGTACGTATAATATATTATAAGTATATATATATACAATGTGTTCCTACACGAATGACAGTCAGGACCAACGGCTTAACGTGCTTTCCGAGGCATGGAGGAGTCTCGTTCATTGTAATGATGGTAACCCATCCACAGCCCAACCCCGGCAAGCGTAGTTTAACCTTATGGATCGACCCGTGCGGCAGTTATTACTGAGCCACGAACTCCTCACAAACATTCATATTTAAAGCTAAGAAAATGCGACGTTGTCATATTTTTTCTTTATGGACAAAAAGAGTCTGAATTAAATGTTTTTTTTAAATATATTTCGTATATGGGTGTTTTACATAAAAAATCATGACTTCATCGAATTATTTTGTATGAAAAAATAAAAAAATAAGATAACGTATATTATTATGCCAGTTGATTCTCTGACATGGTCTCATTAATACCCTAGAATTGAGGGGCATCAAAAGGAACACGTTGTATACAGGGTGGCAGAGACATCGACGTGAAAAAATTGTTACCATGGATTCAGTACATGATTATGCACCCCCCTGCGTTGAAATATTTCGTCGGTTATTAAAAAAAATATCAGCTGCTCCATACATTTTGACCGCGTAGGTATTGCAATTTTCTATGAAACAGCAGATTTTTTTTTTAATAACCTACGAAATATTTCAACGCAGGGGGGTGTAGAATAATGTACTGAATCGCAATACCTACGCGGTCAAAATGTATGGAACTGCTGTTGGTGTACATTTTTATAGTTCAGACGTCACAGACTTTCTGACGTCATCGTACTGTCACTGTTAAAGGAAGAACCTGCACGCATCTCAGAGGTCCCTTTGAAAGTTTTTAATGTGTAACATATTTCCGCTCGCTTTCCTGCAATCTGTGGGAGGGATTTCGTAAAAAGGGACGGAAGTGTGTAACAGAAGCCGGGGAAGCGCTTGCTATTTGATTTTACGTCTTAGCTCTCTTACTTATGAGTTAGCCTAGTATTATTTTTCATTCACTATTCCAAAAGTCATCTCCTTTTACATCTCCAATACTTTTTTTACTAAACTGTTTACAGAATTTTATCGTAACTTAAAACATGATGAAATACAATGTGATGAGGGAAGCTACCGCAAAGTAGATGCTTGCAACTACTGCTTATGTTTAAATGGAACCGACATGTGTACAATGAAAACTTGTCCAGAAAATGATTTAGGTATGTATGACGTGTTGTTAACAATAAAAGGTAAATTTAAATTAGCTAGCGAAACTTAGTTAAAACGTTGATTTTTCTTTATTCCTAGGTTTTTTAAGAAGAAGACAAGATTGTGATCGCTGGGATGTTAAATATGAGAAATGTAATCGTTGTGTATGTCTAGCCAGACGGTGGGTGTGCACTCAAAACCCTTGTGAAGACGATGCTGCGCAAGAATTAGAAACTAGCGGTGAAAGAGGATTGAAAAACAACGATAACTGTAAGTATAAATCAATAGCCAATATTAGTAAGCGCTAAAAGGTAAATAAATAAACAAATATGCTTCTTACAGATTTCTACTTGGAGGTTTGTAACTCAGGACAGAAGCGAAAATTAGACGTTTGCAATACTTGTTTCTGCCTCGGAGGGCAATGGTTCTGTCAAATTCAAGAATGTAAAGAACGTTCCAACGATAAAATACCAAAAGCCATGAAAATTAGCGAAGTAAAAAAATCTGATATAATACAATATTTTAAAAACCTTGATGAAGAGAAAACTTCTATAGTCCATAACATTTTCGAGCAACTAGCAACAAATGAGCATGGTGATAATACTTATCCCGTTCCTAATAATATAAACATGATTCCTATAGATATATTGGATGCTATTGAGTCTTTATTTTCTGAGATATCAGAAAGTACTGAAAATAACGAGGACAATGAAAACGTTGGACTAAATGGTAAAGATATTAAATTAATTGGTCGATTTAATGGGGAGAATACACTCTTCTATGTGGAAAAAGACGAACCTGGTACGTATTGTTCACAAATTCAGAATACATTATTTTGGTAAACTTTTACTTGACACAGATAGCATGACGTCTGTATTCCTAGTAGGATAGCCCAAAAGCATCTTAGTGCGCACATTTCGCGACTTATATATATATATATATATTATCATTTATTTCAGACAAGGTTGTCCATAGAATGTTAGTAATACACTGAAACTTAAGAACTATGTTAGCAAAATACACATAACAAACTATAATACTTATCCTATATGTAGGCGAATCCAGTGCCTGCAGATAGGACCACATGTTCAGCAATGACCCTCAGGTAGCTGTTAGGACTGTCTCTCACTCTGCGCATCAACGTCGCAGCTCTTTTTCGGATTATGGTGTAATAGCCATTCACTCGTGATCCCGCAAACATCGCTGACGCACTGCAATAGCGGGGCAACCCCATCAGCAACACCCTGAAGGCATTGTTGTACCGGACTCTCAGAGCATTTACGACCCGCCGACGTTTATTTATGATGCCTCGTTGGTCTAGTACTAGCAAGCACTACTGCTGAGCATGAACTCCTGGTGCCCAATTCCCAATGTCAGTCGAGCAAACTATTATAGGGTTTTTCCCAGTGGCAGTGCGGAGTCTGGACTTGTGCCCGGTTGATGGCAATATGCTCGCTCCCACATGAGACTTAAACATAATTGGCGAAATGTGGGTGTACCATGTTAGGTACACTTCTGTCTAACCTTTCAGGGAAAACCAGCGTCATGTAATGTTATGCATGTATAAGTCACATGTAAGAGGATGGTTTCCTCCAAGCAAAAACCTAGATTTCGTATCATTCATCCTCATTTCAGCTGAAAGACATCCACTGCTGGACATAGGCCTCCCTCAAGCACCGCCACTTCCACCAATTCTGTGCTTCCCGCATCCAGCGGATTCCTGCAGCTTTCACTAGTTCCATCTTGTGGGAAGCCTTCCAACACTACGTCTTCGTCGTCCGGTACGCGGTCGCCAATTCAGAACCTTTTGGCTCCATCGGCCATCTGTTCTGCGAGCAATGTGCCTCGTCTATTGCCACTTAAGTTTAGCAATTCTTCAGACTATGTTGGTTACCTTGGTTCTCCTGCGGATCTCTTCATTTCTGATTCGATCACGTAGGGAAACTCCAAGCATAGCCCTCTCCATTGCCCTTTGGGTGACTTTTAGCCTTCTGATAAGGCCCATTGTAAGCGATTTCGAATCGTTACTAAGAAATTTGTAATTGAAAGCTCAATTTTTTTTCTCAAGACCTGAGGGCCTAGACAAAGTGACACTCTAACAACGATAGCGATGTTGGAAAAGTTAAAATGTATTGGACTAACATAAGCTTCTGAAAAGCTTGTGGGTGACCACTGAAAATCAGGATTATTCCGAACCTGACCCGTAAAACCTAACCCCGTCGCGGGTTAGGTTAGGAACTTGAAAAAAATGATAATACGTATTTGTAACCCTCTTCCTTACCTGACCCGACGTATCGTTCCTATCATAACCCGAATTGAGATATATAGATAGGTTTTACCTTCTCCATTTTCTTATGCTGTGGGTCCACATAGCACAGTATCATGCTGAGTGGAAGCCAGCTTGTCTCAGTTATGAAGTGCCAGCAGCTGCCGACTATTTCTTCTGTTTTGGGCTCGTGATTATAAATATAGACCGATTCCAAATTATAAAAAAAAATAAAAAAAAAAGTCGTTGATTCAAACTAGGCTGAGAATCAGCACTTTTCGAACGTCAAAATTACCTATGACAGTCCCCTAAAAACGCCCGCTCTTCACCACTTCCTAGTGCTTTAGCTGGGAAGAAGAAGTGGCGCAACAAACTCGTTATCATCGTCCTGTTACTCGAGTTAATTATCTTTTTTACCCGACTTCGGCGAAGCAAAAAGGAGGGTTATGATTTTGACCGGTATGTATGTATGTATGTTCATCTGTAACCTCATAACTTCTAAACCACTGATCATAATTTGAAAAATGAGGTATCGTTGGAAGCGTCCTGATTGTCCGCTGGTTATAGGCTACGTGACGTTACATGAAATTTAATATGGCGCCCTCTAGAGGACATAAAGTGACGAACGAAAAAAATAAATATTTTAATCATACCATGTTTGGTATCAAATGAAAATTGTCAAAGTAAAGCCGTAGTCACATGCCTGTCGGCTACTAAATTATAATGACACGCATGTCATTATAATTTAGCCGTAGTCGCAACTACGGCTTTACTTTGACCATTTTTGTACCTATGTCTTGATTTCTGTCCGAAATATTTTCTTGTTTCATACCTTTTAGAGCGTGATTTTTCAGTAGTCGGGTTTTAGTTTTCAAACTTGCTTTTTATTTATGCAAGTGTTTCTGTGACAAATAGACTTATTTTTCTTTCTTATCTTCCCTATTAAAAGTTGTTGTAGAAATACGAAAAGGTCTGAAAGCTAATGTCATTTGTTTAAAGCCCTGTATTGAAAGTGTGTAGTTGAAAATATAGTTTCATAAGATTTATTGTTTTTCAGCCGAGGAGCCTGCTTGTAAAAAGGGAAGCAGAAAGAAAATCCAATGTAATCAATGTTTTTGCCGCAAAGGGATATGGTTATGCCAAAATAAAAATTGTGGACCAGATATGGGTGTGTAAATAGTCTTATCGTTTAGGTTATTTTAACTTTAACAAGCCGTCTGCCCAATGGTACTTCGGCTCGGCAAAAGTTACCACCTTTCATAAAAACCGAATTTTCAAAAATCTTTGATTTTTGAAAATTCAGTTTTAAAAAAAGCTCCGTATCTCAGGATACGGAGCTTTTGTGCAAAATTTCAAGCTTCTAGATCGTCTGGCAGTGAATGAATGAATTTTAGTCAGTAAGTAAGTTAATTTTTATTAATTATTTATTTATTTAATACTTCAAGCACACAAATGTACAGGGGCGGACTTAATGCCATAGGCATTTTCTACCAGTCAACCTTAATATGGGAAAACCTTATGGTTAATTATGGGATGTCAAGTCAAAACTATTCTTTAAATTTTAGGCCAGTCAATTTTATACCATCGAGTGGCAGTCTTTTTCCATCAGGTTTACATGACATACATACATAATCTACCTTTTAATGTTCCTCCTGCTGGGATACAGGCCTCCTCTCGGTGAGAGGGAGTGGGCCGTAATCCACCACGCGGGCCCAGTGCGGGTTGGTAGATGTCACATGTCTTCGAATTTTTGGTTTTATGACATGCCGGTTTCCTCACGATGTTTTCCTTCACCGTTTTGAGAGCAGTGGTGAGGAAATAATTTACACATAGTAAAGCGCCTGGCTGGGTTCGAACCTACGACCTTCAACTCGTAAGTCGCGGCCGTTACCACTGGGCCAGCACTGCTCCATCACGTTTGCAGTTCCTCTTTTTCTTTCTTATTTCAAACCATTTCCAACCTCGTCTTCGACACTTGCAAGTAACACAATCTACCATAATCTTGTCGCCTCTTTTGCAATTAGGTGCTCTACCTGCACCTAAAAAAAAAGTTTTAAATTAATCGACATAAACTATAAATAAGTACGTTCCTACTATACTCGTGCTGATATATTTTTAAAAACCAAGATGCAGGTAATATCAATTCAATCTACTCTATATTCCCTAAAGCCCAACCCTCTGAGGTTATGGCGGCATCTATATCGGAAAATGCGAAATACGCATCAAAGACCTGACGTCACACAAAATCCAGACGTCACACAAATCCTGCATCGCGCAAGCAAAGTTTACCGCGCGTTACGTGAATATATAACTTTCCGACATCAATCGTTGGGCAGTTGTCCACCAGACACGACATACGTCTGGTCGGAGGATCCTCCCTTTTCTATGGAGGATGAGTGAAGTTTACACCCTGTGAGCAAACTGCTAAATGCAGACTTCGGGCTGCCACTAAGAAAAAGAAAAGGCCTATTGGCTTATTTATATTATTGGCCCGATTTTTTAAACATGTTTTTAAACACACACAAACACGAGGAAAAAAAAAATTAAATAGTAATAAGTACTACAGTACGTACTTATTTCTAGTCTATGTCGATTAACTTAAAACTTTTTTTTTAGGTGCTCTACCTCCTAATTGCAAAAGAGGTGACAAAATTATGGTAGACTGTGTTCCTTGCAAGTGTCGAAGACGAGGTTGGAAATGTAATATAAGAAAGAAAAAGAGGAACTGCAAACTTGATGAAAAAAAACGTAAATATAATGATTGTAAAATCTAACGTGCAATGCTGATGGGCACGGACAGGTTACCCACGTTAGCTGCATGGTTCACCTTGTTTGTAAGTGTGGGTCATAGCGGACGATCCTGCTTTCATTTTCAAACGAAGCGAAGCTAAGTACAATACGCACCACGAAAGATAAGATTTGACCGCTCCTCCCCCGCTCTTTCCGCTGCCCCGATGACGCCCCGGCGCAGACCTGATACCGCTAAAGAGACCTATAAATCGTCTACTGCTCAATTCAAACCACGTGGTGTGATATACGTAACTTCCTACTCAATAGGTCAAAACGTTCAAACAAATAGTTTTATGACAGCTGCGCGCACTGGACGAAATGTTACATTTTATATCAATATATAAACATTTAGGACTAAGTATTGTAGTCAATTTTATTTTAGTTTTCTTATTTTGTTATTTTACTGTACGCTGCATCGGTTGACGTCATTACGTCAACGCCGGCTGTCGCTGAAAACCGCTGGGGCTGTCTCGCATAGGGACGCAGCATTATAAGATAAGATAAGATAAGATAAGATTTTATTTTTCTCACCACAATATAAAGTACATTTTCAAATGATCATAGGACAATACATAATAGTTTTATTTATAGTGTGGGAGACTGGTGCCTAAGCTAGGCGTAAGGCCTGTATTTCAGGACACCAGGTCATATTATGTTGAGCGATGGCCGTTTTGCGTGGATGTGACACATATTTTCCCTCAAATTCTTATTTTCGAGTTTTGTTCTTTCTTTGCGTCATATTTACCGCAAATAAACGAATTTTCTTTCTTTTCTTTCAAAGTCTCATCTTTAGTGGCACGAACTGTTGTACACGTGCGTAGCTTAGCCGTGGCACAAGTGGAGCGGCGCCTTCGCCTTCTTTGGTTTATTGGTTCATGATTTGTTCTCTCTACATAAATTACTTCGGCTACCAATCAAGCGCTTTTTTATTTCAATTGTATAGGAATATTTCGATGCCATCTTTTAGTTCGTTCCTTGCAAAACTGTTAGAATATCTTATTTATTATGATAAAAATTATTTGTATTAAGTATGTTTTATTTTATTTTTGTTATTACTCTTAATTATAGTTTAATGTCTCTTCCAGCTCCGGCTGTGACTCCGGATCTGACTCCGGTTTTACGAATAAGGTATCGAGATGATGATGATGATGATGGAGATCATCTAAATCTTACCAAAAGATGCAAAATTGGTGAAAGATACAGAGTAGATTTGTGTAACTACTGCTACTGTAACGCCCACCGCGAACGAATCTGTTCTAATAACAAGTGTATCGACCACCACCTGCCGCGTAAGTATTACCTAAGAAAGGTAGGCATACCTAAAGATTACCAGTATCTACTGGTCATCTTTACGCCTATCTTTTGGTCCTTTTTGTGAAATCAAACGCGGGTATTACAGTTAAGGATAATTTCCACAAATCAGCTCGCATCGCATCGGATCGGAACGGAATTTACAATCTTTAAACGATATTAAATCGTGTACACAGTAATTACCAATCCGCGTATAGCAGCTTGACCGCGGGCATCTTCCGAGACACGCGATCTTAGCCGAAAGTATGCTGCGATGCGCGGTCGGCAACGTTCGCCTGTCGTCGTATACGACCGGAAGAAGAACACGTCAACACGGTAGGAATTAAACTATTTGACTAGACGCAGAAACGGATACATTCGCAAGCGACGGTACGGAGCCGGTCGTATGCGTCGACATCCTGCCGGACGCGATCGACTGTCGCTGCATCCGTTCGTATCCTTTCCGATCCGATGCGATGCGAGCCGTTTGGTGGAAATCATCCTTCAGGGTTGTTAACCAAAATTCAAGTATAACTGAAAACTTTACTTTTATAGAGTTGCTAACAGTAAATGCACTAGTTCACTAGTACTCGCCCACCGCCATTTTGAACTTTTTAGTTTCGGAACCAGATGCTTTAAAAATCGATATAAGGGTCCCCCCAATTTTGTTTTTTTTTTATTCGACCTATATCTTCCCTAAGCCCACGCTGTCTGTCTGTTCGTCAGAGTGTCACAGACGGGTCGGGTTACAATTATCTTTTTAACCGTAGGTAACAGTCAACCGGGGTTACTTTGAATCACGGGGTGACTTTGATCGAAACTTCCATTCATATAAAATCGCGAATTTGGTAGCTTTTTTTTTCAATGTTAGCAACACTGAAGAACTGTTAAATCCTTTTTTGAGGACGCGCTGAGAATTCATCAACGATTTTTAATTGAAAAAGTTAAATGTATTGTTCTTCTAAATAACTGTGCTGCAAAATTTTTATTGGGGCTACTTTGTAATCACGTAATAAAACCGGGGGTATCAAAGTAACCCCCATTCTACGTATAACTTTATCAGCCAGTTTTTATTTTTTTTCTCAATTTCAAGACATATTTTTTCACTTATTATTACAGTAATCTTTTCCAATAAAAAAACCGATAATTAGACTTTTTTTGTATTTTTTTACACCCACAAATTTAAAAGATATGGACTTTGAAAGTTCAATATTGATCAAAGTAACCCTGGTCGACGGAACCAGTTGTCTCAGAATATGTTATTATGCTATATTAAAACTAATTATGTGTTTTTCATTACAGAGGGTGACGATAGATTCCCAAGTAATTATTAATTTTATAATAACTATTACTAGACTACTATCTGGCAAAATGTAGGTATACCACTGCCTTACCCCTCTAGAAATACAGGCGTGATGTTATGTAAAATGTTATATCACTTTGCCGGTCGTACAGTAAACAGCCCGTCCATGGTAGCAGATTGACATTGACAGCAACTTGCTTTTGTGATGCGCATGGAAAATAATATTGATTGGTGACTAGGCACACTTCGAGGAGCTCGTGGCTAAGTTATTACAGCCGCACGGATATATCCATCTAGTTAAGCTACGCTTGCCGGGGTTGGTCGTGTGGATGGGTGACCATATTTACATACCAAGACTCCTCCGTGCCTCGAAAAGCACGTTAAACCGTTGGTCCCGGCTGTCATTCGTCGATCTTTGACAGGCGTTACGGGTCGTCAGAAGCCTTAAAGTCTGACAATCAAACCAGGTCAGGATCAGAGATCGGGTCGGATCAGGTCTTACCAAGGGGTATTGTATTATCCAGTTACCGGGTTGTGGAGGTCAGATAGGCAGTCGCTCCATGTAAAATACTAGTATTCAGCTACATCCGGTTAGACTGGAAGCGAACCCAAACATAGTTGGGAAAAGGCTAGGTAGATTAATTGAACTAGGCACACTTCATCACCTTTTTGATAATCCACCTTTAATTCAAAATACATTTCTTTGAAATAATTTCTGCATACTATTTCCAGTGAACATCACCGAAAAACAATGCAAGTTAGGAACCAAATTCAGACAGGGTGAATGCAATTATTGCTATTGTAATTACGATCACCAGCTGGTGTGCTCAAAGAACCAGTGTCGCAGAAAATTAAGAAGTGAGTACCTATACAAGGTGGAGACGACAATACAACAAAAAATTTAACGGCGTGTCCATAATGACGTTCCCATTATGTATACAAAAATTTAATTGAATACGAGTATATTCAATAGTTTAGTCATTATAGCTCGGCAAAATCCATAGTCGGCTCGGGCTATTCCGTTTATCCACCCCAAAAATCCACCCTAAGGTGGATATTCTGAAATGTATGCCTGAGAATTCACCCAAGGCCTAGTTGGATAAACGGAATTTATAGGCTTCGGGTGGATCCGGCAAACATTACATTTAATTTATTTGAAAAACTCTTTTTTTTTTTCGACGCTAGGATTTATTTAACAGTTCCAAAATACTTTTAAGCATTAGTAGTGCCAGTATTTTAATTTTTTTGTTGTATGGTAGTCCCCACATTGTAAAATCGTTTCCATACACGAACTCCCGCCTCCGTCATCAGAACGTCACCGGTTTTGCACGACTCATAATGCGAAGCATTAGTATGTTGTTTAAGTTGTATTTTGTATGTGTGTATTGCTAACATAGTTCTTAAGTTTCAGTTATATTACTAACATTCTATGGACACCCTAGTCTGAATTAAATGATAATATACATATAGAGCGTGCTCTACGATCGAATATTTTTTTTGCCCCATTTCTGCAACTGTTTTTATTGTTACAATCCTGCTAGTACACAGAACCTACTTAATTTATATACCATTGTATAGATGATTAAATGGAGATATACTGTACTTTTTAAGAAATGAAAAAAGTGTCAAATAGTTGAAAAAAAAATCCTGTCTGTATGAAACCTTAAGGCTCGATTTAGGAGTCCGGGAGTGTAAATAAATACTTAAACAATATTTTCTTTTTTAGCTGGCCTATCTGACGACAAACAAGTACTGCGATTTACACGTAAGATTTACATTAAGATTTACATTGATATTTTTTAAGAAATTCAAATTCAAAATTCAAATTCAAAATATTTTATTTCACAACTTACATGGGCACTTATGATACTTCAGAAGCAACGCACGGTTCCAATTGGTCGTTTCCTATTGAGAAGAGCCGGCCAGAAACTCCACGGTTACTCTTTTAAAAATAATTGGTTTTTACAATAGGTATTTTCAAAGAGAACAGTGTTATTAGGTATGCGAGGACAATGTAGGTATTTCTAAAAGTACAAAGTACTTAACAAAATAGAAGATGGTCAACAAGTCTGTAGACTTGTTGACCATCTTCTATTCACTAAGCCTACTGCGTGCATTCACAAAATAGAAAATCTATATATATAAAAGGAGAAACTGATTCACTGACTGACATATCAACGCACAGCCGAAACTACTGGGACTAGGAACGTGAAATTTTCCACACAGCTTCCTTTAATAATGTAGGGGAGCACTAAGAAGGGGTTTTTGAAAATTCGACTTTTAAGGGGGTGAAAAGGGGGGATTTCGATTGTATGCAAAATCTTATTCCTTGAGTTAATAGACTTGAAACTTGGCACGAATACTTATCTAAGTAAATCATAAAGTTTGTCATTTTTAGTTTTTCTAAGCTACCCCCTAAACGGGGATTGGGGGGTGTCAAAGTTTGTATGAAAAAAATTTTACGCAAGGTCCGAATAACTCGAAACTCAGTATTTATACTTAAAATCGAAAATAAAGAATAATGCGTATCAAGGTTTTTCGGAAACAACCCCTAACGGGGTGAAAAGGGTTAAAATATTTTAATGACGGCTGCGATTTACTCATTTTTCGTCATGGGTGTCGTTTTCGTAGTTTTCGATAGTGCTAAAGCCGATAGTGAGGTCAAAATGTAAATCCAAGATGGCGGCTGCGAAAGTTTTCTTATTTTTCGTCATGGGAGTCGTTTTCGTAGTTTTCGATGGTGCTAAAGCCGATAATGAGGTCAAAATGTAAATCCAAGATGGCGGCTGCGAATTCTTTTTTATTTTTCGTCATTGGTGTCGTTTTCGTAGTTTTCAAGGGTGCTCAAGCCGATAGTGACGTCAAAAAGTAAATCCAAGATGGCGGCTGTGAATATTTTTTTTTTTTTCGTCATTGGTGTCGTTTTCGAAGTTTTCAAGGGTACTGAAGCCGATAGTGACGTCAAAAAGTTAATCCAAGATGGCGGATGTGAATATTTAAAAAAAAATCGACATGGGTGTCGTTTACATAGGATTTCTAATGTGCTTAAGTAAATCGCTAAATGTAAATCCAAGATGGCGGCTGCGACAAATTTGTCATTTTTCGTCATGGGTGTCGCTTTCGTAGTTTTTGAGGGTGCTAAAGCCGATAGAGAGTACTTCGTACGAATACTTATCTTAGTAATAAATGGGGATTAGGGGTGTCAAAGTTTGTATGAAAGATTTTTTATGCGAGGTCTGATTTACTTGAAACTCAGTAATTTATACTTAAAACCGAAAACAAAGAATAACGTGTATCAATATTTTTCGGAAACAACCCCTACCGGGATGAGAAGGGTTGAAATATTTTATTTGCATAGCACTGACCTTTATCAAGATACACGTAACGACATCTATTTTTTGGAATTTGCTATTCACAATTGGGCCCGATAGGTGACGCTGCAATCGAAGTTCAAGACGGTATTCTGTTCATGACACGTGCACAATTTCTGAGCAGTACCTAAACTAACCTAACAAAAAGTACTAGGGTTTCATGAATTCACGATATAGTATTTCAATTATTATGTTAGCCTTTTCCCAATTATGTTAGGGTCGGCTTCCCGTGTAACAGGATGCAGCTGAATACCATTATTTTACATGGAGCGACTGCCTATCTGACCTCCACAACCGAGTTACTGGGTAATACGATACCCCTTGGTAAGACTGGTTGTCAGACTTTCGGGCTTCTGACGACCCGTTACAACTGTCAAAGATCCATGAATGGCAGCCGCGACCAACGGCTTAACATGCTTTCCGAGGCATGGAGGAGTCTCGGTATGTCAAGATGGTCAACCATCCACAGACCATCCACGGCAACCGTAGCTTAATTAACCCGATGGGTCGACCCGTGCGGCTGTTATTACTTAGTTTCCAGCTCCTCTACAATTCTTCTCTCAATTTCTATCAATTCATCAATTTCTATCATTAGACATAGTGCACTATTTCTGAACAGTAACCTAACAAAAAGTACAATCATTACGTTATGCTACTAATAGGATTTGGCGATTTGGATTTAGGCGACAGATAGTTTATGACCTGGACAAAGAATACTTTTTATCCCGGTAGTACGTTTCCTTGGTTTTCCGACATCCACGCGAGCGAAGCCGCGGGAAAGAGCTAGTAATCTATGTAAAAGATAAATAAATTAATAAAAATAAAAACCTATTTTAAAATAAATGACATGATTGCAACCCAAAGACGCCGCTCCATAGCAGCCCACGAGTAAACTACGAACGTGTACATAGCTTACAAAGCATAATCAGCCTATATTTTTCCCACAACTGGGACTAAGGCCTCCTCTCTGTGAGAGGGAGTGGCCCGTAATCCTGCACCACGCGAGCCCAGTGCGGGTTGGTATGTCACAATGTCTTACAGCTTTTGGTTCTAAGACATGCCGGTTTCCTCACGATGTTTTCCTTCACCGTTTTGAGAGCAGTGGTGATGCTCAGAATTTGAATCGTTTTGAAACAGATTGCTAATCCATTGCAGCATAAGTTCGAAAAAAAATCTGCTCAACAACGTAAATAACGCAATGAATATTATTGAACCGTCAAAATGAAACAGATTATTCGGAATCGTTTACGAAAATGTGTTGCGTAATAAGATATCAGGTCATGGTCTGCCCATGTGCCAAATTGCATCCAAATCCGTTCAGCCGTTTTAGCGTGAAAGCCTACAAACAAACTCACTTTCACATTTATAATATTAGTCAGGATCCATCAAGCCTGCTAAGTTTCGCCGGTAATTTAATTTCTTAATAATTTTTTACATTTTTTTTTTAATTTTTTTTTTTCGGTATTGTAACTCAGCGGCGCCCAAAATTTGCCTTCCTCACGAAAGGTTCAGATATGACAACTGTAATTGGTGCTACTGCAATGAGACCCGACATCGTGTCTGTGAACGAAACCCGTGTAACAGGAGTAAGTACTATTCAAGATTTTTTAAGTGAAAACTTCTTTAGCAGCGTTGTGCACTTTTTTTGGGATGGGTAAAAAATGTTAAACTCGCGTCAGGACACGTGACCTGATCGAAAATTCGTAAGACGTTCAAGTTTTTGTTGACAGCGCACTCTGTTTGATTTTTTTTTTTGGATTTTTTCTAATTGAGCTACTAGCTAGCTTTCGTTCTTATACTGACAGCAAACCACATAAATTCCTGACATTTTCGTTACATGGTGTTACTTAGTTTTCTTCAATCGGCAGTCCCAGACCGCCTCGTATTTTTTTTTTTGGTTCCGTGCCCCCCTCCCCGTACCCTTTTGGTACAGGACTCTATTACTAAGACAACGACATCTGTCTGTAAGTCCGTCTGACTATACATCTTTTTAACCTTTGCCTTAGGTTAATTGTTTTGGAATTCGTGTGAGTTTTATTAACTGGGATAGAATGGAAAAATCCGAATCTACTTATACCTACTATACACACGCGGAAAGAGAGTCAACACGCATTAAAAATCAAATTTGGTCACATACAGTTTTCCCGCATCACCCATGGATTCAGATTTACCCATACTTTCCGAGTCAAAAACACTGTATGTTTAAAACAAATTGTGTGTTCTTTCTTACAGCAACACCAGATCCCTCATGGCCACGTAATTACATTTTTTTTATTAATTTCAAGCTTCGGCCCGCGGTATCGCTCGCGTGAATGATACCAACTCGTAATGTTGAAAATAGTCGACAAGCGTAACAAAGATTATTCTCAAATAAATTGTAGCTCATTTAAATACCACCAAACGAAAAAATACCGACAAAATAATAATTTATTCATTTACATTTCATAGTCATCACCTACACTTTTTGGAGTTTACTCCGAATATACTGAATCGATTTTCATATAAATTTCATAAAATTTATATGAAAATCGATTGGACTGAGTTTAACAGTTGTTTTATTCGTAAATAACACTGATTAAAATAAAATAAAAAAACATAAATTATTGCATATTTCACACTTCGATCTAGATATTACAGCCGCATTTTTTTTTTAATAATACATGCTTTCTCTGCCTATTGCACCTTTTTTACACCTAAAACGGTTACAACATCAAATTCAGTGCTATAATTGCAATTCATTATTAATATTCTAGTTCGATAGCTAGCCACATTTCTTATTTCCATACAGTAATATTACTAAATTAATAAAAACAGGTAAATATTTGACAGCTATTTGCAACGTTGCCTTTAGAATAAACGCTCAAACTCCAGTCATGCGTCGGAGCTGAAACTCACACTTTTTTTTATAATACCTAAACCTTCCATTCTCATTCATCTAATCATCATTCATTTCATTCATTCATGATTTAATTTTAAAATTACTACGTAGGTATAATGATCGGTAATCGGTTGTCATGGTATGGGCATGTGATGCGGAGGAATGAGGAAAATATCGTGAAGAAAGTTTTGAGTATGAATGTCGATGGCTATAAGAGTAGGGGAAGACCAAAGAAACGATGGATGGACTGTGTGAAAGATGATATGGCTAGCAAGGGGGTAACTACTGAAATGACGACTAATAGAGAAGTATGGAAAAAAGGGACATGTTGCGCCGACCCCAAATAAAATTGGGATAAGGGCAGGAGAATGATGATGAGGTATAGTGACTATATTACAACTAATTACTAATTTATTCATACGATTTTCAGCGAATTCACCCAGAAGAGGGTGCTACATAGGAAGTCGATTCTCATGGGGAGAATGCGGTTATTGCTATTGTACTGTCTGGCGAAAAATTAGGTGTCTATTTAAATTAAACTGTACAGAAGGTATAACAACGACGACGAGCCCTAGACCAATAGTCCGTAAGTTTTTTTAATGAATATTATACGTAGTTTACCCACACGTGTCATACTTAAAGGCGCCACTTCACAATCGGCGATGATAGTCTGTAATCGGCAAGATCATCGTGCGAGCATCCACATGTTTGTCGTAAAATCGTCCATTGTCATTTGTTGAGCGGGAAACAATCAAGATGGAAGCGAAGTGTAGGTATTGCTGCTGCTACCATTTATTTAATTTTGTGCTTGTGATGCGGTGTGCATGTGATGCGGAGGAACGAGGAACATGTTGTAAGGAATGTTTTGAGTAGGTATGAATTGGGAATTGGGATGGATATAAACAATTATATCCATATATTATTATATCCATCACGCAAGACCAAAGATGGATGGACGGTGAAAGCTTAATTGGCTAAAAAAGAGAGGAACTACTGAGATGACGTCTAATAGAGATGTATGCAAGAAGATATGCTGCTTCGATTGGGAGATAAGGGCAGGAGGATCACGATGTTTAAAACAAATATAGCATAAAGCATAATCAGCCTGTAATGCTCCCGCTGCTGGGACACAGGCCTTACAGAGGGAGTGGACCGTAATCCACCACACACAGGTCTAGTGCGGGTTGGTAAATGTCACATGTCTTCGAATTTTTGGTTTTAGGACATGCCGGTTTCCTCACGATGTTTTCCTTCACCGTTTTGAGATCAGTGTGGCTACCATGAGTTTCATTTAACCTTCTCGATCAAACGCATCGAGCGCGTTCGGCGTTCTGATTGGCCCTTCACCGGTGAAGGCTGGCCGGCTGCCAATCGGAGCGCCAAACGCGGTCGATGCGTTTGATCGAGATGGTAAAATGAAACTCATACTAAGCCCTCAGTACACAAAGTAAATCGCCTGCCTGGGTTTGAAGTTTTCCGTTACCACAGGGCTACCACTGCCATGCCATGCCATGGTACTTACAAAAAGTTTTTTTTTCAGAGGCCCCGGAGCACCGCACGCGGCCACGAAGCTCTTTGCATTTCGAATGTGAAGTAGGACAAATTGAACGAATAGACAATTGTAATTACTGCCGATGCACTTTCAGCAGAAAATGGATGTGTTCTGATAAAGCTTGCCGATCAAACAATAAGCATCGTATGTACTATCAAAATTAACACTCACTGGATTATATCCATCATTTAAAGTCCAACAGTCTTAAAGTAATAGAAATAACAATGTACCTACATGTATAAAAAGGCTCGTGGCTAAGTGATAACAGCCGCACCGGTCGATCCATCACGTAAAGCTACGCTTTCCGGTGTTGGTCTGTGGATGAGTGACCATCTTTAAATACCGAGACTTCTCTGTGCCTCGGGCCGTTGATCCCGGTTGTCATTCGTGGATATTTGACAGTCGTTACGGGTCGTCAGAAGTCCGAAAGTCTGACAACCAGTCTTAACAAAGGGTATCGTATTATCCAGTCGCTCCATGTAAAATACCTGTATTCAGCTGCATTCGGTTAGGCCGGAAGCGGGCCCTAATTTAATTGGGAAAAGCCTAAGCATATTGATTGTTGTACATGTATAAAAAGGGGGAAAGAGTTCATAGGGCGTCAAAGGTTCATTTGCAGTGTGTCAACAGGAAAAGCACCCAAAAGGCTGGCAGCATTGCCACGTTGAATGGCAATACTGATTCTTTGGCCAGCCTCCTCTCTACACTCATTATAATATTAGTGTACTCACGGCTTTTACTTCGGATATTCTTGGGTGTTCCCGAGCCTTGGACACAGTCGGAGCTCTCATTACCTTCCCACACAGATCTCTGTCTTTCTTATCAAGTTAGTGAAAAATAGCCATAGATTTAGAGTGGATGTTACAGTTAAGTGTCGAAACTTATCGTGTTTTTCAGATAACTTTTTACTTTCAAAAACGAAACTTTGCACTGACGGTATCCGACGACAAGTCGACGCATGTAATTATTGCGTTTGTCATACTGGAGTTGAGTTCTGCACGAAAAAAACTTGTTCGAGGGATACAGGTATGTACTGGGTGTCACAGTAAGAGTACACTTTTTCATTTTAAAATAAAAACACGTATATCTTTAGAGAATTGTGTAATTTTTATTGCATTGTAACGTAGACATGTTCCGATTAAGTATGGAATAAAATATCTGGCAAATGGCCCCCACAGGTCTGATGACAGGCCATTGCTCTTGTCATGAAATTTTCGATGACTTTTTGACAATGATTTGTCTGGAAATCGTTGCTGCAATAAATCGAATGTTTCATGCGCGGTGTGGCCGGTGGCGTCGTCCTGCTGAAACCACATGTCGTCCAGTTGAGGCCACAAGTACTCCGTTATGATGTCCTGTAACGAATGCCGTTCACAGACAGTGCAATTCCGGCCTCATTTTCCCCATTTTTGTGCTCATTTTCCCCATTTTTGTGATGGGTTTTCACAATGATAACGTGTCCTTCTTTTGTATCACTTCATTTATAATAATCGGAACCAACATAGGTGACAGCTGTCAAAGTTCAGATGTAGAAGTTACACACAAAAAAAAGTACACTCATATTGAGACACCCTTTATTACTAATATTGATGCATTAGTTTAACACAAGAAGGTTCTTGGTACGAAAGATGTCATGCTGTTTTAATGGTCAGCGGTAATCGCAGTTTAATTTATGTGTTACAGTGTCCACGATGTTCTCTCAGCCCGAATGCATAGTGGGAGACCCTGTGCCCGCCCCAGATCCGTGCAATCTGTGTATCTGCTTGGATTCTAACATATTATGCACGGACAACCCCTGCATTCAAAGACAATCTCCAGGTATGGTATAGGTATTTATGTCATAGGTATTTCTAAATGTGCTTCCCGAAAGGTAGGAGTCTCGAGTGAATAGGTTACTTCTAGGCAAACGTGCACCTTGACCAGGTATCTAATTACGCAACACATTTTCGTAAACTATTAATTATGACTAATCTGTTTCATTTTGACAGTTAAACAACATTCATTGCGTTATTTACGTTGTTGAGCAGATTTTATTTTCTATAAAATGAAGCAATGGATGGAACGATTCAGATTCTGATTGATCGTGAATTACGTAATTAGGGTACTGGTATCAGCCGCTACACTTTCATTTGGCATCTTTCAATCGGAGTGAAACGTCTGAACACAAAATGAATCAAAAGTGAAAATTAAATACATTCGTGAAACGATCCAACAATGTTGGATTTCGGCACTCCGGCGTCTCACTCGCCTTCAGAATAATCTTAAAATGAATCGAAAGGAGTGGATGAACTGTTCCTTCGTATATAATTTTGTCGTTGTCGTGTGAACGTAGTTTAGAGGTATGAGGAAGAGGGTGTAAAGTTCACTCATTCTCTATAGAAAAGGGAGGATCCTCCGACCAGACGGGTGTCGTGTCTGGCGGGCAACTGCTCCGAAAGGGGTATTGTCAAACCAGTGATATTATACTTTTACTAGTGACTGAACTGAACCAACATGAAAAATGTACTGGTCAAATCTTACAAGCTTAATAAAAACCACTTCCTCTTATTCTACGGAGTTGAAATTGTTCATGTCGTTCAGTTTTGAAGACAATGCATTTTTTTATCGAAGTGTATAGAGTGCCGCGAGTTTCTTGTGGCACTCTAGTGTCACTGCCTCGGCCCGGCTAGGGTGCCGTGAGCGTTGCATTGTCACTGTCACTTGTTATTTAGGTTAGGTTAGGTTAGAACTGGGTCCGTTTAGGCACAAAAGAATGTAATGTTTTGGGAATGTGGTGTTTTACAGCGATCTAACCTCGACAATCAAACAAAATACCAAGTGACGTGACTTAGTGACAGTGACAATGACAATCCAATGCTTGCGGCACTTTAGCCGGGCCGAGGCGGTGTTACTAGGGTGCCTGTAGTGGCACTTTATCCGATAGGGAAAGAGTGCCACTGGTGGCACTCTATACACTGCCTTTTTTATATTTAATAGGCTCGCGTTTGTCAATTGCTTTACGATATTAGGCGCTTTACTCGAGTGAGGATTCATTTTTGTTTCATTCTACTGTGGCGGCAAAAATTTAAACTCCTTAGAATAATACAAAGTGGTTTTTATTCAGCTTGCAAGATTTGACCAGTACATACAACTAACTAACTAACACGGCAAGTTAAATAAAAGCTTGTAAAAAAACTGATTCCTGAAAGCCAGGTCATGTTTCTGATATATAAATATTTTCTTGATCTTCCCTCTCCATCCATCAACATAAAGTTCTTAACTCTTCTTTTAGTCTCATGCCTTCCTTTGGTTACACATACATTGATGTTCTTTTTTTTGCAGCGAATAAAGATACTAAATGCGTTGAAGGTCATAAGTACAGAATGAAGGATGGCTGCAACTTCTGTCTCTGTGAGGGTGGCCAAGAGTTCTGTACTAACCGTGCATGCTTGGTGCTTGGTATGTACCTATTGTACTCCTTGTCCTATTGTACATCACTATAATATATAGGACTTAGCTCACCCTATGATCGTCCCATAGACTATCGCCTTTTGCCTATACTCTCCAAGGGTTATGCAGAAGTATTTACCGACATACTTACATTTCGCCAGTTCCTATAATACAATGTGGAGACTACAATACAACAATAAATGAAAATACTGGCACTACTGGCAGTACCGAAATTAAAAAAAATACTTTTTCAGTGTATGCCGATCCACCTTAAGCCTATAAATTCCGTTTATCCAACTAGGCCTAGGATGGATTCTCGGACATACGTTTCCGAATATCCACCTTAGGGTGGATTTTTTTGGGGTACGGAATAATACGGAATAACTCGACCCGACCATGGATTTTGCCGATCTTTTAATAGCTATATTGACTAAACTATTGAATATATTCGAATGAATTTTTGTATGCAGAATGGGAACGTCATTAGAGATACGCCGTTTAATTTGTTGTTGTATTGTCGTACTCTTCACCTTGTATAATAGAGGGTGAACCTATTGCCTTTAACCGAGCACATTGATGATCTCATCTTTATCAGATATTGACCTGCTATTGAAGTGTGTGGGTGCATTAGATAATTGTATTAGGCGAAAATAAATAGTCCCTCCCTCTCACTGAGAGGAGGCCTGTGTCCCAGCAGTGCGAACATTATAGACTGATTATGCTAAATAGTCGTTAAATTGATCATTTACGCACCAATTATTAACAGATAATGACTGGTCTCAAAAACGGTGAAGGAAAACATCGTGAAGAAACCGGCATGTCTTAGAACAAAAAATTCGGAGACATGTGACATCTACCAACCCGCCGGGCCCGCGTGGCTTACAGCCATTATATTACAGCCAACTCCCTCTCACAGAGAGGAGGCCTGTGCAGTGGGAACATTAATAGGCTGATTATATTCTGTAATGGTTGGTTCCTTGAGCGGGCACAAAACCTGCCCATTTTTCTGTGGAACATTTCTCACGAATAGTCTGCGTCTGGAGAGAACAGAGGATAAATGGGAGGAGGCTTATATTGGACTCCTGCCGACGAAAATCCCCAGGTTTCTACTACTAGCATGATTCGGGGAACCATGTAAGTTTTCGCGCACCCTGGAATATCACCTGCCCTGCGAATGATTATGGTAGGGCCCATAAGAAGCAGGGTTTTAATCTGACACATTTTCAAAGCAAAGTTCTTTCACCCACAGACGATGACGGGTCAGAGTCAGCTGGCTGCAACGAGGGAGAAGTGACATCTGCAGGAGATAGTTGCAACCTGTGCGTTTGTATGACGGGAAAAACTGTTTGCACAAATAAAAATTGCAATAGAAGGAAACTAGGAGGTAAGGCCAGTCTAACCATTATCCATTGACATACAGGGTGGCAGGGACATCGACGCGAAGCCTGTTACCATGGATTCAGTACAAGATTCTGAACTAGCCTGTGTCGAAATTCAAAATCATGTTTCATAGAAAAGTGCAATAGGTACGCGGTCAAAATGTATGGAACAGCAGTTTTTTTTTTAAATAACCTACTAAAAATTTAAACGCAGGTGGTTCAGAATCGTGTACTGAATCCATGGTAACAGGCTTCGCGTCGATGTCCCTGACACCCTGTATATATTACTATATCAATGCCATTATCATAAAAAAGTTGGAGTCTCATTTCCTAGGTTTATGAGAAAACAATTTTTGGAATTTTCGAGCTTTTTCCACTGAAACTTCATTTGGTCCGATATAGTTTTTTTATCCTTCTATGAAATAGGATTGATTGGCATCAAAAAAAGTTTTTGTGAATCCCCCCCCCTTTCCTTCCTTCCTTTCCCTTTCCTTCCTTCCCTTTTTCAAAAGCAACGAACTATCAACATTTTGTTCTCAAATCAAAGGAAATTATTATATTTTAAAAACATTCGTTCGAAATTAGAAATTTCATTTATTTTTGTTTATTTTCGGCCAGTCTATCCATCGTGAAAAGTAGGTTGCAGTCTCATTTCCTACGAAAAGTATGAGAAAAGTTTATTGCGATTTCTGAATTTCGTCCATGGTCGTAAGGTAGGTCTAGACTAGAAAACCTATAAGAAGTCTATGGTCTTAAAATAAAAAATCTCCCAATATTGTGCAAACAAACAGTTTACATTTGCAATTAGAATGTATGGAAGAACATGTTTTACAATGTTAAGTTTGTTCTTATTGGAATAAATTCATCCTAAATACGGAAGTTACGGAACGTTTCATTGTGTGTGGTTTGACACGCACTTGGCCGGTTTTTCTTACCTTTACGTGGGTGAAGCCGCGGACATAAACTACCAACTTTTTAATATATCAAAAAGTTGTGGGTTCTTTTTTATATACAGCCAAGGGCGGCCTTATTAACCCCCGATGAAAAATGTGGTGTTTTAAGTTTAACGTGTAGTTATAACTGTCTCTGTCTGCGGCATCGTAGCTCCCAAACGGCTGAACCAATTTTGTTTTCTTTCTCTCATAACCTTTATTACTATGTGTTTCAGACGCAATTTCAGAAAGTCTCCTGTCTTATATTCGAACAAAAAAAAATAAAAAGCATAAAATGACCGAAAGCACGAAACGGAGATGCAGTCCAGGGCAAAATTATTTGCCAGATGACTTTGACCCGAAATGTCCAAATGACTGTATTTGCGATAGACATGAATTACTGTGCACAAAGAGGAAGTGTTTTAATAATTGGGATAAAAAAAGTAAGTATATTTTTTATAATAATAATTAACTAGAAGAGGTTCCTTTCTCTTGAACCCTGACCTACGGCAGCTTGGACCGTGTTCCTGATGCCGATGGGTCACTATTTTTTATATTTTTAATGTTTTTCATTAATAAATATGTTTAAAAATGTAAGAAATATGTTTATAAATTAAATAAAGGATAAATAATAATTCATTTAATTCAGGTCACGCAGGCCCATAAATAAACCTAAACATACATATTGTTTTATTATAATAACCACAAATAAATATTGTACGTTGTTGTGAAATCGTCGGTACGACACAGCTTTCGGCCAAAACTCTTCTGTCATGAAGGTTTCTAGGTACCTACTGAGTTGGAACCTCAGGTTGGAACCCGCACCACAAACTACTTGAAGTTTATGTTGTGGCGCGACACCAACTTCTCTTCTCTCTCTTTTTATAAGGTATAGGTACCAACACAAACAGAGTTTTCTTTTTCAGTTTCTTTTTTTTCTTTCTTTCTTTTATTTATTTATTCAACGAAAACCTCCAGAGGCCAATTACATATCCAGATTAGTGCCGTAACTGAACCTCATCTCCGCCTCGATCATTTCTGCATGAAATCGTATCTCCGCATCCGCATTCTCCCCCGCATGTTTTTAACGGAGTTGTAACTGAGGTCAAATTAAGAATATCGGCTGAAACTAAGCGAGCGCGATGTATTTCTTTAATGTAGAGGAAATATTATTCGCAAGTTTTTGTTCCCATGTCACTGCTCAAATATTTAGTGGAGCTGTACCCTAATTACGTAATACACGATCAATCAGAATCTGAATCGTTTTGAAACAGATAATCCATTGCTTCAAAAGTTCAAAAATAAACTCCGCTCAGCAACATAAATAACGCAATGAATGTTGTTGAACTGTCAAAATGAAACAAATTAATCGGAATCGTTTACGAAAATGTGTTGCGTAATTAGATATCTGGTTCATTAATATGAATCACAAAGAAATCGCCTAGAAGGTGGCAGAGCTGCTAAACTGTTTTTAGTAAAATATAGTTTGCCATTTCTGATTACGACTAGAAAGACTGACGGCACGGTTGGCGCAGTGGTTTAGCGATTGACTGCTGCGCTGTGTGTCGAGGGTTCGATTCCCGCACGGAATAAATATTTGTATGACCTCCAAGTAGTTGTTCCGGGTCTGGCTGTTTGTGTATGTGAGTTTAAATGTTTGTAAACGCACCCACAATACAGGAGAAATTCCTAGTGCGGGGCAAAGATTTATTTAAAAAAAAAACTGTTGGTTTACAGTTTTTTTTTATGTTGAAAGATCGTTAAATTGTACTTTTTTTACCACCTCCGCCACGCCTCCGCTAAGATACTTTCGGTAATACAAGGAATTTAATCAAAAAACAGGTATTCTAACCTAACCATAGATTATGCACAGACAGAAGATCTACTCGTTGTCTGCAAATAGAACCACTAACTTGCTGTTTTACTTTTATTTACCTAATTTTATTTTAGTTTATACTTAGACTCATAGTTAATTTATTACTTTAAGTATTTATGCACTTCCTAGCCTGAAGCACAGGTCCAACCTAGTTCAGGCAAATAAGCAACTGTGTTCTATTTTTTTATGATTAAGTAATTTTTTGTAAATGTGCCCCTCTTTATATAAATAAACGATTTTATTATTATATTATATATATTATATTATATTCATTTGCTGTGTAAAATAATCTTATTACTTTGTAGTTTGTATTTTATTACTGAAACTTATTTAGTCCTCGCATTAAATTACAACATTCAGTTATTGATCAAAAAACACAGCCCGCGCCATTTTTCGGAAGATCAGGTACCGTTGTATCATAAACAAACTATCTCAAATGATCAAATTGTTAATATAAGTAGTAAAATACGAGAGAAATTTCGAAATCTTTGAATGCAGTTTTGTTTCTTATTAAAAATAAAGGAATGTTTCCTTTGAGTAAAATTCACTATCTCCAGTATTTAGAGTACTTTTCCTCCAGATGGCGTTAAAAAATTCCAACCTGTATACACCCACACACGACTCCTACACAAAACATGTTTCATACTCATCAAATTCAAAAGTAATTTATTCAAACTAGGCTGAGAGTCAGCACTTATAGAACGTCAAAATTACATAAGACAGTCCCCCAAAAACGCCCGCCCTTCACCACTTCCTAGTGCTTTAGCTGGGAAGAAGAAGTGGCGCAACAAATTCTCATAACTCCATACTTTTTTATTTGCAGCTCCGTTCAAGTGGCCGTTAGGAAGAGTAGAAGTAAAAAACAGATACGCGAAACATTTTTCAAAACAAGACTGCGTTGAATACGAGAAGATGCAGTCAATTGATCGTTGCAATACCTGCATGTGTTTGAATGGACGGAAAGTGTGTACCATCGTCGAATGCGCGGATAACAGTAATAAGGGTCAACCTGGTTCCCTTGAAGCACTGAGTTAGTATATTTATACTACGTTTAATTCACTGGCCCACTCCCCCTCACTGAGAGGAGACCTGTGTCCCAGCAGTGAGAACATTATATCCTGATTGCAGCTATTAATCAAAAGAAAACCACTCTATATTAACAATTTAATCAGTCATCTACTTTCATTGACCAGCATATTTATTATTAGCACAATGATGTGTCAAGATATCCGTAGGTGTGTCCGTGACACCGATCACATTGGGCACTATCAGAATACCAGCGCTGTGGTATTTTTTTTTTTAATATCGCAGCATTATGCAAAGATAGGAGCCTTTTTGGCCTCGCACAGGTCCTTAGATTTTGTGTATTTTTAAATACTCCGTTTTGTTTTTTTTTATTTTTTGTTTTGACTTTGACTAACATCCAGAAGTTCAAACTCAAGGTCTGCCAGCGAGCAATGGAGCGCAGTATACTAGGCGTTAAATTAACGGATCGTGTTCGAAACACAATACCTACTGCGCTCCAAAACGAAAATAGCTGACGTGGCTCAAAAGGCTGCCCAACTTAAATGGGACTGGGCAGGACATGTCTGCCGCATGTCGGACAAACTGTGGGCCCAAATAACACAGAACTGGTGCCCTGAGACAGTGAGGCGGGGTCGCGGCAGACCACGTAGGAGATGGCGGGACGAGCTGGATAAGTACCGTCAAAATTGGGAGGAGGACGCGCGGGCTCACGAACGATGGAAGGAGTGGAGGGGGAGGCCTTTGCCCAGGAGTGGGACAGCACAGGCTAGCATAAAAAAAAAAAAATGTTTTACAAACTGTTTATATTTCCTGTGCGTGTCCCAAAAAAATATTTTACTTTCTTTCTTTCTTTCTAGAAAATTCTAATGTTTTAAATTCCTTTTTGGCTGGCAGCGTTCTTATATCCTGCGCGAGGGTTTAAAGTTAATGATCGATATTATTATCAATCCTTAATCTGAATATTAATTAATTCATTTTTCGTCTTGTATATTTCAATATATTTTACCCTAACCACTTCAGTGAGCCAGTGTACTTTACTACTACGTGTTGCTTAAGTTGTCGATTCGTCGACAAATAAATTGAATTCGTGCGAATCGCCTCAAGAAAAACTATTTTTTTATTAAAGTGGTCGATTTGCCTGGATTCGGGCAGGTTAATTCGGGCGAGTCACCAATAAGCCATAATAATACATTACAATTATACAGGGTGTTTGGTGCATCGTGTGCCAAATTGAAATGGTCGACTGAAGGGGTCATCTGCTATCCTTTCAGACCCCTTAACATCTCAATCGATAAAAAAATCCACAAGGCATGAGAGATGTTAAGGGGTGTGAAAGGATAGCAGATGAACCCTTCAGTCGACCATTTCAATTTGGCACACGTTGCACCAAACACCCTGTATAACTTATACAGGGTGTTTAAAAAAAAGCGACGAATGAATCCTTCATCGCTTTTTTTTTTAATGCCGTAGTAATATTTAATAATTCTTCATTTTTGCAGTTACTAATAATAATCCTCGAGGCAACAAGGGTAATAAAGGAAACATGAAGAAGAAAAATAATAGTTTCTGTGAGCCTTTCACATTCTTCAGCCCTGACAACAACAGATTTTGTAGAAATTGTTTCTGCTTGCACAATGGACTCGCCTTATGTTTACTGAATTTATGCAAATATTCAAAAGGTAAATATATGTTTTTTATCCCACACGATAGATTTGTTCTCAAATATTAAACGAAAAAAAAAACACTGTTTTAAATACGTACACGACTACATATTAAGCTATACATTTCCAGTATAAGCTGACCTCTCATTGTACGGAAATCCTATACAGGGACATCGACGCGAAGCCGGGTACCATGGATTCAGTACATGATTCTGAACCGCCTGGGTTGACATTTTTCGTAGGTTATTAAAAAAAAAAAAACTGCTGTTTCATAGAAAAGTGCAATACCTACGCGGTCAAAATGTATGGAGCAGCAGATTTTTTTTTTAATAACCGACGAAAAATTTCAACGCAGGTAGGTTCCGAATCATGTACTGAATCCATGGTAACCGGCTTCGCGTCGATGTCCCTGCCACCCTGTATAATGCGAGATTAGCTTATACTGGAAATTATAGCTTGGTATGTAGCCGTGTGAGCCTGTCCGCTCGACGATCAAGCTCTGCTCGAGTGAAAAGATAAAGACATCGTCGTTTCTGTGAAAATCAAGAAAACGAATTTTCTAAGATCTATTTTTCGCCCGTAAACCCCCTTAACGTATATTGCAACTTTCATCGAAATCGTTAGAGCCGTTTTTGAGAACGTGATTACAAATATAATATACAATGCCGCCTTTACGGGTATGAGGAACAGGGTGTAAAGTTCACTCATCCACCATAGAAAAGGGAGGATCCTCCGACCAGACGGGTGTTATGTCTGGCGGGCAACTGCCCGTAAGTTGATTTCGGATAGTCTTATCTATGTTTTTCGCTCGGTAAACTCTAACTGCGCGATGCAGGAATTGTGTGACGTCATGTTTTTGCGTAGTTCGTATGTGGCGGTATAACCGCTACACCACCCATCGGCATGTAACCGCACGTATTTTCCTGAATATTCCTGAAAAATTACTATCTTTAATATTTTTCATGTTATTCAATTTTTTATTTGTTGAGTAGCGTTTGTGATATCTCCGATGTTATTGGCTCGATTTGGATTCTGTTTATTATTTCTAAAAGCATTTATGAGTTATTTTATCGGATTACTTTAAAAAATATTTTAATTTGTCAACTAAAAACAAAACTGCTCTCCGTCCGCAAGTCCGCACCTACGGTAGCCTGAATTCGACTCGCGATACCCCCGCCCAACGGGCGGTCACAGACCTTGGGCCGCATTGTATACAAATATTATTTATTTAATAGTATAGGATAGTTTCCAGACAGCCAATGATAAATCCGAAAAACTAGTAATTTATATTATTCAATTTTCTTTTTCAGATATACCACACCAAAATTCACCGGGTAAGTCGTGTTTATAATTAATTGATACTTTCGTTGGTTGTTTTTTCAATGGTTAGATAACTTTTATTTGAAGAATAAATATGGCTTTGGTTTGACATAATATATTTTCTATACAAAAGCTGTCAAACTTTAAGGGGAAAGCGTCAGGGTAGCCCGCGAAAAACGAATTTTCTTACGTTTTTTACAATTTGCTGGTCAGGGTAAGTCCCATCGTGCACACAGTTCATGTTTTTAGCTGACGATTCAAATATCAGTTCTAATTCAATGGTGCTAATTGTTCCATTTTAATTAAATAATCAATAAGCTTTTGATAGTTCATGCGGGGGGACCTCACCTCTATTTTTGAGTTTTTGAGTACCTGACTAGCACCGATTTTTGTCACATTCCTTTTAAAACTGTAAAATTTCAGAGGAATTGAACGAAGTATGCAGTCCAGGGGAGATAGGGTACCCGACCAAGTGCGTCACCTGCACTTGTTCACTACAGGGGGAGTGGATATGCACGCGCGAAAAATTGGCTCTCTGTCAAGGTGGGCCATGAAAATATATCTTCTACTTAACATCTATTATCTATTTCATATTAGCCGTCATAGCAATCACCCACTATTCAGCCTTATCATCTGACACATAATCTAATCATCGCATCGTTTCGTTGTTTTTCCTTTAAATTCTTATAACCATCGTTTTAGTTTTTTTCTTCTACCCACAACGGGGAAGCTCTTGGCCTGCATCTCACCCATCAGGAGAGTGTAAGTGATGGGCAGGTCGAAGGTGGAAGCGAACTTCACCCGGAATCCTGAACTACAAAGGAACTGGCTATCTTATCTCTAACCGCTGAAACACAAAAAATATGCTGTTGTTATGGCGACAGCGACCAGAAAATTTTGCTTTAACTGGGAATCGAACCCGGGACTTCTGAGTCTGAGACAGATGGGTAAACCACTAGAACACAGAGGCGGTAACCGCGAAATCAGCAGAAAATATATAACAGCCCGACATCAGCCATCGGGTAGTAGCCAGAACCCGTCTGGTCGGAAGATCCTCTCTATTCAATGAAGGATCAGGGACTTTCAACCCTGTGCCTCATACCATTAAAGTAACATTTATGTTTTTAGAGAGGGACTGCGATGAAAAAGACGAGTTCCACATGGGCTTCTCCCCGTATTGTGCTGGATGCAAGTGTTCTGTTAAAGAATGGTTTTGTTCTATACAAGGCGAGTCGTGTAGCGGTACGTAGTTTTTTTTTAATGAATTGCGTTATTAGAATAGAATTTCAGCAGCATAAATAAGGTAAGGTATATTTGAAGTGAAAACTTATTTAGCGACGTTGTGCACTTTTTTTGGGATGGGTAAAAAATGTTTAACTAGCGTCAGGACGTGACCATAAGATCCGTTGCCTAGCAACCGACAAAGGAAATATCAAAATAAATAGTCTTTGACATTACGTAAAGATTGCGAGGTAATAAATTTTACCCATACTGATGGGTAAAATACTGATAAATAAAGCAATTCGTGCGAAATTATTCCCTAACCATTCCAAAATATTCAAAAATGCACATCGTTAAGGTTCAAGTTTTCACTTCTGCCGGCACTCCCGGAGTGCCACCCGTTGTTTTTTTTCTGCAAACAATCAATCAATCTGCTAGCATTTTCCTAACTATGTTGTGGTCGGTTTCCAGTCTAAAGGTCCAAAAATTGACTGATAGTGAATGTTTAAGGATTTATGTCCGCCTCTGTACATTTGTGTGCTTTAATTATTAAATAAATAAATAACCGGAATCAGCTGAGTACCAGTATTTTACATAGAGCGACTACCTATCTGTCCTCTATAACCCAGTTACTGGGTAACTCGATACCTCTTGGTAAGACTGGTTGTCTCTTGGACTTCTGGCTATCCGTAACGACTGTCACAGATCTACGAATGACAGCCGGGACCAACGGCTTAGGCTGCCTGTCCATTGGAGCGGAGAGGAGCGGAGATGTGCCAATATTAACCAATAGAATCTAAACTCTGCTCCAGAGGTGCGATCATCATCATCATCATGATCAGCCTATTAATGTTCCCACTGCTGGGACACAGGCCTCCTCTCTGTGAGAGGGAGTGGGCTGTAATCTACCACGCGGGCCCAGTGCGGGTTGGTAGATGTCACATGTCTTCGAATTTTTTGGTTCTAAGACATGCCGGTTTCCTCACGATGTTTTCCTTCACCGTTTTGAGAGCAGTGATGATGAAATTATTTACACAAAGTAAAGCGCCTGCTTGGGTTCGAACCCACGACCTACAACTCGTAAGTCGGGGCCGTTACCACTGGGCCACCACTACTAGGTGCGATACTATTGGTTAATATTGACACATCTACGCTCCTCTCCTCTCCTCTCCGCTCCAGTGGACAGGCAGCCTTAACGTGTGTTCCGAGGCACGGATATTTCTGTAACCATTAAAAATAAATGGGGTTAGGTTTTGTGGACCCATAAGTTCAATTAATAATTTTAATATAATACTAAATACGTACACTTTTATTTGGCATCAGAAGGAACCTAAGAATTATTATTGACAGTATTTTTCTAATCATCATTTTATTTTTTATTTCAGACTACAGTAAGTACAGAATAAATTCTACTTATTTTCAGAATCAATAATAGCTTATGTTTTAAGTTCTACGATGTAATGTGGCCGAGCTTATTGTCACTGGTAGCTGTTCTTGAAAAACCAACAAGAACTTGCGACCATCCCGTAGCCTAGTAGTCTATAATGTGGGTAAATGTACTCAGTGTCGTTACTTGTGTAGCGGTTACACCGCCACATACGAACTACGCATCAAAAACATAACGTCACACAAATCCTGCATCGCGCAGTTAGAGTTTACCGCGCTAACGACATATACAGGATATACAGGGTGAAATTGAATTCATAGAGGATGCCCATGAATTCAATTTCACCCTGTATATTATAAGACTATCCAAAATCAACTTACGGGCAGTTGCCCGCCAGACATAACACCCATCTGGTCGGAGGATCCTACCTTTTCTATAGAGGATGAGTGAACTTTACACCCTGTTCCTCATACCTTGAACTTGAAATATTTTGTACGACTGGGTACAGACGCCAGCTGCACATCAACCTACTTCAATCTGTCAAATTTTCCCAATCAACATTGAACCTTATTTATTAGCAATAAAGTTGAAAATCGATTATAGAAATTTGACAGATTGTAGTAACTTGATGTGCTGGCATCTGTACATTATTTCCATTATTCAAAAAACAAGATTGCGGTGATAGTCCCGATTATTGTTACTTTAATTGACAAATATAAATTGGCTCGCTGTCAGTCCAAAATATGACAGATTGAAAACATTTCAATTTTGTTGTCCTATGCCGTGATAATTATTCTGGTAATTTAAAGAGAATTATTCATTTTTTTTAAGTGGCATCTCTGAGTGCAGCAGTTAATGCTATATTTACAGGTAATGCCACATGCCCTCAAGGAAGTTTCATCCGGAACCCGAGACAACACTGCAGTATATGCCTCTGCGGGGGCTTCGAAGAAGGCTCACAGAACATGTGCTTCACTGAGGCCAAATGCGTTCGGCAAGTCATTAGCCAGTTGAGGCAATAGTGAATCACGATTTATTTTTGTACATCGTCAATGTAATAAAAGCAAACGTTTGTTATAAAAATAATTTTGTTTTATTTAGATCTTGCTGTTTCCATATCAGACCCAATGTACTCATCATTATGAACAATTAACTAAACTGCAAGCGACGTTTTGTCGCGAAGTGTCGCTGCGACACGACTGGTTCCTATAATAATCAGGGGCCATAGTCCTTCCATAGATTCAGGTTACCAGTCAACTTAAGCCACCCATACCCATAGTCCAATATCTTTGTTTCCATATCTTGCAATAGTCCTACACCAGCCGGGGGTTGTCCTTGGGTGCATTTGCAAAGTGCATACAGGGATAATCGTCGGTTGGTGCCTCATTTCATTACAAACGTCTAACGGGCCTCTGCGAGTTGGCTTCGGCCCCTCGTACGCCTTCCAAAGGTCCAGGACCCCAGGGTCCCGAGAATAGTCAAAAACTAAAAAATAATAATAATAATTTATTTATTTATTATCTCATCACAAATGTTGGTTTGGACAGAAAGTGCTTAATCTAAAAAATCGGGTTTACATTTGTGAGAGACTGGTGCCCGAAAAAGGCATAAAATACCTGTGTTACGGGTCACCAGGCCCCCCAACACTTAATATGTACAAATTGATTTAGATTATATAACAATATTAGGTGATGAAGTTGACTCCATGTCTACATCTAGGTAAAATATAAACTAAAAATTAAACTATCATAATTCTAGGCTGGACATACATAATTATGTAGTGTAAGTGTATGTATGTGTGTATGAGTGTGTGCGCATGAGTGTGTGTGTATGTAAGTGTGAGAATTTGTGTGTGTGTGTGTGAGAACTAGTGTATGTTAGTGAGGGAAATATAAATTTAGCGAATAGGGATCAGAAGACTTTCGGTGACTGATAATCGAGAGTTTTAAAGCCACTTACATACATTAAGTTTAAAAGCTGATCTAAGCATGGGGTATATTAGAAGTGTGGTATTGATTTTATTGTACAAATATCCTCCAAGGTAACAATAAAACCTTTGTGAGAAAATGGTACGAAAGAAGTTAGTAGGACAGACATTACCTTTCCTTCGCTTATCTTTGTTGAGATTAGGGTCATATTTTATTTCTAAAGAAAAAAAGAAAGAAAGAAAAATTTCTGTATGTTTTTTGCGTAATACTGCAAATATGAAGGTCTGCCTGACTGTCAGAGTATCCCATCTTTTATAAAGCTCAGCAGTTGGATAACGAAAAGGGAGCCCAGCTCCCACCTTGAGTACGGCTCTCTGTGCTCGTTCAACTTCCAGAAGGTGCACTTTTCCTGCTCCTCCCCAGGAAGTTATGCAATAGTTGACTATTGACTGACAGAGTGCTGAGTACACTGTTTTGGCAGTCTTAATATCCGCCACATGTCGTAGTGTCTTAAAAATATATATCAGCTTACGAATTCTAGTGACGAGAATGTCAATGTGAGGCTTAAAAGTTAGTGTCTGATCGATATACACTCCAAGATATCTAATAACGTCCGTTCTTTGCAGGGGTGAACAAAGGCATGATGGAGGGGCCAAGTAGGTACAAGTGTGAGCAGTAATATTGAGAGTTGTGGGTGGTAGCAGGTTTCTTCTAGTTGCAAAGGCAATATATTTGGTTTTTGATACATTTAGTGTCAAAACATTGTTTTTAAGCCATTGACATACTTCATTGAGACCATGTTGAGCACTTTGAAAAACATCTTCCCAACTTTTCCCACAAAGAAAAGCGCAGTGTCGTCAGCAAAAGATAGCAATTTTCCTTGTTTGAGTTGGAGTTGACACAAGTCATTAATATACACAAGGAAAAGGCTAGGACCCAGGACACTACCCTGCGGCACACCATATTGCACAGAAAGTTCGTCACTATTCCAGTTGTCAATTTTCACTCGTTGCTTCCTATTACTTAAATAGTCTTTGAGCAGTTGGAATGGAAGACCTCTGACACCAATTTTATCAAGTTTATGTAATAACAATGGAATAGGGACCGTGTCAAAGGCCTTGTCTAAGTCGAGGAATACCGTAACACACTTCCTGCCACTGTCAACATTAGTAACAATATTGTTTGTAAGTTCATGAACAGCGTCATCAGTTGACCTTCCCGAACGAAAACCAAATTGCATAGGTGAAAGGTTTGTCTCAAGGAAGTTCATGAGGTGTTTGTTGATCAGTCGTTCTAAGACTTTGGACAACGTGGGAAGAATCGAAATTGGTCTGTAGTTGTTAATGCAGCCTTTATCTCCTCCCTTGTGAATAGGTTTAACAAGAGCTATCTTCAACGCTAGTGGAAAGGTACCAGTAGTAAAGGCCAGGTTGCAGATGTGAGTGAGTGGACATGTTAGCTGCTTAACGTAGCGCTTTAAAATTTTACCCGATATCTGATCTACTCCAACAGCTGCACCCTCTCTCAAGTTCATCACGAGGAGTTCCACCTCATTTTCATCAGTAGGAAGCAAGACAAGTGAGTTTGGTGATGCGGGAATAGAGGTCAGGCAGCAATTCGATAGATCGGTGTTACCAATAATCTCTTCCGCCAGACTCTGCCCAACGCTCGTAAAATATTTGTTAGCGTCATTGACACTGCTTTTAGGATATGCCTATGAATTTCTATGAAATACCTTCCGTAGCTAGCAACACGTTGTTGGCAGCTACGGATGAGTGACAGGCGACACGTGCAGCCCGACCGCAGACCAGTAGTGCCGCCAACGCTCAGTCACGTTTTTCTATCTTCTATCTACCGACTGGAATATCTACCGAATGGGCAGTTGCCGCCTGCGGTCGGAATCATGACTGCAGCGACGTGTTGCCGCGACCTGACGCCGCGACACGTTGCCTGCAGTTGGGTACGGAATGGTACCTACCTTAACTTCTGCGTATTCCCAGACTGGAACATACATCGAGACCATTAGAATAGGCTTTAAGAGTAAGAATTTAATGATCCTCTGTTCCGGGGCTTACCTAATACATCTATAGCGATTAAATGATAACTGCCGAAATATTCTCAAATACACTTTATAGAAGCAACTAGCTTCTGTGAAAAGCAACTAGCTTCTGGAGGAGCTCGTGGCTAAGTAATAACAAGCCGCACGGATCGATCCATCAGGTTAAGCTACGCTTGCCGGGGTTGATCAGTAGATGGGTGACCATCTTTACATACCGAGACTCCTCCGTGCCTCGGAAAGCACGTGAAGCCGTTGGTCCCGGCTGTCATTCGTAGATCTATGACAGTCGTTACGAGTCGTCAAAAGCCCGAAAGTCTGACACCAGTCTTACCAAGGGGTATCGTATTACCCAGTTACTAGGTTGTGGAGGTCAGATAGGCAGTCGCTCTAAGTCGCCGGTTAGACTGGAAGATGACCCCAAGATAGTTGGGATAAGGCTAGGAAGATTGAGAAGCAACTAGCTTCTGCCCGCGATTTCGTCCGCGTAGAATAGTTACTTTGGGCTAACACTAAAACAACCCCCCGATTTTGAAACATTCTTCATTGGTGCTCCGCTCCTATTTGTCTTAGCGTGATGATATATAGCCTATTGCCTTTCTGGATAAATGGACTATCTAACACTGAAAGAATTTTTCAAATCGGACCAGTAGTTTCTGAGATTAGCGAGCTCAAGCAAACAAACTCTTCAGCTTTATATTATATTAGCACATAGAAGTATAGATTAAAATTCATTAAAAGTACTTACAGTAGCGACGATTGTTACCAGCACGAATAGCATGACTACAATAGAAATGGGTTTTGTCGACGGAAGAATAGACAAAATAACCGATAAACAATAACAATCTATCATTTTATCTATTCTTCCGTCGACAAAACCCATTTCTATTTCGTTTGTATACTACGCGTGCACCGATACGGTACGACCGGTACGATAGGCACCATTTTCCTGGTTATATGTTGGTAAGCACAGAAAAATGGTAGCACATTCACAACACAAAAGTAAAGCACAACTGGATAAACAGCACATAATAGTTTCGATTTATGAATAGATTTTACAACCGTCTCAATTAATAGAATTATACAATACTGTATCTATTAAAATGTATGTAATTGTATTTATAATTATTATCATCATAATAATCAGCCTATTAATGTTGGGACACAGGCCTCCTCTCTGTGAGAGGGAGTGGGCTGTAATCTACCACGCGTGACCAGTGCGGGTTCTATATGTCACATGTCTTCGAATTTTTGGTTCTAAGACATGCCGGTTACCTCACGATGTTTTCCTTCACCATTTTGAGAGGTGGTAGTAGTAGTGGTGATGAAATTATTTACACAATGTAAAGCGTCTGCTTAGGTTCGAACCCACGACCTACAACTCGTTAGTCGAGGCCGTTACCACTGGGCCACCACTGTTCTGTAATTGTATCAGTCATTCATAATTTTATAATGTTCAGAAATACAAAAAGAAAACTGTTTATATAATAGTGACCTTATTCTGTACTATTTATGTTTTTTTTTTTTTTTGGATGGGAAATCATCAAATGACTTCTCCCGCTCTGGGCGGAGTTCTTCGTACAAAATATACGATTTGAGTTACGCACCGGGTACTTGAATTTTGGTACCGTGACTCGTTAGGGGGAGTACCGGTTCCAGACAAGAACTGCTATATACCGATACAGAACCTGTAGATACCGGTTCCAAACTTCCAAGCCCTGCTAAAAACAGGGAATATTCACAATATTAACCCTACAAATAAGGGCCAACTACGTGCGTACGTACTACATTGACATAGCAATAAAATTGAGAGACAAAATATTTTTGCTTTAATTCTTTTAATTTTTATTTCAATGGTATAGACCTCCACAACCTAGGACTTCTTAGTATTTTACCTAGAACTTCTTAGGTAACACGATACCCCTATAAACATTTCAAATAAATGTCATAATGAGCCATGACGATAAATACCGGTAGTAATTTTTCAGCATTACCTAGGATACTTTACAGAGATGTTTTGCTAATAGGACAAACTGCTTGTAGGACGATTTGCTAATAAGACATTTTGCTAAAGTATAGGTCGTTTTTTAATAGAACCATTTATTTTTCATTTCAATGGTATGTACCTTTCAAATAAATGTCATAATGAGCCATGACGATAAATACCGGTAGTAAATTTTCAGCATTACTATACTTTACAGAGATGTTTTGCAAATAGGACAAACTGCTTGTAGGACGATTTGCTAATAAGACATTTTGCTAAAGTATAGGTCGTTTCTGTGACGTTCTAAAGAGCTGATACTTGTACTTAGCCTAGTTTGAATAAATGACTATTGATTTGACTTGATTTATTGCTCCAATTGTATAGTATGCAAAATTCGCCTCTTGTAAATGGGGCTCATTAGTGAATCCCATTTCTACGGTGTTTCTATGGTGTTATGTGGGCCGATCCCGGCGGCACTGCAATGCCGGGCCGACCCGCGACGGGAGTGGAGCGAGCCCCGAACATCCCGTCAGCTTACAAAAATCAGTTTAATATACTGGTCCCTCAGTGAGGGAACTTTCAGATATTAAGCTGAAAAGAACAGATACTACACTTTGATCTTAGCCAAAAGGCCGAGAAGCGATACCGGAAAACAGAAAAATCGGGGTGGTCGTTCACTCGCGGAGAATCTTAACACCGCGATTCAGAAATGAACGTCGAATGTACAACGCCATCTATCGAGCATAGGGTACACTTTATTCTGCATATTATGTAAGTACTGTCCAAAATAAAACGAAGCGTAGCGGTCCATTTTTATAATTAAGCCACTTGAGGATGCAATGTATTAAATATACTAAATTAAAAAAGGATGCTTTTAAAAGCAATACCACAAATGTTGTAATACCCAAAATAGCCAATTATACAATGTGGAGACTACCATACAACAAAAAAATTAAATACTGGCACTACTAATGCTTAAGAGTATTTTGGAACTGTCAAATAAATCTTAGCTTCGAAAAAAAAGAACGAGTTTTTCAAACAATTTAAATGTAATGTAAGCTGGATCCACCCTAAGCCTATAAATTCCGTTTATCCAACTAGGCCTTGGGCGAATTCTCGGGCATACTTTTCAGAATATCCACCTTAGGGTGGATTTTTGGGGTGGATAAACGAAATAGCCCGAGCCGACTATGGATTTTGCCGAGCTATAATGACTAAACTATTGATTATATTCAATTGAATTTTCGTATACAGAATGGGAACGTCATTATGGACACACCGTTTAATTTATTGTTGTATTGTCGTCTCCACCTTGTATACTTACCAAAAAGAAAACCTTTCCTAACCCAACCTATTCCATTTGGGAGCAATTGAATTGGTAGCATTTAACAATTAATTTTGGTGAACATTGAACGCTGGTTAAAATAATGCTAAAGCTAAAATAATATTGTTATACTTAACTATAAAAAAAATACATCATCTACTGAATTATGTTTTTTTTTCGTTCACAACCGAATTGATTATATTATTTCTTTTTGTCACAACATGAATTCTTCACCAGTACCTATTATTAAACTGTACAAAGCCCCCTTTCATTCGCTTCCTATAGAACAAGCTTTTTACTACAAAATGTACCTACAGTTGCAATAAATCTATTAGTTCCTGTCAGCTGGTACAGTCGTCATCACTTACGCCATCTGGTGCCGTTTCATTATACTGCTGAAATTACACCATCTCATTTCGGCAACACCTGGTTGGATCATACCTTGTTAATTTGGGCCGTTCATGTTTTTTTTTGCGTTCAAGTAAGTACAATCCGCTTGAATGTCACTAATAAAACACACAATAAAATTTTAATTGTTATCGAGCTGCATCAGTCTTTCGCTTTCGGACATTTGAGCTCTTGCAAAATATGATTTTGTTTTTAAGGATATTTGCGAAAAATATGTAGGGGTCCAATGAGTGAAACGACTTTTCAGTAGTCCACAGCCTACAACGGAAAAGGCGTTGGTCATGGTCCTATAAACGTAAAAAAAAAGACGTGTGGCACTCGGAGACTGCCGCGGTAAAGCTATTGCATAGCTGTTTTTATCAACTTATGCAATTATAATACAACCAATGCCACCTAGAGGCGAGTTGCTGAACTAAAGAGACAGGGGTGTTAGGTATTTTCGTTACGAAATTTCTGGATTCGGTCTCCACGCTCAAGGCCCGCGTTAGAAGCTATGCAATAGCTTAAAAAAAAAAAGTTTTTACTACTGCTTACTATAGGCATATTTTTGCAAAATATATTATGTTCAATTTATAAAATACTTGCGACAAGCTCGTAATGGTAATAAGAATTCTACCTAACCTATCTAGGTACTGGAAATAAAGTGGCATCAGTTTTACGATTTAGTAAAACCATAGACTTCTCAGTATATTAAGTGTCAAAATATACGGCGGCTCTGAAGTAGTGCACCCCTCACCTACGCTGACACTTGAATTTATTGTTACTGCACAGCAATTCACCTCATGTTCAGAGCCGTCATAAAGTTTGTATCGGGGTATAGCATCCCGGAGTCTGGATTTGTGCCCGGTTGATGGCAATAAGCTCGCTCCCTATTACATGGGACTTTAACATAACTGGCGATGGGTATACTATAGGTACACCTCTGCCTGACCCCTCGGGGATTACAGGCAGGTGTGATATTATGTTATGTTAAAACCACAAAAGTCATATTTTTTTCCGCTAATTCAAAGCTGGGACACACTGGCCAATTTGTCTGCGTTTTGCCATTATATTTATCACTGTGCACTAAAAATATATTTCGTAGTGGAGCCGCATTGCGTTTCCCAGTGCTGCTGTCGTGTCGTCGGCTGGACAAATATTTATATTTATTTGTTACATCTGCTACCGTTTGCCTAGCTAGCTAATGTCGCGTGGGTTTACTTGCCCGCTTGCCACTCATTAGTTTATTATATTGTCAAAGCTGTAAGAAACAGCAGCCCATAGACAAATTATCAATATGTAATACGTCCACTGTTGGACACAGCTGCACTTTTCGTATCCAGAGGACTCCAGCATTCTTCCCGAAAAATTAAATCAGCACATAATTCTTCCCTAAACGTCAATCTTACCTGCGTCCGATTCACCTTACAAGCAAAGTATTCTAGAAATTTCTAATCCTTCTATAGAACTAGTTTATGATATTTTGTCCCAGATAATAATGTGGAAAAAAATTAAGGTGTTAAAAAATTTGCTTTAGAATCTTGACGAGGTGCTTTAGACCATCGAACTGAATAATAATCTGCTGTACCATACAGTTTAGAACAGTAAGTATTAAACTTTCGTCCCATAGTTCTTATAAGTTATTCAGTTCGATGGTCTAAAGCATTTCTTAATGTTTCTAAAGATTTTTTTTAACACGTTACATGCTACTTTAATCAATCATCAACATTCTCTTGCCTTTATCTCAATTTATTTGGAGCAACATGTCTTTTTCTTCCATACTTCTCTATTAGTCGTCATCTCGGTAGTCACCCTCTTTCTAGAGCCATATCATCTTGCACTCACTCCATCCATCGTTTCTTAGTCTTCCCCTACTCTTATAGCCATCCACATTCATACTCAAAACTTGCCTCACGACATTTTCCTCATTCCTTTCATCCGCATCACATGCCCATGCCATGACAACTGAAAACTGTTCAGTCACCACCGGTGCCACTTTCAGACTTCCTCTTCTATGTAATATTTATTTATATACGACTATAAATTGTAGTCACGGAATAGATAAATGTGATAGTAGTCTAAAAAAACTTTCTTTTTTTTTTCCCTGTACTCTGGGCGCTTTTCACGTGTATGTCTTTTTTACATCGATCTCACATAATTATAAATAATAAAAACATTAAAGATGTAACTAATATTTATGTAACAATACAGGGTGGCGGGACATTGACACGAAAACGGGTAAAAAATTTTCGTCGGTTATTAAAAATAACCGAACAGCTGTTATTTTTTAAATAACCGACGAAAAATTTTTTCGCAGGGGGGTTCAGAATCATGTACTGATTCCAGGGGCCACCCTGTATAAATGATAAATCCTACATTAAAGATGTAACTAATATTTTTGTAACAATATAAATTAAAAGAGTCTCCATGGAGTTTCTCTAATACGCTTTGGAATGGGCAACTAGCTTCATATTTCTGACTGCACTGAAAATTAAAAAAAAACCTGTAAATGGTATAATTGAGTTTACTTTACCACAACGCCATCATGGATTTGCAGCCCACGGCATCATGAACCAAATTACTCACGTATTTTTCACATTTTCTGAACAACCGGACAAACAAATACTGTGTAATGTATATGAGTAGTTTTGCACTGCATTCGAGCAAGAATTAAACATTCATTTTTATTACGTTTCAAGGGAACACGGGCAAAGCAACGGTTTTTATTTTGCAGGCGTGGGATGTTTTATTTATAAAAGTTGCTGGCCTGCCCATTGGCCACCTCGTTAGTAAATTAATGTTCCTTTTTTGACATTTTCAGTAAACGGTGTTTTATTATTGGCGGGAATTTTAACCTTCGTTGGCGAGAATATTGTTAACTGCTTCTTTAGATTATAATATATTTACTGACTGTATATGTATATTTAATACTCAACCACAGAAATGTACAAAAGCGAACTTAATGGCATATAATAACCATAGGCAAATTCTACTAGTCGACCTTTGGGTGATGCAGAGACAAACAGTGGTAGTTGCAATTACGAAAAATTGAGGAATAAAACATTATTTAAATATTACAATAACAAACTATAAATATAACATATATGCCTAATTATATTTATAAACATAAGCACAAAAATCATCTTCATTCTTAAAAAAAAATTGTTAATGTTTTTTCATAACTACACTTTTGGACACCCAAACTATTTCGTTCGTGACATGGGATTCATTTTGGAAACAGAAGGTTAAGTCAATGACCCCCAAAATCTTCTGATAGTGAGCTTCCTTGCTACTTCCACTTTATTTCATGGAAACACCCTAAGATAATTTTCTTAGATAAAATAAAATTTGGATGAACTGCCTTAATCCTCAAAAACCGTAGATCGAGATCTTTAAATGAGAGGTACAATTAATTTCGTTTCCCTTCTTGGTCATCTTCATCGAGAGGAGGTGTAAACCCCTCTTATGTGTTGCCAGTCTCTCAGCACGTCTCGAGGATATACTTGCTTTCCTTTGCGTTTGCCACATATGTGACGCCATTTTGTAAATCAGGCGTCAATTTATTTTTGGCTATTCATTCACCACTTCGCTTCAGGCGAACGTACTTTTGGTTTACATATTCACAAAAATTTATGGTCTCTATATTTAAAAGTAGTTTTTTGAATATAATTAAATACTAGATTATAATGCCTAAATAGTAATTATCTTATACTACACTCTTGTATATTTAATTAACAGTGCAATTTATTCACAATGAATTTATTTTCATTTCATTAGTAAAAGTTACAAAAAAAAAAAACAAAGATTATGCTAACAACATTATTGAAGTCATAATTATGTTAATCACATTTTTTAATAATAATAATCTATAAGTATCATTCTAAATACTACATGAAAATAGATCGATTGTGGACAATGCCCCTTAGAAGGTATATAAAGTTGCTCTGATTTGTAAATTTTCAAGATACCTACAAACAAACTAATAATCTCAAATTGCTCATTTTTAACTTCGTCCAGAATCACATTAACAAAATGTGTTAAAAAATTATATGAGTAGCATCATCTTTTAACAAGGATTCACCGTTTCTTATATCAGCCGTTGGACAGTAAGAGATTCCTTCGTCATTGCACGAACATTCCACACAAGGCATGCTGTTCGTCTTTGGGTAGAATTTAGAGTTCGGCTTGCATTGCCCCGGTTTTCCTGAAATCAGTCATTGTCAAAGACATTGTATTGTAAAAACATAACATCACTCATTGTTTCCCCGAAGGGTTGGGCAGAGGTGTACCTGTAGCAGGTACGGGTGCGCCAAAGTTCACCTAAATTTTCAACTCCGATAATTGTAAATCCGAAAATGTTCTTCCTAACATTTTTCATCCTAACAATCACAATTCCTAACTACTCTGTCTCTAATGTTCGTATTTCCGAAGCATTCAACTTCATAATGTCAGTATCAATAAACATCTATTATACTTTTATTTGTTTTCCTATATTTTCTCAACATAACCAAAAGACATTGACCAAACCTGGTATCGCTATTTACTCTGCTGTGACTTAAGTTTATAATGTTGATAAATCTTGTTTTTAATTATAATAATTTTATCTGGTAATGCGAATCCTTAAATTCTCCAGATAAAAAAACACCATAAAAGTATTAGTTTTCATTTCGATTTCCTATTTTACCCGTATATAGTTTTTTTTTCACGTAAGTAATGTCACATGTCATTGGCTTCAAAGAGTATGTAAACAATAAAACCTTCTTGACTTACGCAAAATAATTTATTTACGCATCGAACTATTGAAATTATAGTTCAATAATTAGTAACAAAAGATATTAATAACAACTAATTATTATTATGACATTGTAATAATAATCTGTAGGTGTTAAAAGTACCTTATGGTTATGACAAAGGCAGAATGTATTGAGAGACCTTTGCCTGTTTCATTCATCAATAGAAACTCTTTCAAAATAGAACAAACGCGCGCCATAAGATTCTATGCGCGCGCATCCTGAGCAAAATATGCTGGCGTCTGGCGAGTTTTCTCTTTCTAGCATGTATGCACGTCCCATTCGTTTAGTTTTAAGTACAGTCTCGAACGGTAGGTCTTTAATAATAGTTTATTATTATTGTATAATTAATTTAATGATTTCATTTTATGTTTTGAATGACATAGGCCATTATTATTTTGCAATTTGGATTTAATTTAATAACTTATGTTATGTTTCTATGTCGCATAGATTATTTTTTAAGTGAAGACTGAAATTGTCCCAACACTTACTTACGGCAAATATAAATGTAGGTACATATATACCTTTATATAAAAATCAAAAAAAGAAAGTTAAAGTGAATAAGAATATTCTGATTCACTTTAACTTTTTGCTTGTCTCGATAGACAAGTAAATATTGTAAACCCATCCGGGTTTAATTAACCACTTAAAGAAATAAATAACGTGAACACATTTTGCATAAATATAAGGTCTGGTCTGGATTATAGTATATTTACATAAGCGTAAACAAGTACCCATATCAATTAAAATAAAATGGGTGCGGGTGAATCTGCGGGCAGAAACCAATATGTGGTAGAAAAACATCCATTGCGCTTTTTATGCGACTGTACGTGCGCCAATTATTGGCGCCAATTTTTGAATGCGCAGGTTCTACTCTGTGACTTCTTGTATTCTTTCCACCGATTGTGCTTTTGTTTGTTTTTGTGAATATTTGAATTTTTTGATTAATTTCATTTTCTTGAGCAATAAATAATCATTATAATTGCGTTACATTTGAAAGTTGCTCACTATGGGAGACTCAGTTCGTCGGTGTTTTAACTGTTCGATTCTTCTGTGGTATTTACGTTGGCAGTCATTGAGAGAAGTTAGTGAAAATGTCTACAATACTCTGGCTTTTTGGATTTCTCCAACACCGGTAAGTCGACAATTCTCAAGTCTTCTAAAGTCCCTAAATCAACCTTTATCTGTCGGAATTGAAGTCGGAATTGACGATCATTCAAAATACTAAAACGTCATTTTGTCAAATTCGTATTTTGAATTTACCAGCATACAATGACCAAAAGTCAGTAAGAGATTCGATACTAATAGATTTTGAGACCTAATTACCGTGTAATGCCGAGATTTTATGATAAAATGGTAAATTACATTTGAAAGCCCTCAGATCATTCTCTAAATTAAACCATAAATCTTTGAGTCACAGCATGTTTCGTAGCGATACTAGGTTCCTTAGTCGCTTGGTCAATGTCTTTTTAAGTATTTTTTTCATAGTGCCCCCAAGACGACACTTTGACCTGACTTTCATTAATTTAAGACAAAAATCAGTGAAACGACCTTAAATCATTCTAAACAGTTTTTTTTTTAGACATAATTATCTCAGGTATAGTTATAGTAATAAGTATGTAACAACAATAACCAAAAATAAAATGGCTAAATGTAAAAATGTGAACAGTTGTTTTGTAATCACAAGAAATAGTTTAAAAACAAACCTTTTCCTTCAAAGCATCTGGTTCATGATTTGTTCTCTCAGTAGGATAAAAGCGTTATGATAAAAAACAGTAGGAGTTTAAATATATTTACATGAATGATATTATTAATTATAATTTTCGGAAACATGAGTGTTAGGCCGCTTGCCCACTGGTCGGTAAGTGTGCGGGGCGATATCGTTTCGGTACTGCGTGACGTCACGCATTTTACTGCATCGGTACTGGAAGCTTACCGCGCAGTGTTTCCACTTTTAGGGATTTCTCCCTGTTTTAGGGAAAAAATACCAATATTAAGTTTGGTTTAGGGATATTTTATTTTGACAGGGATTTGGGGAATTTAGGGGTTAATATGAATTTAAGTTGGTAACCTTATTGTTTATAGTAGGCATCACCCAATATATTACTTGACTCTATGGCACCACCGATTTATTAAAGGATTCGATTTATTCAACCACCGATTTATTCCCTCAACCCAAACTCATAATGAATGCAATTCATCAAATTTTAATTTACCATGTTAATTGTGTACCTTATTATTTATAATCATGCTCCATAAACCAAGGAAATTTGAAGATTTTTTAGGGAAATTTAGGGATAATTCATTCAGAAACTGGGGAAAATCCAAAAACAAGTGAATTATATAGTACGAGAGCCCATGACCAAAACCATGTCACATCGTTTTACGGGAATAATTGTAAAAAAATCTTTACGTTTTGATGATTCTGAACCCGACTCGGTGGGCAGTACCGGTCAGAAACGTTACAGTTTTATGGGAGCCTATTTCTGCTATGTCAAAAAAAATTGGCAGACGGTTTCATCACAATGTGTCTGATAATAAAAATATACAAAGAATTCGTAATTTTATTACTAAAAAGTTTGTTTTCAGATATTTCCGTTGCGTCACTTTGCGTGTCAAACGTGGCCTGAGCACATTTCCAAAAATGACGTATTCGAATCAACTGACCAATGTTCACCAGAAAACAAGATTTTCAGATGGATTGCTATGGGTTTTATTGTTTGCCTCAAATTTAATTTTCTCAAATGCAGGTCTCTTGGGTACGTACTCGAAGCTACTGGTTTCTGAAAATGGTGTTTTCGGTATGTAAAATCTATCATTTTTAAACATGATAAAAAAGAATTATCGACATATTTAAAAATACGGTCAGGTCAGAAGATGTGACGCGGAAAATTTCTGAAAATAGGATTTTTGAATTTAAGAATAACTAAATCTATCGTTTTTATACGATTTTGTTCGTAAAACGATAAGGCAAAAATGTTGGTCATGCTCTCTCGTACTAATTGAATTAATTTGAATTTGGAATTCTAGATGAAAGCAGTGCAGTACACAGATATAGATATATAATAATACCTAGATAAGGCAAGTATCACGATCTGTATGAAAACTATGCGTGGCATTTTTGAAAAAAAATCAAATCGCCTATACCATGAAACTGAAGCGATATACGATAGTATCACTTGTTTCGATTGTCATAACCTGTTAACACTCAACGTCACATCAACCGTTCCTAGTAAAAAGCTATAAAGTATTACGAATATAGGCATTTTCTATTTTATTATTTATGTCCGACTAGCGCGGCGGACAGGCGCAGACCATATACTGTATTATATAAAATGAGACACACTGAGCCACGTTCGGGCACGCGAAGTAGATGCTCTTGCGCTATCTAGGTATATCTATATCTGTGTGCAGTACCGATTCGGTACAGAGTGCTTACCGACCAGTGAGGAAACATAAGCAGTACCGCGCAGTACTGTACAGTACTGCGCGGTAAAATACCGACCAATGGGCAAGCGGCCTTATGAACATCGCCGGTAGCACTACAAATAGTATGAATGAAAACTTTAGGATGAAAAATTTTAGGAAGAGTTATCATTCGGATTACAAATCATTAGGAAGAACAATTTCGGGTAAAGAACTTTAGGTGAGCCAATATGGACCCAGCAGGTACACCCGCATTTCATCAGTCCTATGTACTAGCGCGCGAGCCTATTGCCTTCAACCGTGCACAAATTCAGACTCCGGCCTACTACTGAGAAATTCCAGATAGAAAAACCCAATAACACTTTGCCCGACCCGGGGATCGAACCCAGGACCTCGTGCTCAGTAGTAGCGCTTGCTACCAATAGACCAACGAGGCAGTGTATTGTATTAATCTAAAAATAAGTTATTAAAAAAATATGTAACCTCATCTGTACCTGCTTAGAGCTGCATTAAAAAATGGCTGGAAAGTAAAACCTAAAGGGTTGCCTCAGCAATATTTACCTCAGCAACCCTTTTTTTTTAAATGGGAAATGAGATCAGGAGTGCGTGTCAGACTCTTACTGACTAAAACCCACCCATGTTCCTTCCCTTGCCTCGCCAGGGGCCACGGTTTCCGCTTAGGACTTCCCGCAACCCCGTTAGGCATCGGCCCTAGCGGACCCCGTCAATTATGCTGTCATCTCTTTGAAGCGCGTCGTGTTCCACGCGCACCTCGAACCGGGCCTGGTCCTTATCGGACGGCGAGCTGCCCATTGCTCTCCGTCTGCAGGACCTCAGCAACCCTTGGTATCGTCTTAATCTAACTGCTGGCTGCAAAGGTTACGATATAAAAAATATCCCTTACCGTATGAATCAAAGTCCAATTTGCAGTCCTCAATCTGATTGCATTCATGAATACCGATCTCGTTGCATTCACATTTATGACAGCTACTAACCCAACTTGTACCTCGTTCACAAGTTGGGTATTGTGTCGGCAAATCTTGCTTTGGACAATCTTTAGGCAATTTCTTGTAGAAATTATAGTATTGTAGGATTTCATCGGTCTTTTTGCTGTCAAAGAATTCCTTGAATATAGGGAGGGGTGATTCGGTTGAACCTGGAACTGAAGTGGGAAAATTAACTTTAGAATGCTTCTCAGTCTCAGCCCCGAGATTGGATAGTCCTGCTTGGTTTGTAACTATTGAGAAATCAGTCCTTGCCACATTGTTTTCAAAGACATTATTAAGAACGGAAAGTACTGAACTGCATACATGGTGGCAGGGACATCGACGCGAAGCCGGTTACCATGAATTCAGTACATGATTGTGAACCCCGCGTTGAAATTTTTCGTCGGTTATTTAAAATAGTTTGGAAAATCCAAAAGTGCACGCCTCATAAGTTCATAACTCTCATTCATAAACGAAAAATAAATTTAAAACATAGTTTCTAATAAAAATTAACAATTTATAACTTTCATGAAGTATGTTTTGACTGCTTTTTTACCCATCAATATGGGTAAAATTTCTAAACTCGCATCGATATCAATCTCTCTCATATCGACCTCCGGTCTCCGGAGGGGAATAATGTAGCGGTTACACCACCACATACGAGCTACGCAGCAAAGACATGACGTCACACAGATCCTGAATCGCGCAGTTAGAGTTTACCACGCGACCGACATAGATAAAACTATCCGAAATCAACTTACGGACAGTTGCCCGCCAGACACAAACACCCGTCTGGCCGGAGGATCCTCCCTTTTCAAATGAGGATGAGTGAACTTTACACCCTGTTCCTCATACCTCTAAAGTTTTAAACTGATATATGAACAAAATATTTTACGGCGCCATTCGCCATAGATTAAAACATTCAGAAGTGAAGTGAAGGTACAAATAGCTGCCGTTTGTTTTTATGGCGGAATTTTTTTATATTAAGTATCTAATATTTTGAACGCTGATATTAATGTTTGTTTTATTATATTATGGTTTATGGTTATTTGCCATCAAATAATTATTACAATTTGTGGCATTTTTCCCTTTAAGATTTCCACGTCCGAGCTCCAAGAAACAAGGGAAAAATGGATATCATTTGTGCAAAAAAATCGTAATGAGCAAACGTGGTTGCCAAGTGAACCATATCACATAATGTTCATCATTAATACAATGAAAATTAGAATAATGTTCTGCAGTTAAAACTGTGTTAGGTATCAAGTAGGCAGAAGAAGCAGACTGTGTCGCATCTGCGGGTGCATTACTCTATGAGAATCTCCTCGCAACGCGCATGCACCGCAGTAGTCAAAGCATCCAAGGGACACATTTTTTGTTCGCGGTGTCTTCTTTGATAGTATATTTTAGTAAGTATTTTATTAATTATAATTAATCTACTTTGAATAAAAGAGCCATTTTCAATAGGGTTTCTTCTATGGATGAAACGAATGTATAAAAAAAACATTGACTCAATTAATTGATTTTATCGCAAGCTACAATGTTTTCAGGGTTCATAAATTGACGGACAGGATTTTTTTTTCAACTATTTTGATGCTTTTTCCATTTCTGCTGCATTAAATCAATTATTAAAAAGTACAGTATTAATCTCCAATTAATCATCTATACAATGGTATATAAATTAAGTAGGTTCTGTGTACTAGCAGGAGTGTAACAATAAAAACAGTTGCAGAAATGGGGCAAAAAATATTTTTCGATCGTAGAGCACACTCTAATGCTTCGCATTATGAGTCGTGCAAAAAAAAATCAGCTCTTCCATACATTTTGACCGCGTAGGTATTGCACTTTTCTATGAAACAGCAGGTTTTTTTTTTAAACCGATGAAGTTTCAACGCAGTGGGGTTCAGAATCATGTACTGAATCCATGGTAACAGGTTTCGCGTATAACACAAACTGTATAACTCAATAACACAAACTCGACCTACAAAAAATATCACTAGACTGGAACTTATCATTATCCACTTAATACAGATTATTCAGTGCTCCATCTAGCTAGAAGAACGGTATTATGTACACTAAGACCCACTTGCGCGTTCATGGGTTAGCCAAATAACTCGGACTTAACTTTAACAGGGTTAATCCAAAGAGAATAAAATAAAAAAATAAAATAAAATAAAGAAAATTGTGGATTAACCCTGAGTTAGTTAGCTGTTAACGCGCAAGTGGGCCTAACAAGATTTATATAATATCCTTTGCATTCCTTACAATCCACGTCCAAGTTTAACAAACAAAATTTTATATAATTATGTTTAATGTTTACCTCTGATCTTTCGACTCGGTTTTGTGTTACAATCTGTGGAATCGCATTCCGCAACGCCATCGCCATTACATTCACAAGTATAACAGCCCATCTTGAAGTGAGAATATGGCTTACATGTCATTGGTTCACCTAAAAAGTAGCTGAGTTGGTTTATCATTGAACGAAAGCTAAGTGAGTTCACTTAAAGGGGTGCTTGATAGACATGCGAGCAAGTACGCGGTCTTATGACTCCGCGACCTTACTCGCCCGTGTCACCGTGTGTCACCCTAAGTACGCGCAATTTAAAACCGCCGAGCAAGCACGCCGGCGATTCAACCGGTTTGAAATTTTGCTCGTAGCCCGCCTTGGTTCGTAGTTTCGTACGTCTGTCATCGCCGCGAGTCGCGAGCCAGCATTTTGTTTCGTCATTTGTGTAATTCTTGTTTAGTTTGGTTCAGAAAAGTAGAAAAAATTGCGATACAGTGTGAGAAATCTTCGACTCCGTATCAAAGTTGCGACAAACAAAGGTGCGACAAATGCAAGGGCGACAGTACGATAGGTCGACCATCAGCGGTGCGACAGAACATCAGCTCGACGAACGTTAGTGCGACAGATTGTTTTCGCGACAAACGATGGCACGACGAAACTTTTGATCGACGAACGTTAGTGCGACTGATTATTGTCACGACCATCGATGGGGCGACGAAACTTTTGATCGACAAACGATAGCGCGACACAATGTTCGCTCGACAAACTAAAGCACGACAAACATTTCTATAATATTTTGTTGCTAATAGCAGATAAGAAATAGTTTGGAAAATCCAAAAGTGCACGCCTCATACTTATCACTCATTCATAAACGAAAAAGAAATTCAAAACATAGTTTAAAAATGAACAATTTATCACTTTTCATGAAGTCGTAATGTCAACGACTGACAAAGATATTTACGTTGGCAGTTGCTAGGCAACGGCACCGGATCAAGGTTGAAAATATTTAGATATTGATATTATATTTTAGTTAGTATTTTATTAATTATAATTAAACTACTATGAATAAAAGAGCCATTTTCAATAGGGTTCCTTCTACGGCTGAAACGAATGTATAAAAAAAAAATTGACTCAATTAATTGATTTTATCGCAAGCTACAATGTTTTCAGGGATCATAAATTGACGGACAGGAAATTTTTTTCAACTATTTTGATGCTTTTTCCATTTCTGCTGCATTAAATCAATTGTTAAAAAATACAATATTAATCTCCATTTAATCATCTATACAATGGTATATAAATTAAGTAGGTTCTGTGTACTAGCAGGAGTGAAACAATAAAAACAGTTGCAGAAATGGGGCAAAAAATATTTTTCGATCGTAGAGCACACTCTAATGCGAAGCATTACGAGTCGTGCAAAAAAATGTTAAGTTTTAGGTCCTTTATACATGGTTTTCGCCTACCTTGCTCGTAACTGCACTCGCGCACTGCAGTCATTTAACATTGACAATAAAGAATGAAAACATTTATTAAAAAAAAAAATCTTATCTGCTATTACAACAAAATATTATAGAAATGTTTGTCGTGCTTTAGTTTGTCGAGCGAACATTGTGTCGCGCTATCGTTTGTCGATCAAAAGTTTCGTCGCCCCATCGATGGTCGTGACAATAATCAGTCGCACTAACGTTCGTCGATCAAAAGTTTCGTCGTGCCATCGTTTGTCGCGAAAACAATCTGTCGCACTAACGTTCGTCGAGCTGATGTTCTGTCGCACCGCTGATGGTCGACCTATCGTACTGTCGCCCTTGCATTTGTCGCACCTTTGTTTGTCGCAACTTTGATACGGAGTCGAAATCTTCACGTGTGTCACCGACGGCGAGCCAAGTAAGTTGGCGAACTTAAAAACCGCCTCTTTAAGTACGCCTGTCTTCACCCTCGTTTGATTCTCCTTCCTCTTTCTCTTTTTCGTTCTTATTTTTGTGTTTTACTGGTTGAAGAAAAAGAGGAGCTCGTAGCTAAGTAATAACAGCCGCATGGGTCGATCCATCAGGTTAAGCAACGCTCGCCGGGGTTGGTCAGTAGATGGGTGACCATCTTTACATACCGAGACTCCTCCGTGCCTCAAAACGCACGTTAAGCCGTTGGTCACGGCTGTCATTCGTGGATCTTTGACAGTCGTTACGTGACGTCGTCAGAAGCCCGAAATTCTGACACCAGTCTTACCAAGGGGTATCGTGATACCCAGGTACTGGGTTGTGGAGGTCAGATAGGCAGTCGCTCCTTGTAAAATACTGGTATTCAGCTGCATCCGGTTAGACTGGAAGCTGACCCCAACAAAGTTGGGAAAAGGCTAGGCAGATAGACTGGTTGAAGAAAAAGCTAAAGATCTGGAGCTTCGTGTACAGACTGCCATGAAAATACTCGTGCTGTGACATTCTGTGTACTCATTGATCATTTGAGTATATAACACGCTTCTTTTGAGGAGCGTCGTAGACGATCAGCCTAATTTTTATAATGAGTTAATTTCATTTGACAAAATTACAATAACAAAACACTTACCAAAAGGCCTCAGCTCGCAATCAGGCAATCTAATGCACATCGCCTGACCGAAGTAACAAGAGCAACCATGACAGTTGCGAATCCATTGAGTTCCGTCACCACATTCTTCTTTCTGGTCTTTTGGTCTGTGTCTGAACCGGGGATTAAACATTTTTGGTAACAAAGAAGCACTGAGCTCTTTGAAATCTATATCGGGAGCTAGGTTTAAATCCCCATCAGTTTCTATATATGGCGGTAATTCCTCGTCGTCTTCACCATTGGGTTGGTGTAGTATTATATGAACCTCTGGATATTTCAATTGAGATAGTTGTGGTCGGCTTTCTTCGGGTATTGTCGGAACAGACATAAATCGATTTTCATAGCTATGTGTAGAGTTAGTACGAGGAGTTGACGTTGTGGTTAAATTGTCTTCTTTGAAATCATTCATAATGTTTTCTACGATTTCTGGGTCAAAACCGCTGAAAGGTATATTCTGCGGTGCCGTAGTGTGTTTCAGTTTAGGTGACGTTAATTTAGATAACAAATTGAAGATTTTAGTCATATCAATATTATTTTTAGTAACAGTAGCATTATCTTTTGTTGGGAGAAGTTTATTAAATTTACTCTTTAACCAATTGAGGATTCCATAATTGTTTTCAGGTAATTGTTTTAATTTGGATTTTAGTCTGCTCATTTGAACTACTTGATTTTCATCTGGCGAAACATCGTCTTTATCTTGTGATGGTTCATAGTTAAGAATTTTGGCAATACCGGGAAACAAAAAGGGAAGAAGATCGAGTTGATCCATGCTACCCACACTAAATAAAGAATCGTCAATAAGAGGATCATTAAGTTTTTTTACAGCTTTAAATAATGGATATAGCTGGTCGTAGTAATCAGGAATTTTACCACTATCAGTGAGGAGCAGACTATCTGGATCACTATCAGGTTTTAACTTGGAAATAAGATTATACTGGGTACTATCAGAATCTGTGAATTCCGTAGAATATACGTCTTGCTCTATTTGTAGTTGATTATCAACTACATCAGTAAGGTCTGTATTTTCATTTTGGTTGGATATAGAGGGATTGTCAACCATCGAGGGCCCATATTGATCTTGTTTGGGTATAAATCCAGAACGGGGAGTAGTAATTTCTGCATCGGATCCTAATGCTTTATTATCATGATTAGGTACTGACGAAGGAATTTGATGAATTCCATTGATTAAATTGTCAAAGGACGATGGTTTATATTGATCGTAGTCAGGCGTCAACCTCGATTCAGGAGCGAAAGTAACAGTGTCTGAATCCTTATGATGGTCGCCTGAAAATGGCCAAGGAATATTATGAACTCCATTGAGTAGATTGTCAAAAGATGAAGGTTTATACTGATCATGATCAAGGTGCATCCAAGGTCTAAGAGGATTATTATTATTGTAACCATCGTCCAGAGACGAAGGTTTAGGTTGATTTTGTGGTTGTTTAAACTTGGAATCGGGAATTGTGTTGGAATTATTTTTTGGATGTATAGGATTTTCAGCAGAATGAGATGGGTATTGGAATCCATCAGCGGATCCACCGTCGTTGAACACTCCTGGTGTATGTTGGTTTTCATTAGAGCCAAATTGAGGGCGTGGAGGATTGTGTTGATTGTCTTTTGGTTGCAAAGGATTTTCAGCAGAATGAGATGGGTGTTGGAATCCATCAGCGGATCCACGGTCGTCGAACACTCCCGGTGTATGTTGGTTCTCATTAGAGCCAAATTGAGGGTGTGGAGGATTATGTTGATTGTCTTTTGGTTGCAAAGGATTTTCAGCAGAATGCGATGGGTATTGGAATCCATCAGCGGATCCACGGTCGTCGAACACTCCTGGTGTATGTTGGTTCTCATTAGAGCCAAATTGAGGGTGTGGTGGATTATGATGATTGTCTTTTGGTTGCAAGGGATTTTCAGCAGAGTGAGATGGGTATTGGAATCCATCAGCGGATCCACGGTCGTCGAACATTCCTGGAAAATGTTGATTCTGGGTAGGACCAAGTGGAAAATGAGGTGGTTTACCTTTTTGATGTGTAGAATCTTCAGCAGAAATGGATGGGTAATGGAAACCATCAGCAGATCCCCGATCGTCAAATACTCCTGGAGTATGTTGATTCGGGGAAGGTAGAAATTGAGAATGTGGAAGTTTGTGCAGGTTATCTTTGGTATATGTAGGATTTTCAACAGAATTGGATGGATATTGGAAACCATCAGCGGAACCACGCTCGTCAAACATTCCCGGTAAATGTTGGGTCTGGGCAGGGCCAAATGGAGAATTAGGTTGTATTTGTTTATATTGTTTGGGATGTGTGGGATTTTCTGCTGAATTGGAGGGATACTGGAAACCATTTGCAGATCCACGATCGTCAAATAACTTTGGAGTATGTTGATTAGGGGAAGGTAAAAATTGAGATTGTGGAAATTTGTGCAGGTTATCTTTAAGATGGGTAGGATTTTCAACAGAATTGGATGGATATTGGAAACCATCAGCTGATCCACGGTCGTCGAACATTCCCGGTGAATGTTGTTTCTGGGCAGGGCCAAATGGAGAATTAGGTTGTATTTGTTTATATTGTTTGGGATGTGTGGGATTTTCAGCTGAATTGGAGGTATATTGGAAACCATCAGCAGATCCACGATCGTCAAACACTCCTGATGTATATTGATTTTTGTTGGGGCCATATTGAGGGTGTGGAGGATTATGTTGATTGTCTTTTGGTTGCAAAGGATTTTCAGCAGAATGAGATGGGTATTGAAAACCATCAGCGGATCCACGATCATCAAACACTCCTGATGTATGTTGGTTTTCGTTAGGGCCAAATTGAGGGTATGGAGGATTATGTTGATTGTCTTTTGGTTGCAAGGGATTTTCAGCAGAATGAGATGGGTATTGGAATCCATCAGCGGATCCACGGTCGTCGAACATTCCTGGAAAATGTTGATTCTGGGTAGGACCAAGTGGAGAATTAGGTTGTATTTGTTTATATTGTTTGGGATGTGTGGGATTTTCTGCTGAGTTGGAAGGATACTGGAATCCATCAGCGGATCCACGGTCGTCGAACACTCCTGGTGTATGTTGGTTCTCATTAGAGCCAAATTGAGGGTGTGGTGGATTATGATGATTGTCTTTTGGTTGCAAGGGATTTTCAGCAGAATGAGATGGGTATTGGAATCCATCAGCGGATCCACGGTCGTCGAACATTCCTGGAAAATGTTGATTCTGGGTAGGACCAAGTGGAGAATTAGGTTGTATTTGTTTATATTGTTTGGGATGTGTGGGATTTTCTGCTGAGTTGGAGGGATACTGGAATCCATCAGCGGATCCACGGTCGTCGAACACTCCTGGTGTATGTTGGTTCTCATTAGAGCCAAATTGAGGGTGTGGTGGACTATGATGATTGTCTTTTGATTGCAAGGGATTTTCAGCAGAATGAGATGGGTATTGGAATCCATCAGCGGATCCACGGTCGTCGAACATTCCTGGAAAATGTTGATTCTGGGTAGGACCAAGTGGAGAATGAGGTGGTTTACCTTTTGGATGAGTAATATCTTCAGTAGAAATCGATGGGTAATGGAAACCATCAGCAGATCCCCGATCGTCAAATACTCCTGGAGTATGTTGATTCGGGGAAGGTAGAAATTGAGAATGTGAAAGTTTGTGCAGGTTTTCTTTGGGATGTGAAGGATTATCAAAAGAATTGGATGGATATTGGAAACCATCAGCAGAACCACGCTCACCAAAAATTCCAGGTAAATGTTGGTTCTGGGCAGGGCCAAATGGAGAGTTAGGTTGTATTTGTTTGTTTTGTGTTGGATGCGTGGGATTTTCAGCTGAATCGGAGGGATATTGGAAACCATCAGGGGATCCACGATCGTCAAATACCCCTGGAATATGTTGGTTCTGAAGAGGACCAAATTGAGGGCGTGGAAGATTATGTTTATTGTATTTTGGAAGCAAAGGATTTTCAGCGGAATGAGATGGGTATTGGAAACCACCATGGGATCCCCGATTGTCAAACATCCCTGGTAAATGTTCAGTTTGGGGAGGACCAAATTGAGAATGTGTAAGATAATGTAGGTTTTCTTTTGGATGTAAATGATTTTTAGCTGAATTGGATGAGTATTGGAAACTATCAGGGGATCCACGACCGGCGAACATTCCTGGTATCGGTTTATTATGGTTAGGACCAGCTTGTGAATTTGATTTCTTTTGTTCGTTTTGTTCAGGATGAGTAAGATTTTGCGGATGTGTAGGATTACCAGCAGAATTTGATGGGTACAGTCCTGGTACATGTTTATAGGTCGTAGGACCAAATGGAGAGTTGAGTGATATGTGTGTGTTTTCTTTTGGATGTAAAAGACTTTCAGCAGAATTAGATGGGTATTGGAACCCATCAGAGGATCCACGATCGCCAAACATTCCTAGTAACTGTTTATAGGTAGTAGGACCAAATGGAGAGTTTGATGGTTTGTGCGTGTTTTCTTTTGGATGTGCAGGGTTTTCAACTGAACTAGATATGTATTGGAATCCATCGGTGGATCCACGTTCGTCAAATACCCCTGGTAATTGTTGGTTCTGAGTAGGACCAAATTGAATGTGAAGAAGTTTATTTAGTTTATCTTTTGGGTGTAAAGGATTTTCTGCCGAATTGGATGGGTCAAATAACTTTGGAGTATGTTGATTAGGGGAAGGTAGAAATTGAGATTGTGGAAATTTGTGCAGGTTATCTTTAGGATGTGTAGGATTTTCAACAGAATTGGATGGATATTGGAAACCATCAGCTGATCCACGGTCGTCGAACATTCCCGGTAAATGTTGTTTCTGGGCAGGGCCAAATGGAGAATTAGGTTGTATTTGTTTATATTGTTTGGGATGTGTGGGATTTTCAGCTGAATTGGAGGTATATTGGAAACCATCAACAGATCCACGATTGTCAAACACTCCTGATGTATATTGATTTTTGTTGGGGCCATATTGAGGGTATAGAGGATTATGTTGATTGTCTTTTGGTTGCAAAGGATTTTCAGCAGAATGAGATGGGTATTGGAATCCATCGGCGGATCCACGCTCATCAAACATTCCTGGTAAATGTTGGTTCTTGGTAGGACCAAATTGAATTAGTTTAGGATTGTGTAGATTACCTCTTGAGTGTATAGGATTTTCAGCAGAATTAGATGGGTATTGGAATCCATCAGTGTTTGCACGTTCGTCAAATATTTCTAGTGAATGTTGAATTAGGACAGGATCAAGTGGAGTGTGTGAATGAGGGACGGGTAGAAGTTTATGCAAGGGTTTCAGATGCGTGGGATTTTTATCAGCATTATGTGCGTATTGGAATCCATCCTTAACTTCACGGTTGTCAAATACCCCTGGTTTATACTGTTTCTGAGGCGGTCCAAATTGAGAGTTTGGAGAAATATATAGGTTATCTTTAGGTTGTTCAGGATTACCAATTGATGTGTATGGGTGAAAATGTGGAGATTTGTTAAGTTTCTGTTTTGGAGGTGTAAGATCTTCTGCAGAATTAGAGGGGTACTGAAAATAACCATCAGCGGATCCACGCTCATCATAAAATCCTGGTAACTGGTGGTTCTGGGGCGTTTCCAATTTAGAAGGTAGAAGTTTGTAAAAGGGTTTTATCTGTCTTGGATTTTCATAAGCATTGTGTGCATATTGGGATCCATTAGTGGATCCGCGATTGTCAATCAGTCCTAGCGGGGGCTGATTCTGGGTGGGTCCAGTTTGTGAGGGTGGAGGTTGATGATTGTTACTCTTGGGATGTGAAGGATCTTCAGCTGAATTATATAAGGATTGAGGATCCTCAGCGGTTTTCGGGTCATTCAACTCCTCTTTTTTAGAATCATCTTGGGAAAGTATAAATTGAGTAAAACTAAGTGGATCTGTGTTATTACTATCACTAGGAGACTGTGGATATGTATCAAACTGATGATTTTTTATATTCCAAGAGTCATATTGACTGTATTTATTAGGTAGATTTAAATAATAATTCACTTTGGACATTGTTGGATATAATTCTTGTGATTCTTGATCAGGTAAATAATGTTCAAATAAATCGGTTAATGGTGCATTTTGATACTGATTCGGATCATGCACGATTTGGAGTGAGTTAGCTGGATGAGTCGGATCGTATTCGGAAACATATGTGATCGTTGTATGTTTTTCATAATGCGAGTGGGAGGTATTATATTTCTTGATTTTATTACGGACTTTAGGTATAAGTGTATCAAAGCCAAGCTCAGAAGAAGTATCAGGTGGGTTGTGCTCAGTATGCTTATAAGAAATTTTTGAATGTGGTATTAATTGCTCTTGGTCAGGGTTTACATCAACTATTTTAGGCGCCTCATTTTCATCTCTATAGAAGATAGAAGGATTTGAAACAAATTGAGAATGCGAAGATTTAGGTTGAGTATGTTCAGGATCAACCCCATTTTGTGGTGGATTTAAAATATATGTGTGGTGGGCTGTGGAATTTGGTACCATGGAGTGAGGCGATATCTCTTTGCTACCTTCATTAGTTATACTGGATATTCGTTTCTTTTGGTTAGGTAGATTGATAAGTGGTGGGTTTATTTGAATATTGGGGTAAAAAGTTTTGAACTGTTGGTCAGTTTGATTACCTTTATTATTCAAAGGGCTAAGACTTCCTTGGCCAGGTTTTAATCCAAATTGCGGTTGTTTATATTGATTAGCAGCTACTATCGGTGGATTCGGATTGTTTGATAATAAAGGTGGATGCTGGATACCTTTATTATTTAACGTGGGTAAATGGTTTTGGTTGGGTTTGAACTGAATTTGTTGTGGTTGAACATGATTGGGATAATACTTCGACAAAGGTATAAACTGAGATTGTGATGGCTTTTGTTGGCCACCATTGTTATTTGGAGTAATAATAAATTTGCCAGGTCTGAATATTGGAGGCGACGAAGTATAGTTCAAAACCTGATTATGACCAGGCTTCATTAGTTGATAAGGACGATTATCTGGCAACTCGTCACGTTTCAATACAAAACCAGGAGGTATTAGTTTGAATTGGTTATTTTCGAAACCAGAAGGTATTGGTTTGACTTGGTTATTTTCTTGGAAGAATGGTGCATAGTTTATTTTACCATCGTTAAAATTAATTGATTTAGGATTCGACGCCGGGTAAATGGACTGAGTATTTGTATTTGGTATCTCTACTATGTTTCGCGTAGGTTTTATTGGTAACCTATGTGGAACACCTGGACGACCGAATTGAGATGGATTACGAATCATATTATTTTCATCATTGGACGTAAACATTGAAGGGGGATTATCATAATAATATACATTCGGTTTTTCTTCCTGACTGGTGCGCGGGTTGATTTCTTGGTTATTGTTAAAAACTAGAGAAGCAGGAGATGAAACAGATTTCCAAATCGTTTCATGTTTACTTATTAGCGGCAATACAGATTGAGAGTTTGGGTCGTCGAAAGGTTCAGTGTTTGGAATAACAAAAATTGTTTCATTACTCCGAGAGCCCGATGTTATTAACTTGTTCGACTGGGTTGTTAAAACGTTTTCTACACCTAATAATTTGTTTGGAACTACTTGATTATCGAGTGGTATCTTCGAATCGTGAATATTTGGTAGAGAATGTGAAGATGTCAATAAATTTTGACTAATACTAGCAAGAGCCGCATTATCCAGTGAAGTTGCTAAAACTTTAAGAAGCTTAGTCGCGTCTTTAGGTAAATGACTGGCGTGAACTTTAATTTCTTGGTGAAAACCGTTATAAGCATGGGTGTGTATAAGTTTGGTTGGCTGTTTTTCATAGTTATTAGATAACATATTAATAAATGGTTCAACTGAGATTTGTTTGTCAAAAATTTCAAGATCTGTTGGTTCGTATGGTTCTGTTAGTCTTCCTTTAATTTCTGGAAAAGTAAATGGAACGATATTAGGCCCATGAACGTCATCAAGTTTGAAGCCATGAGAATGTCATATACCTGGATCAGAGCCCTCACAGATATTCATTGTACAGAGAATACGATTGTCCATACAATAGCACGTATTGCAGTCATTGGGTGGCGGCGGTGGCGATATGATATCACCCTCCTGACATTCGTCTAGTGCCCTTAATTCTTTTGATGACCTTCCTGTGGACAGAAAACAAGTTTAAAAAAGCATCTCTTGGCTTCTAGAATGTAGGAAACATAACTGTTATCTCAGCTTTTATGCAAACTTTGTAATGTCTGTGTCTGTGGGAGGGGACGCCCTAGGAGGACATAATTATACTGACCTTATTGGTGATGTTTTTCAGAAAGGACAGGTGCGTAGTACTCGCAACCGGCGAGCGTGTATGACCAGATGTATGAACATAAACGAGGCAAAAGGAGTATGTAAGGATCGTAGCAAGTGGCGTTCTGTAGTTTCTGCCTACCCCCATGGGAAGAAGGCGTGAGTTTATGTATGTATGTGTGTTTGTTATGTCTTTATTATCAGAAAGAGACGTCACGTAAAATAATATTATGGTTCTTCACAAGGGCATCTTATCATATCAGAAATATCCTTCACTTGCCCATAAAAAAAGATGAATAAAAGAATAGGTACAGGAGAAAATGGTGCTAAGTGTGAAACCTTTGAAGAACCTTTGAGTCTTGGTCTCAGGGAAAAAGATAAAATATGAAAGCATAATTAAGGTTAGAGAAGGTCAGAATAAAATCTACTTGTTCAGTTTTTTGGTAGTCGATATTGTAACTCTACCTTCTATAAACTTGTAGCGCTTACACCACCACATACGAACTACGCAGCAAAGACATGACGTCACACAATTCCTGCATCGCGCAGTAAGAGTTTACGGCGCGAACGATATAGATAAGACTATCCGAAATCAACTTACGGGCAGTTGCCCGCCAGACATAACAGCCGTCTGGTCGGAGGATCCTCCTTTTTCTATGGTGGATGAGTGAACTTTACACCCTGTTCTCATACCTCCAAATACTAACTCACCACCAACTTGTTTACATCTTCTATCTTTACACAGTTTACTTGGTCTCAAGACTGATAGGTTTATGAGAGATGAGCATTGTGATAGCTCGTATTATTGGTATTGAATTTTTTTAACCTCCGTTTCTCAATAGGTACTTTACCGAAATTTTACGAAGAATAGAATAGAATACTCTTTACTACTAATTATTATGTACACCACACGAATTACAGACGTTAATGTTGAAATTTTACATAGGGTGACACGATGGGCGGACTTATCGCAAAAAACGATATTTTAAAGACAACCTTTGGATGGAGTAAAAACGAGAAGGACAGATAATACTGCAAGTAGTCTGTAGTGCAGCGAAGCATAGATTGGTTTCTTGATTCTTGATTTTACTTTAGAAAATCACTGCAGAAAATATATTTGGTTATATTCTGTCTTAATAAATTTGTAATTTACAATTTCTCTTTTTACAACCAGCGACATAAATATGTATGCACTTAGCGGATTCACTTCAGAATCACTGGTAAAACTTAAAGTAGTAGATAGGAAATAAACATAATATTCATGTTTTACTTTCAAAGAATACATATTTATGCAGCTGCTGACTCTGCCTGTGTTTCTACAAACGTACTGCGTATGCACTATTATAACTAGGTACTCATCATTTTGGTAAATGTGAATAACAAACCTAAAATCCTTACATTTACCGGTAATTATAAATAATTTCTCAAATAATGGTTCAAAAAATATAATAAAAATCAAGTTAGGTTTTAGTACATTTTTATTAGTGAAAATTCTAAAAGTCTCCACGATTCTCTCCTTGGCCTTAGGAATGACCAAGTGCTTCTTCGATGTCGACGATGGCCACCATAGTTAGTCATGAGTTTACCATGAATTGCGTAACACACTAACAATGGTAATGCTTTTCAATTTGAATTCATTGAGTTACTTATGTACGCTGTCGAGCAAATGAATTATTCAAAGATTATGAAGTAAGTAATGGATTATGAATTTCTTTCAAAATTGTTCAAATTTGATTGTAGGTGTGGTACGCAATTTGGGGTGCTGGTCAACATCCATGGTCGTAGTCAGAACCCCGATAACATACACCAATCTAACTGCTAATATATGCACTCCCCAAACTCTTACTCATCTTACAACAGCCTTGTTTGAAACTAAAGTAAAGTGCACTGTTGGATTTTCAACCCTAGGCTCAGCGCTGAGAGTTGAAAATCCAACAGTGCACTTTTATTTAGGGATTAATTTAAGTGTCACCTGGTTGTCGGTGAAAACGAACGTAAGACTTCCATAAAAATGCAAGAACCCCAATATTATATTTACCATTAATCAGTGGAAACTATTTATAATCACCGGCAAATTGTAAGAAATTGTTTAGAGTAATGTTAATAACAGACAAATCATTTAAATTATAACATTAAATAATAATAATAAAATAACAAAACTATGGCTACTTAAATAAATAAGACAACACTGGTATGACTAATTTTTCCAATGATAGAATTACAAACGAATCTAGGTTTAAAAAATATTTATAGTCAGTGAAGTGAATTAGAAAACACTTGTGTAGTTAATCTAAAAAAAATATTTAAGTACTGGGTGATCCAAAACGACAAATGGTTGAATGGCCGCTAATAATATTATTTAATTGGGTGGCATCATATTAGCAAGCTGTAGAGCTTCATCGTTAGTACCTACGGTATTATAAAAAATATTCTTCGCTGGGTCTTTACACATAAGCCCACCAGAAACTGTTGGTTCAAAGGTCACCGAATTGTATGTTCAACTCGACCTCTCACTGTTAGTTGCTGAGCATAGGCCTCTATTAGTTGCGTCACACGCAACTAAGAGACTTTACTTTTACTTTGATAAGACGATTTGACCTAATTATACAACCTACACCAAAAGTCACCTCTAGGTTCCAGATACAAATTACCTCGTCCAGGGTATACGAGGGATAACTAGCGGTAAATAGGGCGGCGGTAGCGGGCAGGTAAGGTAAGGTGAGGTAGCGGGCAGTGAGAGAGACAGAGGCTAGATGTGTTTCCACAAGGTAAAACAATGGACGGTAGCTCGCTAGCTCTACAAAGCCACAAGGCTCTTTTGGCGCGTGCCCAAAAATTCGAACTAACGCCGCCATTTTGGTTTGTCAACAACGCCCCTCTGTCAATGTCATTGTGGTGCCAGCCAAAAGACAATAGTCAAGCTCGTCACCCTGAACGAGGCCAGCTGTTCATGAAAAATCTATTTCAGGAGTAAGTAATGATGAAGACAGAATGAAAATTTCACAACAACAAGATTTATTTAATAAAAAGATGTGTTCAAGAATATCTACAGACAATCATGAAAATGTATATTTTAATATTTTTATTTACCTGGTCTAAGTACATTTCTTTTAATTGTCGGACATTGATAGTCCGTACATAGAATATGTCCTTCGACGCATTTGCAGGCGTTACAGCTGTCTGGTTTTGGTATAACTTGACCCTGGACGCACGTAGACCCTGAAATAACGGTACCAGGATTATTTCAATGAAATCTGGGACAAACATGAGAACCTAACTGCTACTCAATAAGGCTTTCGGGAATTATTTGTTGATAAATTATTAGCTATTTGCTTCCCATCAGTCGAGATTGTGGTTAAGGAAAATCCATTCCAAAATAACAAAAAAAATATAGTACAACGAAATGTCACTGTCATCAAAACTTAAAATCTAGTAGTGATTTGATATACAAAGTTATTTTCCGGATAGTAGCTATAGATCAGGGGTGGCCAACCGATCGATCGATTAAGTCCAGTAGATCGAGGCAAGTAAAAAAAACGACATGTGCCACTCGGAGACTGCCGCGGTAAAGCTATTGCATAGCTGTTTTTATCAACTTATGCAATTATAATACAACCAATGACACCTAGAGGCGAGTGGCTGAACTAAAGAGACAGGGGTGTTAGGTTATTTTCGTTACGGAATTTCTGGATTCGGTCTCCACGCTCAAGGCCCGCGATAGAAGCTATGCAAGAGCTTAAAAGTTTTGTTTTTATCTTTGCGATACACTTTCAATCTTGTATTGCACGGCTGTTACGGCATGTCGTTTAGCTCGTGTCAAACCGAAACCCGCTTCACCAGCCTGGCAGTGCAGGATTGAGCGTCGTATTAATGAGACCAGGGAAGCTTATGTGCTTCAGCGAGGGCAACACACGCCCAAGGATGATTTCCAACTACAAACCTGAGACCTACAAAGATGCTCAGACGCAATGCTCACACTAATATAAATAGTAAGAAGTAAGAATAATTTTAAATTTTATGTTTTCCCTCCTAATAAATGAAAAATACTACATAATTGACATACGTTTCATTTTAAGAAGTATGTAGTTGGTAGATCGCACAGCATTTCGTCAGTAAACAGTAGATCTTGGGTCTAATCAAGTTGGCCACCCCTGCTATATATGAAGAATATAATATGTAAGTGTTGCGTTTTTGACTACGGAACCCTAAAAAACGTCAAATTACTTGTAATATGATTATACCACAATCTTTTCACCTTCAGCTGTCATTAACGAGACACAATAGAATTTTAATTGTTATGCCCACCTGATGTCCACCGTAACGGTCAAGCGGTTAAGATTAACTAAGTAATAAATTCCTCTAATAGTAGTAACAGAGCAAAAACAAAGAGACATTGGAGCATTCCGTATCCAGTTCTGTCCTACTGACACCTAATAGAACTACATCAAACATTATTTTAACACTCGACATTTAACTGGTCATTTAACTGAATCTGGTTGATATTTTTACAACAGCGTAATGTAGCAGCAGTGCTGCACAAATATACCAAAAACTGTCCATCCCATGATTTTGTTTATTACCTCGTATGCATATTAAATCAGAGCATTCCAATCGGCCTTCGAAGCAGTAGCACTCGTTACATTCATCTGGTCGAAAAATTAGCTGGTTATCAGTGCATTCTGGACCTGCAAACACAAAACACATTTTATAGGTGTCAGAAGAAAAGATTCGATCATATTTCATTGTAACGCCACATCCTACGATGTAGTTCCCCCAAAAGACAAGATTGCAAATGAGACATGCATTGAGGATCGACGCCTCGAAATTCTCTAGCTTTTCGGCAATTCTGATTTTGCTTGTGAGATAGCATATAATCCTCTAAGACTTCAGTCGATTTGGAGACTTTAATGACGACCAAAAAAGACAGTCGACAGCGTTACGAGTCTTCTACCAATGAGAATAGTGTTACTGGATTGTGAGATAAACAGTCTCCATGTAAAATACTGGTATTCAGCTGCCTCTGGTTAGACTGGCAGCCGACCACAGCATAATTGGGAAAAGGCTAGGCAGATGATGAATGAGAGCAATTCAAGAGTATAATTGCACATAACGCCACTAAGGGTCAGTTCATACCCAGACGAGACGCAAAGCCACGCTGCGCGCACTTTTGAAGATAGTGATACAAAATATAGCTTTATTTACTACACATTTAATTGAGATAGTTTGAAAATGTCCCGCCACGCATCACGACGCAGCGCTACTTCGTTGGTAGGCGTGGCGTGCAAAAGCGGCGCGCACTTCGCCTCGCGACGCCGTTCGCGAGGCTCAGCCTGTAGCTGTCGTGGCGACTTGTTTCTACTATTAACTAGCGGGGCGGGAGCTCGCGGTGAACGTAGATACGTTCCGCTGCGCTCGCCGCGACGTTGCGATGCGTCTCACGGCGCAGCGCTGCGCATCACAAAACCACTGGCGTCTTCAAGCATCGTCACGTCGCATCACGTCTCGGTGTACACTGACCCTTAGGCTTACGGTTTGATGGTAAAAAAAGTTTGGAACCTCCATCAGAACTTCTTATAATGATTATAATTACCTATACGTATGTCCATTCGACAAGGCAAGTGCGTGCAATGTATTTGTCCTTCAAAACAAATGCAATTGTTGCACTCGTCCGGTCTTGGGATATATTCACCACGGACGCATTCAGGTTCTGACGTTTGCAGACTTTCCACTGCAAGAGAACGATCATTTTTTTATCTTCTATATATACATAATATAATTGAGGAGCTCGTGGCTAAGTAATAACAAGCCGCACTGGTCGATGGATCTTTACATACCGAGACTCCTCCGTGCCTCGGAAAGCACGTTAAGCCGTTGGTCCCGGCTGTCATTTGTGGATCTTTGACAGTCGTTACGAGTCATCAGAAGCCCGAAAGTCTGACACCAGTCTTACCAAGGGGTATCGTATTACCCAGTTACTGGGTTGTGGAGATCAGATAGGCAGTCGCTCCATGTGAAATACTGGTATTCCATCCGGTAGCTGCATCCGGTTAGACCTGAAGCCGACCCCAAGATAGTTGGGAAAAACGCTAGGAAGATTGATTGATATACATATATTATATTTTGTGTGTATATTTGAGTGGGTCCCTGGATGGTTTAAAAATACAATTGGAGGCGCTGTTCGGGCTTAAAATAAGATTTTGCAGACATTCTTGGTGTTGTAGCAGTTACACCGCCACATACGAACACGCAGCAAAGACATGACGTCACACAAATCCTACATTGCGCAGTTAGAGTAAACTCTAACTGCGCGATGTAGGATTTGTGTCACGTCATGTCACGTGGTATACCACGCGAACGGCATATATAAGTCTATCCGCCATCAACTTACGGGCAGTTGCCCGCCAGACATAACACCCGTCTGGTCGGAGGAGCCTCCCTTTTCTAAGAGTATGAGTGAACTTTACACCCTGTTCCTCATACCTCTAAAGTGTTTTCGACAGTTTCATTTCGTATTGGATAAATTCGTAACTCAATAAACAATCAATCAACTCATCCTATCGCAGTCCACTGCTGGACATAGGCCTCTCCCAGGCTACGCCACAACACCCTGTCCTCCGCCTTCCGCATCCAGCTGTTCTAGCAACCCTCTCAAGATCCTCAGTTCATCTAGCTGCGTCGTCCTAATACGTAGTACATAAAATCGAAAACAAATGACATATTCCTCGTTTAGTAACTCTCATAGCTGTCTAACGTTAGATTGCCGGAAGGTACACTACCTTCCGGCAATCTAACGGCTGAACCCAATAACCTATCTATCACCAATTTTGGCATACTGGAGATAGAAAAACCTATCTATCTAGCCGCTGCAGCGTGTCATGGAGGTCAAAGATCTAGGCATTCATTTTACCAGGGATTTGCACTTCCGCAAGCATATTGTAAAGGTTTGCTAAAAGGCATACCGCAATTGGGGGTTATTTTACGACAGGCTATCAATTCACTAACATGAGTGCTTTAAGAGCCTTGTACGAAGCACTTGTAAAGAGCCATTTAGAATACAACACGGCTATTTGGAGTCCTAGTGAAGCCAAATACAGTACGATGCTCGAGCGAATACAAAACAAATATATTAGATTTATGTATTTGAGGTTACACGGAGTATATCCGGGATACCCATTGCTGTATCCAACCTTATTTATTTTAGGAATGGTTGGAAATTAGAGATTAGGCGGGAACTAGTACTAGCCAGAGCCACATACTTGTTCCATGTAATGAGGGGTAAAATTTCAAATTTTGCCATACTGCAGTCAATTCAGCTGTGCGTACCGGATGAGTATGTGAGCAGGCGGCGGCGGCCGCCGCTGCTGGTAGTGCCGACCGCGCGCACCACTGACACGCGCGCTATGCACGCTCAACAGAGTAGCTGATACATTTGACTTGTTTTCTTTTTCTCTCAACGATTTTACTTTGGCGACCTCTAGGGTAATATGTTATAATTAAATTAAATTTAGTTGTTATGTTTGTTTAGTTTGTAATGTTATAGTTTTTGTTGTTTTTATTTAATTTAGCCTATTAGTGACTAGGAACTATGGACATTTATATCTAGGTACATATAAATGTCCATAGTTCCTACTTAACTATCGCATTAGGGCAACCTGTAAAGATAGATTTAAGGTGTTGATATAATAAATAAATAAATAAATAAATAAAATAAATCTATTGTTTTAACGTCCCAATAATCAGTCAGAGAATAAGAACCTTACGGAATTGTGGGACGACATTCAATGACATAGAATTATACTGTCTACCATCAGTAGCGATCTGTCTTTTACTGAAAATAGGTTATTGGGTTCAGCCGTTAGTGATCGGTACTTTTAGAGCATCACATCACCTATAACACAGTATAACGAGTCTAATTAGAATGCTAGATTCTTCCCTGATCCGTAGCTCATTTCCTTTCTTTGGGAAGGCGTTTTAACTGCTAAAGCCCCACCGTGGCCAATTGCAATTCGCTTCGATGTAAACAGTTAGACGCAAATGGCATGCGTAATCTATCTCAAAATATTTTAGTCACCATCCTATCAGCCAAAACTGGTCCATGCTGAACATAGACCTCCCCAAAGAATCACAACAACGATCGCTCCAAAGCACAATACTGTAAAAAGTTGCAATGTAGAGTGCCACTAGTGGCATCTCTCGCTCGGCTCGTGCGTTGTGTGGTCACAGTTCTAACCTAACCTAACCTACCTTTCAGCCATTTGTATTTGCTAATCCAAGGGATTATGGCACTTAAGTTTAGCTGGCTATAGATGAAAGAAATTAACATTAGCCTCTCCTAAAAAAGTAAACTATTTTTTTATATAATTATCAAAAACCAATACGATCAATCAATACAAAGGGCAGCGAACTAACATCAACAATCAAACAAAATAACAAGTGACAGTAATAATGCACTGCCTTTTTTTTTTGCGTGGGAAGTCATAATGATGACTTCTCACCCATGTTCCTTCGCTTACCTGTGCCACGGGCCACGGTTTCCCCTTAGGACTTCCCGTAACCCCGACAGGCATCGGCCCTAGCGGACCCCGTCAAGTGATAATGCACTGCTTACGGCACTTTAGCTGGGCCGAGTTAGTGCCACTAGTATGCCACAAATATTCTAGCGGCACTCTAGTCTCCATACACTTCGTTTATTACCTTCACTGAATCGGCTTTTCACGGTCGGCTGACAAACGTTTTTGCAGGTCCTGCTACCATTTTCGCAATAGCACTCAATACACGGCTGTTGAGAAGGAATGTTTTCCCATTTTATGCATTTCTGCTTCTTCTTAGGTTTTTCTGTCGTGGCTTTTGTAATAATATCTGCACCTGAGAAGCATATAAGTAAGCACCAAAATCCAAAGCTTGCAGGAGAGTTTTTCTCAAAAATAATTGTAAATTTTGACTATAACGAGCTTGTGAAATTGAATGTGCTATCATTTTGAAGAAAATCTTTTATAAGCTAATAACTACACTATTAAACTTTAATTAAGTAACAATATTGAGATCGCTTTCATTGTATATTTGTGCGTTTTTAAGGAAATAATAAAAGCAACGCGCACTGTAAGTCCTGTTCACTATTTATAAGATAGCTGCGCCGTGCGCCACGCACGACATTGAAAGTGTAACGACAAAACAATGTAACTACGAACATACAGTAGAATGGAAATTATATTATCGTGGTAATTAATATATAATCACTTCAAATATTATGCTTTAGATTGTTTCCCAGCAACACATTACCTATATTTATAATGCAATTTAGAAACTCTGACGTAAATTTTATTTATTAGTTACAGTAATGTGGCTTTGTAGAGGACATGTAGAATAATAGGATACTGTAAAAAACTTAAAACAGTATAAGCCGGAGTTATAGTGTTCTGCTTCTCACGTACAGACATCCCTAGATGTCAATTAGACAAAACAAATAAAAAAAATTGCCGCCTTATTGCAAAATGAGATCTAACTTTACATCATATCACCCAAAAGTGGTTGACGCTGAACATAGGCCTCCCCAAAGAATCACAACAACGATCGCTCCAAAGTACAATACAATGAAAAAATTACCTTCACCAAATCGACTTTCCATGGTCGGATTACAAACGTTTCTGCAGCTCTTTCTGCCATTTTGGCAATAACACTCAATACACTCCAGTCCAGGTCCAGGAAGGGATTCCCCTTCTATGCATTTCTTCTCCTCGTTAGATATTTTTGGCGTGACTTTTGTAACATACAGATGTCAATTAGTTAAAGCAAATTAAAACTTTAGCCGTCTTATTGCAAAACGAGATTTAACTTTGTTAAGTAAGAATGAACCACTTTCGGTTGATAATATTATGATGTTTCATATCAGCCGAAAGTCCATTCTGAATATTATAGACCTACCCCAAAAAATCACAGCAACTATTGCTCCAAAGTTCAATACAGTAAAAACTTACCTTCACTGAATCGGCTTTCCAAGGTCGGAATGCAAACGTTTTTGCAGCTCTTTCTGCCATTTTGGCAATAGCACTCAATACACTCTAGTCCAGGTCCAGGTAGGGATTCGCCTTCTGTGCATTTCTTCTTCTTAGGTTTTTTTGTCGTGACTTTTGTAACAAAAGATGTCAATCAATCAATCTGCCTAGCCTTTTCCCAACTATTTTAGGGTCGGCTTCCAGTCTAACCGGATGCAGCCGAATACCAGTATTTTACATGGGGCGACTGCCTATCTGACCTCCACAACCCAATATCTGGGTAATACGATACCCCTTGGTAAGACTGGTGTCAGCCTTTCGGGCATCTGGCGACTCGTAACGACTGTCAAAGATCCACGAATGACAGCCGGGACCAACGGCTTAACGTGCTGTCTGAGGCACGGAGGAGTGTCGATATGTAAAGACCAAACCAAAACAAAACAACCAATAATAAAAGATGTCAATTAGTCAAAACAAATAAAAACATTAGCCGTCTTATTGCAAAACGAGATCTAACTTTGTAAAGTTAGATCTCGTTTTGCAATAACGTAGTTTTAACGTAGTAGTATAGTTTTTGGGTGATATGGTGTACCATATCACCCAAAAGTGGTTGCCGCTGAACATAGGCCTCCCCAAAGAATCACAATAACGATCGCTTCAAAGTACAATACAATGAAAAAATTACCTTCACCGAATCGACTTTCCATGGTCGGATTACAAATGTTCCTGCAGATTTCTTTGCCATTTTGGCAATAGCACTCAATACACTCCAGTCCAGGTCCAGGAAGGGATACCCCGTCTATGCATTTCTTCTCCTCGCTAGGTTTTTTTGTCGTAGCTTTTGTAACATACAGATGTCAATTAGTTAACGCAAATGAAAACTTTAGCCATCTTATTTCAAAAAGAGATCTAACTTTACACCATATCACCCAAAAGTGGTTGACGCTGAACATAGGCCTCCCCAAAGAATCACAACAACGATCGCTCTAAAGTACAATACAATGAAAAAATTACCTTCACCGAATCGACTTTCCATGGTCGGATTACAAATGTTCCTGCAGATTTCTTTGCCATTTTGGCAATAGCACTCAATACACTCCAGTCCAGGTCCAGGAAGGGATACCCCGTCTATGCATTTCTTCTCCTCGCTAGGTTTTTTTGTCGTGGCTTTTGTAACATACAGATGTCAATTAGTTAACGCAAATGAAAACTTTAGCCATCTTATTTCAAAAAGAGATCTAACTTTACACCATATCACCCAAAAGTGGTTGACGCTGAACATAGGCCTCCCCAAAGAATCACAACAACGATCGCTCTAAAGTACAATACAATGAAAAAATTACCTTCACCGAATCGACTTTCCATGGTCGGATTACAAATGTTCCTGCAGATTTCTTTGCCATTTTGGCAATAGCACTCAATACACTCCAGTCCAGGTCCAGGAAGGGATTCCCCTTCTATGCATTTCTTCTCCTCGCTAGGTTTTTTTGTCGTGGCTTTTGTAACATACAGATGTCAATTAGTTAAAGCAAATGAAAACTCTAGCCGTCTTATTGCAAAACGAGATCTAACTTTACATCCTGTTAGGCAAAAGTGGTTCATGCTGAACATAGGCCTCCCCAAAGAATCAAAACAACGATCGCTTCAAAGTACAATACAATGAAAAAATTACCTTCACCGAATCGACTTTCCATGGTAGGATTACAGACGTTTTTGCACCTCGTTCTGCCATTTTGACAAAAGCACTCAATACACTTCACTCCAGGTCCAGGAAGGGATTCCCCTTCTTTGCATTTCTTCTTCTTCTTAGGTTTTTTTGTCGTGGCTTTTGTAACAAACAGATGTCAATTAGTCAAAGCAATTGATAACGTTAGTCTTATTACAAAACGTGATCTAACTTTAGGAACCTGTTCCACCTCCGCGGCCGGTTATCAACGAAAAGCGAGTCGAGCTACCCACTAAAAACGAGTAGGAGTAAACGAGCAATGAGCAGCGAGTGCGCGACCAGCCATTACTGGCTGGTGCGTATGTACCAAGCGTGAGTCTCTCAGCAAGTGTTCTGCCCGTCAAGCAAGTGTCACTAAGCGAGTACTTGATAGCTCTTGTCGCTGCGACAAACGGTGTGAAAACTCAGCGATCAGGCAAAACCCCCCAAACCGTTATAATTTGTACAACTCATTCTTTTATTTTAATTTCATTTGACATTTAATTTTAATCCTGTGACCTATATAATTTGTATTTATTTTAACTGCATTTGCATTGAATTGACATTTTATTCTGTTGTGATTTATTCTGTTGCAGTATTGTGAAATTTGTTTTTATGTAATAAGGGATTGCCTGAATTAAATGAATTTTATTTATTATTTTTTTAAACACGTACGGACTTTTTAAGTTTTTACCCATTTTTAAGATCTTGCATGCTCGATTTATATGAAAACGTATGTATGTGTGACAAATAAATTATCTTTTATATTTTTATCTTCTATCAACTATTAAATGATGTAATATATCTCTTCTACTTACACGGGACTTACAAACTTTGTAGTTTTCTAGAGCGAGAAAATCGTTGAAAGCTAGTCGCTTCCTCCCAGGTGTAAGCCAGAGTAACCGTAAAAAAATAACCTTGAAGGCTTCTACATAACCTTCAAGGTAATTTTATTATTATATTTTTTATAGAATTGAAAGACGACCTAAAAAAACCAGGAGCAAGGATTACTGGAAAGAAATGAGACATTATTGCGAGGCAGACTTCTATCTAATAAAACATTTTTAATCAGTGCTAGGGTCTAGATTTGGATATTATTTTTGTTGTAACATGTTAATTATTACTTGGTTCATGGTAGGAAAATTTACGAAAATTGAGAGAACCGTACTTTAATAATAAATGGTATTCTTTATTGTTTAGGTTAGGTTTATTTTTCATTAGTGCTAGGCTCTAGATTTGGGTATTTTTTTAGTTGTAACGTGTTAATTGTTACTTGACTCATGGTAGGAAAATTTACGAAAAATTAGAGATCATTTACTTTAATAATAAATGACATTCTTTATTTTTTAGGTTATCTATAACCGAAATTTTTAATTCAATTGACGTTCCTGCTGTAAAACTTCACCAAGACGTTAATAGCTCCACCAAAGCTCTACCATATTGCCGAAAATTACCAATCAACATACTCAAAGTTACTTTTAGTTTTACTCTTTTAGTTTCCCACTTTCTATTTGCGTAGTATCTTTGGGAAATAAATGAACACCGGAGTAAGTATTTTAGTACATCGTGGTACCTACAACACACTTATGCATATTTCGAGAATAGGTTATAAAATGCATCGATTTATAAAATGCGGAATACGCCTTCTGTATGATTCTGTGACAAAAGTAGATTCTTACTTGTAGGTATAGTAGAAAGCAGCCGTTCCTCTGGACAGGGATTGGTCGTGCACGATATGAAACCGTTCATGCACATGCAGCCGTTGCATTTGTTTTGTGCGGGATACAGTTGTTTTTCAGCGCAATGCGGTGCTGGAAATTTAGTAATATTGTTAATTTTGAGTCAAGCAGATAGGTTGTTGTCGATTAAGATGATGGACAATTTGTTCGCAATGATAGAATGTATGGAAATCTATCTAGCAAAAATACTTTACGTGGCATGTAAGTTGAACCAAAATGGCGTTCATCCGCTTAGGTACAAAATATGATTTTATTTCGATTGAGACCCGGAAATGTGTTACAGATCGCGGCACACAAGTTGAACCTTGCGCATAAAAACATTTCCTGGTCTCAATCATAGTTTTACCTGCGCGGACGACCTGGATGACCACCATTTTGGTTCAACTTACGTGCCGCGATCAGTAATAGAATTTAAAAAAAATCCTGTATTACTTTAGATATCTGGGTTTATGGAATTGTATTCTAATTGTACCTGGTATGCAGACCATGCTGGAACATGTAAGTTTGCCTCGTCGGCAAATACATTTATTGCACGCATCTGGATGAGGTACGTCCACACCATTGACGCAACTTTGTTCTGAAAACCACATTTTATTTATTTATTTAAACTTCTCACACACAATGAATGGCTCCATTTCGAATCATACCCGCGCGTGCGAAGTTTCACAATTTTATAGTGTATAGATATCGTCTGTAAAACACTTTTGCAAAATATTACACTGCGCAAACACATACTTTTTGAGAACAAAAATCTTAAAGTTTCACAAAATTCAACATCTATCTATATCTATCTATCTATACATATAATAAAATTGTAGAAAAGTGGTGTCTGTACAATGGAAATATATGAAAAAAAAATAGCAGGGGCTGTTATTATATCGATGCTGAACCCGAGATTGTAATTAAATTTTTTTTTGTCTGTTTGTCTGTTTGTCTGTTTGTCGGTTTGTCTGTTTGTCTGTGTGTTTGTGCACGCTAATATCAGAAACGGCTTATTCGATTTAGATGCGGTTTTCAATAATATATTGTAGTAAGCTTCACTTAACATTTAGTGTTTATTTCATGTCAATCGGTTCATAAATAAAAAAGTTATGTCAATTTAAAGAATCACATCGAACATTTGTTATAGGTTAGGCATTTCTTTCCTTGATTTTCGGTATACTTATCTTAATTTTTATTTATGGTTTGTATATAAATATTATAAGTATTTGGTATAGGTTAGGCATTTCTTTTCTTGATTTTCTTTATTAAGTATAAGTTTATTAGCTCAGGTTAGTAATTAATTTTTCTAGCAATTCTTTTGTTTTATAAAGTTAGGACGTTTGGTTTACGCGTCTTAACACTTATTACTTTAACTGTGACAATTTTAGACTGTATAATAATCTGTAAGTATTTATAATTTAATTGTTTACGATAGTACGTGTTTACTAAATAACTGTGTGTTAAGTAGTAAGTACTATTTTATTGTAAGAATGCCTCGAAGAAGATCCAACCTCTCCCAATGTAGCAGAAATGCTAAAAGGATGAGATAAGTTCGATCACAGGAATCTGAGGAAGGTCGTGAGGCAAGGCTCTCTGCAACTCGGGAACATCAGGCTAGGTTTCGTGCTGCAGAAACTTCGACTCAGCGGGAATCTCGACTAAGTTCAAATCGTTCTCGAATGGTCGAGGTCGTGAAAAAATTTTTTCATACTAATGGGGTCAAGTCATGAAAAAGGTTGAAAAACACTGCCCTACATTAATCCTACTAATATTATAAATGCGAAAGTTTGTGAGGATGGATGGATGGATGTTTGTTACTCTTTCACACAAAAACTATTGAACGGATTTTGATGAAACTTTACAATAATGTAGCTTATACATTAGAATAACACATAGGGTACAATTTATAAAGATTTTATGTGATTTGGCCATAATATAACGATAAGTATCAAGTAAGTCGGAAAAATTCCTGCCCTCTGAGATCTATCTTTGCGTGCGCTGCCTTTTTTTTTTGGGCGGTTAATCATCCAATGACTTCTCCCGCTCTGGGCGGAGCGGAAGGGCGTGTCAGACTCTTACTGACTAAAACCCACACGTGTTCCTTCGATCCTTGATATCTCTTTGAGGCGCGCGTGGAACACGATGCGCCGTCGACCCGGGCCTGGTCCTTATCGGACGGCGAGCTGCCCGTTGCGGTGGCCGGAAATCGGCTATCAATTCCCGACGCCCGGGACGTCTCCTACGGCGGCGGCGGCTAGGGCTGGTAGGGCGCGGCCTTTGCCACTCCCTCGCGCGCTTCACCTTCTCCTTCGCGAGCATTACTGCTTTGCAGAAGGAGGTGACGGCTTGCCATGCCCTCTCGCTCCGCACCATGGCCTGAACCAGGGCCGTACGCGAGAGGTCACCGCCGCCGATCGCCTCCACGAGGACACGGCGGTGGTCCACCCAAGCCGGGCAGACCTCCACCGTATGCTGCGTGCGCTGCCTAAACCGTTAGAGTTACATGAAGAAAATGTATTGTGGGATTGTTTGTCTTAAAGAGTTCTAAATAAAAGTCCGCGACAGCATATATCTACCTTTTATGTGGAAGCCTTTATAACCAAAATAGTGAGCAATAAATACAGTTAAATTGAATACTTTTTTTACATTGCATATTTTAGAGTATTTAGTTAATTCTTATCAAAATAAATACCTTCATCGCTTTTGGTATTTAATGTAGATAAAGTTTGTCTTTTACACTAAGTAGTTTGGACAAATAGTTTAAAAGTTAGAACGATAAGAATGACCTGCGATATTGAGTCGACGGCGCACAGAACGAGGCTGGAGGGGCGGGCCAGCCAGGGGATGACGCGCCAGAGCGCCAAGTAGAAGCTATTGCTTAATAATTATGTTCGAGAAATAACGTAAATAACGCAATTAATTGTTGAACTGTCAAAATGAAACCCATTGCTATTGTAAGTGCTACGCAATTACCCCGCTGATTTAGGACATGTTACACGTTCCTGTGGGATAATTTCCGACATCCACGCGGGCGAAGCCGCGGGCAGAAGCTAGTATTACATAAAATTTAAATTTTACCATAGATAATGTACGAATTTCACTCCTAGGTTGTTCCGTTTGGCGTTCAGACAAAGTGATAGCGGATTTTAATGATTTTTAGTAGTATTAGTGTAAGTTTTTGAATTTTTGCAAACCGAATCGGGGCACCCCGACTTTACGTAGTCTTTTGGCTCCTACCCCTAGAGTGTATATAAAAACCGGAGGCGCGGAGGTGAGCATGGGTGCCTATCCTTTGTTACGTAAGGGCGAAGGGGTTGCACTTCCCGCAACGCCGGAGACGATGCAGAAGCAAATTAGGCGCCGAGAAAAAAATCGCCAATGAAGCTTTTGGCAATTTTGGCGATTTTTTTCTCGGCGCCTATGGTTTTGCGCACTTTCGGTTTTCAAAAATACACTAAAAAGGGTCTATTCTACCCAAAAAAAAAATACCTACTATATAAAAGCGACGGGTTATAATCCGAAGTGGTTCCCTTTTAATGAAACTACGTTTAATTAAACTATTATATTTGCCAACTTTTAATTAAATTACATTAATCAATAAAAGCGAAAACTAGGATGGAATTTGAATTTTTACAAACGTCAAACGATCGACCATAGGTGACCCCATGAGGTGACCGACATCCTTTTATAACTCGTCTAAAGGAGGATGCAACAACAACTCAGAATCGATTAAAATAATTCATGCACGGTGAGATAGGGCAAACATAGTATGTCACAATTATGCTATTTGTTTTTGCTGAAACGATCCCCAACAGAGAGCAGATCTCGGAGTTCTAGAATCACATTCACATTGGGTAACGGAATCTATCAACGTAATTTATCAACTTAATCAACTTATAATTCTCGTATCGAAATGAAACTTTGCATTTATATTATGTAGTTTGGATAACAATACTATAATTTGGAATTTCGGAGCTGATCTGATGGTGGAGCCAGGAGGTGGATAGTGGAACTCTTTAGTGGCTACTAGTAAATCTCTCGAGTTTGGGCTCATATGATTCGTTTTCACAAGTCCAATATAATAGGCTTGGTAATGAGGGTCTGGTGATGGAGGCAGGAGATGGATACTGGAATTTTGCAGTCGCTACTAGTAAACCCTTTGAGTTTGGGCTCATATGATTTGTTTTAATGAGTCCAATATATTGCACTTGGTGTCGAGTTTCTGATGATGGAGCCAGGAGGTGGATAGTAGAACTCTTCAGTGGCTACTAGTAAAACCCTTGAGTTTGGGCTCATATGATTCGTTTTGCCGAGTCCAATATATTGCACTTGGTGTCGAGGGTCTGATGATGTTCCTAGGAGGTGAATAGTGGAATTTTTAAGTGGCTACTAGTTTAAACCGGTCGAGTTTGGGTTCATATGACGCGTTTAGACGATCCCTAAGAGAAAAAAGATGTCGGGGCTCTACATTCACATAGTATATTTTTTGTTACGAAACCAAACTATTTATCACCGTATTACAACGGCGATATTATGAAAACTGCCACGTTGGACTAGTGGTTTTAAAGACTCCCAAAACGCTACTGGTGAACATGAGGTCCTGATGGGTTCGATTCCCAGGTCGGGCAAAGTTTTAATGGGTCTTTCCATCTGGATTTGCTCAGTATCAGTCCGAAGTCTGGATTTGTGCCCGATTGATGGCAATAAGCTTGCCATCACGTTAAGCCGTTGGTCCCGGCTGTCATTTGTGGATCTTTGACAGTCGTTACGAGCCGTCAGAAGCCCGAAAGTCTGACACCAGTCTTACCAAGGGGTATCGTGTTACCCAGTTACTGGGTTGTGGAGGTCAGATAGGCAGTCGCTCCATGTAATACCATACTGGTATTCAGCTGCATCCGGTTAGACTGGAAGCTGACCCCAAGATAGTTGGGAAAAAGGCTAGGAAGATTGATTTTGATGGCAATAAGCTTGCCCTATAGTACATGGGATTTAAACATGGGTGGACGAAATGTGGGTGTTCTATAGGTACCTTTGTCTTACCCTAAGGAAATACAGGCGAGATGTTATGTTATGTTTTATGAATATTAATATTGCATGTTGATAGCTAGCAGTCTGTCACATCATCACAGCAACCGCGCACAGCAGATCATATTCAACTGAATGCAGTTGTACGTTCGACTTCGTTCAGTCGTGATATCACGCGGTCGGCTGCAGTCGTGTGAAGTCAATATTAACTGCATACAGTCGTGACTTCAACACTGACACCACCTGAGACCACTGCTGACACCAGACACCAGTCTCACCAAGGGGTATCGTATTACCCAGTTACTGGGTTGTGGAGGTAGGACGCTAGCCCGTGCTCGTTTCGAAGGTATTTGTTATGAGTCGTAGTCGTAACAAATTCAGTGTTAATGCAATATGTAATATTGTGAAACTCGAGGGGTCCCCATATGCAGGAAGTCCTAGGGGGCGACCGTGGCCCCTGGCAACGAACAGGCAAGGAAAGGAACACGTGTGGGCGTGGGTTTTAGTCAGTAAAAGAGATGTCAGTAAAACTGACGGGGTCCGCTAGGGCCGATGCCTACCGGGGTTGCGGGTAGTCCCAAGGGAAACTGTGGCCCCTAGCAAGGCAAGGGAAGGAACACGGGTGGGTTTAAGACAGTAATAGTCTGACACGCCCTTCCGCTCCGCCCAGAGCGGGAGAAGTCATTTGATGATTTCCCAAACAAAAAAAAAGGGGGTTCAGAATCATGTGCTGAATCCATGGTAACAGGCTTCGCGTCGATGTCCCTGACACCCTGTATGTCTGCTTGCGATTGCGTTGGGTTGGGGGTCGGGTTGCCTCCTTCCCTCAAATATGGCGAGGGGGTAATGGCTGATCTTTGCATTATGCTCGTAAACGGGTGCTGCTTGTGGTGACTGGTCGTCTTGCTGATCATGGTTTTGTTATTGTTATTAGTAATTAACTGTTTATTTATTTTACTTCGATGATCCTAGTTTATCATTTATAAGTTCCAGACACTTCCAGTTACAGCTATATTATAGCTATATGTAAGCGGGCACTCCCTTTATGCCTAGAGGCTTTTATTTAAATATTAAGTTCTGTTTACGTTTAGTTTATATTTTTTATTTCTACCTGAGAATAGTTCTAGATGTTTGTTTACTGGCGTGTGCTAGCATATAGCTGACATATGGCTAAATAATTTACGAAGTGTATAGAGTACCGTTAGGGGCACTCTATCCGCCACGGATAAAGTGCCTTTAACGCGGCATACTAGTAGCGCTGCCTCGGCCCGGCTAGAGTGCCGTAAGCATTGTATTGTCAATGTCATTGTCACTGTCATTTGTTATTTTGTTTGATTGTTGAGGTTAGTCCACGTTTGCTATAAACCATGGTATAAGAAAACAATAAACTTCAGTAACCATAATGTTCAAAAATTCAAAATTTTGTTATTGTACTTATTTACCTTTACTTCTAAAACTATTCTGTCATAATATCGAGTACTATAATAATTGAATGTCCTAATTTTGAATGAAATAAAGTCATATGTCCTAAGTATTGTTTTATATAATGTGTATTAGTCCGAATGTTCATTTATAATTAAATTGTTAGTCCTAAAACATTTGCTCAAAATTAGGTTTTAGTGACAGAATCGAATCGCTGTAAATCCGACTCCACGCAGTCTTGTTTGCCCTACCCCTAGAGTGTAATTTAGAATCGCGTAGGCGCGGAGGGGCGTGGCGGCCCGCGAGTTGAGGAGCAGGTGGTTGTAACGCTCGCCGCCGCGGCTGAGGCTGGCCGGCGAAGCCAGCCAGCAAGACGAAGCTGCGGCGGTGAGCTTTAAACCATCTGCGACGATAATCTCGCGTGGGACCGCCGGAACCCCGCAGCGCCGGAGCCGTGACAGAAACCATGCCTGCTGCATGTTGCATCCTCGCTTGCATGCTGCATGCTTGCTTACATGCTATATTATGTTGCATGCTTTGCTTACATCCTACATGTTGCATGCTTGCTTGCATGCTGCATGCAAGTTGCATGCATGGTGTGGTTTTAAACATGTGTTTTGTGGTTGTTCCCTGTCGTGTTTTACGTTTTTTTTTAAATAATACCTCATTCTTATAACCTTTTTTTTTTTAAATTCCGTTCACGTCACTAGTATGTCGCATACTGACGGCACTTAATATACTGCAGAGATCGAGTGGCGTAAACGGCACTTAATAAACTGTGGAGACAGAGTGCCCCTAACGGTCCTCTATACACTGCCAATAATTTATAACTTAAATTATGTTTTCTCAAACATGCTTGGAAATTCGAACATTATTTTGACAAACTTCTTCCAAGGAATGGAGGTGCCAAAGGCTTATCAAAGATTTTATTTAAATTGCGAACTGGCTTAGCAAATAGAGCCGTGAAGAAACAAATGACCATAAATATTGGCGCGTGAAAAATTTTCTTTGTTCGACATTGATTCTGGAATTTAAAAATAATTTACTTGGTTTGAATTTCCGCGCATTGTTTGAGAAAAGTACTATACAAGCCTTGGCCGCAACCAGCCCCCCAATTACGCAATGCACGATCAATTTTAAATTGAAACCAATTGAAAAAGATTGCCAGTCCATTGCTTCATAAGTTCGACAAAAAAAATCTGCTCAATTTTTTTTGTCGAACTTTTGAAACAATGGACTGGCAATCAATTTAAAATTGATCGTGCATTACGTAATTAGGGTGCTGGCATTGATGGACTCACGTATGTGTGCCTCGACTTCGCCTCGGCCCACATTTTCACGATCGTCCTACAATGCCCTAATTGCTGGCCTCGACATTTTACATTACGCAACACAAATAGTACATTACTGTACTATTTGTGTTGCGTAATGTAAATTATTTTGCATACCTACTATTATATAGATTTTTTTTTAATGAACTTTTTCTAACTGTACAAACAGCTGTGCTGCTGGGGAGTTTGTTGCGCCTTCTTCCCAGCTAAAGCACTAGGAAGTGGTGAAGGGCGGGCGTTTTGGGGGACTGTCTTATGTAATTTTGACGTTCGAAAAGTACTGATTCTCATCAATAAATGAATTTTGAATAAGGACGATAACGACCAAAACAAAAAAATAATGGTTTAAGCCTATTAAAACCAACATTTCAGGTTTCCGGCTTTATGTTTGCCATTTTTGACCAAAAGATTTAAAAGTAATACGATACATTTTAAAACTTTTTTCTTATGATAACTATAAAACCAAATAAATATATTTTGTTTTAATGTTCTTTTCCTGGCAATCTGTGTGACATTAAGAATTTGAGACTGAACATTATACCAACATTCAAATTCCAACGTTGCTTGGATCTCAAAAAAAACCACAGTAACAGATCAAATGATCAAAGATTCCGTTTTTCTAGTATAGTAGAAATCTTACCTGGGCATGGAATATTCGTACAATATTTTTGGCCGGCAAAACAAATGCAAGTGTTGCACTCATCTGGGGCGACTATAGGCTGACCATCCTCGCAAGCTGATCGTAACTGATCTGAAAATAATATGATTTCTGGTCAGGTTACCTACACTACAGAGAAATTCATTTGCATCACAGTTCAGCCAAAAAACCTGTTGAAAAAAAGGCTTCTCCAAAGCGGCCATATCGACCGGTCTTGTGTTTCTCGTAATCAGCTGATTCCCTCCCCCTTCACCAAGTCATCGGTCCACCTAACGTCCGTAGTCGTCGGCCGTGTAAGCTGGTGAGCGTCCGTCCGCAGTATCGCGCACCGTGGGAGTGCCCTTGGTGCGCGATGCGAGTTCGTTGGCCGTGGGGGCTGGTACGCGTGCATCCGCAATATCGCGCCCCGTGGGAGCCCTGGTGCGCGGTGCGTTCGCAATATTGCGCACCGTGGGAGCCACCTTTATACGGAGACACCACACTGCGTTTCGGTACGCGATCGCCATTCCAGATAACCTAGCTACGCGTCTAGAAGCTTTTTCGGGAGTACCTATAGCCAAGGAACGAGTAAAGCTTCGCACAGACTAGCGCGACGCGATACCGGTTATTTTTATACCGTGAAGTTTTCTTAGAAATTGTATTGTTCGAGTCGCGTTGCGCCCGTCGTGAACGGCGCACGATTGGAGAAACCTACATCTCGTTATTAGACAAAAAATAATACTTACTAATTAAACTACTTGTAGAATTAATTATTTGTGACTGTGATTTTGATGTTGATACACATAACATCTGAAACAAAAGAAAAGCATTAGAAACAAAATATATTTTCTCAAACATGCTTGCAAATTCGAACATTATTTTGACAACCTTCTTCGGGATAAATTGAAATTGCTGTACTGGTCAAAAACAAGCGAGAATCAGGCCAGCAATCTTAGTATGAAAATCCATATCTGTCGTGTTTAGCGGCCAAATAAATTACTATGAAAACTCATATCTGTCCTGTTAGGTATTTAAAAATGGAAATAACTTTTTTCTTCCACATGGCAACCAAGGAGGTAACTAACCAAAGATTTAATTAAATTTCGAACTGGCTTAGCAAATAGAGCTGTGAAGAAACAAATGACAATATTGGTGCATGAAAAATTTTCTTTGTTCGTCATTGATTCCGGAATTTATAAATAATTTACTTGGTTTGAATTTCCGCGCATTGTTTGAGAAAAGTACTATACAAGCCTTGGCCGCAACTAGGCATTGATGGACTCTCACGAACGTCCATCAATGCCCTAATTGCTGGCGTCGACAGTAATGTACTATTTATTTTAGATTTGGTCAAATATGATTGTGGATCTTTGACAGTTGTGACTAGTCGTCAGAAACCCGAAATCTGACAGCGGATGTCGTAATACCCAGTAACTGGGTTATAGAGTCGATCCATGTAAAATACTGATATTCAGCTGCATCCGGTTAGACCGGAAGCCGACCCCAGTTGAGACCCTAGTTGGGAAAGGCTATGCTGTTGATGATGAGATTGAGAACAACCGTAATATACTAAAATAAGCGTCTGCCAATATACAATCTTCGTTTTTTCGTGTGGTTAGTGACTAACATGGTGTCAGACTTTTTAGAGCCGCCCATGGGTCTCTGACTTGGCTTCACATGCCGTCGAGAAACATCTCTCAAGCAAGCCGGTTTCCTCACGACGTTTTCCTTCACCATTTTTGAAGCAAGTGTACCTATACAAGGTGGAGATGACAATACAACAAAAAATTAAACGGAGTGTCCATAATGACGTTCCCATTCTGCATACAAAAATTCAATTGTATATAATCAATAGTTTAGTCAATATAGCTCGGCAAAATCCATAGTCGGCTCGGGTTATTCCGTTTATCCACTCCAAAAATCCACCCTAAGGTGGATATTTGGAAACTTATGCCCAAGAATCCACCCTACGTCACGTTGGATAAACGGAATTTATAGGCTTTGGGTGGATCCGGATACACTAGATTTAATTTGTTTGAAAAACTCAATTTTAATTTCGAAGCTAGGATTTATTTGACAGTCCAAAATACTCATATTATACATTAGTAGCGCCAGTATTTTCATTTTTTGTTGTATTGTGGTCTCCACATTGTATAATACGCACATGAATTCGAAAAGTCAGAAGAGCGTGCCTTGGGTTCGAACTCGAGACCTACTACTTGGCAGTCTCACGGTCACGCCAGTTGGCTATCACTGGTCATACATTCTACAGTGAACAGGGGGCCAAGTCTAATAATTTACAAACGTCACAATGGTCTCTCGATGGTGAGTTTTTGACAGATTTTGTATGGCAAATCTGTCAAAAACTCACCATCGAGAGACCATTGTGACGTTTGTAAATTAGTAGACTTGGCCCCCAGATTTAAATCAGCTTTGTAGTTTCCTTTGTATGAAAATAACCACCAAAATAAACAAACAACTCGTAAATCAAGTAATGTTTCATTGTTTGTACATCTGTACCACGGACTCTCCATGGGTCTCAATAATAAACTTTACTTATTTTATACTCTCTGATTCACCATATAAGATTCAAAATTAAATAATTTATTTATCGCAACATGGCGATGGAAATGACGTCATACATCGACGCTTGCGCACGTTCGTTGCAATATTTTCTCATAACTGTCACTGTTTACACTCTTCTTTTAACTTATCTTGCTTATATTTACATCCAGATACCTACTTTTTAATACTATTTCGGTCTATTTTTGAAGTGAAAAGTACTTTAGCGGCGTGTGCGCACTTTAGTTGGGATAGGTAAAAAATGTTAAACTCGCGTCAGGACACGTGACTTGACGTGACCTGATAAAAAATTCGTAGTTCCTTTTATGTATAACGAAAATGAACATTATGGAAGACTTTGAAATTCACCCCTTTAAGGGGTTTAATAGGGGATGAAAATTTGTATCGAATTTGAAATTTTCCTTTCGATGCTAACTTTGCGTAACATCATGGTTTATTTGCCAGTCGGCAAGGTTGAAACTGAGGCTTCTACCCGAAGGGCGACGGTTCTTTTAATGCATTAAAGTATATAACACCGTGTTAACACAAAAAAAGTGCCCTTTCAAACACATCCAGTAATTCTAAAACCGGGAAGGAAGGAAAACATGTTCATAACGCATGGGTAGGTAATTTGTCAAACCGATAAGCTAACTATGTTAACACATTAATGTCCATACATATACGTACAGTACACACTAACATAAATGCCAATTTCGAAGCACACTTACCAATTACTGACGTAAATTATACAATACATTATGGGTACCTAATTAGATTTCATAGAAACGTACTGCACTATTGTTTCAAAGAGTAATAGCATAATGGTGGTGGTGGTCACCACTACACTATTAACGTGAACTCCACTCCTAAGAGGTCAACAGGAATACCATAAACCTGTTAATGACGCTATGCTTCGAATAAGAGTCCTTCTGTCCTCATTTCAATTTGTTTAGCGTCGTCGCAGTATATTTCCTTCTTCATTCTTACGACTATATGCGTATTTTCTTGTAATTTGCGACTTGTTTGTACAGCATAAACAATTACTTTTTCTTTCTTTTTTATATTTTATTCACCCCTTTTCTAGCCACCGTTTATTTGATCTTACTCTACACCTATAGCCACCCACTTTTGACCAAAACTATGCTTATACTTAAGTTTTTCTATGTGTATGTGTATTATACGAGACTACCATCATAGTACTATGGGAATTACTCTAAAACTATATGTTGTTTGGTACCTGTCAATGGACACTTACATTCATTGATAGTCTATCTGTGTTCTATTTAGAAATTGGACTTTATAAGCAGTCTTATTTATTGCTACAATTCCACAAAACTAAACTATCGTTTATTATACCACATCATCAACATCATCATTACGACTTCGCCCACTGCTACGCATAAGCCTATTTCTGCTTGCACCAGTTTCCACATTCCTGTACCAGTCTCATTAAGTACCAACCTTGCAGCCAACATTATTCTACATGGTCCTCCCTTTAAACACACTGATTCATGGTCGCAGAACTTTGTGAGAACTCAAGGCACCGATGCTAAATAATATCTTAACTTCGTCCGTGTTTTTTGACAAACTTTTTTATTTCGACATTCGAGTCATTTTTCCAAGATCATTTTTCGTGCAATCATAATCATTTTCATCAAACGGGATAAAGAGAACTGCTCCGGTGTAACGGGAGAAGCTGATATCCAGCAGTGGACTACGTAAGGAGTAAAAAAACAGATCCTTACCCAAATAAAAACACAAAATTTGAACGTCAGCCAATCCATAATGATGAACAATCAAATGTACTGACACGTGAGAAGAAATATAGTTTTCTTTTTATACGCTTATAAGTACCTAAGTCAGTATAATGATTATTCACTCAACATTCATTATAAACAATTACACTTACATTGCAAACATTTTATGATAGTTTCTTGCACGACCGTACAAAAAAGAACTCTATACTATGCTGTCATAGAGTTACAAGTCGTTATGCTCAAAGTCATTACCTAGATTATTATTGGTTTCAAAGGCTATTGTAGTACACAAATTAATTTTCTCTAAAATGTTCGTAAGTAGATAAACTAGCAGTGACGATGTCTAATTAAAAGGAAGTTCACCCACTCTGTAACTCCAACATTTGAGTTTTGACAGACTGCCTTGGCACATTTATCGTTACATTGTATTAATTATTCACTTTAATTCGCTTATAATTAATTAACGTGTATTTCACGATTATTTAGCAATCAGATGTAGTTGTAAATAAGCTGCAGGCAAGATAAGTCAAGGACAGTGTGTGGTTGTGAGGCCAGAGCTTCGTTCTCTGCCACCAAGGATAAATAGTTGTATCATCCGACAGTTTCGCTTCTTTAAGGTGTGTCCAAACATTGAGCGTCAAGACCACGGCAGCAACACTCGGCGTTTGAAAGACACATTTCTGCCTCGCTCTAGTTAGGGCTATAAACCGACGAATGTTTGCGTTTAACAGATTGTTCGTGCCTCGGCAGTCGTCCAATCTCAGCGCGACATGCCGCGCGAGGCAACCGTGCGTATTGCGATTGCGACACACCTTTATAGAAATACCTATCCACCAATATAATTTTACCGTTAAACGTAAGTTGATGGGCCCTGAAATCGATAATTTCATTTGAAACAACTAAACCTAATCTTTCGTTCCTTATAATTGCCAGATTTTCCTTGGATACAGGTAAGGGCGTGGACACATGTCTACGGTACGGTACCGGCCACCGTGTAACGGCACGACGCCGCTACCAGGAAACGGCCCAGTGCCGTGTACGGTGCACCGCGGGCACAAGGCAGCAACCATCGTTCAGTTTTTGTCTTGTTATTGACTGCGAAAGACGTATTATTCTGCTCCCTAAGGCGACGAAAGACGAAAAAACAGAATCAAAGAAAATATTATGTGAATCCATATCTTTCTATATTGAACCATGATGGAGGTCATTTTCAGAGGAAATATGAAGCGCAAAAGTTTTGAAGAACTACTAACCAAGGTTGCACCTCGTATACAAAAGCAATACGTGTTCAGAAAGCCTAAGGAACAACAAAACATTAACTACCGAGCGGTTCGACGTATGCCACCGCGGTGCACCGTACACGGCACCGTGCCGCGGAACGACGCGGCGACGCGCGACGGCGTGACGTCTCCCGATAGCGGTGACGTGCGTCGTGCCGTGACACGGTGGCCGGTGCCGTACCGTAGACATGTGTCCACGCCCTAAGTGTTACAAAACAAAAGAGGCATTTATAAAGAACAGTCTCCAAATACTGCTAAACTTATCAAACCAACTGCACAAATCGATGAACAGTTCAGAAAGATAGATACGACTCCGAATCTATCATACCAAATTAATCCTCCCCAAAGCTCCGGTGAATAGTTTCAAGCGGCATAATCTAGGCTTCCTAGACGTCTAGTTAGGCGCGCTGTCAACTAAGTTAGCTCTCGGAGGACTCGCCACTTGCCTAACTCTTGAAAACACCTAATTGCCACTAAACTTGGAAGACGTCGCGTAATTTGAGACATTAGTCCCGAAAACTCTGTCATTGGAATTAGAAACTTATTATTAAAGTTGTTGAGTTTGTTTTGGATAAATAGTACAATTTTTTATAGACTTTATTTTGAGAATAGGTGTCTTAAAAATATGATCTCTTCCAAACCTTTCGAACTGGAACATTGCAAGGCTGCACAGCTTGGCAGTAGAAATATGGATGATGTACAATTTCATACGAATTCTTCTCCTATGAGCTCTTCTACTACAATCCTTTCATGGCAACCCATCAGCAACCTTCTAACAAAGAGAATAAAGTTAACTGTGGTTATCAGAGGTAAAATAACTGTCCAACGACTGTAATCGTTAGAAATAAGGATATACCTGTATTTAATTTATTAGAACATTAGAAAAACAACGAATATCACCCGTTCATGATTTTGATATTGAAACGTATAATAAGCTCCGTTAAATCACGATAAATACGAGGAAATGTAATCTATTTGCCATTTACATTAAAAATAACTCTAAAGTGCAGTAATTTCAACAATATTACACAATAACTGTCGTATTTTGTCGTAATTTTTCGAATGCTATATTAAATGGAGTATGGAATGCTGCAAGGATATTTTTGTAATGTTATATTGAATAGAATATAGCTCATTGTGTCACCCTAATATCTGTAATTTTATTCGCTGCAGGCTGGTGGTCAGGATACCCGTTGAAGCCGTGGGTGCTGGCTGGCTGTGTGACTCGCCTCACGAAAGCTTGCGGGAGTGACGGTGATGATGACGTCACACTGAACTAGTTGCACGACAGCTGCGTTGACGTTCATACTCGGGGCCACCAATTTAGTGGTATGAGAAACAGGGTGTAAAGTTCACTCATCCACCATAGAAAAGGGAAGATCCTCCAACCAGACGGGTTGTTATGTCTGGCGGGCAACTGCCCGTAAGTTGATTTCGGATAGTCTTATTATATGTTTTTCGCTCGGTAAACTCTAACTGCGCGATGCAGGCATTGTGTGACGTCATGTCTTTGACTGCGTAGTTCGTATGTCGCGGTGTAACCGCTACAGTGTACATCCTCAGGCCTCCTCTCTGTGAGAGGGAGTGGGCCGTAATCTACCACGCGGGCCCAGTGCGGGTCGGTAGAGGTCACATGTCTTCGAATTTTTGGTTCTAGGACATGCCGGTTTCCTCACGATGTTTTCCTTCACCGTTTTGAAAGCAGTGGTGATGAAATTATTTACACAAAGTAAAGCGCCTGCTTGGGTTTGAACCCATGACCACGACTTACGAGTTGTAACTCGTAAGTCGGGGTCATTACCACTGGGCCACCACTGCCCCGTGAGTGAAGAGGCCTATATCCGAAAATAGACTAAAGACTGATCGGCAACATCTTCTGAAACCAACTGTGTACAGACGCCAGCACATCAACCTACTCCAATCTGTCGAATTTTCCCAATCAACATTGAACCTTATTCTATAGCGATAAAGTTGAAAATCTATTAAAGAAATTTGATAGATTGTAGTAACTTGATGTGCTGGCATCTGTACCTACAGTCAAATCAATAAATATATACTTTTTCTTTCTAAGTCAAAACAAATCAAATGAAAAGTCATTTATTCAAACTAAGCTGAGAATCAGCACTTCACCAACGTAAAATTACATAAGACAGTCCATGAAAATCTATCCTTAATCCTTCTTTGAAGCCGTAATCAGTTGTTTACCGATAACCATGTTATAATTAATGTTCACAAATCGTAGTATGTATACATACTGAATATTTACTCAGACTGAGTTGGGCGAACAATAACTAGTGATTAGTGAGACTTGTTTGTACGAGAATGTGGTAAAATATGACGTCGGACGCTTGAATCATGGCAAGCCATCTTTGTAGACTTGAGGAGACATTTGTATGATACAGCGCTACAAGGTTATAATATCTGCCATCTTCAGCCATCTTGTTTTGTCAATACAAATTCTGTGACGTGATGCAATGTTTACAAACAGCGCCCCCCTGTCAATGTCATTCGGGCGCCAAAATATCCTAGTAGCACTCTATACTCCTAAGTGCTCGTGGCTAAGTAATAACAAGCCGCACTGGTCGATGGATCTTTACATACCAAGACCCCTCCGTGCCTCGGAAAGCACATTAAGTCGGTGGTTCCAGCTGTTATGACGGCTGTAGATCTTTGACAGTCGTTACGGGTAGTTAGAAGCCCAAAAGTCTGACAACCAGTCTTCACTTGGGCTCTTGCCGCCCAAGGGATATCGTATTACCTAGTAACTAGGTTGTGGAGGTCAGATATGCAGTCGCTCCATGTAAAATACTGGTATTCAGCTGCATCCGGTTAGACTGGAAGCCGACCCCAACATAGTTGGGAAAAGGCTAGGAGATGATGATAGCACTCGATACTCCATTTAATATATTACAACATTTGCAAAACATCCTCGTAGCACTCTATACTAGACAGATAGATCGATAGAATACTCTTTATTATGTACACTGTGTAAGAGCAGTGGTGGCCCAGTGGAATCGGCCCCGACTTACGAGTTGTAGGTCGTGGGTTCGAACCCAAGCAGGCGCTTTACTTTGTGAAAATAATTTTATCACCACTGCTCTCAAAACGGTGAAGGAAAACATCGTGAGGAAACCGGCATGTCCTAGAACCAAAAATTCGAAGACATGTGATCTCTACCAACCCGCACTGGGCCCGAGTGGTAGATTACAGTCCCTCTCGCAGAGAGGAGGCCACTCCCTCTCGCAGAGAGGAGACCTGTGTCTCAGCATACTCATTTGTTATTCTATCCATTCACGTAACACCACATGCAATTGCCTTTCATTTATCCCTTTTGTGGTCCAACATTCTGATCTATACATGACAGTAGGGCCTAACCAATGTCTTATAAATCTTCTCCTTAAGTTTAACGGGACTTCATATTTTGCAATAAATTACCAGCGTTGTGTCAACGCGGTTCTCTTTGTTTTTTTATACAGTCTGATAGTGACCTTGTTTTTGCTGATGTCAGCCTCTTAAGGGGAATGCGGGGGCCTGCTGCAGCTCCTGCCTGCATAAAATGCCTGCTCCTGTGGGATGGTGATATCCTAAAGAAAAATGCAGCATACTGTTTATCAGCCCTTTTAGCTGGTTACCTTAGCCACAAGAAGAGACGAACTCACTTTTTACCAGTATGAAGAACCCCCACGACTAGAGTGAAGCAGTCTGTCCCACTTTCAACCTTACTGATAAAAAAATACACCTATACACCTATACAAATAAATAAAATTGAAGTGTCTGTTTGTAATGTCAAAATAACAGCCTTTTACTAAATGCCTATGAAAGTAATTCGATCCATGCAAAAAACACAAATTTAACATTTTTGTCTGTCGGTCTGTGTCTGTCTGTCTGTTTGTTCTGGTTAATCTCCGAAACGGCTGGACCGATTTTGACGGGAGTTTCACTGGCAGCTATACAAATAAATAAAGTTGATGTATAGAATTCCACGCGGACGAAGTCGCGGGTAACAACTAGTAAATAAATACAAATAATATATCTTTAATTCAGACCTAAATTGGTAATAGATAGAGGATAAATCACCACCACCGCCGCCTAGCCTTTTCTTATATTCTGATGAAATTTGGCACATGGGTAGATTATGACCTAAGGTAGAACATAGGATACTTTTTATCCCGATATTCTCACCGGATCTAGACTTATGCGAGTGAAACCACGGGGCGCAGGTAGTAGATTATATAACGCATTTATCATGTAGATCGATCTAAGGGACTCTAAGCAAAGTAAAGAAGACTAACAATTTAGTAAGTAGATTAGAATTTCTGTGAGAATTAAACCCATTCTTCGTTCAAAGAGTAATATTTTTTATTTAAAATTATTAAAATGAATCCGTCCGTAGTTTGCTGAAACATAAAATTCTTGAACAAAGAGGCGCAGTAACAACTGTTTGAGTGTGGCCTTAAGAACAGCGGGAGGAACTGCGTCTTACTAATGCTCGGTTCCTATAAACAGAAACGAATCGTTTTTCTTACCAATGGTAACTTTTTTTATTGCCGAACTGGGCAAATAAATAGATTCGTAATTATTTTACCTGTGATAGCTACTTCCTTAAGGGAGGATCAACTATACAAAGCTAGGAGGTCTGCTTTATTATTGGTAAAAATGCAAGAGTCTTCATTTTAACCGCAACTGTCTGTGTGCGGTGTTCTTCTAATTCTTCGAATTTAGATGCGGTTTTCTCAGTATATGTGAAAAATAATAATATTTTTTTTATATTAAAACTTACAGAATAAACTACTTGTGGGAAACAGGAACAAAATTGGCGTAAATAGGAAGAAATTAAAATAAGCCCTGTAATGGGACGAAGAAGCGTCACCCAAAGATTGACTGGTAGAAAATGCCAATGGCATTAAGTCCGCCTCTGTACATTTGTTTGCTTGAAGTATTAAATAAATAAATAAATAAAAAGGCAGAAAAAGGAGATCAGCAATAGCAACTACAAAAGATAAGCTATTAACAAGTTACTGAGCTCAGAGTATTACCTAAGTTATTACTCTGAGTTATGCTTGTTTACGGACACGCGGGGCGTTGGGCGGGGCGTGCGGCGGGGCGGCCCGCACAAAATTCAAACATATGGCGTTGTATGAGAGTGTTTACGGAGAAGCGTTTTTATAGGCGTTTGCTTGAAATCCAGGCGGTGCCCGCGGCGTTGCACGCCGCGTCGCACGCAGCGTTGCCCGCGGCGGGGCACGCGGCGGGCAACGCTGCGTTCAACGCCGCGTGCAACGCCGCGGGCAACGCCGCGGGGCACGCGGCGTCGTATGTACGCTCAATACCTCCGAACTACGAACATCGGCGATATCCACATATAACATCAAATAAGTAAATCTATGTTCCGTTGGAGCTCTAAACAATTAAAGCTTCTAAGTGAACGAACGAACGAAAAATATGGCCATTTATGTGAAATATTTTGATACTCTCACATGAATCAAAACCTACCGGGTACCTACTTTCCGTTGACCTAGAATCATGAAAGGCAGGAAGCAAGATCTTACAGCACTAGTAAAGGAAAAAGTCCGAACTTCATTAATTATTCGTTTTATCACAAAAATAAATAAATGCGATTACAAACTTACATTTGCAGTTGGAGAATTGACCGTGACGTAAATCGATGTATGAGAGAACATGTTTGTCAACTACTAAATTAAGTTTGTTCTTGGGATAAATTTTATTCATCCCAACCACGGAAACCTTCATTGTGCGTGGTCCGACACGCACTTGGCTGGTTTTTTTAATGCCTCGTTGGTCTAGTGGTCGCAAACACTACTGCTGAGCATAAGTTCCGGGTTCGATACCCGGGTCGGGCAAAATATTATTGGTATTTTCCATCTGGTATTTCTCAGTAGTAGCCCGGAATCTGGATTTGTGCCCGGTTGATGGCATTAGGCTCGCCCCCTATTACATGGGACTTAAACATAACTGGCGAAATGTGGGTGTAGGTACTATAGGAACACCTCTGCCTAACTTTTCGGAGAATATAGGCGTGATGTTATGCATCCTATGTATTTCTTTATTTATTATTAAATATTTCGGTCGCGCTTGAATATCACCTCCCGCCTTCCGCTCCCGATGCACGCCGCGTGCACCGCCGCGTTCACCGCCGCGTGCAACGCCGCGGGCACCGCTACATTTCACGCCACGCCGCACGCCCCGCCGCACGCCCCGCGCTTCCATAAACAACATCATACATCGCCATATGTTTGTGTTTGCGCGTGTGATGACGCGGGCCGCTGCACGCCCCGCCTCTCTGTAAACAGAAAAAACGTCCGACGCACCGCCGAACGCCACGCTGCACGCCACGCTCAACGCCCCGCGTCACCGTAAACAAGCACTGTGCAATGACTGCCAGTCCCATTTGATATAATTCTGAAAGCACAGTACCCGTTCGTAAATATACATAGTAAATCGAGTGAAAAAGTTCGAGTTTATAAAGCGTCGTAACCTGTATCTCATGTGCCAAATTATCGCCCGGGTACTTCGAACAACGCCAGTGTAAACAAAAAAAAATGGTCCCCGCAGTTTTCAAAGCCCCATCCCCAAAGCGGCAGTTAATAAATTATTTATAGACGGTGTCGCCGGCTTATCTGGCTCCCTCCGATTTCTCACTGTTCACTCCAAAGAATTATTTTTTCAGCCATTACAAATCCTTCTTCATAAAGTGCTATGTTGCGGAGATAATTATTAAAAGATCCCGCAGATTTTTTACAAGGACGGCGACTTAGGACGAATTTGATGAAAATGAAACTGAACGCGACATTTATACGGCGTTCAACAGCTGTCAGTGTCAAAGTTGCACGACAATGATTCCACACGCTGACAGCTGAGCTGACAGCTCTTGATAGCGGGTTATAAGCAGCGTTGAATGCGTTCAGTTTCATTAATGAAATTCGGCCACATTGTCTTTTTAGAATTGAGATGCTAAACTAAACCCTACGTCCGGAAAACTATGGAAGTCTGGACGGTCAGCCCCACGTTGCTTATTAATTATTACGTATGAATCATAACAGGTCAAGACATAAATGCTTTAGCCCCAGTTGTCCCACTGTTTTTGTAACTTTGAATGATATTGAAAAAATAGTTATAACAGAGTTTCTTATTGTTTCTTCATGAATTTAAACAGAACAAAAGTTTTTGGAATGATGAACACTGTTTTTGCTATATCTAAGCTTCTCAGTTGACTATCAACCAGTGCAACCCGCTACCAAATATAAGATCTATCCAGCATAACTATCTCATTTAAGAATATTTTCAAGATCCGTGCTTATGCCTTGAAGAAGCGGATTTTTTGGTACTGAACGTTGCAGGTTGATTTACGGAAAGAAACGGTTACATTATACTGTCTCTTTATGCGTGGGCGCATAAGGAAAAACAGGTCTATTTTACCTGCACATTCGTACCGATTTGTATTTACCGGGAACCCGCTTCGTATGCAATCACCCTATGCACACACAGGCGAAATAAAGATACTCACTTTGACGCCAGTAGCACATCTTCGCCGCGAAACCATAGCCACGAAACCGCAGTAGTTCAATTCAACTGTCTCGCGTAGCGGAACATGACGCGAGCCAGTTGAATCAAACTACTGTGGTTTCGCTGCTATGGTTTCGCGGCGGATTAATCAATGAATTCGAAAATGAAAACTATGTTTGTAACAACATAAAATTTCATTCTATAATAAAGGAGAAGATCGCTTCTTAATTTCACTAAGAATATACATATTATTTATGCTCGTACCTAGTGGTCCTCTAGTATCAAAACACAATATGATGAAAGCATCTCCGTAGCCATCAAAAGTACCAATTTCAGTGCTACCTCTAGTTTCTTTGTTTGTCAAGTCCCCGTTTGCAATCACAAAGTAGATCCCACGGGGAGACAGGATTATCTTCAGCTTAAGTTGCGACTGGAACCAGGTAAAGTTGGGGTCCTACTTAAAGCGTTTGTTTGCACTTCATTGGATCCGAATCCGACAAATGGCGGTCCGAAGTAGAGTAGTAGAGCAGGAAGTTCCGTGCTCGATGTTCGTGTTCACAATATTTTGTTCGTTCGTGCGTACATGCCTTAAGGCGACGATAAGCTACTTTTAATGATTTTATACCGGAAATTACATGTAAACGAGTAGTGTTAATGATTTGAAAAAATATATGTTAAATTAGATCATTTTCTTAATAATTTAATATACGAATATTTTAGATTATGTTTACATTACATAGTGAAATTAATTTGTAAAGTTGTGTCTAACGCGGATAAAAAACGGAGAATTACGCAAAAGCTATCAAGCGTATTTTTCTGAAACCTTCACCATATTAAGGATAATTAAAATATTAATCTTTTAGTATACGTGTTTTATTAAAATCGCTAAAAAAATTCTCCGTAGCATTCCAGACTCTGGGAGTACTGACAATACTAATAAGACTGCTATATTCTGGACTTGGAAATGAAGGATATAAACACCTTTGGATTCCACCTTGACCTCTACAGACGTGATGTCATATTGCTTTAGTTCCTCTGTAAATTAGCGTTTGCGCGCACATCCAATCCGCATACGAATTCGAAATCCCAATTCCGTCCGTATTGGAAATGTTCTAAATTCGGACGGTCGTAGTTCGGATCTAGTGCACAACTCTACATATAAAAAGTACTACAGCTATAGCTGTACGAGGATCTTTTGGCGCGAACACGAACAATATACGAACACAGTTCGCGCTCAAGCACCCCGCTCTCTTTAGTAGCCATGAATTCCAAATTGAATAGACATGAATATTTTTGACGAATACAGTGTTTGATGTTCGTTAGTGGTACGCACATGCAAACAAAGTGGTTTATCTTCATGATCACCGTATTCTTGTTCGTTCGTGCGTACACGTCTTATGACAATGCTTCAGGCAATGGAGTTCGCCTTTCCTCAGTATTTTTTTACTTATGCATAAACCTTATGAATAGCTTATGCTTAGGCTGGTACAGGCAAGATGACACGGCTGATTGTCCAGGGTGCGCCAGATGTAGCGAGAATTGCCACAAATGGAGAGAGTCTTTTGTTCGAGATTAGCGTGAAATGAAATTTCCATTATAAAGAGAATTAGGCTGCCTGTCGATTGAACATTGAATTGGCAGCGGAGCGGAGTGAGGCAGCGGAGTGGAGCGGAGTTGCGGACAGTGTCTGTCCATTAATGCGGAGCGAGTCAGAGGAGCGGAGTTACGGACTGTGCGGAACGAGGCCGAGTTCGCGACGAGTAATTTGAGCCAGCCGCTATACCTCGCGACCGGTTTTTTTCCGGTTACCCGCTCCGCATCTCCACTCCGCTTCCCCGCTCCACGTCCCGGTTTTGTTTGACTTTTTAAACTAGTTCGCAAATCTCTGTCCATTGAAGCGGAGCGGAGATTTTATGCAATTCCATTGGTTAAGATTGGCACAGCTCCGCTCCGCTCCTCTCCTCTCCAGTCCAGTGGACAGGCAGCCTTAGTACCAAGAGAGAGGAGGAGGAGGATCTTAGCTGGCGTTCTGTACTTTCTGCCTATCACCATGAGAAAAACCGGAATTAATGTGCATTAATGTGCCGTGTTATAGCCTAGCTTAGCCTAATATATAGATAGATACTTAGATAAATCGTTTATTTAGTGCACACTAGCTGCGTCCCGCGGTTTCACCCGCGTAAAGTAGTTTTTTTTTCCCATGGGTATATCGGAATAAAAAGTAGCCTATTTTACGCCCAGTGGCCTCAGCTATCTCCTAGTGAAGTCCCGTCCAAATCGGTTCAGCCGTTTCGGAGATAAGCCGGATCAAACAGACAGACAGACGGACAGACAAAAAATAATAATTGTGTTTTTGTTGTATGGATCGTATATACTTTCATATGCATTTAGTAAAAAGCTGTTATTTTGACATTACAAAGAGACTTTAATTTTATTTATTTGTATGTATTGTATGTATAGAAGATAATGATAAAAGACTGCACAACACACAAAACCACGATTAAATCATAACTAATTAACTATTACGATATAGCTGCAAGGTGGCCGATACACGAACAAACAATAAAAAAGGAAGAAAACAAGACATTGTGATGACACTATTGGCTATGAAGTAGTGTAGTATGTGTGAGGCACACGGTACTATTGTAATTTTTTTATTTGAAATTTTCTGTTTATTTTTTTTGTGAATATTGTGTGCTTTAGTTTGAGTCAAATAAATTTATTTTCTTTCTTTCTTTCTTTCTTTCTTTCTTTCTTTCTTTCTTTCTTTCTTTCTTTCTTTCTTTCTTTCTTTCTTTCTTTCTTTCTTTCTTTCTATGACGCACCTTAAATTAATGGATCGACGAACATGAAAAGTGCGGTGTGCGTCTCAAGGTTGCGCCAAATGGGAGTCCAGCTCAGCATGTGCCAGGCAAATATAGGTCTGTAGGTACCTGACGCTGATATTCTGCTGAATTCCTGTATAGTGACATACGGACGACCATTTTATACAACTATCCAAGAATGACAGTGGAGATTTGAATATAGGTACGGAGAAATTAAGTTGGTAGTGAATTTTCTTACCAATTAATTTCCCTTACTTTATGTAAAGTGGATGAGTCTTCTCGCCATCACTGTGACCCTACAACTACCTACAGAATTTGACTTTGTAAGATTTCAATAATACTTTACCGAGTGTACTGTTGTTTCATAAATCTCAGATGAATCCGAATCTTATGTAAAATTGTTTGGTAGCGACCCAGTGTGTACCTGGTTCATATTTCTTATATTACTATACAAAGTGTATGTTTTACTGGCTAGAAAGATGTTTGGTTTAGCATATTGTTATTTTTTTCCCACAATAAACTACTATAAAAAAGAACGGTTAAAAGAGAAAGTAAAGACATCTACTAAATCTTAAGTGAAACACCTTTTATCTGAGAAAACACACACACCTACTCTCCGTCTATTCAAGCTGCCAACTCTCAAGGTGGGAACAAATTATCGGACGCGTCCGCGGACGTTAACTGTCAGTTCGAACGTGAATTGACGTGATCGTAGGGAACTGACAGTTAACGTCCGCGGACGCGTCCGATAATTTGTTCCTAGCTTTACAATTTCTATTGCTTACGTGGACATCAAAAAAACAAAAGAAATCTGAAGTTCATTTCTGTGAGGTAAACTAGATTTGTATCGATATTACTTCCAAGATTACAAGGCTTTTTTTTACTGGGCACCACTCGAAAATAGAGCAGTAACGGCCGCGACTTACGTGTATTGGGTCGTTGAGTCGAACCCAAGCAGGCACTTTACTTTGTGTCAATTATTTCATCACCACTGCTCTCAATACACTGAAGGAAACCGGCAAAAAAAAAACAAACAATTACGGCCCACTCCCTCTGACAGAAAAAGGAGGCCTGTGTCACAGCAGTGAGAACATTATAAGCTGATTATGCTACTCGAAAATATACTTTCTTTCCTTTCTCGTCCTATGCATTTAAAACAGATTGAGTCTCCGGAAGAACAGCTCGTAAAAAAATCACAAAGCCCCGTTCAAAAATCCATATTTACAATGTACAGACGGTAAAGCCATTTGTCGACACACTTTGTGCTCATAAAGATAATGGTCACATGTTTAAAGTGACCATAAAACAGTACATAGTATTTTAGTGTCCATCGTGAGGTTTATTCGTGTTTGTTGCTTTACTGCAAATGATGAGTCGGCGGTGAACGATGGCTAACCGATGTGGTCAGTAAAAAAGCGGTAAAAAATTTACAAGAATTATGGACATATACGGCCCAAAGGCTCATCAGGTTTTAGGCGGTATACGCTAGTAGCACACCTCCACCACGAAACCATAGCCGCGAAACCGTAGTAGGTACTTAGTTCAATTCAACTGACTCTCGTCATGTTCACTCATAGCCCATAGGATTCGACGGTTCGAGTCAGTTGAATTGAACTACTGCGGTTTCGCGGCGGAGGTGGGCTAAAGCCCTGAAGGAATCAAAATCATAAAGCGTTTATTCACATTAGGCTGAGAAATTTATATTTCTATGACTGAGAATCACCGATTTCGAACGTCAAAATTACATAAGACAGACCCCAAAACGCCCGCCCTTCACCACTGCCTAGTGTTGTAGCTGGGAAGAATAAGTGGCGCAACAAACTCCCCTTCAACCATTGATATACTTTACATTTCAATGCCTTCAGCACATTTGTCTGTTAAGTTAGAAGAACTTGCTTTCTTTGCGTCCAGTTAATGACCCGCCCCCTATTCCTGGGGACCAATATTAGTTAACTAGCAGCGGAGCAATGGTGGTAACGGCCCCGACTTACGAGTTGTAGGTATGAACTCAAGCAGGCGCTTTACTTTGCGTAAATAATTTCATCACCACTTCTCTGATGAAAACATCGTGAGGACACCGGCATGTCCTACAAACAAAAATTCGAAGATATGTGACATCTACCAACCCGCACTAGGCTCGCGTGGTAGATTACAGCCAGTCCCTCTCGAAGAGAGGAGGCTTGTGTCCCAGCAGTGGGAACATTATGGGCTGATTATGCTATAACACAGGTAGCTTATTTATTTTACGCCTTTATGCCTGTATGCCTTTGCCATTTCTGGGAATACTTACGTTATTGTGTTTACCCGCTGTTTCAGGAGCCCACCAACTCAATACTTTACAGTCACTTGGTGCCATATCTAACGTAACTTTGTTGCGTTTTGACGTAGAAACTACCGTTTTGAACGTAACTGTTTTGGTCACTTTATGGTTGTACTGCATGCGAATCAGTACATGGTGCTAATTTTTGTTTTTTGAGGTATATTAACCGGATTTGTCGATGTGTTATGTGAAAATAAATGTTAAGAGGGTGGTAAATGATATTAAGAACGCGGCGACCTTTGAATTGTCCATACAAACGTAATACCTAAATCATTTCCAATTCGAGCATATTTCCACCAAATAAATTTGATATTCGGATTGAGACAATAATTATCTAGGCTTCCAATTCTTTTTTTTTTCAAAAACCTACCTCTACATGAAGTATTAGCGAATTGCATTTCGTACATTTTTACAGCGTAAATGACTTGTTTTCATATTGTTTTTTCTTTATTATAAACAACAATATTTGTAATATTGTTTCATCACAAGCATAGCTTATATTATCAAGTTACAAATTATAGAAAAAAAATTGGAAAAACATTAAGTTTTCATTCATCATTTTTGGTATTACGGAACACATCCAAATTTCTCATAATTTCAGATAGCTAGTAGTGCTATCGCGTCAAGCAATAATTGTCAATGTGTGTGTGCTCCCTGTAGGTGTTTATCGCTCCGACAGGCACAAGGCACACTAACGCAACGTGCTTGGTTGGAGTTCGTTCATAGTATTTTTTGTCAACTTTAGACGATTAGGTACTTTACAGTGTGCTGTACCTGTACGCGCGTACTTATTTGTTTGCTAAATTGTATTGTATGTAATATTTCTGACACTCCTCTTGACTTGACCTATTTTTAACCGACTTCAAAAAAAGGGGGAGGTTCTCAGTTCGTCCGATTTTTTTTTTAATGTTTGTTCCCGGAATACTCGAAGACGGCCGGACCGATTTAGAAAATTATTTTTTTGTCAGAAAGGGTATACTTCACAGGTGGTCCCATTGTCATCAAGTCAGGATTGGATGATGGAATCCTGGAGAAGTCGAGGGAACTCTTGAAATATTACAGGCGCACCTATAGCGATTTAGGTATTTTTTATAGTTACTCTTGAATTTGATCTCGGAAAGCACCATTTAGTGAAGTGGAAGTGATGATGAAGACCACAGATGGCCACCGGAACTTATCAATAATAGGTACGTATTTCACGGGTTGCGATTAGAGAAGATTACTTTAATATGGTTGCCAAGCAATTTATGCCCGTCACAATACATAGGGTGAAGTGGAGCTAATGGTGAAGTACCAGGAGAACTCCTCAACAATGAACGTCCCTGCATCGGGAAAAGCAATATTTTGTAAAAGGTGATAAGCTGTTGACATTAGGCTATTGTATCTTAGATAAATTACAAACCGACCCACTAAAAAGGAAGAAATAAAAACTTTTTCACTCTTCTTGCTCAAAAAATCCGTCATTGTAGCGTACCAAAGCGGAGATAAAATAGCATATCATCCTCTAGGGGAAAAAGTTTTTTTTTAATTTTTGTCTGTTTCCAACGAGCCTACCACCCATAAACGAAAAAGTCTTTGTTTGATCTATATATATATTATATAAAAAAGAATCCCTATTTCCTTGATCACGGCATCACGCGTGAACGGCTGGACCAATTTCACTAATTCTTTTTACCCGACTGCCCCAGAAGGAGGGTAATGTTTTTCGAGAGTATGTATGTATGTATGTATGTCTATTTCTTTGGCACGCTCTGTAGCCTAAACGGCTTGATGGATTTTGACATATGAGGTGTCGTTAGATTCGTCTTAATTGTAGAAGTGTCATAGGCTATATAATATTTATATATTGCATCTACAAAAAAAAGGGACGGGAAGGTTTAAAAAAAAAAAAATATAACAATATTGGTATCAAATAAAAGCTAGTAAGAGTAACGAGTCAATGCCAAATTTTGATTTTTATTAATAAAACTAAAAAGCTTGAAATAAAGAAAATTATTCAAAAAACAAAAAACCTGACTGCAAAAACACATTTAAACTGAAAAGAAAAAAAAACAAGCATTATAATCTATAGAATTTTGGTATCGCAGGCGGGGCAAACAAAACTTACACCATACGTATATCCGGTTATTAGTTTGTCCCCGCCTGCGATACCAAAATTCTATAGATTATAATGCTTGTTTTTCTCTTTTCAGTTATGTGTTTTTGCAGTCGGGTTTTTTGTTTTTTGAATAATTTTCTTTATTTTGTTGTGTTTGTTATCTAGTAAGGAGATGGTTCTTAGGATAGGTTGGTGAAGGTAGGGTAGGTAGGTAGGTAGGTATGCAAGTAGGTAGGTATGTATCTTGGTAAAGTGGGGTATGTAGGTAAGGTAGGTAGGTATGTATGTATGTAGGTAAGTAACATACATACATACATACCTACCTTCCTACTTAGGATGGTAAGTAAGTAGGTAGGTAGGTAGGTAAGTAGGTAGGTAGGTATGTATGTAGGTAGGTGTAATTAGGGTAGGTAGGCGAACCGTAGATGAGTGCATACCCGTGCGAAGCCAGGGCGGGCAGCTAGTTACTAATGTTATTCGATAGGTACCTACTTATGTGTCTAAAGAGCCTCAGCTATGGCCTCAGCGAGTATTTTGTAGTTTGTAAGTTACACAATTGACATAAAGTTCATTATGCTTTGACCCAATTTCGTGCCAAAAACTCGCTTCCATTCCGTTCTGCGCCAATGTAATATGAGCCGTAGCGTGGTGAGTATTGGCCGAGACGGTATAAGCTAGTTGCTCTCCGTACGCGACGAAGCCATAGCCACCACCAAGTTGTAGTATTGTAAGTACCTACCTATCATATAACGCGGTTGTACGAAGTTTTGTCATGTCATGTCACTGTTCCTTTTCTTTAGTTATGTGACCGAGCGGGCGTAATTATTGTCTCAAGGACACTATTGAGAACACTGCTCGCTCTAAATTGAGTTCGCAATGTATTTGCCAAACATGTAAACAAACACGAGTTTTCCACTTAGACAAATATGAACTTTATGCTAGTGTAAATAAAGTTGATTTTAGACTGACTAGTAATGTTGAAAATGTCATAAAAAAAATATGAAGTTGTAGCGCAAACTGAACCTTATGTGTAGTCCATAACAGTTATTTTTCCAAAAACTCGTGTTTGTTTAGATGTTTGGCAAATGAACTGCGAACGCAGATTTTTATTTGTCGGTGCAGCAGCGGTGCGACATCAGTATGTTCGGATGATGAAAATATACCGCCACCACGTGTCGCTTGCACTTACGCACATGTCGGTAAAAAATTATGCAGAGCTGCTTGTGCCGTCGCAAAATAATGTCGAGTTCGCCCAGGTTCGCACCGCACGGGCTGTTATTTTCCGCGGGATTTTTTTTTCGCACACTGGATTTTCAACGCGTGTTTTTTCAACGCGCTAGGACGAGAGTGTCCCAGCGCGCTGGATTCTCAACGCTCGGCTCAACACGGAGAGTTTAAAATCCAGTGCGAGACCACCAATAAGAAGTGGAGACCACTCTAAAGGAAATAAATAAACACAAACAGACTTAAAATAAATAATGACAATAATAATAGATACTTATCCCAATAATTTATATTTACGCGACGTGCGTATGACTACTCTAGCGTCGTCCGTCGGTCCGCCGATCTACCGTGCCACAAGTCCATGCTCGACTTCGCGTCAAATAACTTTGCCGCTCTGAAGTTAGGTTGCGCATGCGTACCTACTGGCATGCGCGCAGTCATATAGAGTCTACTTCAGAGCGGCAAAGTTATTTGACGCGAACTGTTGGTACCTACCTACCTTATTTGTATGACGTATCTACTAGCTAGGTTTTCTCTAAAAGGCCTTCTATCTTGAGATTAGTCGAGATATCCTAAAATATTGAGACATCGGCATGGTAAAGAAATTTCCAAAAAACGCATTACTAGTCTGTACATTCACTAGCGATTCCCCAAATTAGTCAACAAAAATAAAGCAAATAATGAACATACCTAATTATTACTCAAATAATATTTATGCTGTCGACTCGCTATGAATGAATGGCATACAGTACCTACATCTAGTATTATCCGCTCACACACACTGCGAAGCGCGCCCGTAATCTGTGGCCCCGCCTTCTTTTGTCGAACAGAGATAGCAATATTCCAAACGCATTTTGCTCACGTCTCGAGTTTGCATTTCGTGCCGTAGTACGTCGGCCTCTTAAGGTGGAACTAGTCGCGGGCTCGAACTCAATGGTGGGCATGGCCAAAAACCACGCTGTCTCACCTGGCATCGTGTCCGACCGAGATAGTATCAGTGATGAGCAGTTAGAAGCTGGTCTACATGGACAACGTATAGTTCGCACGCACAGAAACACCGTACCGACCAATTTTAGTAACACGAGTGCGTCAAAAATTTTAAAAAGACTTTTGGAAAAAAGGTTTTTCTGAAAAAACTACTGCATAAATCAATTACAAATAAAATTTATTGCAATCTTCGATAATTTTTCTGTGTCGGTACGGATTTTGTTTTTGAGATTTCACACTTCTTGTATTACTTATTTACGCCCAAAGTTGCGTTAAAATTAGCAAGAAAAACGAATCTTTGTTGGCTCATAACTTTTTAATGGCTTTTTATTTTACTATTCTGCTTCCGTACAGACAATTTTAATAATGAGACCTAACGATATCATGTTTAACTTTGAATGTACGATGTCAAACAGTGGAGTAAAACCCCTCCAAAGTTTGTATGGAAAAAATATCAAATTGTTTCACCCGCGAAATTCAAATTTTCTTAGGTTTCTTGCAATTTGCAGGTCAGTGTCAGTTGTATCTTGATTAAAATATGATTTGCGAGCGTAACCAATATGGTTTTACAGAATTATAATCATTAGAATCAGCAATACAACTCCTTAGGTTAGCATAATCCCCAAATGTCATGATTTCATTCAATAGTCATTCAACGGGATTCATTCAACGGGATTCAACGGGACGACATGAACTTATAGAGTTGTATTGATGATTTCTATGATTATAATTATTACTGTAATGTTATTTGTTCCAAAACACGGTACTTCGACACACTGAAAAAAATAAGCTGTACTTAGTTGTGTTTAACGTGACTTAATATCAGTAAAAATTGACAATCAAAGGTAAAAACATCCTATGACGAAACCAAGAATTCTGAGTCGAATTATATGAAAGAGTGAATTTCCTAAAAAGTGCAGTTGCCTCTTTCTACTTTGCTGCCGTCGCGCGTAGTACAGTCTACACGCAACGTCATTTTTGTCTACTCTTCCGTCGACAAAGCGGTGCTCATGCTACGCGTGCTGTCCGGGACATCGACGCGAAGCCATGGATTCAGTACATGATTCTGAACCTGCGTTGAAATTTTTCGTCGGTTATTTAAAAAAAAGTCAGCTGTTCCATACATTTTGACCGCGTAGGTATTGCACTTTTCTATGAAGCAGCAGATTTTTTTTTACCTATGTTCCCCGATTACTCGAAGATGGCTGAACCGATTTGGAAAATTATTTTTTAGTTTGTATGGGTATACGTCACAAGTGGACCCATTGTCATCAAGACAAGATTGGATGACGGAATCCTGGAGAAGTCGAGGGAACTCTTGAAATATTATAGGCACACCTATAGCGATTTAGGTATTTTTTATAGTAACTCGTGAATTTGCTCTCGGAAAGCACCATTAGGGTCGGGCCACACCTGCCGAACGTTCCGCGGCGGAACGCTCCGTCGCGTCATATTTCTATGGACGTAACGTTCGGCTGATGTGTCATAGGTAACTTGAAAAACATTTGGAGCGTATTCAACCGAACGTTCCGCCGCGGAACGTTCGGCAGGTGTGGCCCGACCCTTAGTGAAGAGAAACTGATGATGAAGACCAGAGATGCACATGAAGCCACCGGAACTACTCAATAATACGGGTATACGGGATATTTCACGGGTTGTGATTCGATTGCTGTTACATGGTTGCCAAGCCATTTATGCCCGTCACAATGCATAGGGTGAAGTGGAGCTGATGGCAAAGTACCAGGGAACTCCTCAACAATTAACGTCCCTGCATCGGGAAAAGCAATATTTTGTAAAAGGTGATAAGCAGTTGACATTAGGCTATTGTAACTTACATAAAATACAAACCGACCGGCGACCCACCAAAAAGCGAGAAATAAAAACTTTTTCACAAAAAAAACAAAATAATGACTTTCACTATAAAGTGAAAAATAACTGAAACGGAAGTCGGTGGCAAATAACGAATATCCGTGTCTTTGGTTTTATATTTTCGTTTTTGCCACCGACTTCCGCAATTTTTGAATTTTTTCACTTTATAGTGAAAGTCGGTTGATTTTTTTTTGGGAAAAAGTTTTTTTTCCTTTTAATTACCACATAATTATACTGTCAGTACGATATTTAACAACACCCTCACGGATCAGACAGGGTTTTTTTTTACACAATGTATTTATAATATACATTATTTTGATATAATTAAAGTTATACAACTGTAACAACTCAGATATATAAAACAAATAAATAAATATTCAAATAAATAAGATAATATTCACAATAAATCTATAATCGCAAGGAATTCCTGGCGAATTTTTTTTTTCTAAGTTAGCAGTTATACTCAGATTTTTTCCTTTTAATTTGACGTCACACACCGATCACCTATCAAAATGAGTCGCCAAACCACTTCGTTTGCAACTTTATATACCTTGTATAACCTTATGACTACTTATTTACCTAGCAAACGACGTTGAACAATAAAAATATCTTAATTTAACATTGTTTGTAAAATAAAGAGAATTTACGTTAATGCTCGAACAGAACAAACAAATAGACAAACGATTCAATTAAAAGCTTTATTGAAGCCTATGTGCCAACTATACGTAGTTACAAAACCAATATCCGTTGAAATATCAACCTTAAAGTGTCGGCAATAAGAGTAAGAAAAATAGATTTCAGAGTCAAAATTAAAGTTGTTTATCTGTTTGCAAATCGATAGTGTTTGTACAGTTGTGGTTTATTTTCTATTATTGTGTCGTTATGTATATATAGTGGTTAAGTACTGTCATTTTCGTGTATAGTATATTATACCGATTGGTCGAACACAGACCAGCAAAATGCTGCCTATTGTACTGGTACTATTCGTCGCTACAGTAAGTACTTTTAATATTTTAATCTCTAACATAGTTTTAAATATTTTAAGTGTTGTTTGGTGCATATTATATTTCACTTCCGTCATGTTTATAAAAAATAATAAATTAAAAATCAAATATTGGTATAACAAAAATCATTCTTGTAGGTACAGGCTGATTTATTTTATTACAAAAAAATTTGGTGACCGCTTGACTGTTCAACTGGACATCAAGTGGGCATAACAATTAAAATTCTATTGTGTCTCGTTAGTGACAGCTGAAGGTGTATACGCCTCTCAAAATTGCAGATTCCTTCGAAATTAAAGCTTGTGTATTTATCTTGTAATCATAATTAGATATTATTAAAAGTTTGTACTAACAATCAATATAACTGTTTCTATAGTGTACAAAATATGTCAAACTGCTTAAAAAAAAATTATTATAAAAACGGACTGGTTCAAGAAATGAACCCATTTCCCAACATAGAAACTCAACAACTGTGCGAAAGCGTGCTCTAAACGCCTTCAGTCAAATTCTCAATACGCATACATGGGAGAATAGACGGATTTATAAGGAAACACCATGCTTTGTGTATTCCATAGGATTCGTCTCCGATCAAACTACAAACTAAAACATTTGACAACCATTTTCTTACAATGGTAAACTGTTTATAATTTATGTTCATACGTGTAATGAATATGTGACTGTAAAAAAAAAAACTAAAGAGTGAAGAAAATAAATTGAAATATGTTAGAGAAAAGATTGAAAAGATTAGTAAAAGTTACAACTTATTTGTCTTTTTATCCTCTGTGTTAATTTTCACTTAGGCTTTCTCAGCCCTGTGCATAAAACAGGCCTCTTAAAAAATCCTCCGCCTTTAGCTTTACTATTAGATGAGTCACCTTTTAATAGTCTAAACAGCAGAACTGAACTTGTACCTAAATGAAATATAACAGTCCCATTACCAGAGTCCAATAACGCCCATTGTGCATGCAGTCAAAATCCCGATAAAACAAAATATTTGGCCACCCCAGTTTTTCATGAATAAATGTATAGTGCGCGTGACTCCGACAGGGCTCCATCCTAGGCAGTTGCACAGAGAATAATATATTGAAATTGAGTATTGTAAATTATGGATCACTTCAGATTATAATAATGTGCCTGAAATTGGAGATACGACAACTACTTAGATGTAGTATAATGTAGTATTTGAATAATTTGAAGATTGTGGTAACTACTGAACGCAATGGAAATTATTATTAACAGCAGTTTCCAAGTTCCAGTTCTACCAGGGTATCGTGTTATCCAGTAACTGTGTTGTGGAGAATATTCAGATGCATCCGGTTAGACTGGAAGCCAACCACAACATAATTGAGATAAGGCTAGGCAGATGATGATTTTGCTGCAAAGTAACTGGAGCAAGAGTGGTGACGTAGCGCTCCTTCTGCTAAATGAGAAGGCACTGCATCGTAAGAAACGATTGATCACACCAGTTCCTTAATTTCTATATCTGAAAACTACGCTGAAACAGAAATAATGACGTCACAATTTTTTTTTTCACAGAGCGCTTTGGCTGCCCCCGGCGCCCTGTTAAATACCATATCTATCAACGATTCGGTACCGCCAAAGCACAATGGCAGGAGTGTCTCTGCGTAAGTACATATCAATATAATATAACACATAACATCACGCCCGTCAATACCGAAGGGTGAAGCAGAGGTTCACACCTTCATTTCGCCCACACACACATACGGCATATAATCATTATATCTATCCGTGAAAAGCACTCCTGAACACTAATCTCTAAATAAGATATATAAATATCTCTGTATAACCTAAGTAATAAATTAACTAAAATAATATATATGTTAGAGAACGTATATATACGTTTATATCCTCTTGGCGCTCTTCACTTTTCTATATTCCATAATGAATCCAGAGGTGTATTCGTTTAAGTTTACAAATCTCAAGAAAGCATATATGAATTTTTATAAGAGGCAGCTTTTGCGACACAAATAAGGAAAGGTCTATGTCCAAGATTGTAACAGTCTCCTGGCCTAGGAACTGGATAGAAGCCAAAAAGACAGTTGGTAGACTACCGCTTAATCCTAAAAATACACACACTAAACTTTTGGGAACCTTTGGGGCCTGTCTTATGTAATTTTGACGCTCAAAAAGCTGATTGCTGATAATGATTCTGAGCCTAATTCGAATATATGATTTTTGTGGTTTCAGTTATTGGACCGACCAAGCCTCAGAAATCGTAGATGGTGGAGACACTCCCGCTTACGTCTTGACAGCGCAACAGATCATCAATGACCTGGCCAACCAGAGTGACAAGAACAGCCAGGCGCTCGCCCTTGCTCAGATCATCGGTGTGCTCGGATCACTCGGCACTGGTATCCCAGGAGACGCTTGTGCAGCTGCTGATGTAAGTAGACCAAAGATGTATACGGATGCTGGCGATTTCACCTGTATCCGTTAGAGCGTGATTTTAGCTGCAGTACTTTAGGTGACTAAATCGCCAGCCTGTGATAGGTTTAGTGGCAGTAGAACTGTTTGTGAAAGCACTCTTCCGGGTAAGTAGTAGCTTGTCTATGTATATCAGATTCTCCTGCAAGTTTATGGTTATCAAAAAAACGGAACATGTAATATCTCTAATTCTCAACCTTATTTAATATGATTTGGGTTTGATTATTTTGCATATCTATAAACGTCCTCCTAAATCATATTCTCTTAGTTTTTTTTTTTTAATCCTAGCTTTTTTTGCACTTATTTTATAACCTAGGATGATGGTCACAATAATTTTATGTTCTCTTTCCTTATTTTTATTTGTCACAGCACATCCTAATTTATTAGTGAATTGGATTCTACTTTGGTTAAATTAAAATTTTATTTATATTCGCATTCGCAACACAAACATCGTGGGGAACTAGAATCAAAACTTCGAAGATAATATGTGAGATCCACCAACCCACCAGCTCCGCGTGGCGGATCACTCCCTCTCGCAGAGAAGGGGCTTGTGTCCCTGCAAAGGGGAACGTTATAAGCTGAATAATTATGCGTATGCTTCGTATGTGCTTTTCTTTCTAACTTCTTCTCTTCCCAGGTGATCGACGCATACGTGTGGGCCGCCCGCTCCGGAAACCAAGCTAGCATTCGCTCAGCCGTCGCCAAGTTCATCCAGAGCGTGTCCGCCAGCATTGACCTGATCGTCCAACTGTCCACCAACCCCAACGCACTACGTTTCTCGGTAAGCTTGTCATTATCATCATCTTCATCCTTGCACTTTTCTTCTTTTCCATTTATATCTCTATTAACCGTAATTTTAATGATAATGTTTATTTACCAAAACAGTGCCTTACATTTCCTTATAGTCTACATTAATAGCTAGGTTTGCTTTGCTTATGAACTTCACACTATGAAAATGTGCATTACATTAATGGATTATTATTGAGAACCACATGAAAAAGTGTTATACTTTTATAGCAATTGCCAGCCAACAATCTCTTTCTAGCCATATCGTATTTCCATCCATGTGGTCTTTATTCTTTCTCACCTCTTACAACCATTCACATTCGTATTCAAAACTTTCCTCACGACATGAGAATTCCTGAGAAGAATTTGCTTTGATAAGATTTCTGAAGCTAGTATTTATTTTAGTTATTGTAAACCATTCATTTATCACAAGAATATTTTCCTAAAAACATCTAGACTATTGCTTTTAAAAGGTTATAAGAAAATGCTTATACGATCACCATGTATAGCGCTAGGACTTAGATTCGGGTAGTCTAAAATCATTGATTGGCTTGAATCATTAATTTCGTGTCCTTGTGTGTACGTACTCTACGTCAAAAGGCTCGTGCAGACCAGCGCGACGTGTCGCGCGACCCGGCACCGGTAATTGTTCTATCGTGAAGTTTTCTTAGAATTCTTTTTGTTAGATTCGAGTCGCGTTGTCGCGTCGCGCCGTTCTGCACGACGCTTTACCCTAGTAGCACACCTCCGCAGCTCCGCCGTGAAAACGTAGCATCGAAACCGCAGTAGTTCAATTCAACTGACTCGCGTCATGTTCCGTTGTTCATAAAATAACTATGTAATTTTACTCGACTGCCCCATAAGGAGGGTAATGTTTTTGAATAATATTTCCTTCTTCACAAATAAAAATACATTCAAGCACTTTAAGCCTCGTTCAGACTGGCACGTGCACGAGGCTTTCGTGTTCAGTTATAATATAGGACAGCTAAAAAAAATCGAACCATAACTTACTTTACCAAAAACCATAATTATACTAAAGTAAGTTTAGTAACCGATATTGTATCGGACAGTTTAGTACGCAAACAACCAACCTGCTGATGACTAGCAAACGCAATGCATACGTAATCAAAAGTTCGCCATTAATCAAACGTGGGTCATCCATCACCACGCCACATCCACTATTGTCCATCCTCTAAACAATTTCGACCAATTCACGTATTGTTTATTGATATAAATGCTTTTTCTCTCCCGATTCGATGTTTTGATGGATTGATGTAGACAGAACTCCTTTGATCTGAAATATTGCTTGTGTAGAACAATTTACGTGAAAATGCGACTCATGTTTCTATTTGTAAGGAACTGATGCAACTTATAGCGCCACAAGGTTGTTTTGGCGCGTGATCGGAACTGACGCCACCATTTTGTTTTTATGATTTCGTACCCGAAGGGTTTTTTTTGGCAATTGAGATTACTAAGCCTCCGATGTCCGTCTGTCTGTCAGCGGGCTGTATCTCATTTAACGTACTATTACAGATCATCAATATTTCTACTGTCTACCTATGCAGACAGAAGAAATTTTGATGAACTGTGTATTTCTATTGACTGACACTATATCAACAAACAGTAAAAAATAAAAAAAATAAAGGTGGTCAAAAAAAAAATGTATTTTGTTCGTCGTTTTTTGCTAAATATTGTAGGGAACCCTTCGTGTCCGAATTGTACTTGGCTGGGTTTTGTGCAATTTGCTGTTTTTGGTCAAAACTAAGTAACATTCGGTCAAATATTTATAATCTCGGTAGGAAACAACCGCTTTTTACTAACGCTTGATACTCCACAAGTACCTACCTAATAACAGGAAATAGATATTTAAAGTGCACTTTTCCGTTTAAATTAATAAACGATCATGAATCATGAATATCATGATACTTCGGTCATTTTAAAGTGTTTTCAAATAACACTTGATTTACGAAGTCGGTCCTACTTGATAGCTACTTACAATATTATCATTTCTGGAATTTTCAAGAATAGAAAGCTATAGTCGCACATTCCAAAAGATTCCTTTTACAAGCGTAGATTTAGATAGCAGACCCCGTAAAAAAAGCGGGGCGAGCTGGAGAAAACTAATTACTTGTGGTTCACATTAGCCCTAGATCGAAAGAGCTGGAATTCATGAAGAGAGAACTTCCTTTTTGCCCAGCAGTGGGATGATGCAGACTGACAGTTACCAGTAACTACAGAGTCCTTTCATGGTTATTTTACATCAGTGTCAAAATTACAGTGATCGTTATTTTCCTTGTAATAAGATTGCTATTGGGTTGCAGCCATTGACAAGTCTGTCAATATCACAATGATCTTTATTTTCGTTACAATAAGGTTGCTTTTGGGTCATGCGGTTAGAGGTAAAAAATTACTAGTATTGCAAACATTGGTTGATTGATAATGTTTCTTTTCAGACTGGACCCCGTGGTAGCTGCACTGGTGCAGGCAGGACCTACCAATTCGAGGCAGCATGGGACTCAATCCTCTCCAACGCCTCTCCAGCCTCAGCTGGGTAAGTTAAAAGCAATAAATATAACACCTATACAAGGTCAGATTAAATAAACTAGCTAAACTTATCGAAATGATGATGAAACATTTTTGTTTCTTAACTCATAATTTCAAGTAACTATCAGCTAGTCAACAGCCGCTGGTCATCATCATTTGCCTTTTCCCAACTATGTTGAGGTTGGCTTCCAGTCCAGTTTCCAGTTAGTATAGTTAATTGAAATTTTGAGTTAGAAAATATTTTTTACCCAAACTCTTCTGTAAAGTTTTGCTAGCAAGTTTAATTTTACCTTGTATATCTCTCAATGCTAGACTAGCATATGGACCTTCCATATGCTGCCCCAACGGCATTATCTTAAAATCACTTTATACGCCCCGGAAAAAAGTGATTCATTCTTCTTACCTTTAAAACCAGCATCTTGATTGATGACACACTAGTAAAATGAAATTAATCTATTTAATTTTGACACAATCAGCGTTACTTTTGTTTTGGAGCAAACAAAGTTTTGGAACAATACAGTATGACGGGACATCGACGCAAAAACTATTACCATGGATTCAGTACGTGACCCTCCAACAATAAAATCAATTGTCAGTTTTTTTTTTTTACTTAATCAGCAGTTCTTTACATTTTGACCGCGTAGGTATTGCACTTTTCTATGAAACAGATTTTTTTATTTATTTCAACGCTGGTCTAAAAATTTCAACGCTGGGTGGCTCAGAATCATGTATTGAATCCATGGTAAAACTTTTCGCGTTGATGTCCCTGTGTAAGCAATAGATTTTGATGTATTGTCAAAATAACTTGACGGTAATTCCAAGTGACCAATTAAGAATTCTGTTCTAAATCGTGTTGTTTGCTTCCAGGCTTGTGAACGAGCAATACTGTGCAGCCAAACGTCTGTACAACGCCTTCACCTCCCGAAGCAACAACGCAGGAGCCTTCATCACCGCAGCCTCCCTGCCACCAGTCAACCGCGTCTTCCAAGAGGCCCTTGAGCCAGTTGCAAGAGTAAGTAATACATAGCATTTTTATGGTACAAGCCAATCTAGTAGCGTCCAAGCTCGGCAAGTTCAAGAAGATGGTAAGTGATTAAACTGTCTATGAAACCGCAACGAAATTAAATAGAAAAGTGAGAAATATCCAAACTTTCCACTTCCCTCCATATCAAGCAGGAGACAGAAAAGAGCTGAAGAGATGAGGCTGTATGCGAAAAGGAAGGAGAATTGAGTATAGTTCATTCCTCCGGAGGGGAGTATTGTGTCGGATATTTGTCGCCACATGCTAACTACGCATCAAATACTTGATGTCACACAAAAATCCTGACGTCACACAAAACCTGCATCGCGCAATTAGAGTTTACCGCGCGAACACCATTTATATAACTTCCCCGACATCAATCGTTGGGAAGTTGCCCGCCAGACACGACACCCGTGTGGTCGGTGGATCCTAACTTTTCTATAGAGGATGAGTGAACTTTACATCCTGTTCCTCATACCTCTACTTTGAAACTGTAGGCTAGATCGTTCACTGCGACCCATTGCCACGCTACGCACGAATGCAAATGAACCACGCAGTTAGCTAGAAACTTCTCCGTGAACGTCTTACGTAGCAGCGGACGACAGATTTAAGTCTGCTGTGGGGTTCTACCCCACGCTAAACCAATTGCCTACAATTTTAGATATTTTATGTTCAATTTTATTTTTCAGTTCGTATCATCCATCCCTGCTGGAAACGCTGGTTCCACCGCTGCTGCCGCCAAAAAGGCACTAGCACGTGCTGCCAACAACTAATAGATAACTTTACAACTATAGTTCACAATGCTAATATCGTATTCACTATTATATCGGTATACTATATACAAAGAAATAACCTGATTAATATCTATGTACCTATATACCTACGTATAATATAATAACATGCACAATTCATACAAGCTCTATGCAAAATAGATGAAAACTTATAAATAAAGTTTATAGATATGTAAATATACGTTGATACTCCATAAAAGACATGGCTTTTATTTTCACGGAAAACGATTTTTTTAAATAAAGATGTATCCAATTTATTACTGTTTTATTTATACGTGAATCCTGCGTTCAAAGCAAGAGCGAAGAACGACCAACCATTCCTATAACCCCAAGTGGCTCTAGTTGTCATAGTAATATAATATTCTGTCTCACTCTGATGTCCCAACTCAAAAAATCACCCATTAACATACTAACTTATATTATATCAATTATAACAATAGACTAATTTTATATTTATAATATTAGTTACACAATTTAAAATTAAATGTGTAAGTTTGTTACTCAATCACGTAAAAACAACTGAACGGATCGTTATGAAATTTGACAGACAAGTATCCTGGGACCTGAGGGCCTAGTGTGAGTTTCATTTTACCATCTCGATCAAACGCATCGACCGCGTTTGGCGTTCCGATTGGCTCTTCACAGGTGACGGCCGGCCGGCTGCCAAACGGAGCGCCAAACGCGTTCGATGCGTTTGGCGCTCCGTTCCTGCACCCTAATTGCGTAACATACGTTTAATCACTATCTGAATGATTTTGAAGGATATCGCTAATCCATTGCTCCATATGTTCGAAGAATTTGTCTGCTCAACAACGTAGCTATCGCAATGAACTGTCAAAATAAAATCCATTGCTTCTGTAAATGTGTCAGGCAAGTACCCCGCCGGAGAAAGACATACTCGTCCTAGATCGCAGACGGAGTCGCAGGACACAGCTAAGAAACTTATACTTTCGTGGTTATATAACTTTTATATAACCTTTTCCTATAAACATTTGCTTAGTTATAAATTCACATTAAAATAACAAAGCACATTATATTAACGATAACAACTGACCAAAATCATAATCGTAACAAAATCCCTGTTTATTACCCTATTCGTTTAAGGAAAAACACAATATACATATTTTGCTGTTATATTATGTTATAATAACAGCATTGTCCTTAAACAGTGGATTTAACGTTACCATAGAAAACAGTTGTATTCATATTATTTATAGTGAATCAAAATGATTTTAATATTTTTCTTGTGTTTAAAACTGTCAATATTACATTTATGTGTATCGGATCTTGGATATCAGTGTGAAACAGGTAATTTTTTGAATATTTGTACAGTAAAGAAGAAGAAATAATTTCAGAACAAAGGATAACTAGGCTACCAAAAAGGATTCAATTATATAACCTTTTATTATGGGAATCTCATGTTCCGACGCGTGTCCACAGAATGATATAAGGAATTAGTTTGCACTATACATATATAGATCTCAAAAACAAAGTGTTACGAACGCCTAATACCGAAATACCCATTTACATTGACTATCCTATAAAAAGAATTAAAATTGAACCTAATACCATAATGAAAACAAATAAAGAAAATTATTCAAAAAACAAAAAACCCAACTGCAAAAACACATAACTGATGAAAAGAGAAAAACAAGCATTATAATCAATAGAATTTTGGTATCGCAGGCGGGGGGACAAACTAATAACCGGAAATATGGTGTAAGTTTTGTTTGTCCTCGCCTACGATACCAAAATTCAATTGATTATATTATAATGCTTGTTTTTCTCTTTTCAGCTATATGTTTTTGCAGTCGGGTATTTTGTTTTTTGAATTATTTTCTTTATTTCAAGCATTTTAGTTTTATTAATATATCTAAATTTGGAATTGACTCATTACTAGCTTTTATTTGATACCAATGTTGTTATAATTTATTTAAAAAAAAACCTTAGCCTCCCTTTTTTTTGTATTATTTTGCAGATGCAATATATAAATATTGTATAGCCTATAACACTCCCACTATTAAAACGAATCTAACGACACCTCATATGTTAAAATCCATCAAGCCGTTTAGGCTACAGAGCGTGCCAAAGAAATAGACATACATACAAACATACATGCTCTCGAAAAACATTACCCTCCTTCTGGGGCAGTCGGGTAATTACATTGATGGCCATTACATTTGCGACGACTTCCACTGGGACCAAAGAACTTAGTGGCACTGAAAGTTCTTAGAAAATCAAAAACTGAACAAACTAACAATTAAGTTACCTATTAGTTTTAAATTATGTATTTTCAAAATAGTGTTCATTTACATCAATATATCGCTGCATCCGATGGAACCACAGAGAAAAGCATTTTGTCCAGTCGTCCTTAGGGGTCTCTTCGACGGCATTTTGAAACGCAGCCACTGCTTCCTCGGCGTCCAAAAACGTTTTTCTCGAAGTTTTTCTTTTGTTTTCGGAAATAAATAAAAATCGCAAGGTGAGAGGTCAGGGCTATAGGGCGGGTGACCTAGTAATTCCACGTCTGACGTCGCCAAGTAGATGATTGTTTGCTTGGTGGTGTGCGACGAGGCGTTGTGGTGAAGGAGGATCCTACTGCGAGGTCGTTTCTCCCGAACTTTTTCCAAGACAAGTGTCTTGTTAGTGTACATACCACTCTGCAGTAACTGTTTTTTGATCCTCTTAAACAATTGTTGCGTAATGACCTGTTCTTCCGAAGAACAAGGCCACCACCTTTTTTCCCACTTTTCGAACTCTCTTCACTTTAGTTGGCAACTCCTCGGAAGGAAACACTCAGACAGCAGACTGTCTCTTAGGTTCAGGATCATAACAATAAATTCAGCTTTCGTCACCCGTAAGGCTGCCTGTCCACTGGAGCGGAGAGGAGAGGAGACGAGCGGAGATGTGCCAAAATTAACCAATAGAATCGCACCTCTGGAGCGGAGTTTTGATTCTATTGGTTAATATTGACACATCTCCGCTCCTCTCCTGTCCTCTCCGCTCCGGTGGACAGGCAGCCTAAGTGTAGATACTCAATTGTCCGAAAGACTGATGCAGCTCGATAACAATTAAAATTTTATTGTGTCTCATTACTGACAGTCAAGCGAATACCGAACACAGCATTTGAGTCACCTCCGTTAAATCTCTGAACCATTTCACAACACCAATTAACACGATTTTGGGCCTCTGTCAAATTATGAGGTATCCACCGGGCACAAAGCTTCCTGACCGCTAAATGTTCATGGAGGATTTTGTGCACTTGACTCATGCCGATGCCTAAGCTTGTCCGAATCTGCTGATAAGTCACACTTTTGTCAGTCTCTATCATACGCCGCACAACACTGATGTTATCTCCAGGCGTCGCCGTAGAAGGCCGTCCCTCGAGATTAGTGCGACCACGTTTAAACTCATTAAACCAGTTGTAAACAGTAGCACGAGATCGGGCTTCATCGTGAAAGGCCAATCGAAGTCTATCATAACTTTCTTGTTGACTTAAACGACATCAAAAGTCATAAAAAAAAATTGTACGTCTCGCGTTAAATTCAAGCTGACGTGACACAGAAAATTTTCAATTTGCCGCCAAATCGTAAACAAATGAATAAAATACATACACAATAATTATTATATCGGCAAGAGTTCTATTTTCAAAATTTGAACAATTTTTTTTGAAAGTGTATAGAGTGCCGCGAGTTTCTTGTGGCACTCTAGTGTCACTGCCTTGGCCCGGCTAGGGTGCCGTGAGCGTTGCATTGTCACTGTCACTTGTTATTTAGGTTAGGTTAGGTTAGAACTGTGACCACACAACGCACGAGCCGAGCGAGCGTAGCGAGCGGTGCCGCGGTAGCGGCCGGCGAAGTGCCAGGGTCCGTTTAGGCACAAGAGAATGTAATGTGTTGGAAATGTGGTGTTTTACAGCGATCTAACCTCGACAATCAAACAAAATACCAAGTGACGTGACTTAGTGACAGTGACAATGACAATCCAATGCTTGCAGCACTTTAGCCGGGCCGAGGCGGTGTTACTAGGGTGCCTGTAGTGGCACTTTATCCGATAGGGATAGAGTGCCAATGGTGGCACTCTATACACTGCTTTTTTTTATTATATCGTGTACAAGTGGCCAGTTCTAAAAACTTTCAGTGTCGCCCTCGTATCCTATCCTATACTAACACACGAGCAATATTTGAATAAATATAATGTATGAATATTTGTAATCAAGTTCTCGGAAACAGCTCTAACGATTTCGATGAAAATGGAAATATAAGTGTTACGGGGGCGATATCGATCGTGTATCGATCTAGAGCTAGGTTTAGTATAATATCTGGGAAAATTCATTTTCTCCGTATTTTCACCCGAGCAGAGGTCGGTTGCCCAGATTTAGAACAAGATAAATTAGTAAGTACCTACTATCATGGCGGCATGGAAATAGTATGAACTTTCCTATGCTAATGATTAAATGAGGATTTTTTTTTCACCCAAGCAGAGCTAATTAGAATAGTTTATGCCCCTGGCTGGAGGCTTTGAGTTTTTAGGAGCTTAAGGCAGCCACAGGAATGATCGGTTAAGTAGTCATGGCCTCAGACGCCAGCTACGAGGTGCCCTATTAAAAAAAAAAAAAAACATGTGTAGTCCGGCGAAAAGTTGTGGATCAACTTTTTTTCTATGCAATTTGATGCAAAGACATAGACATTAGCGCAGCGTCAAAAGGACTTCAGTGGTGGCGCGGACTCTAGAACCTTACCCCAGCACACCATTATGGATCAACGTAACGTTCTCGTAACGTGTCTAGCCCCGGTAGCACACCTCTGCCGCGAAACCGTAGCAGCAAGACCGCAGTAGTTCATTTCAACTGGCTCACGTCTTGTTCCGCTACTCGAATTTTATGGCTTCGCGGTGGAGGCGTGCCACTGGCGTTAATGGTGTTGTAAAACTTGATACTAAACGAAAAAAAAAATACATATAGACCAACATAATAATCTTATACCAATTTGAGGTCGGTTAAAAAATTAATTCATCGCCATCATCTTTCGCAGACTTGTTCCACCCAGTGCTGATTACAGGTTAACTTCCTTCTATATCATGCTCCTCTGGTCTTTGCGAGTCTCTTTGTTGGCATTATATCTGTTTGTGATAGACTTCGACACCATTTTATCGACCATGAAAGTTCTTATGCCTTTTTTTTTCCACCTCCGCGAGGCCAAAGCCGCAGGCAAAAGCTAGTTTATCTATAAACCTATTTTCTGTTCACAGCGTACCAAGTTCACGGTACAAAAATATTAATCGGCAGCGCAGTGTCCTCAGTTAAAGGACGCGCAGGCCTCCTTCAATCCTGAATTGAAAGCCTAGGATTGTAAAAAAGTAAAAATAATGTAACATTTTCCATTTATTTCAGACGATTCAAACAATAATCCTGAAATATTCTTGATTGACGGTTGGGACTCTACGGTACGGTCGGTTGAGATGAGGATGGAATATCAAAACGTATTAAACTCTAGATTTTACGAGCTTTGTAGAAATTATTATAATATTAGCTTCGGCTCTCTAGAAGAATCAAAAACACATAAGTAAGTTAATTAAACTATAACTTGTTGAAATAACTAATGCATGAAAACGATTAATTACTTGTAAGTTTTACTGTGCAAGTTGAGTGTTTTACTATTATGTTTAAGTTGATAAATTCAGCAAGACCACTAGCAGTGTTGCGCGCAATCGAACTTGCTACATTGCTCATTATGTAGACTACGCACACCACCGTCATCTCCCCGCTACGTAGGATGTGCACGGAGTGCTTTACTACGTTCGCTGTGCAGTTTATTTGTGTACCAGACACGTATGCATGCGTAGCGTGGCAGTAGGCCACAGAGGAAGATCCCACCTTTCACCCACCTTTTTTCCCATACATTTTAATACAGCGGCTGTGGCTTTTATGTACAAGCAAAACCCGTATTTTGAAACGGTATCCGGGTAGCATTTTATATCATATTATTTTCATACTATTTTTTTTGCAGGAACGTTATTCGATTTGCGGTTCCCGATTATAATGACGGAAACCTACCGGAGAATTTCGTATATGCCGGTAACATAAGCAAAATAGATAATGCTGTATGCACTAAAACGAACAAAACCCAACCTGAATTTTACTGTAACGAAATAGCAAATCTCGTTAGCAAATCAGTGGAAAAACTAAATGATGGTCATCTCTACGACTTTGTACAAAATATGCAATTAATAGAATCTAGATATTACTATCCTATTGAAATAACACACGAAGAAAGCTGTGAGCCTTTGTTTCCAAAGAATTCGGATCTGACGATAGTACTTCTTTGCTTACGAGGGCCTGTCCCACATAAAGAAGTTAATATACAGCCGTTACAACTGATACAAGAGGCTGATTGTAGTAGTAGTAATACTCTAAAAATTAATCGTCTCCTAGCTGTGTTAGCCCCTGAACCATTTGAGCTACCCTCCGAATATACTGTTCCAACCATATTCTATAAAACTCCATATTTGTTTTCGGAATATAAGACTGGTTTCCCAAATTCTATGAATCTAGTACCGTGGCGTCTACTGAAGTATGGATTTCTAACGTTTATTCAACGCGTGGGCTGGCAAAGAGTGGCGATTGTGACTGACGATTCAGAATACAGTCTCGATTTTGAAGATGAACTGACTGCACTGTTTAATAAAGAACGATTAACATACACTGTGATCCGGTGCGAGGATGCCAATTGTGAAATGAAGAAGGTAATTTTTTTTTACATTTTCTATACAATAAGTACGTCATTTAAAGGTACAATTCAGAACGCGACAACAGACCGCAGACTAAAAATATATAGCACTTTTGGGTGAACAAAAGTCATGAAACTCGCATTATCGTCACCAAACGTCATCGTCACCGCACGCTTCCCATGATAAACTTTATGTTGACAGCGCAACCCTGGTTTTTCGTTCATGTACTGACAGCAAGCGACATAAATTTCTGATATTTTTGTTAGATGGCGTTACGTTATTAGAGGCACAATAAATATTGTAGCTGTTGTAACAAAGTATATACATTATTTACTTAGTTTACACTTCTATCGGCAGTCCCCAAAGACTGCCCCGCCCGCATGTTTTTGTTTTTCCGTCAGGTAGATTATTAAAAAATATTAGACACGTATTTTTCTTTTTATACGTCATCAAAAGATTACGGCGATATATTGAGTTAAAATATGACATCACTTGTATGTAGATTTTATACTTACTTGTGATGTAGCGAGCCCCATTTCCCAACTTTAATGCATTTTATTTAAGTATTTTTTTTATTAATATGATAAAGCAAAAAATACGTGTCTAACATCTTTTTATTATGTGTCTGACGGACTAAATAGAATTACTTTTTTTTTACCCAGGCATCATCCCAATTATGTAACTTTTTGTTCCATGAACCTGAACGCGTGGTCGCTCCCCGACAGACGGCGTTTTCCGGTGTTCCTAACAAAAATTTACATTATTGCCGGTTAACTGTCATATTCATCATTTGTATTAAACTTTCAGATAGTAGAAAAACTCAATAATTGTATGCCGAGGATAGTAATTGCCAACGTCGAAGAGAAACATATTCAATACCTGTTCCAAAATAGTTACTACAAGATCACATGGCTAGTGAGGGACATGGTCGGGAAAAGACATGAGAAGGTACGTTATAATGGCTCATCAAGTTTTAGGCGGGTATACGCCAGTAGCACACCTCCACCGCGAAACCATAGCAGCGAAACTACTGTAGTTCAATTCAGCAGACTCGCGTCATGTTCCGGCAATTGAATCGGATTCAAGTACGTAGTAGCGGAACATGACGCGAATTGCATTACTGCGTTGTCCTGAGTTGTTTTCCTGCTATAGTTTCGCGGTGGAGGAGTGCTACCAGCCATAATGTAGTTCGTTAAGCAGTTTCGCATCATTATTTTCGCGTCGGAGGTGTGCTAAGGCCCTTAGTAAAACTTCGACTATCTACAGCATCGTATCGCTCACTCATACATATATGAAAGTCTCTTTCCAAATTCAATGTGCCATATTAACGCCCGGTTACCACTAAAATTTTAAATCTGCTCCTTCATCATGACATGATGAGAGCCCCAAGAAGGTCACAACACACACACAAACACACACACACAACACACACAACAGCAACACACACACTCACACACAAACACATATCACAACACACACACACAACAGCAAAAAATTCTGCGGGCTACCTTGACGCATCCCCCAAGCCTATGTCAGCTAAACTTGGTGATAACCTATGAACCTGCTTACCACATTAGCTGGACAATAAACTATTTTCTATATAATAATCACCCGATTTCTGAAGTTTATTTGAAGTTTCGTTTGTAAATAAAATAAAGTTTATATTTTTTGTTTAGTACCTTAACAACAATCAAGACGCGTTCTCCATTAGTTTGAGTATTGACACTTATAACACCAAAGGATGCAATGTGGAAGATAATATTCTGACTGGTTTGAGCAGTATTGCCCAGGCATACCAAAATATACCAGAAAAGGACTTCAAAGTAAAGAAACGCGAGTTTTACAGGTAATATTTTCTACGTAAAAATTCCTAGGGCCGTTGAAATTAGGATCTATTGTCCTTTTATTTGGGCGAGAGTGCCCCTACAGCAAGCAGATTTTGAAGGACCGCAGTACATGACCGTCATGCCTGGTCGTGGTCTGTGCACTATCATGCAAATAGATCCATATTTAAAAGTCGTGTACCTTGTTATTATTTTGTGCAAACTTCCATATCTAATCAATATATTTACATTTTTTGATGTGCCTCTCCAATAAACGAGCATTCCAGCCATGTAACTTAGCTTTCTGCAGTACCGTACTAGCAAATATGCAGTTTCACCAATTTTTTTGCTGTGCTTCAAAAGAAGAATAACTAATCACACAATTTTGTTTTCAGACGTTTCGCCAGTATAACAAAACAATTAACCCCAAGAATTACTGAAGGTACAGTAGTTGTACATAAATTACATACCTTACAAGTGGTTTCAAATATTGCTGTCAACGCCACGGGTGCTAAACTGATCAGTTTTACTAATCCATTTAAATTTAAACCAACCGATGGAACAGCTAACTGTCTGGTAACAACTTACGACTACCATAACCCTTGTGAAGACTATGCGGTAATATTCCTCATGTTCGTCTTTATGATATTCCTGTTAACACTCCTTCTGATAATTTGTTATTTTGACAAGACCTCGCCATTTAACGACATAAGATATCAAAATTTTTAGTTATAGGTCTATGTTAATATGTAAGTCTTGTTAAGGACATATTTAAACCCTATTTTAAATTAAACTAGCTTCACGGCAACATAGGTAAGTCTGTTTTTTTAAGAGCAACTCGTGGTCAACCTATGAGGTTGTCGGCTACTTAAGCGGGCTATCCTGTGGATGCCTTAATAAATTAAGGCCTTCAGCCGGGGCATAGGTTCGCGATTTATAAATATCTTAATTTGTTCCACCAGGGGGCCAAGTCTACTAATTTACAAACGTCACAATAAAATATATTTCAGGCCACCAGGTCTCCGCCCCAAGTACATGAATTATGGTCTCTCATAAACTAAAACTAGACAACAATTTATAATTGACTTATAGGAAGGAGTGTTCGTGTGAAGTGGGTGGGTGTGTGGCAGTGTGTGTGTGTGGGTGTGTCGTTGTGGGTGATGGAGAAGCTGGTGCGTGTTGAACTGTTTGTTGAGTGCCATATTAGTATGTGTCTGCGGTAGGGATAAACATAGACTGAATGCGGTGACTACTTTGGGATAGAAAGGAGATTTTCGGTTATGCCATAGTCTAGAGTCCTTTTTTACAAAGGTGTTTTGTGAGTGGGAAGATGTCGCAAATTTTATTATAGAGGTAGCCTCCTACAAAACAGAAGAATCGCCTGGAGAAACAGGTTGTAAATCTACTGAGGGACCGGTCGACAGGGTCGTAGCGCCTCTTACCCAACATAGGTGAGACTCTGTAAGAAAGAAGTGCGTGTTGTTTCAGGGTAGTCTGTAGGATGAATAGTTGGCGAACGGTGAGAACTCCACTTTCCCGGTATAGGTCGGTTGTGGGGTAGCGGAAAGGTCGAAAAGAAGATACTTTTAGGATTGCTCTCTGCGCCCTTTCCAGTTGGATTAGGGTCGATTTAGGAGCACCACCCCATGTTGTTATCTTTCTAAGGCCTTCACCCGCCACGTGTCTTAGGTTCTTAAATACATAAATTAGTTTACGAACTCTAGAGGTAAGTGAGTCGACGTGTGGATGAAAGCCTAGAGAAGGATCCAGTATCACCCTAAGGTATTTCACCGAGTTTGTTCTCTCAAGGCGGGCGCATGTGCAGGTTGTGCTGTAGGGGATGGTGCATTTATGCGCGGTGATGGAAAGAAGTGGTGCCAGACTTTGGGAACTTTTTCGCATCGCAAAATTTATGTATTTTGTTTTCTCTGCATTCAGGGTGAGGACATTGTCATGCAACCATTTAGACACCTTATTCAGGCCGGATTGAGCACTTTCGAAAACGCTTTGCCACGTGGTAGAGTTAAATAATAGGGCAGTGTCGTCAGCAAATGTGAAGATTTTGCCTCCGTCGAGATTGAGCGCACACAGATCGTTAATATAAATTAGAAAAAGGGTAGGCGCGATCATGCTGCCTTGTGGAACTCCATGCGTTATTAATTTCACTGTAGATTAAAATAAATAGATAAATAAAATAAATAAATTTTTCGGAACTTATGTGACTGTTTATCTTAACTCTCTGTGTGCGGTCTAGTGCGGACAGATTTGCCATACAAAATCTGTCAAAAACTCACCATCGAGAGACCATTGTGACGTTTGTAAATTAGTAGACTTGGCCCCCAGGTTTATTGCTTTTCCCATTATGGTACTGAGCCCAATTTTTGAGGAAGCATATGCTGGATAAAAATTAGTAGCTGAGTAGGTATGTACGTCATGATGACAGAACACCGAAAACATGTTTGAAAACTTTCAGATACGAGCCTCGTGGTCAGGGATCCACTTTAAGATTACTAAATAGACCAAAAATTACGTGATATTCAGAGCCTTTGATTTTCGTATGATCGTATAATGGTGACTTTGAAAACTCAGATTTGGACAATTTTTAAAAAGCTCTGAATCTGAAGGTCACTTTATATGAATTTGGTCCATTTTGGAAATCTGAAAGTGGATCCCTAACCACGGGGTTCGTATCTGAAACATTTCAAGTATATTTTCGGTGTTCAAAGTCAAAGTCAAAGTCAAAGTCAAAGCATTTATTTCAAATAGGCCTTTGAAGGCACTTTTGAACGTCAAAATTTACAAATTATAGTTATTATATATTATTGATTCTACCGCCCCTTCCAAAATGTAGTTTTCGTATGGAGAAGAATGGGCAAGAAACTCCACCGTTACTCTTTTAAAATGTTTTACAATATTTTGTATAAGTACATTATTTATATAATTATAATATGTGAAGACGATGCACCTAGAATAAAATTACTGTATACAGTAAGAATAATTTAAATTGGAGCAAACGACAGATAAATTAATTATGTGGCGTTCTCTCATCATGTCGCACCTACTGTCACAGCTATCAACTTTTCGCCCTGCATTACTTGCTCAAGAACCGTCTGGGCTGTTGGTACCATTAGGATCAAACAGAGTTTCAGAATACCCGACCAGCATTTTTTTACTAATATTGAACTAAAGGCATGGTTCCGAACCCCGCTGCACGCGGCAGCACTGCTGCGACAGCACTGCTGTGCGGCAGTGTCGCCCTGCCGCCACGACAGACCAGTAGAGTGGCGTTCATCACAGCGATAACACGTGAACGTTGATAAGTAAATTGGCAACAAAACAGCGAGACACCACGAACAGCAGGTGCTCGGAATCAGCGACCAGGCGGCAGGTTGCACTGCGGCGCAACGGGGTCCGGAATCCGGAATCATACCTTAACTCTCAACTAATATAGAGTTCAAATTAGCATGCACGAGATGATTGCCTGTGGCGTGAACTTGAGCATAGTAGCGCATATTTTCATTCAAAACTTGACGGTAAAGAACCATTTTGCTGCTCTGTCTGCGTGTGCTGATTATTATTCCTTATCGTTGTAAAACAAATAGAATTGAGCAGAAGGTCTTCAAATCAGACATAGTTATTTGAAATAACGGAAGGACTTTTGATGAAAAACATCACTGTCTACCATCACATCAGACCGGCTGTTGGCGTGGCGATGCGTTGCCATGCCAATAGTCGCCACGCACTCGTAACTCTGTGACTCTCTTCCCACTAGGCTCGGCGATCCCCCCTCTCTCTCTCTCACCGCGCTGAGCTCGTATACCTGTAGCGTATTTTGTATCCAAAATAATTGAGTAGCTTCCAACCACAGAGCATGGAATCACCGCACTGGTAGCGTCTAGAAACGGCAGTACTTACTAATAAAATTCGTGTTGCCGAAAGTGTGTTGAGCTCACAACTCTTACGAACCGCCCTCAAAGCCGTCAGTTGCTATACGTCATTTGTGTCGTAGTGCGTGACTGCGTGCGAGTAAACGGTGACAGACTTGGTTTGTATGGAAAGTGTTGGAAATGCCGTCTGTAGCAGCGACCGCCTAGAAAACACCGCACCGTGCTTTGTGCCTCCAACCACAGATAATATACCACCCATTGTGTCACCCTGTGTAAAATTTCTAAACCTATGTCTGTAATTTTTATGGTGTACATAATAAAGAGTATTCTATTCTATAATATAATATACTACGTACTCCAACCGAAGCTCAAAGGAAGGGTTATGAATAGGATTGCCAACTTTTAATATCAAATATAGTATTTTCGAAGCCATTGCCTGTAAAAACATAGTAGATGGCGAAAAATAAATAATAAATAGTAGTATGTTTCAAAACATTTTTATTCTTTAAATGCATATTTTTGCTACTATGAACATTATTACCGATTTTTTGTTTTCATTTCTCGTAAATTATTTTTACTCTTAATTAAGGTTCACACAGGTAAGGTACAAAATACCATTAATTCAGCTTTTATGACATTAGTACTGGTTCTATTCCGATCATCTCGCTATTTTGTATTTAATTAAAGATATTATAGTTTCGCCATATTATATAGTAGGGTTGGCAACCCTAGTTATAAATGTTATGGTGACGGTTAATGTCACCGGTATTATAATAATATGTATTACGTTAATGCCCGTTTTCACCGATAACTAAGTGACACTTAAATGAATCCCTAAATAAAAGTGCACTGTTGGATTTTCAACTCTCAGCGCTAAGACTAGCGTTGAAAGTCGAACAGTGCACTTTTATTTAGGGATTCATTTAATTGACACTTAGTGAAGGTGAAAACGGACATAAGTCTCGTAAACTTCTGGACCAAAGTAGGCTAGCGAAATTTAATCTGCGTTTAATGTATAATTTTGTGAAATTATTTAAGTTTAAGGAAATATTGTATAAAATAAAAGTCCCAGTTTTAGATTTACCCGAGGTTTTTAATCAGTTCCTTCAGGTACTTGATGTCTTTCTTATCATGCAACGTCTTCTCGTCATCGTCGGGCGCTGACGTAGTTCGCGGAGGGTTCACTCTAAATTAAGGTTACAAAATACCATGTTAAGTCTCGTAAACTTCTGGACTAAATTAGACTAGCGAAATTTAATCTGCGTTTAATGTATAATTTTGTGAAAATTATTTAATTTTAAGGAAATATTATTAAATAAGTCTCAGTTTTAGATTTACCCGAGGTTTTTAGTCAGTTCCTTCAGGTACTTCATGTCTTTCTTATCATGCAACGTCGTCTCGTCATCGTCGGGCGCTGACGTGGTTCGCGGAGGGTTCACTCTAAATTAAGGTTACAAAATAATATTAATTATTCAGCTTTTATGAGATAAATACTGGGTCTATTCCGATCATCTCGCAATTTTGTATCGAAATAAAAATATCGTAGTTTCGCCTACTATATTTTTTCTTTAGAAATATATATTTAGGCCTGTATTTAGAAATATATATTCTATTAGAATAAAATAGAATAATTATTTATTTACATAGAACGTAGGTACAAAAAAAATCAGATGTTTTATAATAATTAGAGGAAAAATAATAATTAACTAAAATTGAAAAATATTAATTGTTGTTTAATAATATGCAGGATACTATATTATACAGTGGGTTATATATATATATTGTACTAACAGAGGGCGTTCCCGTTAACCCGCAATAGTATAGCGTCCATAAATACAAAAAAAAAAAAATAACATCGAAAAAATTGTTTTTTTTTTTTTATATTCACAAAAAATATTGAATTCCTACGTAAAACAAACACTGTACACGGGCAGTTGTCACACTTGTCTTTCCACGTTGAAAGACAAGTGCGCGTGTACAGAGTGTTACTTTTACGTCTAAATTAAATATTTTTTGTGAAACCTTTGTTAATAAAAACGATTAAAAACTTTTTGTTTTCGATGTTAATATTGTTTTTTCAGCATGTTTATTGTATGAACGCTATGCTATTTCGGGTTAACGGGAACGCTGCCAACTGTTAGTTAACATACTGTATAGTAGGGTTGGCAACACTAGTTGAATGTTAACGTCACCGATATTATATGTATTTCGTTTAGTCTCGTAAACTTCTGGACCAAATTAGGCTAGCAAAATTTATTCAGCGTTTGACGTATAATATTGTGAAATTATTTTATATTAAGGAAATGTTGTATTAAATAAGTCTCAGTTTTAGATTTACCCGAGGTTTTTAATCAGTTCCTTCAGGTACTTGATGTCTTTCTTATCATGCAACGTCTTCTCGTCATCGTCGGGCGCTGACGCAGTTCGCGTAGGGCTCACTCTAAATTAAGGTTACAAAATACCATTAATTCAGTTTTTATGAGATCAATACTGTTTCTATTCCGATCATCCTGCTATTTGTATTGAAATAAAAATATCGTAGTTTTCGCCAACTATATTTTTTCTTCAGATATATAGCAGCCTGTAATATGCAGGATATATATTATATTATATAGTAGGGTTGGCAACGCTAGTTATGAATGTTATGGTGACGGATAACGTCACCGGTATTATATGTATTTCGTTTAGTCTCGTAAACTTCTGGACCAAATTAGGCTAGCGAAATTTATTCAGCGTTTGACGTATAATATTGTGAAATTATTTTATATTAAGGAAATGTTGTATTAAATAAGTCTCAGTTTTAGATTTACCCGAGGTTTTTAATCAGTTCCTTCAGGTACTTGATGTCTTTCTTATCATGCAACGTCTTCTCGTCATCGTCGGGCGCTGACGCAGTTCGCGTAGGGCTCACTCTAAATTAAGGTTACAAAATACCATTAATTCAGTTTTTATGAGATCAATACTGTTTCTATTCCGATCATCCTGCTATTTGTATTGAAATAAAAATATCGTAGTTTTCGCCAACTATATTTTTTCTTCAGATATATAGCAGCCTGTAATATGCAGGATATATATTATATTATATAGTAGGGTTGGCAACGCTAGTTATGAATGTTATGGTGACGGATAACGTCACCTGTATTATATGTATTTCGTTTAGTCTCGTAAACTTCTGGACTAAATTAGGCTAGCGAAATTTAATCAGCGTTTAACGTATAATTTTGTGAAATTATTTTATATTAAGGAAATGTTATATTATATAAGTCTCAGTTTTAGATTTACCCGAGATTTTTAATCAGTTCCTTCAGGTACTTGATGTATTTCTTATCATGCAACGTCTTCTCGTCATCGTCGGGCGCTGACGCAGTTCGCGTAAGGCTCACTCTAAATTAAGGTTACAAAATACCATTAATTCAGTTTTTATGAGATCAATAATTATACTGGTTCTATTCCGATCATCCTGCTATTTGTATTGAAATAAAAATATCGTAGTTTTCGCCAACTATATTTTTTCTTCAGATATATAGCAGCCTGTAATATGCAGGATATATATTATATTATATAGTAGGGTTGGCAACGCTAGTTATGAATGTTATGGTGACGGATAACGTCACCGGTATTATATGTATTTCGTTTAGTCTCGTAAACTTCTGGACCAAATAGGCTAGCGAAATTGAATCTGCGTTTAATATATAATTATGTGAAATAATTTCATTTTAAGGAAATATTGTATTAAATAAAAGTCCCAGTTTTAGATTTACCCGAGGTTTTTAATCAGTTCCTTCAGGTACTTGATGTCTTTCTTATCATGCAACGTCTCCTCGTCATCGTCGGGTGCTGACGTAGTTCGTGGAGGGTGCTCTGGTCCAGGTAACTCGAATATGAATCCTCGAATCTGTAAAACAAGAATATGATAATACACATTACTATACAAGCCATTACCGATGGGACTCCCCATCAGCAAAAATTACATACCATACAAATTTTCATCCCCTATTTAATCCGATCCGGTGAACAATTTTCAAAAATCCGTCAATTCTTAATGCTCATTTTCGTTATAATATGGTTACGGAAGTCTTGTGCATAATTGGCGAAATGTAGTTATACCTCTGGCAACCCCTTTGGGGAAATACAGTACTCTTGTGCAAAATTTCATGCTTCTAGACCCATCGGACTAAACCGTGCGTTATCTGTCAGTGTATTAATGAATTTTAATATTTTTATTAAGTAGATGCCATTGGGTGGATATATTCATGTCTTGGACAAGAACATGATCATGAATCTTGTAACCTGTACCCTAATTACATAATACACGATCAATCAGAATTTGATTCGTTTTGAAACAGATTGCTAATCCATTGCTTCATAAGTTCGAAAAAAAATCTGCTCAACAACGTAAATAACGCAATGAATATTATTGAACTGTCAAAATGAAACAGATTAGTCGGAATCCTTTACAATAATGTGTTGCGTATCTTTGATTTGTAGTCGATGCGGGCCTAAAAATGTTCATCTAGTTACCTTTTGATTGACGGCTCTTAAGTTCTGCAGCAATTTCAATGCGGACCTCTTTTCAGTTGGGTGTGAAATTTGATACAGTCGTATAGCCCTGTGGAACTGCGCAAAATTATGAAATTAATATAGCAATCTTCCTAGCCTTTCAACTATAGTGCGGTCGGCTTCCAGTCTAACCAAATGTAATTGAATACCATTATTTTACATGGATTGACTGCCTATCTGACCTCCACAACCCAGTTACTGGGTAACACGATACCCCTTGGTAGACTGACTGCCAGACTTTTGGGCTTCTGACTACCCGTGACGACTGTCAGAGATCTACGATTGACAGCCGCCGCTGACGACTTAACGGGCTTTCCGAGTTACGGAGGGGTCTGCAATGGATGGTCACCATCCAAGATCCGACCATGGTCAGCGTAGCTCAACCTTCAATCGACTCGCGTGGCTGTTATTATTTAACAACCTACGTACGATGCACCCTACAACTTCATCAATCATTCAATCAATCTTCCTAGCCTTTTTCTCAACTATCTTGGGGTCGGCTTCCAGTCTAACCGGATGCAGCTGAATACCAGTATTTTACATGGAGCGACTGCCTATCTGACCTCCACAACCCAGTAACTGGGTAACACGATACCCCTTGGTAAGACTGGTGTCAGACTTTCGGGCTTCTGACGACTCGTAACGACTGTCAAAGATCCACAAATGACAGCCGGGACCAACGGCTTAACGTGCTTTCCGAGGCACGGAGGAGTCTCGGTATGGTACCCTACAACTTCATCATTTCAGCGAAAAGACGTCCACTGCTGAACATAGGCCTCCCACCAAGCACCGCCACTTCTACCGATTTTGTGCTTCCTGCATCCAGCGGATCCCTGCAGCCTTCACAAGTCCTACAACTACAACCCATAACCCCTACAACTACAACCCATAACCCCTACAAGTACAACAGCTACAACTTATCAGACTGAAAATAATTTGATTTATGGAGAAAGCTATTCTCGTAAAGCTCGTCACTCTCTGAGAAGGAACTAAGTAAATCTTAGTAACCTTTCTATCTACCAATGTATCTTTTAACCTGCAAATGCTATGCTATGTATTTTCTGGTCTACAATAAAGCATACATAAATAAATAAATATCGCACCTTTCAACAGGAGAACTACAAAGAAAGCTTTTAGTAATACTGAAAAATCCTAAAACGCAATAACACTGCCCGTCTCGAGAGTTGAAGCCAGGAAAACAAACTCAGCAGTCGGACTAGCGACCACTAGACCCCGGCCCGGTTGGGCAGACAATCTAAATCTACCACCACAATGTACTACTGTATATTTATTCACTTTTATCTTCATATCTGGTGGCCCAGTGGTAACGGCCCCGACTTACCGAGTTGTAGGTCGTGGGTTCGATCCCAAGCAGGCGCTTTACTTTGTTTAAATAATTTCATCACCACTGCTCTCAAAACGATGAAGGAAAACATCGTAAAACCGGCATGTCTTAGAACCAAAAAATTCGAAGACATGTGACATCTACCAACCCGCACTGGGCCCGCGTGGTGGATTCCGGCCCACTTCCTCTCATAGAGAGGAGGCCTGTGTCCCAGCAGTGGGAACATTAATAGGCTGATTATGTATGTATGTTTATGTATCTTCATTTATCTTGTTAGTGTGTACAATTAATAATTATATATCTTTAAATATCCTTTTTTTCGTTACATGTCTATCTATATATCCATTTTTATATACATACCTATGTAGAACGTTATTGTTTGTTTATACTAAACCTCTTAAGGGGTCATTGTACTAACACTGAAATCGTGAAAAAAATATCAGCTGTTCCCTACATTTATGTTCGCACATCTCGTCAATATGTATGGAATAGCTAATTTTTTTTCGCGATTTCGGCGTTGGTCCCATAGTGAAAGTTGTTCATAATGATGAGTACAATGACCCCTTAAGAGGTTTAGTATAAACAAAAAATTACGTTGTATATCTAGTCTGAGGGTCCTTTTTCAATGGAGAAACTTCACACCTGGTTCCTCCTCCTGCAAATACTTACTCGTTCTAAAAGACACCAGCTGTCGCGGTACTGTTGAAGGAAGACCAGCGGGGTGAGGACTGCGGCGTAGAAGCCGGCCTCACGGTCCAGCATATCCTCACTATCAGACATACTGTAGATAGTGCCCCGGAACTTGTGGAGAAATGCGGTGTTCATGTGGTCTTTGTCGAAGCTAAGAAGAAAAAAATAAAAAAATTAATTCAGAACGTGAGATAGTCGGCAAGTTATGGAACAACAAACTCAATGGCACACATGACAAAGTTGAAATTCTATTGCATTTGCAACCAAATTTTTTTTAGGACCTTTTTATTTCAATACCTACGTCAACTCAGAAAATGCTTAGAATACACGAAGCTAAAGTAGATAGTTTAGTAAGTAGAAGAGAGAGAGAGTGATGGAATGTAAATTATCAGAGATTATAAGATTTATCTATACTAATATTATAAAGAGGTAAAGTTTGTGAGGTTGTAAGGGGTAATCTCTGGATGCACTGAACCGATTTTGAAAATTCTTTTCCCAATAGAAAGCCACGTTATTTGTGAGTTTCATAGGCTATATATTTATGTTTGCCGCCCAACGCGGCAGGGGTCAGCTAATATATTATTATAAGTAGTTATAGTTGGCTCAAAAAATTTAAAGGTAAGTAAAACATTATCCTCCTCCTGCTCTAAGGTTTCCAATTTATTTGGAGTCGACGCAACACTCTTATTGCGATATTTATGTCTGTTGAAGGCAAAGGGAGGAGCAAAAATAAAGAATATAATCATCGCAAATGTATAGAAAACTGAATCTTCTAGAACAAATTGTCTGCTTGTAGTAGTATATTTAGGTATGAATCCATACGCTGAAACTTCGTGCCTATGTATCTTATCATCACAACATTTTAATCATATCTACTTACCTTGCACTCAAGAGTTCTACAAATATGTAGATAAGTATCTATTTCGAGAAATCATACGTCTCAAATTAAATGCCGCGATAGAATTCGGGAAGTCCCCGAAACATGAACGCAACAAAACACACAAAAAATGACCTTGGTCACGTCAGCCATCGCAATTTAAACACCACATGCTATCTATATGAACAGAAGGTTTAATCAGATTAATGTCTACCAATACTAAAACTTAGCAAATTTATAAGCAGCAAATAATATTAATTTGATTGTTGACAGTTATAAACAAAAACACACCGGGCAGGTGTGACTCGGGCTCGCACGCTAAACTCGGTGCTCCTCTGTAGCTTCTCTCCGCACACCATGGCCCACCTTGCGTCTTGCGCCGCATGCCGAGTCACCTGTCCACGGAAGGACCTAGTGACCGCGACAGCAAATGGCGTTAGCGTTGCTGAAGTTTTGACATTGTGGTCGACTCGGTAAGAGGAGGAAGAACACCAACAGTTGCACTTACTAAGGCAGAATCGCATAGAGCCTTCTCACGATGTCTCTCGCTGAGGGTTTAACAGCTGCGCAGGCGTCACTCTCCTGTTTCCGGTCCTGTTGCGAATTTCTAAATATCCAGCGATCTTCTGGGAAATCATTCTCCAGGTCAAAGTCAGCGCATAAAGACGGCCACTAGAAATAACAAAGTTCATAAGGATAAGTAAACATGTCAGGGAAATTAATTGTTAAGAAAATTGACAACCAACTGAAACTGTCCGTATAGGTATTCAAATCACGGCTGTCATTCTTTGACAGCCGTATGAAATAACTATGACTCGGCAAATTGACGTAGAGTTTCCGTTTACTGAACTATTGATTGAAATTATTGCTGTTGTGCACAGAACCTTTTCATATTTTTTAAAATGTAATAAACTGTTGTGCACAGTACCTTTTCATATTTTTTTAAATGTAATACCATAAATTTTATGGTTTTTAACCATAAAATTTATTGTTGTAAGTATTCTAAATTAGTTATTACTCTGAGTCCTAAATAATATAACAAAGTTATGTATTCCAATCAAGGATTGAAACCGATTTTGAAATACCGGTTAATATAGTTCATAAAACCGTTTATTCATAAAATAAATTTTGCTATCGATTATTACAGAGAATAGAATTTTAAAACTCGCGCCACCTGAATAAACTGGTTTTACTCAGACGCAGCCCGCCACCGCCGTATGTCACATTAATTTGCGTATTTATTATAGAATAGAATAGAATAGAATATATTTATTTGCTTTAAAACATTGGTGTAGACCTTTGTTATTGTAGGCGAAAGAGAGATGGCGTAGTAGGTAGAACTCATTTATACCGTAGAAACTCAATTTAACCGGTTTATTTCGCTCAAAAGAATCGGAATTTGTAAAAAAAACAGTTTTCCCACTAACCGGTTAAAATAACGGTAACTAAAACCTAAACTGCAATTGTTTCTGGTTCGAGATCAATGACCAAAACCGGTTTGGAAAATTAACTGGTTTCCGAGCCCTAATTCCAATATTTGAGTCAATAAAAATAAATAAAAATAAAACAATGAGAAGTATTATTATTAACCTTTAAAATTGTACACAATCTAATATATAAAATTCTCGTGTCACGGTGTTTGTTGCCAAACTCCTCCGAAACGGCTTGACCGATTTTTATGAAACTTTTTGTGTATATTCGGTAGGTTTGAGAATAGGACGTAAACTATTTTTCGTACCCCTAAGTGATAAGGGTGGTCCAGCCCAATATATTTTTTTATTTTTTTTGGACAATTCTTTTTATTGTAATTTTTTTATGATACGGCATTAAAAAATACATACAACCCAAAATTTTCACCCTTCTACCACCAACCCCTATTTTTTAATAGCGAATTTAGTACTTTAATAATTTTTCTACTCTTGGCGGTCGATAATAATTGATCAGTTATTCCCGTCAGGCGTCTAACGGTGCCACTTCTCATCCCGTAAACAGCACAGAGTAAGGATGAGAACAAAGCCGGTCTCCTGTCGTTCTCACAAAATAAGCTTTCTCTCTCTCACTCACTAAAGTTTAGGGCCTAAAATGAATCCCTATTTGAACACGCGTGAACGGCTGGACCGATTTCACTAATTCTTTTTTCTTTATTGTAACGTTATTGTTAAAGAAGGTTCTTAGGATAGGTAGGTGAAGGTAGCGTAAGGTAGTGTAAGGAAGGTAGGTAGTTATGTAGGTAGGATAGGTACGGGAGATAGGTAGGTAGGGTTCATACCCTACCTACCTGCCCTCATGGGCAGGTAGGTAGGGTAGGTGGATAGGGCAGGGTAGGTAGGTAGGTCGGGCAGGGTATGGTAGGTAGGTAGGGCAGGGTAGGTAGATAGGAAGATAGGTGAAGGTAGGTAGGTAGGGTAGATAGGTAGGTAGGGTAGATAGGTAGGTAGGGTAGATAGGTAGGTAGGGTAGATAGGTAGGTAGGGTAGGTAGGTAGGTCGGGCAGGGTAGGGTAGGTAGGTAGGTCGGTCAGTGTAGGGTAGGTAGGTAGGGCAGGGTAGGTAGAAAGGTAGGTGCGCCGTAGATAAGTACTTACTGCTACCCGTGCGAAGCCGGGACGGTCCGCTAGTATTATTCTAATATTCTGCTTATAGCAGAATTAATTATAATTTCATGGAAAAATCTTATACGCTTCCTACGGGACAGGCCTAGCCTGGCAGCAGTAAGTCTGGAAATAACTCTTGTGTTCAATTCTAAGAAACCCAAATAACTCTTGTGTTCAATTCTAAGAAACCCAAATAACTCTTGTGTTCAATTCTAAGAAACCCAAATTTGGTAATACATATTCTGTATTCTGTTACCCTTATTTTTCTTTTAATAATTTATATTCTTATTCTTTCCATGGTCTGAAGTTCACGTTGCTCTGCAAGCTATGTTGGTGACTTGTTCTTCTCCAAATAATTTATCCATTACATAGGAACTTACCACAAAACTCAACCAAAACAAGACGTGACATATATTCTGTGCCATTTCCGTCTTCTTCTATGATTCATGTTAGTTTGTGTTTCAAAGAAAACATGATAATATACGAATTTAGTCCATGTTCACTACATGTTAATATTTTGATAGCAACTGTCTAGTTGACAGGGTGAACGGGAGAACAATGTCCAAAAAAGGTTTGGGGGTGAAGGTCCTTAGGCCAAGAACGCACTAGCGGCTAGCTGCAATGCGGCGAGCCTGTGCGGCATGCCGCATGTCTATTTTATATGAAATCGTATGACTCCAACGCACTGATTTGCGGCCAGCCGTCAAACGCTCCGGTTAGCTCGAGATTGAATTGAAGGGCGGTATTGAACCTTATTCAATTCCTTAATATTATTCTGTACTCTCAAGTACGACATACCGTGCGGCAGACCGCAAGTCATGCGGCTTGCCGCAACGGCACGCGGCTAGCCAGTAGTGCGTTCTTGGCCTTAATATCTCATAGTCTCAAAAATGGCATAAATACGCAATTCACGTGCTAGTTTTTTTTTTTCTTAGTTTTAGTCTATGACTGGTCCAAAAGAATCGATCAAAAGCAAAAAAAGATAACTAGAATCTTTTACAATCTGTAACTAAGTAATAAAAAAAAATTTGAAATAACCATTGTGAATTTCGTATGTATGTTCTCCCTGGTTCTCCCCCATAGTAATATTTGAAATAGGTAAAATAAAGAAGATATTTATTCAACAAAAAAAAGCAGTCTTTGGGGACTGCTGATAGAAGTGAAAACTAACTAACTTTTTGATTCTCGCGTTGATGTCTTTCGTTAAGTAACTTTTTGATTTTCGCGTTGATGTCTTTCGTTCGAGCGCTAAGTGACGTTGACGATGACGCGAGTTCCATGATTTTTGTTCATCCAAAAAGTGCTCTACGTGCTTAAAGAAATTTTCACTTAAAGAAAGAAAGAAAGAAATTAAATTTATTTAGCACAGACACAGACAAAGGCACACAACAAAACATATTGTACTACAAGTAAAAATATTAAAAAAAAAAACAAATAAAAAGTGCGTTGTAAGTTTTGGCAGGAATGTGTGCCTTGCGGCTGCGCCAAATAGGCCCAGTTCAGCAAAAATGCCAGACAACTAGTACCTGACGCTGGCTTCAAAAGTATTCACCTCAGTATATAAACCAAATAAATAATATATACCTACACGTCGCTGATATTTAAAAAAAATGCTGTAGGTTCAGTTATTTCAAAATTTTAACCAAAAACCAAAAGAGAGAATAAATTAAAGTTAGACTAAAAGGTCTATTATTCTGTCGATCACAATACAACAACAATATTTACAAATGGTACAATACAACAACAATATTAGAACACAAACAAACAATTAATTAGAGTTGTACACAGTTTAAGTACCCAAGTACATATCAAGCTGTACATTTCCAGTATAAGCTGACCTTTCATTGTATGGAAATCCTATACATTGCGAGATCGTGTCGTACTACAAGAATTTTTAATGCGTGACCAAAATTGGAACTAAGGCCGCCAATCTTGTTATTTCAAAAGCCGGTTTCGTAAACATGTTCGTAAAGATATCTACTCGTCTATGAAATAAAGTCCTTAAAATTATAATTATTAAAATACTTACATAAATTAAATGGTATTAGAAAAAGAAGAAAAAGTAGTAATAAAATGAAAATACAATTTATTTTTATTTTTTTACCCTCGACGTGTAAGCTCTTGGCCTGCATCTCACCTGATGGTAAGTGATGATCAGGCCGAAGGTGGAAGCGAGCTTCACCCGGAATCCTCAACCACAGAGGAACTGGCTACCTTATCTCTAAACTAACAATGCTGTTAACATTGTTGTTATGGCGACAGACTTAGATAAGATGGTGGTAGCTAGCCAGGCGGACATAGAACAAGCCCTACCACCAACCAAACCGAGCAGAAAATTTTGCTCCCACTGGGAATCGAACCCGGGACCTCTGGGTCTGAGACCGGTGGCTTAACCACTAGACCACAGAGACGGTTAATTACCAGAATACATACCTACTTCATTTAATAATATAAACGCTCTTCAATACTTTTCGTCCTCACTCCTACTATGCTGTGCCCGACAGGGTCCATAAATTGAATCTTTAATTTTAAGCCTACCATCTTTTCAACAACATTATGGAATGCAATAATGAATTGAGAATGTGTGCACTTTAGATGGTAAAGTTTGATTGTAGTGTCATTGTAAAAGGTTGTAAATGTGTGTGTGAGAGCGTGTATGCACGGAGCGGAGGTGTAGTTTTGGCATGCTTCACTGTATTGATCGCATCGCTCTGTCTTGGTTTTTTGGTCTGAGCTTCATAAATTAGTTCCTAGTCATTCGATATCCTCTAGAACAAAGAAAGCAGACTTGTGTAAAATAAAAATAATCGTACGGCTCACTCACACATCCAAATAATATTATTTTTAGATTTACCAATTGGTGCAGTTGCCAGGGAAAAAATTGCATTCCGTCTTTGGTAGATAAAATATTAACATCAACACAACAAGTGCATTGTTTTCATGGAATTTCTATGTATTTTAGACGGGACCAATCCACTAAGACAATCCAATAATGCATTGGATTGTCCTCAAGTCATTTATGAAGCCAGTCCATTGTACGATTTCAAATTTGCTGCGCGAATAGCTTCCACACCACTCTCGCAGTGGATTGGCTTCGTGTGAATGCGTGTTCCTGTCCGAGCCTGTTAATCAGCCTATAATGTTCCCACTGCTGGGACATACTCCTTTCGATGAGAGGGAGTGGGCCGTAATCCACCAAGCGTGCCCGTAGATGGTATGGCCCGGGTTGGTAGATGTCACATATCTTCGAATTTTTGGTTCTAGGACATACAGGTTTTCTCACGATGTTTTCCTTCACCGCAGTAGTGATGAAAAACTTAATTTAAAATATTTATGCTACAATAACTCTATTAATTAATTATCTCTTTTAAATTCGAGAATTTTTTACTTAAAAATATTTTTTAATAAACTCTGATACCCAAGATACATTAAATTAAAATTACTTTTAACTAATTTTATATTTCAATTATTTCAAAATTCTTTCACAATACTAATTTAGTATAAATTATTTAATTTTACACAAAGTAAAGCACCTGTCTGGGTTCGAACCTACGATCTACAACTCGTAAGTCTCGGCCGTAACCACTGCTCTCCCATAACTAACATACCAACATGTTATGAATTTTCTGAATTAAAATTATGATTAATTCCCCTGTTCATACCGTTAATAAGTTTTTGGTTATTTATTTGAAATATAGCTTCATAGTTCATTAGTTTTAGTGTTTGTAAAAGTAATAGGTACCTAATCAACTATGTATTATAGTCATGAATGTATCATTGGTGTTTATTTTATTAAATAAAGCATCATATAGTTGAAACCAATGATAAATAGAATAAAGCTTAAAATAGGACTGGTATCACTGAACGACTCTTTACTTCAAGGTTAAATTATACACAAACAATCCACGGCGCGATACAGTATTTTAGTCATCGGTCATCGCCCGCGCGGTGCGCACACGCCACTTACGACGCGTTGCGAATCTTGATAAGTGTGAGTGTGAGTGCTCCAAATAATATTCGTATTACTGATTAACAACAGTCATGATAACGCGCACAAATAAAGACTTTTACCAGTGACTGTACTGTGATCAAACAAAATGGAAAACACAAATGAAACACTCAATAAAAATGCATTCATGTTCATTTACGCACGCCAAAATAAACCGACTGCAGAGAAAATTGTAAACATCGAGAAAATATTGAACGATGGTGCTTATATTAACTTCCCCGATGCCAATGACAAAAACAACACAATTTTACACATCGCAACTCAACAGGAAGAAAAGGATATTGTGGAATTCCTCTTGAGTAAAGGTGCCCTTTTAATGAATAATTCAGATAATAAAACACCATTACAAATCGCAAAAGAGAAGAATACAGAGGTCAGTAAACAAATTCTCAATATTTTAACCAAGAAAGGGAAACAATTGCCGCGTATTGATGTATCAAGTTCAAGAAACCTTCAAATAGAATCAAATCAGAATCGTTCAATATCCCAAAACAATGACCCCGCCAGCCCAGCAGCAGCTTTGTATCAAAAACGAAAAGGTACTTCAGGTGTAAGTGGTCAATTCTACGAAACTAAACTGTTAAGTTTAGTACTGCATCGAGCATTACATGATAAAGTAATTGAAGAATGTTACTTAGCAGCCAACATAGATGACATTGGAGATTTTGATGACGTTTGCTTCAGGTTTAAAATGCAAGAAGATGGCAAGACAAAACACGTCATGTGTTTCATGCAAGCCAAACACCGAGAAGACCCCAATAAGAATAGACTATCTGTAGAAAGTTTGAAAGGTGCTTCAGGACAATTCAGTTTGGTAAAATATTTTGATAGCTTCTTAAAAATTAAGCAGAAGTTTCTTAAAAAAAACTCTAAAACCTGTGATCCCATGTTCGAAGGTGAGTTCAATGATCTTGATTGTTATTTCATTTTGTATACACCTCTTAAAAAAAACTTTGATAGAATACTTACCGAGAACAAACCAGTTTGTCATAAAATGCATGATTTTATAAACACTGGGGAAAAAAAGGAAGATGTCTTTCAATTCAAATACGAAATCAATGAAATAAATTCTTTAACGAAGTTTATGCAACAAGAACGCATTAAGTGTCTGGGGGCACATTTATTGACCTCTATTTTGTCTGGTAATACTAAGGATATAATGAATAATGATTTAATTAAAATATATCACCCGGCTTTGGCTCAAAACGTAATCGAACTCATAGGAGGTGACCCAAATTCCTTCGAAGGAAAATTTCGTAAAGAATTTTTTGAAAGTGATGACGATCTTTTAATCACTTTAAAAGAAACTCTCTTCGAGCTGATAGTGATTAAACAAACGAAAAAAACAGGACTTACGAAAGAAGAAATTAAAGAGAAGGTTAAAGCTATCGTAAATAACCCATGTGCTCTAACCATTAGCACTTTGATAGGAGAGGTAATACTTTTTGACGATAAAAGTAATAAACTATGCCTCGATAAGACCAAAATATCTTTAAATAAATATAAAACGCAGGACATCCGCGAGATAAACCATTGTTTGCAAAAATGTCAAATCACACAGGCTATAGTTAACGATGCTATTCATATAATCGGTAAAGATAAACTGGAGTCACTTACTTTCAAACTACCACATACTTTTGGCAACTCTGACTTTCCATCAGACTTAAAACAAGTAAAGAAAGATAAAACTGAGAGGAGAGTGTTCCTTGCTGATAAATTTTATAAATTAATTAACGAAGCAAAACTACGTGCAGAAGTAGAACGAAAAAATAAAAATGAAGAACATATTTTATATCCCGTGGAAATTTGCATATGTGATAAAAACGTTGGTCCTAAATTAATACTAGAACCAAAACATCTCTACCATACAACAGGAATCGGTGGTACAGTAGGAAATCTCCTGCAATTTGATAAAGAAACCCAGTCTTTTACATTTAATACAAATGAAGAATCACTTGGGGAAAATTCAAAGTACATACTAAGAGAAATAAGAAAACTAACGCCAGATGATTTGGCTCTTTATAAAATTAATGTTAAAATGAATAACTTTCCGCGTACTTCTTTTGAAGCTAACGAAAATGATAAAAAACTCGCGGAAGAATTTTTAAGTAAATTATGGTTTTACACAAACCAAGCTAATGAAGAAGCAGTGGAAAGTATACTGAAAAAGGAAATCGATCAACATTATAACGTAGATAAAAGCCAAAACCAAATTCTGTTCCGAGTGCATTCTGACGCTATTTTCCTAAGATTTCATGACGAAATACAAAAATGGTGGAAATCACAATCACAAGCCCGTTATCTGACCAAAACTGATACTATTTTTGATGAAGCTAAGAAAGACATTATAAATAGTCCAGTATTAACGGTACTTAACGTCATGTTTTTAAGATCTCTGAAAAACTTAGACATTGAATTTGATCCTGTTGCAATAAATTCTATGAACCTAGAGAAAATCATTCAAAATAAAAAAATACTAAATATACTCTCTGTGGCAGTTATTTTAAGTGCCAATAAAATAATGCAGTTGGTCAGATTACAAAACAATTACACTTTTGTGAATTTAGATTATGTGCATATACTTCCAGAGAACGACAAAAATAAATTGATGAATGAACTAAGCGAAATGAAAGCGGTCACATTAGTTATCATTTGTGAAACTTCTTTAGATGAACGGCACCAAAATACGATCAATGAAATAATTAAAATTTATAAAGACAGAATTATTGTTATAACAGATAAACCATTACAAGAAAAAACATATCAAAATAACGACTACATTGTTTTTAATGATGAAAACATCAATTTAAATGATTTACATCCTGACTCACAAACGAAAGTTCTTAAAGAATTTAAAGTATGCTACCAGGGAAAAGAAGTAACATTAAATGCAATAATAGACGATAATTCAAAAAACTTAATACATGCAAAATTTTTGTGGTCGCTATTGAACAAAGTGAAAATAGAAATAGGGCAAACACTCGACTCGTTTAAATATGATGAAATAAAATGTTACTATGTTAATAGAAGTTTACTTCGGGATAGTGAGGAATATGAAGTAAACACGTTGAATGACCTTGATGATGCAATCGTCCTAATAACTTCTAAGCCTTGTATGGGTAAGACTATTCTTCTTACTCATTTATCCTTAGAAACTAAGAAAATTGACCCAAAACCTTGGATTGTACGAATCAATATGTCAGCTCACAACAACGATTTTGCGGGGTGGAAATTACGCGTGACTCATGTAATGAGATTTCTTTGTAAAGCTGCACTTAAAACAACAGATACAATCAACAAACTTAATTTCACCGAGAGCACCGATCAAACTGTTAAACTTAACAGGGAAAATTTGGAAGATATTTCTTATGAATTAGAGTGGTTTATTCAGTTTTTTAATCAGGGAAAAATTATATTATTATTTGATGGATTTGACACAATTCACCCACATTTCACGAAAGAGGGGCTCGAATTATTACTTGCACTTAAACAAGCCAACAAACGAATGTGGATAACAACTAACTGCTATAGTGTCCATATTCTAGAGCAGGAACTAGGAGCCTCGTATAAGCTCGAGCGGTTGTCGACGAAAGAACAAGAAAGCTTTCTGCGTAGATTCTGGAAAACGAACCTGAAGCTCGAAAAACTAAACCATCAACAGTTTAACAATATCAGTATATTTTTAAATTACATCATGAAATTGTTCAATTCGGAAAACAATGCTTTCACTCAAGATAGACCCATGATTCCCTTATTAAGTATACCGCTCCACATCATATATCTAACGGCAGTCGAATATTTCAAAAATGAAATTAATAGTCTCTCACCAAGATTCCTTCGTGAAACAATAAAAAAGAAATGTAGGTTAAATTCTTATACAACCGTGGATCGGTTCTTGCGAAATGATGAAGAAGAATCTTTAGAGTTGGCAGGAACACCTTTACATATGTACATTGCTGCAAATTATTTCAAATTCCAAATAACAGATGAATTCGAATTAGACCTTAATAAAGATGTAATTGTTAATAGAGCAAATGTATATTTAAACGCAATAACCTCATACGAGCTATTCCTTAAAAGCAATATAAAACATATTTGTGAAATTGAGAACAGAAATATTGAGGAAGAGCAAGACAAAGTGCGGGACGATTTTTATCAAACTCATAAAAAAATAGCTTTATATGCAATATGTAAGGAGAGTGATATATCAAAACTACTTACTGAACCCGAAATATTTGAAGTTAAAAATATGTTAAAAAAGATTGAATCAGGCGAAATAAAGTCACATTTCATAGACTGCGTCGTGGACGGTATACCACGATTCTACAACTTTTTATTTGCTGAATATTTTATTGTTGAATACGCCACAGACATGCTAAAATGCGTACTCCGCGGGAATGTGGCACATATGACACTGGAGTCATTGTGGAATTTTATTGTGAATGGAATACTGACGTTATGCCCCCCAGGAGTTAGAAACGCTTTCGACTACAAATTAAAAAATGACCCTGAGTTAGCGGAAGCGGCAAGTAACGAAAAAACGGACAAAATTATATTTGAATTAATATTAAAACAAAAAGCGAAATCTGAAATTGCCGGTCGTGATTCTGAAACCTGTTTAAATATTGCTGTAAGTGAAGGTTTAGTTAACATCACTAATCTTTTATTGAAAAGTGCTCGTCGGTATGTAACAAGAGATAACATAGATGGATTCTTGAGCATCCTTAAATCTGGTACATTTATATTGGGGGCAGCAAATCCTTCTTGGAAACAGCAGACAGTCGATGTGATGCGCTGTATCGACACTGTAGATGGAGAGAGTTTGATAGAAATGATAAATTCTACCGAAATAGAAGGTGTGTCGCAAACACTTGCTAGCTTATACGCGAACACCGACATGGGGCAAGAATTACATGAGAACATAAAGAAGAATATTTGCAGACCAATCCAGCAGCTTACGGAACGAATAGTAGAATCCAGTGAGAACAACGACAACCTAACGACCTTGTTGGAAGTTTTGCCTTATCACCTTCCTGCGATAGTCAGTGCGCTTTTTGGTAAGAAGGATGAGCAACAAGGAACCTCATCTCTTGATACTTCTCTTGAGCCTTTCACAAGAATGCAGGAATGAATTAAATATTTTATTCATAACATTGACGGCCCATAAGCTTCAAATGTTTTCGCATGTGGAAGACCTTTCAGAGTTAATCGGACTAGCCTTTTCCCAACTATGTTAGGGTCGGCTTCCAGTCTAATTAAATATTGCGCAATACGGATTATAAACGGTGCCAAAAATAATAATGCAATAAAATTAGAACTCGCTCAATCTTCTTTAATTACTGCGCAATCTTCAATACTAACCCTAACCGTTCAAAAACATTCTAATGGTATATTTTATAAAGACGCAATATAAAATTTATTAAAAAATGATATTATGTATTTTTTATTAGCTGACCCGACAGACGCTGTCCTGTCATTTCAATAATTCATACAAAAAATCCATATAATGAACGAGACGTTCAGTCCAACAAATCCGGGAAGCTTTTTCAATTTCTCTTTCCAGAAAAACCTATTTCGGACTATTACGAATTTATAAATTAAAACAAAAAACAATAGCTTAATAGGTCGACCCGCTCTGAAGTAATGACGCCCAAGTGATGGGTCGGGAGAATATTCTCACCCGGAGAATATTCTCGGATCGAGAATGTTCTGCAATATTCTGGAATATTCTTTTCGACGGAGAATATACGAGAATTTAAAAATGGAAGTAAAATTGCTAAATTTTATTACAATATATTTTGATTTCAAGGCCTCAAGTAAACATCTTTTGTTGTTATTTTATACTTTATTTGAAAAAACGTTACTGTATTATGTTTCGGACTGGAAATGGTGCCGATTCTCTTGTACACTGGACTAAACTAACTAAACTATCACTAAAATTCCTTACTTTTGGCTATGAGAATCTTAAAGCAATTCTGACAAAAAAAAATCTTAATTAAAAAAATATTTTGACACATCTAAAATTTAATTTGACAATCGCGTGACGACTCAACGTGGTACTTGTTTGCTCTACTTCGTGAATTTTTTTAGAGCCGTAGGCGCGCATGGGGGCAGCCTCGACGTGTTTTATATGGAATTTTTCACTTTTTGTATGGAAAATATGAAAAATTATTACCAACATGTCAGGTAATAGGGGTTTAAGGGTTTCCTAAAGGGGGTCGAAAATTTCATTATTTTTGCGATAGGACGCACCATTCTCGAGATTTATGCAAAAGAAAAAAAAAATAGTACTGTTTTTGCACTGAAGTTGAAGTGTTGGTGTGAATTTTAGTTCATGCCAACTAATTTCATTCCACTCGTTTTTAATCGCGTTTAAAAATAATCACATTTAGACAGATACACTAAATTTATATGGTGAAAAACGTCAAATTCATAATAGCAAAATTGCCATTTTCACTAAACTGCTATCTCAGTGCAATCTTAGTGCTGTCAAACTAAAATATAGTTAAGTTGTGTCACTTTAGTCTAATTCAGAATCGGAAATCCTCGTTTGACAGGACTAAACTAAATTTTAGTGATTTTTAATCGGCACCAATGGTGCCGATTCTCTTGTACACCGAACTAAACTAACTAAACTGTCACTAAAATTCCCTACTTTTGGCTATTCCGACAAAAAAAAAACTCTTAATTAAAAAAATATTTTGACACATCTGAAATCGAATTTGACAATCACGTGACGACTGACGACTCCACATGGTACTTGTTTACTCTACCCTGTGAATTTTTTTAGAGCCGGAGGCTCGCAGGGGGTGCAGCCTCGACGAGTTTTATATGGAATTTTTCACTTTTTGTATGAAAAATATGAAAATTTATTACCAACATGTTGGGATATAGGGGTTTAAGGGTTTCCTAAAGGGTGTCGAAAATTTCATTATTTTTGCGATAGGACGCACCATTTTCGAGATATAAGCAAAAGAAAAAAAAAATATAGTACTGTTTTTGCACTGAAGTCAAAGTGTTGGTGTGAGTGCATGCCAACTAATTTTTATTCTATCTTTATAATTATAAACCCTAACTTTATATCTTTATCTTTATAAAACCCATAAACCCCCAAAACTCAACATGTAGGTAATATTTTTTTTTATTTTCCATACAAAAAGTGAAAAATTCCATATCAAAACACGTCGACGCTGCCCTCCTGTGCGCCTCCGGCTCTAAAAATAATCCCAAGGGAGGGCAAACAAGTACCACATGGAGTCGCGATTGTCAAATTCGATTTTAGTTGCGTCAAAATTATTTTTAATTGTTATTTTGTTTTTAATTATTTGCACCATAAACCTTTCTTATAATGTTGTTTTCTTATTCATTTTATTAATGCTGATTATTTTAAACTCATAAAGTTCGTATTAATACAGAAATCGTACTTTAACATTACTACCATACGAAATTTAAGAGAATTTATGAGAATTTTCTCGGAAATATTCTCGGGAATGTTCTCGCTCAGGAGAATTTACTGAGAATTTATGTTGTGGTGTAGTTTATTTTAAACTCAAACTTCGTAAAACGTTCAAATGCGCAAAAAACTATTACTCTTAAAAAAACCGATTCAATAAAGTCAGCCAATTTTTAAATTCTCGTAAATTCCCTACCAAAAGAATGTTCTCGAGAACTTAACAGCAAAGTTCTCGCAAGGAGAATATTCTCGAGAATTGCCCATCACTACCGGCCCAACGAATCAACGAACAGCTTTTCTTTTTTTTAATGATGAGTATAGATAGATAGATTTAATCGGTAGAAGTACTATACAAGCCTTGGCCGCAACTAAGCATTGATGGATTCGCAATATCTGCCTCGGTTTCGTCTCGGCCCACATTTTTGCGTTCGTCCATCAATGCCTGTTATGCAGGCCGCTGCAGTAATGCTATTAAAACATACTATTATATACTATTTTGTAATCTGTCTATTGTAAAGAGCCCAAACTCTAAACTTCAACGAATTATAACGTTACTAAATTAGAGTACAACTGTGACTTAGCATGACAACTGAAGTGAGGGTAAATCGACTAAACGTAATACCGTTTAGTCGATTTACTGGACAGCTGTCTAGTCACGTGATATTTTTTGTTTACCTTTATCTCACCTTTATCTAAACCTATTAGAGAATAGAGTACTAGAGTCCGATAAATGCGGCACTAGTGTCTATGTCATTGCATCAAATTGCATTAAAAAAAATGTAATTCCACAATTTTTCCGCCGGACTTCAGTAGTGGCGTGGACTTTACAAGGACCTTTTGGCGCCTGAATGACATTGACAGAGGTGCGTTGTTGGCTCGTTGTTGGTAAACATTTATGAAATTTTCAAAAAAATTAATAAAACAAGATGACGTTGTTAGTTCGATTTTGGCCATGCGCCAGAAGAACCTTGTAGCGTTTTAAATATGTTTCTTCCAAAAACGAACGTACCTATAAGAATATTATGTTTAAGTGTTATAATAACCCCTGAAAGGGTTAAGTAAGAACCAAAACTTGTAAAAACGAAGATTTTCGTACATTACGAAACTATGTAGTTGCACAAACATTATTCATTGATAGTTTCACGGTAAATTCTTACTATCTATATACACTTGAAGCTATCAATGAATAACAAATTTTTCGCAAATAGTTTCGTATTATCCGGCTAAATTAAATTCGGCTTTAGACCCTATATAAAACTAGTAAGGTATTCCATTGTATAACGTAGGGGTAGTACCTACGTCATAATTGGTGAAATCTGTGCTTATGGCCTTATGACACCTATTAATAAACTTATTGTCGCCAATACCAAGAACAAAATGAGCCATCGCATTTGTAATATTAATTTTTCTTATGTGTACTTACATACATAAAGAAAATACCCCATTTTTATGTTCACACAATCACTGTCCATTCCAATGTTGCCTGGAAGAGATCGCAGAAAGCCATAAGGCCGCCCATTGATCACCAGAAAATACATAGAAAAAAAAATTAGTGTAGTGTAATTTTTTTTTTCTATGTATTTTCTGGTGTACAGTAAAGTATATATAAAAAAAAAATAACGTAACCTACACTGTTGTTGTGAAATAAAATCTTTAGATTATAAAAAGAAGACTGAGTCAGAAATGTGTCATAATATTAATTGTTAATTAAATTAAAATGTAGGTTTTATAAATAGGAACAATACATACCTACATGCTCGTAGGTAAATAACGTGTATGTTTATTGTTATGTATATGGTATCTACATAATTATTTAATAAATTAATTGTAGAATGTATAACTTATATACTTACCGACATTTTATAGAGAGCAATGGATGACCACGTGTGCCATCCATGATAAGCTAAATATGCTTGCTTATTATTGTATTGATTAATTAATTACCTATTTTTTTTTTTTGTTTGGAATAGAATAGGATAATTTATTTGCATTAATAATGGTCTTAATAATAGTGTTATGATCTACATGTTTCGCCATGGACTAGTTAAGTACCCACTACCCATTGAAATACTGGAAATTATTAAGTAAGATTATTTTCTGCTTTTCTTTTTTTTTTTGTCCTAATAAGTTTAACGTTTATTTATAATTATGTCAATATAAAATATTTACAACTCATTACCTATTTGTGTGAAATATAGTAAGTAAAATAAAGAGATTTTTTATTAAAGCATATTTAGCTAGCATTTTTTTTTTCATATAACGGCTAAGTAAAGTAAACGTCGCATAATATATAAATGTGAACATTATTTGTATGGCAATAATGTATAATATAGTATAGTAATATAGTATTCAAATATGATATAATTCGTGAGGAAACCGGAATGTCCTAGAACCAAAAATTCGAAGGCATTGTGACAACTATCAACCCGCACTGGGCCCGCGTGGTGGATTACGGGCCGGCCCACACCCTCTCACCTAAAGGAAGCCGGTTTCCCAACAGTGGGAACATTATAGGCTGATTATCCTTTAGATATTCAAATGAAACGCTTATTCACATTCGCTTATTTAGGTACGAATATGAACATAAACTGCAAAATAATAAGGTTTATATTTGAATGAAATGCTTAAGTACAGACGCCAGCACATCAAGTTACTACAATTTGCCTTAATAGATTTTCAACGTTATCGTTCAATGTTGATTGGGAAAATTTGACAGATTGGAGTAGGTTGATGTGCTGGCGTCTGTACTTATTATTTCAAGTGCGATCTCTGAATTAGTTAGTTCCCATAATCCGAACTTACTATTTTTCCTGGGCTTAAGAGAAACAGGCTGTTCATTTAACACCTGTTCTATTATTACTTTATTAGAGATTCAATTTCTCGTAACTATGTACTTGCTACTTATTAGATTTGGTGTCAAGCAAATGTTTGCCGATCTATACAGGATGAAATTAAATTCTGTGGCAATCTCTTAAGGGGTCATTGTACTCATCATTAGGAACAACTTTCACTATGAAAAAAAAATCAGCTATTCCCTACATTTATGTTCGCCTAACTCGTCAAAATGTAGGAAACAACTGGTTTTTTTTGCGCGAATTCAGTGTTAGTCCCATAGTGAAAGTTGTTCATAATGATGACTACAATGACCCCTTAAGAGATTGCCAACGAATTAAATTTTTTGGCGGATTTTTTGGCGTCTGAATGACCTTTAGAGTAGGCGTTGTTGCCACTGTCATTATGCATTGGCAAAACAGGAAGGCGGCAGTAGTTTCAATTTTGTCCACGTGCCAAAAAAACCTTTTAGCCTTGTACTAACCTAAGTATTATGTATTACATTACTTACATAGTATTAATTCATAAGAATTTAAATAAACACTTTTAAGCAATGTTTGTATTTTTTTTCATAGCCTTCTTCAAGTTGGGAGACAGGGAGGGAATTGTAAAATTGCTACTTACTGTCGGCTGTCGCCGACGAGATAATGCGTTCCTGACGACTGTCAATTGGACAACTTCTAGTAGTAATAAGGATCAAATTCGCAAAACACTAAGGCCTGATTTCACCAATGGAACTGAACGCGATCAGCATTTCCAACACGCGTTTAAGAGCTGTCAGTGTCAAAATTGTTATGGAATATTGTACACAGACAGCTCTTGAACGCGTTTAGATGTACTAATTGCGTTCAATTTCATTGGTGAAATCCGCACTATTATTCGTTAGTATGAAACTGACAGGTGTCAAGAACGCATTGTCTCGACGGCCGAACTCTAACCATAAAACTTTTAGGACAGAGAGTGGAGTATATTTCCCATGCAAATAGGAATAGTACCTACTGCTGCTTATATCTAGCAAAAACGATTCAGATCGATTTTTAAAACAGTTCCTACAAACATCTTAAGGTGCTCCCTCACCAGGTGGACATTCGTCTGTAATGTAACATTACAGACGAATGTCCATTACACGGTTACACTGTCTCCCTGACTGACGACCATTCACCTGTAATGTAAAGCCGCCCTCCCACGGTGCGCCATATCGCGGACGCACGCGCACGACGCACCGTGGGAAACCTAGCGTGCGTGGTAGCGCAGACGCGCGTTGAACGCGTGCGTGGCGGTGCGTCCTCGTGCGGGCTGGTGCGCGTCCGCGATATGGCGCACCGTGGGAGGGCGGCTTTACATTACAGCTTAAATATTACGGACATTGCGCACTGTAGGTAACGCACGGTTCTCCTCCCTCAGTGATCTTCATGCTCGAATTGTATTATTACGGGTTACGCACTGTAATGCTTAGTTCAGAACGTTACATTAAAGGCGAATGCTCCCGGTGATCCCAGCACCTTTAGATTTACCTTGACAGACGGGTATACTATACCGGGTCCAGAGGTACGACGGCGACGAGCGATTTGATAAGCGTATATACAACCCGATTCAAACTGAAAGGCGGCTCGGAACATGAGGCGATTCGCTGCGCAGTAACAAATTTATGTGTGACCAGCGGGGATGACGGGTGGGGTACTGCTCTGCGAGAAACTAACTTACGAGCCGCCAGCCAACTTAAGTTTGAATCGAACTATACCAAGCGTGTATCTCTAAACGAATGCTCTGCCTACGAAGCGAGTATCGCTGAGCGAGACAGTAAGTACTTTCTTTGATACCTCTTCTCGCTGCGACAAACGAGTACAATTAAATTAAATTAATTATTAAATTAAATTAATTTATTTCAGAACTAGTCCATATACATACATGTGAAATTAAAAATATAAATACATTAGGAATGAATTAGGTAATTAAATTGATTACATAAACAAACATTACACAAGTCATCAACGAACACATTATAAATTACAAATTGTTCAATAAACAAAAGATTAAAATACACATGTTTCATCTTAGTCTAAATTTAGGTTTGGATCCGGAATGCTCAATATGCAGCCTGGTCCAGTACCGCATTATAGGGCAATCCAGATCCAGATCCATCCTCCATGCGAACAGCTGAAGGTAGCTGTTGGAGCTGCCTCGTATGCGGCGCATCAGGGACACAACTCTCTTGCGAATAATCGCCGCAAATACATGCCACGAAAGATGAGACTTGACCGCGTTTCCCGCGCTCTTCTGCCGCCCTGATGACGCCCCGGTGCGGCGGCGCAGACCTCATACCGCTAAAGAGACCTATAGATCTTCGTCTGCGCAAGACAAACCACGTGGTGTGTCTAGTGTCATCTTTAATGGCACCATAGATATAAGTTTGACGGCGCGTCTAAAGGTTTTGCGACGCTGGACTTAAGGAGTTGGTTTCAGAACTATTGTGACAGCGTCAACTTGACGTAACCCCCAGTACTGAGAAGGCGGCCTCCTGTCAAAAAAACGCGAGATCGCGATGGTGGATCGAAGCTGGCATTGATTAATTAATGAGTGAGATATTGATGATCATTGGGACTACCCTTGCAGGGCAGTGAGTTGGTTGATGTGCGCTCGCGACTCACGTACTGGGGGGAACGTCGTTTACTTCCGTCAGTTCATTCCCTAATGTGATCAGTGCTTTGTGATTATTCAGGATATTATTGTGTCATTACATCTCCTCGCCCGCAAACCCACGCATGAGAGACAATAAGACCTCTTCTGATAAAGACCACGCATTGCCTTTAAGTTTATATTTCTATGAATGGCACGCACTGTACCTGTACTCGCCGGCGGCAATGTGAACAGTCAGTGATGTATCTCTTTTATTTACACGGGAGCTACAATTTTTTGTACCTTTTTTCGAACAAGAAAATCATTGATAAGTACTTAGTCGCTTCCTCGTTGGCGGGGTGGGACTGGTGCCTAACCTCTTACTATACAACCTCTTACCATATACCCTCTTAATGATATTATTCTGGTTTCTGGTATTTGTCAAATTCTGACATTGGAGAGGCATGTCAAAACAAAATGCCTAGTGGATTCAGAACAATTTTTACGTAGCAGTTATAAATTACAGTGAAATGTACTTGAAATGATCTCTTTAGTGATTCCAGTCGTATTTTTATGGGCTACGGTAAGTTATCTATGCCGTTTTATTAGACGAAAGTTGAAGTAACGTATAGGGTCCCAGAGAGCAGTGGTGGCCCAGTGGTAACGGCCGCGACTTACGAGTTGTAGGTCGTAGGTTCGACCCCTGACAGGCGCTTTACTTTGTATATATTATTTCAGCACCACTGCTCTCAAAACGTTGAAAGAAAACATCGTGAGGAAACCTAGAACCAAAAAATTCGAAGACATCAACCCGCACTGGGCCCGCGTGGTGGATTACGGCCCACTCCCTCTCACAGAGAGGAGGCCTGTGTCCCAGCAGTGAATTAGAATTAGAATTAGAAGAATTAGAATTTTATTGAACACACACATGAGAACATTATAGGCTAGTACCTATGCTAAAAGGTCCCAGCAAAAACAGAATAAAAGTGTGTTTAATTGCGATACGTCATCAGGCCTAGTGTCGCGGTTAGTTAGACTAGGGTTGCCTTCCCCAAAACTTGAAAACTAGGATTAGAAGGTGAAAATACCAGGACATTTCGAATTAAAAACAGGACGCAGTTTAAGAGCAGTAGTAGTTAATAGCAACACGCAATGAAAGCAGGTTCAACGAAACTTAATTTTCGCGCACTAGAACTCTATCTAACCGTTAGATAGAGAGAGCTCTAATGCGCTAAAAAAGTAGTTAGAAAGAGACAAAACCTACAAACATAAGGTTGAAGGCGCGAAATTTAAAAAACAGGACTACCAGCATGCTTTTAAAACCCAGGACGTTACTTAAAAACTATCCAGTACACCCCGGGACATCCCAAAAAACAGGACATGTCCTGGGAAAACAGGATGGTTGGCAACCCAACCACCACCACCACCTAGGGTTGTCTAACCAACCACCACCACCACCTAGGGTTGTCTAACCAACCACCACCACCACCTAGGGTTGTCTAACCAACCACCACCACCACCTAGGGTTGTCTAACCTAGGTTAGACGAGTGAAAATTCATTTATATCTGATGGCAATTATTTTACAACATAATACCATAACTGTATTCCCCGAAGTGTTAGGCAGAGGTGTTGAAGTCCCATGCAAGGCAAGCCTATTGCCATCAACCGGGCAAAAGTCCCAACTCCGGGCTGCTACTAAGAAATTCCTAATAAAAACCCAACATCACTTTGCCCGACCTAGAACCCGAACCCAGGACTTCATGCTGAGCAGTACCACGTGCGACTACTAGACCAACGAGGCGAAATATTCTCAAACAAAACTTATAAAATTCGAGCTCAGACCCCTCGAAGCTGTCCTAGACATCATTACACTGACCGGTCATCCTCCTGCCCTTATTTAAGCGAATAATGTAGTCCGTCCCGCATTAGACCCGGCACCATGATATACTGACAAATTATAGAAGACCCTCACACGGAATCTTATAACAGACCCATTTTATGGTGCGGAAAATTAAACTATCTCCGTTTGCTAAGGTTGGGAAACTATTATAATTTACTAGCGGACCTCGCAGACGTTGTCCTGCCCGATTAACGCTACCTACCGGGTCCAATTGTCTTTTCAATAAGTATATAAAGATATAATATCCTAATTATTTATCAGTTGGCGAAACAAGTGTTTTGTAAAGCTTTTCCACACTACAATTACGCACACGGTAATGCGGTAATGGGCGCATTTCATAGTGAACAAGCTATCTAGATAAAATTTCTTTTAGCGGTCATCTCAGAATGTAGCTACTATCTTCCCACCTGTAGAATCCTGTTGATCCCGTATTTAAGCTGATTATATCACTACACTGGCTCATCACCACACCGAGCCTCTCGTGCAGGCACTCACTTTCAACTGATTCCCGCCATTCGTGGTGAATTGACAGTTGACATTAGTGACAGCGACCTCACTGCTGATGTGCATGAGATAGTGTTTACATATCTATTAAATAGATACAGTACACCACCCATGTCATCTTTCCTTTTGTTCATCGTTTTGGTAATAAACTGGCATATTATGCTAGGCAGCATATTAAAATAATTTTCCGACACGTAAAATAAACCTGGTACAATAAACTCTTTATGTGTTCCGAGCACCTGTGTTTGTATTAATGGGTATTGTCTATTTTGCACGCAGCCCGCTGTTACGTTACGCATTGAAACTTTTATGGAACGATAAAAATTTGGTTTTTATTTACGTAAGGTCCCATTAAAACAGATGGACAAACTTTTAGAACTAATTCAGACCACCAAAATAAGAACAATGGTAAAAAAATAATAAGAAAAACGCATTATATACTTACAAGAAAAATAAATCAGCTAACGAAAATACACTAAAAATGTTGGTTACGCAATGCCATTTATTATTTTAGATCAAAATAATCAGTGTTTTTTTTTTGCTAAGATATCTTTGGTTAGACGGACTGGACCCTGTGTTAAAATTCGTCCACCTGTTTTAATAGGACCTTGTATTGTGAATACCTGGAAATTTGGATTACTTGTGTATATGACACCGGTCTTCTTCTTTTCGTGTGGTTAGTAACTAACCCGGTGTCAGAGTTTCAAAGCCGCCCATTAGCCTCTGACGTGGCTTCACAAACCATTGAGAAAAATCTCTCAGGCATACCGGTTTCCTCACGATTTTTTGCTTCACTGCTTTTGAAGCAAATGAAAAGTCAGAGGTCGAACGCCTGGGGTTCGCACTCGAGACCTGACTTGGCAGTCCAACAGTCACACCACAAGACTATCACTGCATATACGTCACAGGACGTCACTGTATATGTCACCGGTGATTCTTGTACTGACTTATTAATGCAATCATCATAATCTTGTATAAGTCTTAATAATTTATATATAACTAGCGGACCTGGCAGACGTTGTCCTGCCAGAACAGCGCCTCCTATCGGGTCCAATTGTATTTTCAAACCATCCAGAGACCCACTCAAATATAGGTACACACAAAGTTTCATCCAAATCGTTCAAGCAGCTTAGGAGGAGTTAGGAGACAAACACACGTACCGAAGTATAATATCCTAAATTCCTAATTAATTATAAATTATCGGTTGGCGAAGCAAGTGTTTTGTAAAGCTTTTCCACACTGTAATGACGCGCTCTATTACCGCATTACGCACACGGTAATGCGGAAATGGTGCATTTCATAGGCGGTTTACACACGGCACCGCGCACCGCCGCGGCAGACGGTGAAGCGGATCTCTTGTCGCATTGGCCTGTAATAAATCCGTTGATGCCTAACACACGTACAGCGCCCGACCGCGCGGTCGAGCGGTGCTAATCCCTTTGCCACCACCGCCCTCCGCGGCGGAGCGCGGTGCCGTGTGTGAACCGCCATAGTGGACAAGCTATCTATACCATTTCTTTTAGCAATCATCTCAGAATGTACCTACTATCTTCCCAGCCATGTCATCTTTCACACGATCATTTCGTTAATTTTTTAAGTGAAAACTTGTTTGCGCCTAGTGAAGTTCAGCACTTTTTGGGTGAACAAAAATCTTGGAACTCGCGTCATCGTCACCGAAGGCTATATGTATCGGCAGAAAGACATCAACGCGAAAATCACCGAAGGCTATATGTATCGAATGAAAGACATCAACCCGAGAATCACTGGAGGCTATATGTATCGACCGAAAGACATCAACGCGAGAATCAAAAAGTTATTAGTTACTTATTGAGCAGATGGCCCTGAGTGGCCCACTTTATGGTAAATGGTCACCACTGGAGATCTGCAATATCAGCGGCTTCTTCCCAGAAACAAAATCTCAAAATTCCCAGGAACTCATACTCTTCATACTAGAACAAAGCAAGGCTGCGTAGCGGCAGGAGAAATATACATAGTCCGCCAGATCGTATTTCAGCCATGGCGACCAATCTCAATGGAGACTAGACTTCGGCGCGGGAGACATTATATCACACAAGTGTGTCTCACGCTGTATAGTTGTATTTCCCCGGACCGGACAGTCACCTTCACTAAGAACTCTACTTACTACGCACATAGCTTTCAGGTTTTTTACCTTTCTGGATCTTGTGTGACTCAGTAATGATAAAGCTATTATTTGCACCTATCGTATCAATTTAGACTGTAAATTATAGTCGTAAATATTTAGAATATTCGCAAGTCTTGTAACAATTTAGGGGAAGCTCCTTATTTGCAATCATACAAGGTGGAGACGACAATACAACAAAAAATTAAACGGCGTGTCCATAATGACGTTCCCATTCTGTTTACAAAAATTCAATTGAATATATTCAACAGTTTAGTCATTATAGCTCGGCAAAATCCATAGTCGGCTCGGGCTATTCCGTTTATGCACCTCAAAAATCCACCCTAAGGTGGATATTCGGAAATGTATGGCTGAGAATTCACCCAAGGCCTAGTTGGATAAACGGAATTTATAGGCGGATAGGTGGATCGGCATACATTACATTTAATTTGTTTGAAAAACTCGTTTTTTTTTTCGAAGCTAGGATTAATTTGACAGTTCCAAAATACTCTTGCATTAGTAGTGTTTATTAGTAGTTAATTTTTTTGTTGTATGGTAGTCTCCACATTGTATACAGTGTTATCTTAGTGCGCCATATTTAATGCTAAATAGGTATTAGTTCTTATCACATTGCAAATATATTATGAGAATGAATATGGGTTGGTGCGTTCCTACTTGAATAAAATGATATTTTATAACTATTTGTTGTTTCAACAAACGGCAGGGTAATATTGCGTAATACACTTGCAGTATTACGCAATTACCCTTTACGATGGCTTTAATTTTGACAGTTCAACAACATTCATTGCGTTATTTACGTTGTTGAGCAGACTAGTATTTTCTAAATTACGAAGCAATGGATTAGCAATATTCTTCAAAATCATTCAGAATGTAATTAAAAGTGTGTTACGCGATTAGGGTGCGGTTTTGCTGCATACCATCACCAGGGTTGGCAAAATTGGTGATAGTTTTAGTAGGCGACCGCCTCGTTATTGCTCTATCACCCTGGAAGTCATTATGCAGGACATAAAACGTCGAGATTCAATTGTCTATGTGACAACTGACAGTTATATAGTTTCAACATAGCATATAAAAGAACATCACGCCTGTAATCCCGATAGGTAAGGCAGAGATGCACCAATAGTACAACCACATTTCGCCAGTTATATTTAAGTCCCATGTAATAGAGGGCGAGCCGATTGCCATCAACTGGGCACAAGTCCAGACTCCGGGCTTCTACTGAGAAATTCTTGATGGAAAAACTCAATTTTCCGAAGCTGGCAATTGAACCAAGGAAAGACCTCATTGACGATGAGATCCTTGGTTTCTTTGGTAGTTTCAATCTTAGTGAACTTTCAATGTTCTGGCTGTGGTTCTGGGAATTGTTGACGAAAGTGGTAAAGCAATTACATTGGCCAACGGGGTTGCGGGTTGCCCAACGTGTACTGGGGGCTAAAGAATCATCAAAATCGGCCCATGCGTTTGGTCTCTAGAGCGCCACAAAGGAACGAACATACATAATACAATTATACATACATACAATATACATATAGGCTGATAAACACATTACCCTCCTTTGCGTCGCGCAGTCGGGTAAAAAAACGGGGTAGTCTGGGACTGCCAATTGAAGTGAAAACTAAGTAACGCCATCTAACGAAAATGTCAGGAATTTATGTGGCTTGCTGTCAGTACAAGAACGAAATCTCTATCTCCATTAAAAAAATCCAAAAAAATAAAACAGTGTGCGCTGTCAACAAAAACATTAACGTTGTGCATTTCTACTCTCCCTCCGACTTACGAATTTTTGATCGTCACGTGTCCTGACGCGAGTTTAACATTTTTTACCCATCCCAAAAAAAGTGCACAACGCCGCTACAGAAGTTTTCTCTTCAAAATCTAATATGCTTCTAGACGGATGGAAGTCATCGTAATTGTAAGATATTAAAGCAGCGCATTCACGATCAAATTTGAATGCCGTTATAACCTTGAGACGTAACTCGCTAAATCATTGTAATTGTTATAAAGTATACATTAGTGTCATTCTAATTTTTGCCTAACCTAACCAAGATAAGAGTTAAATTGCAATGACTTACGAATGATGTTACGTCGACCGTGAATGTCCTACATTATAAAATAAAAACAGTATCCCACAGTGTCCCAGCGTGGTGTGTGTGTGACCTATGTATGATTCAGATTCGCAATTTATTTTTGAATACCTTCTGTAGAATGCTGCTCCATCTTCGTCCTCGTTCATCTGTCCTCTTTTTCGCCTAGCCTAGGAACTGGATAGATCTTTCAACAGTACTAAGGCTCGTATTGCAGACCCTCAATCAAAACTCAAGGATTCATTTAAACCCTGATAAAGCCAATTAAATTGGATGAAACTTGAAACTAGTTTTAAGTAATACATAAGTCTTGATTGAGGTTCTGTCGTACGGGCCTAATTATAGTATTTATTTCCAGAGCGAAACCCTGAATCCACTAGAAAATGTAACTTTTTTAACGTAAAGGCAAGTTTATACGAGCCCAGTAAACCAGTAAGTCAGTTCAGCGCTGACTTGCAACTGGGCTCATGTAGACACTAGTTTCAATCCAGTCCAGTGTTGACTTCGCGCCCTCAACTGCCCTCAGGTCAGTCCAGTTGACTAACCTACCCGCAAGTCTATTTTCGGGCCCAGTAGCTCCCACCGCTTGACAATAAGAGTCCAAACAAAATCAAAGTGGTTGCTTACTTAATTGTATTTATTTTTTATTATATGACATTGATTTTACATCCTGTGATTACTTCCTCACACACTGACTTATTTTAATTGTAAAATTTTAGTAGAATCGCCTATTGTACAATGTTTGTGAATATGTGAACACCATGTATCTACCACATAATTAATTTATCTGTCGTTTGCTCCACTTTAAATTCTTTTTACTTTATACAGTAATTTTATTCTAGGTGCATCGTCTTCACATATAATTATATAAATAATGTACTTATACAAAATATTGTAAAACATTTTAAAAGAGTAACGGTGGAGTTTCTTGCCCATTCTTCTCCATACGAAAACTACCTTTTGGAAGGGGCGGTAGAATCAATACTATATTTTGTAAATTTTGACGTTCAAAAGTGCCTTCAAGGGCCTATTTGAAATAAATGCTTTGACTTTGACTTTGACTTAATGACTTACTGTCGACCTCGTCTACATGAACCTACTGACTGGGTCCAAAATTTCGAGTCACTGGGTCCAGTCACTGCCATCGTACGTATAAACCAGGCATAGGCAGGCATATACACAGAATATTTCTAAACTCATTTAAGTATACAGTCATTCTACTTTTATAAAGAAGAGCGAATTGAAAAAGTTTGTCCGAAAATGTTTTACTTTTTTTGTAGATACTTACATAACATTTCTTTGCTTTTTAGGGTTCCGTAGTCAACAAGGAACCCGTATTCTAGCTTCGCCATGTTCGTCTGTCAGTCCGTCTGTCCGCGGCTTAGCTCAGAGACTCTTAGTACGTTACTAGAAAGATGTAATTTGCTGGCATGGGTACATCACTCATACCAAATTACAGCTTTATAGTATTATTTTATTTATTTATCACGCCGACAAAGTGATAAAATAAAATCATGAAAAAACTCCCGGGTAAAGTGGGTAGTTTTTTTTCTCGTCTACCCCATGTGGTTGTCGGGAAGGTCGCTCAAAAATATTATATATAATAAGAAAACCATTTTTCGATTCAGAGATCCGTTTGTGAAATATTAAAGCTTTAAAGTGCAAAATTTTGTTAGAGTCCAGTGTCCCCCCCCCCCCCCCCCTGCCAGCTAAATGTTTGATTTTGTATAATTATGTGGAAAAATGCACGGCAGTAGTATATTAATACGAAAGAAAGAAAGAAAAAGTATTTATTGAGACAGTAATATATATGTCAATGACAGGAGATCACAAACTAAACTGAGACACATTGAAATATCAATAAAAAATCATAAATCAAAAACAAGAAAATAAAACAAAGTAAAAAAGAAGCTGAGTCCTGTGCGAGGCCAACAGGTGAAGGCGATTAACGAAGTTAAAAGGAAAACTATCACAGCTAAGTAGACTATGATCGACCAAGTTACATTCGCGGGCGGTTTTCCATTATGCCATTAGGTACTATGTCTGTTATTATGTGTTGGCTTCAAGGAGGTTTGTACTAAACCTAATATGGTACAAACGCCAGCACATCAAGTTACTACAATCTGTCAAATTTCTTTAATAGATTTTTCAACTTTATCTCTAAAGAATATGGTTCAATGTTGATTGGGAAAATTTGACAGTTTCGAGTAGGTTGATGTGCTGGCGTCTGTACATACATACCTATTCCACGTTTGGCTCTCAAAGAGTGAGTAACGAGAAGTACTCGTAGATACTTTTGAGTAGGTAAAGTACTCGAAGATTCTCATCGCGTCATTAATTGCCACTGCCAGTCACGTACGTTTACTGTCGTTTGTCTTTTATTATATTAATTATAAAGAGTATTTGAGTTTATTTTTTTTCTTTCTTTTCTTTTCTGTTCTTTTCTTTTTTATTTACCAATGTCCTTCCGCCAATCGCTATCAAAGCATCAACGTTCTGTTTCTTTGGCCATTTTGATGCAGCGGTGAGCACACTTCCCGGATAATTTGCTCAGTAAATCGCACTTTAGACTTTTAATTTGATTAGATTTTTTTATTTTATATCTGCTCTATAATTATACTGTGTGCTTTTTAGTCTGTGCTAAATAAATGTATTTTCTTTCTTTCTGCCAGAAAATTAGAATCAAAATAGGAGTACAAAGGTCTCACTGGTATTTCTTTATACTGACCGGAAAATCTTGAAAAATGCTTTGTTAATGTGCCTTTATTAGCGACTGCTCTAACCTATAATAAAAAAAATACTTGTCTATTTATTAATATTAATTTATTAATCATAATCTCTACCAATTATAGTGTAACGCCGAAGATTATTATTACAACCCTCTAAATGTCACAAAATCAACCCTGTCTGGGATAGCGGCCTATAGGTCAGCGCTGACGTTGGACTGGCTGGCAGCCGAGGACATGAGGCAAAGGGAACTGGCCTCGGCCTTCGAGACGGAGGCTGCTCCTCCGTCCAGGACTATCTCGACCGACTGCATTGGATACGCGCGGCCAGCATCGGGGAAAGTCGCTCGGCTGATGCTGGAACTTCTCAGGTATACTTCTCTAACTCTCTCTTCTCTTCTCTATACTTGAATACATAATACATACTTAGATACTAATCGGGCCTGTCTTTTCCATTGGGCACTCTGGGCAAGTGCCCAGGGCCCCGCGATCGACGGGGGCCCCGGCCTGCCCTCAAGAAAATCATTCTTTTGCATTGCGATTTACAATAAGTTTCTAGACCCATACTTATGAAATATTAGTATTATGTTTCTTTTATTGGTTTTATATCATTTAATTAGGTTCAATTGAATAATGAAAGAAATTTTCCAACTATCAAAAACTTTTTTGCAAAAAATTAAACCGACGAAAAAAAACTGAAAAGCGAAAAATAAAAACTTTTTTTGCAAAAAAAGCGAAAAATAAAAAATAACTATGTATTTAGTGACAAATTGATGACCTTCAAATAACAAATTTTGAGGTGGCGCCTAAAACACATTCAACGAAGATCTATCAAGCTAACATTTTACGCTTTATGTAATTATAATATGTTTGTTTGGCGCCGCCGCGCCACCTCAAAATTTGTTATTTGAAGGTCATCAATTTGTCACTAAATACATAGTTATTTTTTATTTTTCGCTTTTTTTGCAAAAAAAGTTTTTATTTTTCGCTTTTCAGTTTTTTTTCGTCGGTTTAATTTTTTGCAAAAAGTTTTTATTTTTAGCTTTTGAGTTACCATTAACCGCCTGGCCACGGGACATTCGCTACAGCGAAAATTCGCGCGGTGCGAACGGCGAAGCGTGTTGCGACTAAAACAAATGTATAGAATTTCGCCCCGCAAGACGCACCGCCGCCGCCGCGCCGTTCGCGCCGCCCGTTCCGTGGCCAGGCGGTTTTAATGTTTGCCTCAACCTCTGACCGTCGATGACAGTCATACCCCAGCTAGGTGTAAAGTTCTCATCAGGGGGAATGAAATAAGCCCAAACACGATGTAGCCGCTGTAAACTGGTGAGGAGCTCTCGCGACTGTCTTCTGACTCCATCATCAGATCAACTCCAGGTCTTTATTGTGTAGTTGTGTCATCAGAACTACATATGTGTGCGAAATTACAACAGAATCGGTTCACAGTTGAAAATTCAGTACGTGAAACATCAATCAACCCCAATTTTTTTACACTTAGGGGTGGGTTTCAATTTAATTTTTTTTATGGGACCAACTTCGAGGTATACCCTTCCCAATAAAAAAAGAATCGTTCAAATCGGACCACTCAGTAAAAAGTTATGCGTGGTCATACATAAAAAAAAAAAAAAAAAAATATACGTCGAATTGAGAACCTCCTCCTTTTTTTTTCGTCAGTTAAAAATACGTTAAGTGCGGCAATGAAATTGAATGATAATCTAAGCTAAATGCTAGTATTTCGTGACAGAAAAATGAGATTATTTTTTAGCACATTTTTTTATACCGTCTGGGGCCGCGTGATCTTTATGTGCCCAAGGCCTCTAATAGGTTATAGACGGCCCTGATACTAATATTATAATACAAACAAGGTCATACTAAATTAGCTAATCTCCGCAAACGTGATGGGCGATAAGTATCTAAACACAATAAAAGAATTTATGTTTTTGATCTATAATCTTTCCTCTTGCTTTCCTGCAATCAAAATACAGGAAAAACAACTTTTACTATGGGGCCAAACCTGAAATCGCGAAAAAAATATCTGCTGTTCCCTAAGATAATGCAGCACAGACTATGGGTTGCATTTGCATCCGCCTTTGTATTTACGCGCCCCGGGATCCTTCACTATCACTACATTTTATAAAACAAAGTGTCCCTATGTATGCTTAGATCTTTAAAACTACGCGACAGATTTTGATGTGGTTTTTTTTTAATAGATAGAGTGATTCAAGAGGAAGGTTTATATGTATAATACATGCATAATATAGTAAGCTATAATATATAAATTTATCACGCGGGCGAAGCCGCTGGCGGAAGCTAGTACCTATTATATAAATATGCTCCTTAAAAATCTACACCCGGCCATTATGATTCACGAATGCATTTCTTATCCTGTTTTTTTAGAAATTTGGAGGGCGACCACGGCACAATCATGACGGATTTGATCACAGCTCTGGTTCGCACTAAGTTACTGGTCGAAACGTCCATGCTGGAAGCAGAACCTGACTTGGAATCTCTGGTCAAGACTCCAGGAGTGATGATGGGAGAACCGCACACCACGTTCCCAAGGATTCTGGCCATGGCCTGGATGGCAGTCACCGATCCAGTCACCACCAAAAAGTTTGGGTGGTGTCCAATAACTAGGGTATTTTTTTTCAACGCTTCATCTGATTTTGCCAATTTTTCTTTAGACTTTTAAATGAAAGAAATATGTTTTACTCTGTCCTCCCATCATACCTTATTATTAACTATTAAATTTCATCGCTCATTATAGCAGCACGCCTCCGACACGGCAAATAACTTGTCGATCAAGTTAGGACTTTAAGTCAAAATATTTTACGATGGCTAAACAAAATAGTGGACGGCTCGCCGGCAGCGAGCGGCCCGCGAGCCGTCACCCGTCGGGCAGACAGCGCGCTTCAAGCGAGGAGCCCGCTCGCCGGGGCGCCTCACCGTCCGCGGGGTGACGCCTCGCCGTAAGCGCGGTGACACCTCGCCAGCCGCACGATGACGCCTTGCTTGTGAATAAACAATAAACTGTTACCTCGCCGGTGGCGTGCCGGCAGCGAGCGATCGCCTTGCTGACGGCGCGTTGGCGACAAGTAGTCGCCTGGCTTACGGCGCGTTGACGACTACATTTTCCGAGGCGGTGACGGGGCGCTACCGTGCTGGAGCGGTGCAGTTATAATGGGCGATGACCTTAAGACTGTCATTTGAAAACATTGTAAACCAATAATTTTTTTAAGAGTAACGGTGGAGTTTCTTGCCGGCTCTTCTCCATAGGAAACGACCAATTGAAACCGTGTACATACCTTCTGAAATAAAAAAAATTGATTTTGTTTTTGAATATTCTCGAGAGGTTAATGAAGGAGGAGGATGATTCAAAGTCAAAGTATTAATTTGTTAAACATAGGTGTTGCAAATAATGGTGAAGGAAAACATCGTGAGGAAACCGGCGGTATGTCTTAGAACCAAAAATTTGAAGACATGTGACATCTACCAACCCGCACTGGGTTCGCGTAGTAGGTTACAGCCCACTCCCTCTCACAGAGAGGAGGCCTGTGTCCCAGCAGTGGGAACATTAATAGGCTGATTATGTATGTACCTATATTGCAAATAAAATAGGTACAAAAATGAATGACTCGGCCTATACTGTTGATTTAATACCAACTTTTAGTTGATTTACGAAACTTTGCACAATAATCTTTTCGGTGTTCCAGGTGAACAAATACTTGACAATGAACAAGCCTGTAATGATAGCCAGGCAAATGAGAAGTTTAGAGCCTGTCATTGCAAGAGCCCGGTTCATAATGGAGGAGTTTATACAACACGTCACACCCCTCAATATGTACCAGAAGAAGCAGCAGCCAGACAGTGCCACACCCCCACCGAAGGTAACATACAGCAATCGAATACGGTACCTATTTACTAGAAAATAAGGACTATATTTGGTGTCTGTTGATAGAAATCATAAGACTTGGATGAGTCTGGTACAGGAGCGTGAGGATTGCCACAGGCAAATAGAGACCAGCCGTAGGTGAACTCGGGCAGTGTGTGGTGTATTCTGTGTTTAAATAGTTACTGCCATGCTTATTGCAACTCGATTTATCTCCAAATATATTTAAATACCTAATTATAGTTAAAGTAATGGCACGTAAAATTTAATCGGAGAGGCAACCGGATGGCGAGTGATAATCATCGTGAGGGTCTTGAAGTGATACCGAACCGGGGCCGTACCGTCCGAATTGACCCCAAATGCATGGGGGCGGAGATCTGGGAGGCCATTTTTTTTTTGACGAGATTTCTGGACGGGAATGCAGTTGCTTTGAAGTTGGTACTTTACTTATATAAATTAAAAACATTGCCACCCCCCAATATCGTTATAATTGAAATAATGTCTTCAATCAATCGGCCTATTAATGTTCCCACTGCTGGGACACAGGCCTCCTCTCTGTGAGAGGGAGTGGGCTGTAATCTACCACCCGGGCCCAGTGCGAGTTGGTAGATAAAATAATGTCTTACGCAGTATATAATTCATGAAACTCGTTACCGACGGTTTATCACCAAAAATGAGGGTGAATTTTATCAAAACCGGACGGCATTGATACCACAATTCCTAGCTTAGAATTAAAGCTTAAATTTCGAATGCCATTGCAATGGACACCCAATGGATGGGGGGCCCCAGCCATTTGGTATACCTACATCACAGATAATATAATACTACGTACAGATACCCAATCCCATACAAAGAAATGCGACCTCCCTAAGTCGGGCTATTGTCTGGCTACAGCATAAAATGTGGTACAGTGATGTAAAACGCCATCTATTGCAAAGAGCCCTAAACAAAAAGGTTTTAGCTTTTTTTGTTGAAAATACGATATTTATGAGTTACAATAGATAAATCAGCATTAAACAAGGAAGTTTTGATTTTTACTAATCTTACTTCAGTCAAAATCTTCCGTTTATCGCTTTTTAGTGACTGTTAATTTCATAAATAATTGTTACATATGCTGCCATCTATGATTTTTTTTCAAGACTAATTATAATTTGTTCGAATTGGTACCCCATGCCTACATTTAAAAGCCACAACTTGTTGAATTCCAAAACTTTTAGCACCAACAGCGTTCGGTACATTACAAAGCGGTCGTATGTCATCGGTCCATGCTCGTTCCTAATCTGTCATTAAAATCATCTATCATTGATGTTTTCAGAAGAAAAAAACCTCTACAACAGAAAGAACAAAGTCGACGCGACATTTGCGGACCCTGAAAACTGTAAGTATTTTTTTTTAAGTGAATACTTCTTTACGCCGCGTTCTGCAATCAATCAATCAATCAATATTCTTTATTTGTAAACATAGGTTACAACAGCACTTTTTGGGATGGGTAAAAAACGTTAAACTCGCGTCAGTACGTGCCCTAAGATCCGTTGCCTAGCAACCGACAAAGTAAATATCAAAATAAATAGTCTTTGACATTACGTAAAGATTGCGAGGTCGAGGTAAGAAATTTTACCAATATTGATGGGTAAAAAAAAGCAGTCAAAACATACCTACTTCATGAAAAGTGTTTAAATAAATTGTTTTTTTTTGTTAGACTATATTTTGAAAATAAATAAATATACTAGTATGTACTACTATTGAATATTGTATTTAACCACATAAATTATAGTACTTTTATACTGATAAATACTTAAAGCAATTCGTGCGAAATTATTCCCTAACCATTAAAAAATGCACAACGTTAATGTTCAAGTTTTCACTTCTGCCGGCACTCCCGGAGTGCAACCCGTTGTTTTTTTATTATTTAATAGTTAGGTACTTCAAGAGCAAAAGTAGAGTGCGTTTCATCAAAAATAGTTCTTATACCAATTACATAGCTCCGTCACTGTTAAGGTCATCGCCCATTATAACAGCACCGCTCCAGCACTTGAAGCGCGCTGTCGCTGTCGGCCCGACACGTGTGACGGCTCGTGGGCCGCTTACTGCCTGCGAGCCGTCCACTATTCTGTATAGCCATCGTAAAATAGACTTTAATGGATTTGACTTAAAATCCTAACTTGAATGACAAGGTATTTGCCGTGTCGGAGCCGTGCTGCTATAATGAGCGATGACCTTTATAAGATGAACAGGAATATACGGTGCTACCTAGTTGGTCTGTTATTAAAGTTTAACAGTGGAGCCAACATTACGGCAAAGGAAATATTAGATGAAACGCACTCTGCCATGCAATTTTGACAGCTGTCTATTCATGCTTGATGAACCTGGGCCGGTTTTTTGATCCGTAGTTAAGTCGACCAATGGTTAAAAATTGTAACAAATGGTTAAATTTCTGCAAATTCTGTTTTTTGATACCTAGTTAACACGACAAGTGGTTAAATATGTAACTATTGGTCAAAATATTTAACCACAGCTCCATCAAGGGTTTAGCAAGATGGCGGATGGTTAACTCTTGGTCGCAATCGGCTGTTTCGTGTTATTAATATACTTTTAATTAAAATAAAATAACACGAAGTTATTTTATTTTAATTAAATGTATGTTTGATTATTTACGGTTTTATTATGGATATATTAAGATACTTTGATATGTAGGAGACTTCATCGGATGATACAATTGTCAAAGAATATTTTTTTTTTTTTATATTGTGACTAAATGCATTAATTATAAACAAACACAACATGAAGACATTCTGACCACCACCGGTAGCTTGGACCCTGTTCCCGATACCGGTGGGCTACTATTTTTTATATTTCAAATGTGTTTTTTTCTTGTTTTTTTAAAAATATTTAAATATGTAAATTATATGTTTATTATATAATGAAATAAAGGATAAATAATAATAAAAAAATATTAATTAACTTAATATTATAATAAAAATATATTATTATCTCCTTTATTTCATATATATTTTAACCATATCGTTTATATTTTTAAATATCTTTATTAATTTATTAAAACAAAAAAGAAAGAAACATTTAATATTATTATTATTTATATATGAATTATTAATTATTTGTTTTAATTATTCTTACTTAATAGTTTTTCAATATTCCAATTTATAGTCGTATGAACAAGAGGAACAAAATCACAAATAGCACGAAAACACAATCAACAAACTCGAAATTTGAAGACTTTGACTTTGGACATGTGCGATAGACGTCAAAAAGCACGTGTTACCATAACAAAATAATGACTCCCAACTCTTCAATGGGTAAAGTCAGTGTCGATTGCAATGGCAACATAGTTAACAATAGTAAATTCTAACCATAGTCCAAATGGGGATCAAAAAACGTAAACATGAGTTAACAATTGGTTGGAGTCTTAACTTTGGTCAGTTTAACAATTGGTTTGCTTGACTATTACTAGGGATCAAAAAACCGGCCCTAAGGCACTACTTAATCATAACAAGCGCCTCCTGTGGGCGCGTCTTATGCGCTACATTTTGGGCGCTCAATAAAATTGTATGAATTTGTATGTAACGAATAAAAAGGGACGCGTCAGCTGTCAAAATTTTATGTTGCCTTTACCAAAAAGTCACTGTGATACTGATCATTCTTTACTTACTTCTTAGTCTGTGACTTATCTACTTCCCAGGTACGAGCAGTCCATCTGGCCTTAGCGCAGGCCACGGCACCCATGATCGAATCGGAACCCCTGCCTCTCTTTGACTCTGGAAAATCTTCTGCGGACACACGGAGCCCTATGCGCAACCTTCAACACTTCCTACTAGCAACTATTGTTCTTGTTTCGTAAAGAATAAACGTGTTTTTAAGTCTTTAGTACCTTTCTGTTGAACCTTCGGAAAAAGTTATATAATTATTATTTCTTTTAAATACATATTATTTACATTTTTAATATCATTTTGCTGCTCAGCAGTAAAAAGAAAAATCACCGTTCACAGCCGCATGCTGTTCCCATTCGTCATCGTCACAGACTAGAGTCCGCGCCACCACTGAAGTCATTTACATGGCGCTAATGTCTATGTCATTGCATTAAAAAAAAATTGTTCCACAATTTTCCGCCGGTTTTCTTTCGTGGCGCGCACTCTAATTCCAGAACTGAAGTGACAGACAGTGCCACAGACACAGACCCAGACGGAGCTAACAATAAACCGCCCAATACTGCCAACCTCATCGCGTATGTGTTAAACGTCCGGATTGCCTTTCTGAATTCAGCAAGTGAATGATCCGTAAAATTCAGAAACTAGAACCAGTACTTTCAGCACCCTAATTGCTTTACACACGATCAATCACAAATTCACAATCTGTTTTATTTTGACAGTGCAACAACATTGCGACTGACTCCAGTCCTAAGTCACAGGAACCTACACCTAGTTTAGGAGTATTTAAACATTGACCTTTGTATTTTAGTTAAAAGGATATTGTTAAGAGGTTTTTGGTGAACTATAGAATGTATTTATTATATTGATTGCGTTATTTAAGTTGTTGAGTAAGTAGGTATACAAATTTTTCGAACTTTCATAAGTTCGAAAAAGCAAAACAAGCAAGCTTTCGCAAGCACGATTAGCAATATCCTTCAAAATGATTAAGATTGGAAAGTGGCACATATTGTGAAGAAAGTGGCACTATATAGTGCCACGCAAGACGATACGCGTTTGGTGTTTTACGCGAATGGGTTAAAAACTAACACTTGCTCACTTCAGATGTCGCTACTCTCGCGTTTCCAAGAATTTGACAGCTGATGCGCGAAGAGAAGCCGCTAGTTGATAAAAAAAATATGGATATTTTTTTATCAACCAGCGACTTCTTTAGATGTCCAACAATGAAACAGTGGTACACAAAAAAAAGTGACATTTCTAAAATGCCACGTTGCCCGATCGTGCATTAAATCGCTAATGGACACTATCGAGAACCCCCCGCACAGTGTGCCATTTTACCAAAAAAAAATCCCTCTGCTGTTTATGGTATTTATCGATCAAGGGATGCATTTACAATGCACGAGTAAAACACCCACGTGTCGATTTCAAATACTTTTTGTTTTTTTCAATGATGAAGTTAAGGTGAACTTTTCATCTGTCCAAGATACCTATTTATTTTATCTAAATATAATCTGATAGAGCATCTTTGGCGTATATTTTCCAGTTATTTTTTTTGGAAAATCACCTCCGGATACAGAGTAATTTCTTTATTTCATATTTTCGTTTTTATTTTTTTTTCTCCCTAAAAACTCAAAAGTGCGACTTGACACTAGCACAGAAATATTGCTCGTAACAAAGTCCATCACTGATAAAAAAAAACACGTTGCACCAATGAAGTTATATTGTATAACCTCATTGCGTTGCACTATCGCGGTGTTTGGGAATAATACGCCATTTCGTTCTAAGGTCAAATTCTAAGGTACTTCAGTGCGGGAAACCAGTTTGCATCAGCGCCGCGTTGGACAAAACGTGTCTCCGGAGCATTTTTAATTTTTTCGACAAAATATTAAGTATTTTCAGCTTTCTCTATAGAGTTTTCAATTAAAGTGTTAGAAAAAAGTGTTTTTTTTTAAGACAGCACTATGGACACAATGAAGCACTGTTTCACTGTGTAAATCCACTCGATTTTCTTCAACAAGATGTGGTTGTATCTCACGCAAAAGTCCAATCGTAGACGGATGCGCATAATTTTTTGAAAAACCGGAGAAATTATTGTACCCCAGGAGGTCGGGAGGTCAACCATTATTACTGGAGTCTTGGAGGGTTGGGTTCGGGAACCCTAATACATGGTATTTTAGGGTATTTTATTTTTTTTGTTAAATCACTACATTGAAAATGCATCAAAAGATTTTTCAAAATCAAATAATAGCCAATGGCCCTACAGCTTAGGTGCCATAATAAAAAATACTGAGATGGATAAGGTTTAACCATAGACATATGAAATCATTGGGTTTAACCAAATATAGCAACATTTTTCTTTGGACTTTCACATTTCACATCATAATTTACACTACACATAACAAGATTAAGGAAGCTTAATAACAGCAACACCGTTCACTTGTTGTATTAAATCATTTTTTGATAATTACTTGGCCGAACACTGGGTCTTAGAATACAGGCTATCCTAGTCTAAGAGGCTAAGGGTTACACATTTTGTACAGATTTTACAACGTGTAAAGAATTATTATGTACATTTTTTAAGTGTTTCTGTATTTTTTTGTGAATAAATCTTTTATTTATTTATTATTATTTGGACCATGAATGTGTGAAACTTGTCCTTTATTTTGTACCCCTTTGTGTCGGTATTTGAAGATTTCTAGTAGACAAGCCAAAAGTTCAGTAGGTATGATATTGCCTAAATCCTTTAGTTTTCCAAGCATTCCGGTCTTAATTTTTTTTCTTCTATTATAAGTACTTAAAATCTGACTACTTACTTATAATACCTACTTTAATTCAGAATCTTAGACTCATGGCCACTTAATCGAACTATTTACAACTGGAGTCATTTACGTTTTTTTGGAACGAAGTTCCCTTTCGCGCGTTGCGAAAGGGGGCTAGACGGAAAAAATTGGGACCAAAAGTTGTAACGACACTTTTTATTTTTTATTATAACGCCATCTGTGAGCGACTACAGGTATTAATTAGTGGCATGCCTTTGTGAGGTTCATTCCATAACTTCGTTCCATCCGGGTGTCCCTTGACACCTCTCAGCTTTTATTTGTTTTATTACAGGTTAATTATGTTGTAGCAAGGACAAAACTCATAGGAGTTCACAGCCGTTCGATTTCATAATTAATTATGGTAAATTATTTAATTTTTACTTGTGAATTTCTAGGTTTTTGTCCATGGCTTCGTTCGCGTGGAGGTTGGAAATCATCCTACGGGAACGTACTACCGGGATAAAAAGTATCCTATGCCCTAGACCAGACCAGGTCATATCCTATCCGTGTGCCAAACATCCATATCCGTTAAACCGTTAGTTTGCGTCCTGTGCTGAGCGACGACGGCGCACCGCGCATATGAACGGCGCATGCGAACTTGTCCGGTGTGCGAGCGGGCGCGCACGTTTCCCGGCGCATAGCATTGTGTAAATCCGCTCCGCAATTCGCCTTAAGCGGTGCGCCGTCACTCAGGGGGCCAACCATCACCTATAAAGCAGTATTATTTTAATCTTACTTCAGTGCGGGAAAGAGATGGAGCTATACGTCCTGTAGAGCTTCATCTCTTTTCCACACTTAGAGTAATATTAAAATAATACTGCTTTAGAGGTGGCGGACTGGCGGTAGGCCCCCAGAACGCACACTTAACACACGAAAATGTAGCAGACTGACAGTTTAAGTATGGATTAGGCTACCTGTCCACTGGAGCGGAGAGGAGAAAAGAGGAGCGGAGATGTGCCAATATTAACCAATAGAATCTTGACTCCGCCCCTGAGTTTAGATCAGTGATCCTGAGTCAAGATTCTATTGGTTAATATTGGCACATCTCCGCTCCTCTTTTCTCCTCTCCGCTCCAGTGGACAGGCAGCCTTAGGTCCACATGTCACTTTGGTCTTGTCTGTTAAACTGAACGTGCGTGAACATAAAAAGGCGATCATCAAGCCGAGAGACACCGATGCCTACGGACATCGTTATTTTTTTTGTACTGGGTCATTTTACTTAATAACAATCAATTAACAATAAATTCACTGACAAACAATGCACGGCCTAAACCAATACCAAAGGTGACCATAGCAGCATGTGGGGTGAAGATTTTTGTATGGAGGGTGGCCCTAACGTCGGCCGCCATTTTGATTTTTTTTCTGCATTACGGTGTACAACGAAAGTTATATATTTAGATAGAGGACACTTAAACAAACAAAAAAATTCATATAAGATAATATACTAAAGCGTCAGGTTTCGGAGTTATTCGCCGAAATATAACTCGAAAAGTGAACTTTGAAGAAGCAAGGATTTTTTGTTTTTTGTTTCCTTCAGGTAAGCATATTGAACGATATTGAACTATTGAGCAAAAGAGACAAACATATATGTATACCCCCCGACCCGACGAATGAGGACGCCCCGCGACGACCCGCCGGTTGCGTCACCCTTCAGTTTGCCACTTTGTCATCCATTGTGTGCACGCGTTCTCCTGTCTATGCAGCATACTATGCAGTAAATTGCAATAGTTTCGATTCGATAGCTAGGTACTCTTTTGTGGAGTTGTTCTTAAATTAAATTACATTGTTAATGTTTTGTTTTCGATATCTTTGTCAAAATGTCAAGCCATATTGGCGCCAGAACATGCTTTTTTTGTGGGAAAAGCACTGTGCCTGGCCCGCGACGAAGATCTTCACGTCCTGTACAGTCTTGTTTGCTGACTGAAGACTTTATAGCCAGTCATCCAAGCATCATAAACTATGCACACTACCTATTTCAAGACCGCCAGGTTAGTAAATTTGTTTGACAGTTATAGAGCCAAAAATGTATGTTTTGCATTTTGCATAATTATGTTTATTTGTTGATATGATTATGTATTTGTATATTCTTATCTATAGATAACATGCGAAACATAAAAAATTTACCAGCTTTATCTAATTACGCAATACATTTTCGTAAACGATTCCGACTAATTTGTTTCATTTTGAAAGCTCAACAATATTCATTGCGCTATTTACGTTGAGCATATTTTTTGTTCGAACTTATGAAGCAATGTATTAGCAATCTGTTTCAAAACCATTAAAATTCTTATTGATCGTGTATTGCGTAATTAGGGTACAGTTTTCATATACTGTACTTAGTATTGGCTACCTGCATAGAAATGTTAATATCGTATTAGTATATTGAAAGAAAAAGGAAAGCCGATAGTTTTCACCAAGTCAAGGACTATTAAGCTTCGTGCAAACCAGCGCGACACGACGGCGCGACGCGACACGAAATTTGACGGTATAACAATAGCCGGTATCGCGTCGCGTCGTCGCGTCGCGCTGGTCTGCACGAAGCTTTACGGTGGTTTCCAACGCTATGTCATCGTAATAATATGCATTATGTATGACTTTTGCATAATTGCAAGAAAAGGGAAACGATAAGCGGCTACGCTGATAGTGCTAGATCCTAAATGATAAATTATTTTATTTTGTAAGTAGGTCGGTACAAACACTTTAACACGTCAATTGGAAATCCAATCAAAGGCATCTCTATATTTTTACTATATTAACATTTCTGTGGCTACCTGCTATTATGCACATCATTAATACGTCTCCATAAGCCCCATGAATGCGAGCGAGAGAGACTGATAACAATGATTTGTTATTTATTAGCTGTTTGTTTTTATTATTCTAATTAGTATTTGAAATATTTTTTTATAACAGATTTTGGCCGAAGACCGAATTTGCCGACCTTGTCTACAACGCGCTGACCGTTTTGAAATCGCGCAAAGGGTAGCTCAAAAACAAGAGCCAGAGGATTTGGTAAAGGAAGAAGGTTCAATCAGTGAAGTTTATATTTCCTTACCTGAGAAAAGAGAACAAGAAGATCCACCTTTTGATGCACTTGAAAACAGTCCCAAGGAGCCTCGCGCTCCCAATATCTTCCTGGAAATAGATGCTGAGGCTCAAGTTGCTCCTTTGGTAGAAGTAATACCACCAGTAAATGTACCTGTTTTTCCAGTACCTGATTTCACACGAGTCACGTATAGTGCCTCAAATTGTATTATAGCAGGATGCCGCCAGAGACAGAATCTGCGTAGGATTAATTTTACTATAAGACGAAATGTTCTGTGTAAATATAATATATACATCCCACGTGGAACTCGTGTTTGTGAAGTCCATGCTGGGCCTGAAGCACTGTGGAATGATTTCCCAACACATTGTCGTCCCAGACATGAGCTTTTTAATAGCGCACAAATGTCAGAAATGTTAAAAATGTTGCAATACAAACACTTTTCATTTTTGAATTTTGAATGATTAGATACTATTGACGACAGCATCTTTTATTTCGTGAGCATCAAGATGACGGGACCAAGCCCCCAATTTAAAATGCATCACATTCAAGAGTTAGTACTACATATGTACTAATTGTACCCTAAACAAGACATTTGTACCTCTAAAGGTAAAGGAGTTATGTCAAGATTTCCCTGGTCCCGCCACTTTGATATCAAAGTGGCGGGACCTTTTGGATGCGCTATTCAGAGGCAGATAATACACACCCGAAGACTTAGTACTACATTTGTACTGGTATATACTCAGTTTTCAATACAATTGTAAGTGCCAAATTAAAGTTATGTGATTAAAACATTGGTCCCGCCATTTTGATGATTCATGTTATCGCTGAATTCATATGAAAAACGTTAAAACTCGTGCAAAATCAAATGTGGGAACTTAGTACGTCATACGTACTTCATCGTGTGTAATTTTCATATTCGTAACCTAAGTACATCAAAAATTATCTATCATTCGTAGTTTTCTTTGAAATGGTCACATCTATGCAGAAATGAAAAAATGGTTTTGATAATGATTTATATGTATATTGATCCAATATAAATGTTGCCTTTAGTGTTTTAATGATAAAAGTTCATCAAGTATCATATTTTCCTATCGAAAATTTTATTTTTATAGAATTGGAAAGATGTATGCATAAATGAACCAAACGAGCTTTATGATTCTGATGTACAGGGAGGAATTTTTGAACCTCACCTCGAGGGAAAGTGCGAATTAATACTAATACCCAAACAAACAAACAAACAAACAAACAAACAAAACACACACAAACACACAACAAACACAAATATAAACACAAACAACAAAACAAACAACACAAATCCATCTACAAATACACAACACACAAACAAACAAAAACAAAACAATTACCGTATACAAACAAACAAAAAACAACAAACACAAATACAAATTCTACAAATTAATCATTACTATTAAATAATGACTACAAAGAAGAATGGGCGGCTCCGTCCCAAGTGTTGTAACACTTTTCTACCTATATCGTATGAAAGATTTCAATGAGTGTATTTTTTTTTGTATGGTCATAACTCTGTATGACTGTATCTCATGCAGGGAAAGTGCTGTATGTGCTGGGTTCATTTATTTAGTAAAATACAAGTTAATTAATTGGCAAAGACAATGTCTTAATTAGCAGATGATTGTATTCATCTGTTAAATAAGACATAAAGTGTTGACTGATCCATCTTCAAGAATAAAAGTGATGTACGGGACAGCAACAACTATCGAGGGATAAAGCTCATGTCACATAGAATGAAGTTATGGGAGAAAGAAATAGAGAAAAGACTGAGAGAGGAGAGTGAGATAACCCCAAAACAGTTTGGGTTTATGCCAGGTCGAGGAACAATGGACGCCACCTTTGCACTGCGCCAATTGTGCGAGAAGTACAGACGTGCACACAAAAACTGGCACATGTGTTCATTGATCTGGAGAAAGCGTATGATAATACCTCGGGATGTGTTGTGATGGGCCTTGAAAGAGAAAGGTTTGCCTGGGAAGTATGTAGAGTTAATTCGTGCTATGTACAGTCGCGTTCATTAATATATTGGCCCTTTCAGGTTTCAAAAATATATGAACGTCAAAAAACTTCATAATATTGTAACAACTATAAGCATAATTAATAATTGTGGTCAAGATTTAGATTCATTAATATGTGACTGCTTTATTTCAGTAACATGTATACAGCCAAAGGCACATTATTTTACGAACCACTTTATGATCATAACTACCTGAACAATGTAGGATTCACAATTATGTATGCACACATGAATACAATAAGCAAGTTAGATTGCTAGTCAAATCTTCTTTATGACGTAGTAATAACGTTGAATTTGAATTACAACTCGCGTTCAAGAGCTGTCAGTGTACAATATTCCCTTGCTCAGATATTATTGTATTCATGTGTGCAAACATAATTGTGATTCCTACATTGTTCAGATAATATGATCATAAAGTGATTCATGTAATAATGTGCCTTTGGCTGTATATGTTTACAGCCAAAGGCACATTATTACATGAAGGCTTTTTTCAGTAACATGTGTTACTGAAAAAAGCAGTCACATATTAATTAATCTAAATCTTGACCACAATTTAATGATGCTTATAGGTGTTACAGTATTATGAAGTTTTTTGACGTTCATATATTTTTGAAGCCTGAAAGGGCCAATATATTAATGAACTCGACTGTACAGTCAATCTTGTACGTACGGCCGGTCGGCTGCTGGCAATACCGTAAAGTTCAGTGTGGCTGTAGGGTCGGCTTTAAGTCCTTACCTCTTCTTATTGATTATGGACGCTCTGACGTCGGACATACAGGAAGAGGCACCCTGGTGCATGCTATTTGCTGATAACATTGTTCTTGTCGGTGAGATTAACCTGAGATCCAGAGCAGACTGGAGAAATGACAGCAGAAGCTAGAGAGTGTTGGCTTGAAAATCAGCAGAACTAAAACTGAACATAATAATGTTCTGCGATTTCGGCGGTCTCTCCAGTTTTGGACCCATAGCGCTTGATGGCACGCTTCCCAATCTGCTCCGACTTTCGGTATCTCGGTTCACTCGTGCTAAACGATGGCGAAGTAGATCGGGCGGTTAAGCACAGAATGAACACTGAATGGATGAAATGGTAGCAGGTCACGGGAACAATCTGCGACTCTCGCATTCCCCTTAAACTTAAGGAGAAGATTTATAAAACAATGGTTATACCTGCTATCTTGTATGGATCAGAATGTTGGGCCACAAAAGGGATGAATGAAAGGCAATTTGCATGCAGCTGAGATGAGAATGGAGATAAGAAGGATGTGTGGTGTTAAACGAATGGATAGAATAAGAAATGAGTACATAAGAGGAAGTCTGAAAGTGGTATCGGTGACCGAAAAGTTACCGGTTGTCATTGTATGGGCATGTGATGCGGAGGAATGAGGAAAATGTCGTGAGGAAAGTTTTGAGTATGAATGTTGATAGCTATAAGAGTAGGGGAAGACCAAAGAAACGATGGATGGACTTTGTGAAAGATGATATGGCTAGAAAGGGGGTGACTACCAAGATGACGACTAATAGAGAAGTATGGAAAAAAGGAACATGTTGCGCCAAATTGGGATAAGGGAGAATGATGATAAAGTGTTGACTGACAGAACTTATCCGTCTGATTAGTTTGCTGATCGTGTTTTAAATTGTTACTCCGCTGTTTATTTATTGACAACTTACGCATTCCTAAAGGACCTCTTGCTTGTTTTGTGGACTTGATATTTATTTGTTACGTAGTACTATGGAACATTGTGTGCGACCTGTGCTCGGTCTTTGATTCGACAGCGAGTGCGACATGAAGTCTCAAGAACGATAATAGAAGCAAAACCTCGGTTTGCCGTATATAACTTCCCCGAAATGGGCAGACACGACACGTCTGTGCAGAGGATCCTCCCTTTTGTATAGAGGATGAGTAAACTTTATACCCTGTTACCTCAAAAAAATACAAAACACCTTTTTCACTTGAATCTCAATAGCTTTTGACCTGCACGCAATTTTAATAAAAACATGAATTATTAATCATAAAAAAGCCTAAATGAACATGTTTATACTAGTCGCAACTTGTTAGAAGGGTTGGGACGCAACTCATATAATAACGCCCATTCTCCTTTATGTGTTCAAAATTATTATCTATTATAATAATTATAATTTCACAGTCATCGTTTTATTTTTGCTGTAATATTTAGTCACACTCTATCAACCCTAATTATTTAAGAATTTAAACACAATAAATTTTATTATAATAATATGATTTTCAGGCAATTGTAAATTTTAAATTTACAACTGCCTATTTTCTTGCTGACTACATTTTTTTTTCAATATCTGTGAATGCAGATCAAAATGTCTCAAAAAGTTAAGGACCGTCTCCTAAGACCGTTTTCCTGTAGCTACAACGGATAAGGTGTGGCCCTTGTTAAGGTTTTTAACATAATACGATGAAGAACCTAACCGGGTTCTTGCTGCCCAGTGTTGGGAAAACGTTAATTGTGAAAACAATTAACAGTTAACAATTAAATTGCCAGATTTAATTACAATTAACAATTAAAATAATTAATTGTAATTGCAAGATAGACAATTAACAGTTAATTAATTGTGCTTGTAAAACTTTGCAATTACAATTAATTAATTGTTAATTGTTTGCATGTTTACAATTACAGTTAATCCTATCCTACTTCCTACTAATATTATCAGTTTATGTTGCATTCTATGTGTTTGTAACCTGGATTAACACATAGAATACTTTTAATCCCGGGAGTACATTCCCGTGCGTGAGTTTTTACATTCATCAAATAGTATTAATTGTTATAATAAACAATTGACGATTAAGTTAATTGTAAATAACAATTAAATTTTTAATTGCAATTAAATTAATTGTGAACCACAATTAATGGATTTAATTGCAATTGATTTCAATTGCATCTCACAATTAAAATACAATTGAATTAAATCAATTGCAATAAAAATTTTAATTGTTTGCTTCTACAATTAAAAAATTAATTGAATTGTCCCATTGCCCAACACTGTTGCTGCCCCGTCTCAAAAATCCACCCTGTATAAGTAGTTAAATTGGATCAATATATAATAATATACATTTTTCAAAACAATTTTGGGTTGTTTCATTTCTGCATAGATGTGACCATTTCAAAGAAAACTACGAATGATAGATAATTTTTGATGTACTTAGGTTACGAATATGAAAATTACACACGATGAAGTACGTATGACGTACTAAGTTTCCACATTTGATTTTGCACGAGTTTTAACGTTTTTCATATGAATTCAGCGATAACATGAATCATCAAAATGGCGGGACCAATGTTTTAATCACATAACTTTAATTTGGCACTTACAATTGTATTGAAAACTGAGTATATAAGGTGCAATAAAAATATCTGCCACGGCTTTAATGGGAGGTAGTATTGTGTTTAAAGATTACAATAGTGAAGAAATTTTGTACCCCGTCACAGTTAAATCGATTTTAGAAAATAAAGTAGTTAAATAAACATTGACTCTACTTTGCATAACGTGGTTCACAAAATACGCGCGATGTGTCGCTTCGTCAATGAAAACAACTGCTATCTCTTTCCATCTGTTCTGTGAATGAAAACTGAAATCAGCTGACTAGTTCGTCAGTACCTAACTAATCTAGTAGGTACGCAATAATACGCAGGCAAACAAGTGTTTTAAAAGTGCAATTACTTACCAGCTACCGCATTCTTCCAAAAAACTGACGTAAATAAGATGATAAACTTCCTATCACACTTAAAAGAAGAAGAAGAAGTCCAACACTTCTTCTTCGAGTTCGGCAGAGAATGGAGGCCTGCCTGCGTCAACCGGAGGCGGGTCAAAGCGGCCGTGTTCTCTAAATCTGAACACTGCATCCAGAATGGTATGATGACTCACTCGCACACCAAACCTCACTCTTACACTCGCGATAGCACAATACCATTTCAAGATATTCTTGATTGGAATACCGTCGTCTGGGAGGCATTTAAAAAAAAAGCGCGCGCGATATTCCCGACGCTGCACGCTGACCGCAGAACTAACTTCCGAGCGGGCGGGCGGGCGACTGGCGGCCTGGCGGGCGCGGGCGGGCGGTCGCGGTCGGCTAGCGCGTGCGACGAACGGGGTAGTGCGGGTGAGGGTGGGGGCGCGCGGGGCTGCGCTTTGACGAGCGAGTGGCCGGCGCGCAGCGGCATTGTTTGATAAGAATGGCAACAGTGTATGAACGGCGTCGGCGTTTTGCGAATTGAATTCGGTGCGGTGCGGCAACGTCTACGGGATGGCTTTATGCCAATAAATCAATACCAATATTTTTTGTATGAAAAAAAATATGACAGATGATTAATAATTTATCTTTACTATTGTGATCTATAAACACAATACTGTCTCCCATTGCAACCGTGGCAGATATTTTTATAGCACCTTATATACCAGTACAAATGTAGTACTAAGTCTTCGGGTGTGTATTACCTGCCTCTGAATAGCGCATCCAAAAGGTCCCGCCACTTTGATATCAAAGTGGCGGGACCAGGGAAATCTTGACATAATTCCTTTACCTTTAGAGGTACAAATGTCTTGTTTAGGGTACAATTAGTACATATGTAGTACTAACTCTTGAATGTGATGCATTTTAAATTGGGGGCTTGGTCCCGTCATCTTGATGCTCACTTTATTTCAATGGATACAAAAAATAAATATTCTGCAAGAGACACCTAAGTTGCATGCATACTGATGATTCTAACGAAAGACTTTCTAGTGTGTTTCGTATGACTAAGCAACATTTAAGTGGTGTACTGAAAAAAAAATCACAAGTGTTTGATGACAGACTTTGTTTATAGCCTAACTTGGTTGGGAACAAAGTCCAGGATCAGTTCAGGCAACATACCAATATCATACTTTTTCAACATCGCGACACCACATTTATACGAAGAAATAAGAATTGCTTGTGCCATCCGCTCGTTGATCAATTTATAAATGAAATATATTTAAAAAATGATGCCCCACTTAAGTGAGTTTGTGTTTCAAAATAAATTTAGATTTCTGTAGAGCCACTTTTCGGGCTATGGACGCCTGAGGATTCGAACAATTCCCAAATCTTACATATGATCAGTTGTTAGTAAGTAATAGCATTGGGACCGTACCAAGTCGCCCAAGCTCGTAGTTAGGTACTATGGGGAACAATCTTCCTAGCCTTTTTCCCAACTATCGGGGGGATCGGCTTCCAGTCTAACCGGATGCAGCTGAATACCAGTATTTTACATGGAGCGCCTGCCTATCTGACCTCCACAACCCAGTAACTGGGTAATACGATACCCCTTGGTAAGACTGGAGTCAGACTTTAGGGCTTCTGACGACTCGTAACGACTGTCAAAGATCCACAAATGACAGCCGGGACCAACGGCTTAACGTGCTTTCCGAGGCACTAAGGAGTCTCGGTATGTAAAGATGGTCACCCATCCACTGACCAACCCCGGCAAGCGTAGCTTAACCTGATGGATCGACCCGTGCGGCTTGTTATTATCTACTTAGCCACGAGCTCCTCTCACGAGGTACTATGGGGAACATATTAAAGAAAACGGAATATTTTTATTGAATTGTGCGAAGAAGTTGACATCGATTATAGCTTGAGTCAATACAACATTGTCGTTTCTGATCCTTGGCTTTTAAGAGCCAGAATCCACTAAAGACACCAAAACAATCGAATTAATTTTGTCTCCATCTTGCTCGATATAGGTACTTTGTAGCAGGAATAAACTAGTTGGCTACTATTGTAATTGCATTGTAGGAAAACGAAGACTTTGATGTTGGCCCCATGTGATAATATGTATTATTATTTTAGGGTACATGGCATGGGCGCGACACCAAGAATATCCTATTCAGCCTCCCGCTGCCTTCTTGTATGGAATTATTTATACCGAATATGTGTAATAAATCTTGTGTTTTATTATATCGTCTAGGTGTATTCAATTATTTCATGTTTACCTACAAAAATATCATTGTAATTCAACACATTTATCTCATATTCTTATCTTATGTTCCGATGGTATTAAAAAAGATTTTAACTAACAAAATAAATAATTAGTAGTTATTATAATATTTGTTTTCTTTCTGTCTGATTCAGATTAAAGCTGTTTTCAGACCAGCGCGATTTGTCGCGCGACGCAACACCGGTTATTATTATACAGTGAAGTTTTGTATTGTTCGTGTCGCGCTGGTCTGAAAACAGCTTTACAGTAAATAACTTAATCAACATGAAGTAACTACAAAATAAATAGATAAATTCGATATAACAATTGTTATTTTTATCTTTGAATACCTCAGAAACGTGACGCTTTATGATATTATGTTATATCACGTTTTATGTTTGTATAAGTGTCCCCTATCCAAATATATGACATATATTGTGCACCGAGATTTGAAAAAAAAACAAAATGGTGGCTGATTTTAGGGCCAAAGTCCAAGAGTTCCGTAGGTATATAACTAAAGTGAGCACCAAGGAGGGATTTTTGAAAATTCATCCTCTAAAGGGAGCTTAAATCGGGATGAAAGTAGTTAATTGACTCAGGCGTGACTTTGCGGAAATCCATTATAAAATACAATAGAGGACGACGATGTATATTTAGTAACTTAATCCGCTTAACTGTTCTTATAAGAGTCTTAGAGAACCCTATAAGAAATCGACACGTGTTTCGCCTCTCAACGAGGTATCCTCAGGATGACGATTGACTTGTTCCGAACTCGGACACGAAGTGTTGCCATGACACAAGCCGAACGCAAAGTGAGCTTCAACCGCTTTTTTTTTTTTTTTTTTTGACTAGGGCATCTCGCAGGTTACCACTGAGGTATTCGCTGCTTAACCGGACTTTCCTGTGGCTGCCTTAAGCTCCTAAAAGAAACTCAAAGCCTCCAGCCAGGGGTGCTTCAACCGCCCGACAACCCCACTTATATAGGATCGCTTATCGGCCCACCTCGGCTAAGATCGTTATCAGTGTGATAAGCAAACAATCGCAACAGAGGTGACCTTGGAATTTAATTCGTTCAACAGTGTAACGTTTCCTGTATAATTTTTTGCAATTTCTAAACTCTCTAGTACTGACATTTTGAAACCTTTATCACATGTGTGTAAAATTTTGAAAGTGTTATTATTATTTAACGAACTAGCTTCTGCCCGCGGCTTCGCCCGCGTGGATGTCGGAAATTATCCCACAGGAACGTGTAACATGTCCTAAATCAGCGGGGTAATTGCGTAGCACCACAGATAATAATCAGATAATCATCCCCTGGCTGGCCCGCCCCTCCACCCTCGTTCTGCGCGCCGCGCCGTCGACTTAATATCGCAGGTCATTCTTATCGTTCTAACTTTTAAACTATTTGTCCAAATTACTTAGTGTAAAAGACAAACTTTATCTGCATTAAATAAAAAAAGCGATGAAGGTATTTATTTTGATAAGAATTAACTAAATACTCTAAAATATGCAATGTAAAAAAAGTATTCAATTTAACTGTATTTATTGCTCACTATTTTGGTTATAAAGGCTTCCACATAAAAGGTAGATAGATGCTGTCGCGGACTTTTATTTAGAACTCTTTAAGACAAACAATCCCACAATACATTTTCTTCATGTAACTCTAACGGTTTAGGCAGCGCACGCAGCATACGGTGGAGGTCTGCCCGGCTTGGGTGGACCACCGCCGTGTCCTCGTGGAGGCCATCGGCGGCGGTGACCTCTCGCGTCCGGCCCTGGTTCAGGCCATGGTGCGGAGCGAGAGGGCATGGCAAGCCGTCACCTCCTTCTGCAAAGCAGTAATGCTCGCGAAGGAGAAGGTGGAGCGCGCGAGGAAGTGGCAAAGGCCGCGCCCTACCAGCCCTAGCCGCCGCCGCCGTAGGAGACGTCCCGGGCGTCGGAAATTGATAGCCGATTTCCGGCCACCGTAGGCGCGGGCCTGCGGACGGAGAGCAACGGGCAGCTCGCCGTCCGATAAGGACCAGGCCCGGGTCGACGGCGCATCGTGTTCCACGCGCGCCTCAAAGAGATATCAAGGATCGAAGGAACACGTGTGGGTTTTAGTCAGTAAGAGTCTGACACGCCCTTCCGCTCCGCCCAGAGCGGGAGAAGTCATTGGATGATTAACCACCCAAAAAAAAAAAAAAAAGGCAGCGCACGCAAAGATAGATCTCAGAAGGCAGGAATTTTTCCGACTTACTTGATACTTATCGTTATATTATGGCCAAATCACTTAAATCTTTATAAATTGTAGCCTATGTGTTATTGTAATGTATAAGCTACATTATTGTAAAGTTTCATCAAAATCCGTTCAGTAGTTTTTGTGTGAAAGAGTAACAAACATCCATCCATCCATCCATCCATCCTCACAAACTTTCGCATTTATAATATTAGTAGGATTAATGTAGGGCAGTGTTTTCAACCTTTTTCATGACTTGACCCCATTAGTATGAAAAAAAAAATTCGCGACCTCGACCATTCGAGAACGATTTGAACTCAGTCGAGATTCCCGCTGAGTCGAAGTTTCTGCAGCACGAAACCTAGCCTGATGTTCCCGAGTTGCAGAGAGCCTTGCCTCACGACCTTTCTCACATTCCTGTGATCGAACTAATCTCATCCTTTTAGCATTTCTGCTACATTGGGAGAGGTTGGATCTTCTTCGAGGCATTCTTACAATAAAATAGTACTTACTACTTAACACACAGTTATTTAGTAAACACGTACTATCGTAAACAATTAAATTATAAATACTTACAGATTATTATACAGTCTAAAATTATCACAGTTTAAGTAATAAGTGTTAAGACGTGTAAACCAAACGTACTAACTTTATAAAACAAAAGAATTGCTAGAAAAATTAATTACTAACCTGAACTAATAAACTTATACTTAATAAAGAAAATCAAGAAAAGAAATGCCTAACCTATACCAAATACTTATAATATTTATATACAAACCCTAAATAAAAATTAAGCTAAGTATACCGAAAATCAAGGAAAGAAATGCCTAACCTATAACAAATGTTCGATGTGATTCTTTAAATTGACATAACTTTTTTATTTATGAACCGATTGACATGAAATAAACACTAAATGTTAAGTGAAGCTTACTACAATATATTAGTGATAACCGCATCTAAATCGAATAAGCCGTTTCTGATATTAGCGTGCACAAACACACAGACAAACAGACAAACAGACAAACCGACAAACAGACAAACAGACAAACAGACAAAAAAAAAATTAATTACAATCTCGGTTTCAGCATCGATATAATAACAACCCCTGCTACTTTTTTTTCATATATTTCCATTGTACAGACATCACTTTTCTACAATTTTATTATACAACGTGAAATTTGAATCACAGTTTTGCTAGAACAAACGTTGTTCAGACCATGGTCTACAACCATTCTATACCATTCAATAAAAAAAAAAACGTCAAAGGTATTTGAAAAAAAAAAACAAAAAGACTGATTTATTTATTTGCATTTTGGCCCGCATTGGCCGGACATCCTTGTAGTCCACGTGGACTCCTCATAACTCTTTTGAATGCCATATTGCTACCGCGATGAGTCCTTTGATGTTACGGTAAATGTTTGAACACGTTTGAGCAACATAATGGTAGCCACACACGTTACGATTTGCTTGCGCAAACTTAGGCTTGCGCAAATTTGCTTGACGTCGGTATTGACCACACACGTTACGATTTGCTTGCGCAAATTTGCTTGACGCCGGTATTGACCACACACGGCTCAAATTTGCTTGTGATATCATTTCTGTTTAGAGACCGTCCAGGTGTGTTAACGCGGTAATGGCATCAATTATTGATGACGCTTTGGCTATAGTTGGCCTAATAATCGCTACAAAAAAATAAAACAAAGACGTAAAATTAACCGAACCATATGGTGTAAAGACTGGTTAAGGAAAAGAGAGCATTATTCGCACATCAACTTATTAAACGAATTGAAAATTGCACCCAATCACTGGCATAACTCCTCGTGGAGGCGATCGGCAGCAGTGACCACTCGCGTCCGGCCCTGGTCCAGGCCATGGTACGGAGCGAGAAGGCATGGCAAGCCTTCACCTCCTTCTGCGAAGCAGTAATGCTCGCGAAGGAGGAGGCGGAGCGCGCGAGGGAGAGACAAATGTTGCGACCTCGCGCCCCTAACCGCCGCCGTAGGAGACGTCCTGGGCGTCGGGAATCGCGAGTCGATTTCCGGCCACCGTAGGCGCGGGCTTGCGGACGGAGAGCATGAATGATAGCTCGATTGTTGATAAAAAAAAAACATGAGGGGCAGTCTTTGGGGACTGCCGATAGAAGTGAAAACAGTATCCTATAATATTATGTTAATCCAGGTAATAAACTATCTATCTGCCTCATCCAAATCCTATTAGTAGCATAACATAATGATTGAATACTATCGTGACTTCATGCATGCCTAGTACTTTTTGTTAGGTTAACAAATTCTACTCTCCCTCCGTCTTACGAATTTTCGATCAGGTTACGTGTTCTGACGCAAGTTTAAAATTTTTTACCCATCCCAAAAAAAGTGCACAACGCCGCCAAAGAAGTTTTTGCTTCAAAAAACTACTGAAATTGGAACACATGCCCCACACACGCTCAAGCAAATTTGCGCAAACTCAAATTTGCACAAGCTTGGAATCGAAAATTGAAAATCACACAAGCCTAGAAATTTGCGCAAACTTCCCACACACGTAACGATTTGCTTGCGCAAGCCTAAGTTTGCGCAAGCAAATCGTTACGTGTGTGGTCACCAAAAATCGCTACAAAAAATATATACGTAGGTACAATAAACCGAACCATGTGCGCCGCGACACGACTGATTTCAATGAATTTCTATGAAGTACCTTCCGATGCTAGCGACACGTCGGCACGTCGCCTTCTTAAAAATAAATAGAAACCAGTCCTGTCGCGGCGACACGTCGCCTGCAGTTGCCACCTGTGATCAACTACGGAATTGTACCCGGCGCATGCCAGTAAAGCTCCCAGACGACAAGATTTTTTTCGACACCTTCAATTGTCTTCATCGTCATATTTCAGCCAATAAAACTTTCTCATGAATCACTCCGTCCATAGGCGAAAACCGTATGAAAATCCGTTCGGTAGGTTTTGAGTTTATCGCATTTGATAAAAGAAATCCACTGAAATTTGAACACACGCTCAAGCAAATTTGCGCAAACGCACAAGCTTGGAATCGAAAATTTAAAATCACACAAGCCTAGAAATTTGCGCAAATTTCTTCCCACACACGTAACGATTTGCTTGCGCAAGCCTAAATTTGCGCAAGCAAATCGTAACGTGTGTGGCTACCATTAGACTTATTTGAGAACACCTAGTTTAGTTTGTTTTAATAACATATTGGACGGTATAGAATGGTAGTAGACCATGGTCTGAACAACGTTTGTTCTAGCAAAACTGTGATTCAAATTTCACGGTGTATGTATAGATAGATAGATGATCGGAGTCTATTAAGTGTTGAGCAAAATGGGATCTTTCTGGACAATTATTTCTGTATGCTGCAATATGTTCTACTAGCTTCTGCCCGCGACTTCGTCCGCGTAGAATAGATTTACTTTGAGCTAACACTACTTTAACCCGCAAATACGTAAAAAAAAAAAAAAACCCCTGATTTTGAAACATTTTTTATTGGTGCTCGGCTCCTTTAAGTTTTAGCGTGATGATATATAGCCTATAGCCTTCCTCGATAAATGGTCTATCTAACACTGAAAGAATTTTTCAAATCAGACCAGTAGATCCTGAGATTAGCACGTTCAAGCAAACAAACAGTATAGATCTATCTAGTTTGAAAATTACGACCAGTTACATTGCCGAAGTTACATTGCGATGATTGTAATGGTATTTACATAGGTCAAACTGGTCGTAATTTTCAAACTAGATACTACGATGTCATTTGCAAATGCAAATCACATTTGGTCTATTCTTCCGATGGTTACTAGCTAAACGTGCTGAAGGGAATATAAAAGGATTAGAATAGACTTATTTTGGTGCCAAAAAGCATTAAAAAATAATTCTTTGATAATAATTAAAAGCAGATTATATCTAAAATATAATTTATTTGATTTTCCATTTAAAATTACAACTTACATACTAATTTGGGATTAGCTCATACATGCAGTTACTCATGATATAAATATTAACTCATAGAGCACCATATTTTGTACAGGGAGCTTACCTTGATTATGTAATAGCCGTAGACAGAGTATAGCAATTGACAAGTCTCTAAATAATAACGAGACAAGGACACACTTATTAGATCAAGTAGTAAGAGTAAACGAGACAGAAATACCCATGTCTTCTCTATCTCCTTTGAGCATGCAAACTTTTTCGAACACGAATAGCGATGTGAAGTGCCACCATTAGGCTGCCTGTCCACTGGAGCGGAGAGGAGAAAAGAGGAGCGGAGATGTGCCAATATTAACCAATAGAATCTTGACTCAGGATCACTGATCTAAACTCAGGGGCGGAGTCAAGATTCTATTGGTTAATATTGGCACATCTCCGCTCCTCTTTTCTCCTCTCCGCTCCAGTGGACAGGCAGCCTTAGATAGTAGCAATATACAAGTGATTGTCAAAGAATATTGCTATCATAGAAGGCATACGTTGACAGCTAATCTATACAATTCTCTACGGTTATAGACATTAAGTTTGTGCTGCTAAAAAATCTGCCGTACAATGGTTTAGGCGATTATTACACTACACCTCGCTCATTAACTTTAACATTCTTTGAGCGCGGTGCAGTTTGATAATCGCCTTACATTACACTTAAATTCAGAATCTTAGCTACCTTACATTCATTGTCACTTAACTATTTACTTTAACGTTATGTACTGTTAGTTGATTATTGAGTAACAAATTGAAATAAAAAGTTCTTAATCATTTTTGGTTGCAACGGAATTTGAACTTGTTATGTATGACACTGAGTTTGTTGTTGCAAAACTTCATAATTATGTGAGATTCTGAATCCAAGTTCACGTCAGTAGTGCAAGTGAAATTCAAGTTAATTATATTTATTTTTCCTTGTAAGTCGTTTTGGTAGATTTTTTCGTCTCAAATTCTTTTAAAGTACAGATTTAGTGCAGTCTTTCAAAATTATTTACAGTTTTATTAAATAGGCAGTTACAAAAATATTTACATGTCATAAATACATTGTACAAATATAATTATTCGAAATGGTGCTTTACAATCATTTGAATCGAGCAATTTTCCGGCTGTCATCATTTTAAATATACACGTATGCTTGGATGTCAAAATTACGTATAAGATACCTACTTATCATTGTATTTTCTTGTAACATTACTAACTAAGGATTATTAGGTCAGAATGTGTTGATTTATCTCAGGCCTGGGTTTAATCGAGACAATGCAGGATCTATTTTAATGTTCAAATTATATAAAATTTTCAAATACATACATAAATCGTCTAATAAACATTTATGCTTCCCTTCTATACAATAATTAATTACAGTTTGACCTCACCGCTGCACCGCGCCTTATGTGCGCAGCTGACGGGTGCAGGCCGCTCACTCAACGCTCATTCGTCCCGCCCCCCGCCTCGCCGCGCATTCCTAAGGCGTGGTACAGAGGTGAGGTCAAACTATAGAATACCTATTATCTACACCTGGTTTTTATAACCAACAATATAAATCAGGCTGTTTTTAATGCGCCCAATGTATCTAAGCGGCAATATTCAGATGATCTCTAAATAATTTTGTCCCTACCAAGTCCCTGTAGTTGGCGTGACATAGCAAAATAAAAGTATGTACTTATGTTGTTAAATTACATTTGTAAGTTGTCAAGAAAGAATTGCTAAGATATTCTGGGCACACTGAAAACAAAATTTTTCATAATGTGTCATTTTTCACTTATTATAATCTATTGAATATGCTTACAATTCAAAATAAAGAGACATACAGAATACCTAATAATCGAATAATCTAATTACAGAATACCGAATAATCGAGAAAAAGCTATCAACTAATTCGAGACAGCTGAAACTTAAACACATTTGATCCACTGACTCATCTGTTCACAGCAACATGGTTTATATTATCAGGTTACATAAAAACAGGTTTTATTTTGGGCAGTATAGACAAAAGAGGCACTTCGTCTATGATAAAGCTCAGTTTACATGCCGTTGTATGCAGGCCCACCGCCGCCCTCGGGAACCACCCAGTTTATGTTCTGCGATGGGTCTTTGATGTCACATGTCTTGCCTGCAAAGTAAATATATTGTTATTTTAAGAATTTTGATCTGACCCCCTCTTTCCCTGCCCCAGCGGTGCGCTGTGCCTGGGTCTGTACCCACAGGGGGTGCCCTTAGCATGTAGTCGCTCGGTTTCTAAGCTTTATGCCCTGTCTGGAGGCCTCAATTTATTCACAGGGTAGGCCCGGTTAACCGGTCAAGCACCAGAGACCCCCCGCGTGGCGGCAGATTTATGGGCGCGCTGACATATATAAAACTCACAAGTTTTTTGTTACGTTCACAGTCTTATCGTTAATGGTTTTGGGAAATATAGTACTACACTTACAATGTATGCAGTTCTGCGCGTTGATTTGCAGACGCTGCCCGTCACCTGTCTCCATCGGCACGAATTCGTATACACCTGTAATCATAAATGGGGTTTTACATTATTACAAAAATATAGAGAAAATAGTAACATCTTCAAAGTAAGTATTAATTAATATTTATTTTTTATCGTAAGTATTGCAATATTCTCCTATTCACAATGAAAAATTTTAACATTTTCGCAGTCGCCATTTTGGATTTTCATTTTGACTTCAGTATCGACTTAGTTGAGATGTTGAGACCGAGTATCGTTACCATGGTTTCCGAGGGTGCTAACACCCTCGGAAACCATGGAAACGATACTCATGAAGAAAAATGTTGTTTTTAAAAATTAATTTTCATGTCGAAAAAAGTTGGAACTTTGACCTCCAATATCTCCGTAACCAAAAGGTTCCCAGGTATGGTCCAGTTAAAAAAAAACATAATACTGGGAAGAACAACTCTCGGCTTCGGTTATTTTTAAACCCGTTACATTTTTGTTCGGCCCAAAATTCAAGAGATTCCGAGTGTTACGAAATAATGAATATGATATCCAATTTTTATTTTTATTTTACTTGCATATTCCCTAATGTCAAAATGAAAGCGATTATGGGTTTGTTACGCAATTAGGCTGCAAAATACTCCAAAAAAAAAAATCTAATTACAAACCTGCTGGACAGAACTTCGCTTCAGGTCCTTCGAAGACTCCCAAGTTCTGTTTGACTGGAACAGTGTCGTCCTTCAGCGTCAAATGTGCTGGCTGATCCGCCTCGTGGTTCGTGCCTAGTACATGAAATCACATAGTAATGCAACGATAACCGACTTTAGTGAAGGTCACATGTAAACGAGTAGTGTTAATGATTTTGAAAAAATATATGTTAAAATAAAGCATTTACGTAATAACTTATATATTTTAGATTATGTTTAATTTAATAGTGAAATTATTTTTTAAAGTTATTTCTAACGCGTATGAAAAACTGAGAATCACGCCAAAACTATCAAGCGTATTTTTCTGAAACCCTCACCTTTAAAGATAATATAGAAAGAAAGAAAAGAAAGAAAAAACGTTTATTTGGACACAGTTCGTGACACACAAAGATACAGACCAAATCAAACAAACTAAAAATAAACATTTAAAATAAGGGTGTGTCTCACGGCTGCGCCAAAAAGGTTCATTTCAGCATTAATGTCAGACAGATGCTGTCTGACGCTGGTTTTCTAATGAACCCCTAAGGACAAGTGACGGGGAGTACAAACAGTTTCAACATACCTCTTACATACTTTTTATACTTACTACTAAATAAATAAATAAATAAAAACTAGTAATCAAATAAACTAATAATATAATTATTCAATTTACCTGTAAGAGCGACAGAAGACAGCAGGTCGAAGGTAATAACACCATCAGGCTTGGGGTACTCAATGGGCTGACACTCCTTAGCAGGCTTTAGTCTCGCGTGATCGGCACCTACAAGTTCGTTCAAAGCAAATAGTTATAAATATGACTTTTTTAGGATTACAGAATGATAATGAGTGTGATCTCTGGACAGGTCAACTCAAATCTGCAATGGCTCTTTCTATATTATTTGTTTCATAATTTAGTTCATTGCCGTAGCAGCTATTTAAAAATGAATTAAAGTAAAAAACTTAGTAAAATTCGATGTCAATTTGTCTGAACGTAAAACGGAACAACCTAGGAGTGAAATTCGTATATATCTGTGGTAAATTTTACTACGCAACTAAGTAGATATTAAAGGAAAGAAATCTAACGCGCACGTAGGACATAATGCCGGCGGGGATTTTCATAGGATTCCAAATTGTCCATCGTCTGCTCTGTGCCTTAGACTACACCTACAGGCTATGGTGACTTGGGTATACCTTGTCCACTCTGAAATGACGCGCCCCATTACCGCATTTTACGCACACGGTAATGCGGTAGTGGGGCGCGTCATTTCAGAGTATGGGGACTCGGGTGACAGATTTGGGGAGACTTTCACCCGAATCACCATAGATGTCCATGAGGTGTTAAGACTCGCGAAATAAAGGCTATGGTGACTGACCTCCATGGCTGAGCGTCCACGGCTCCTTGCCGCGCAGCAGCGTGCTGAAGCCGGAGTAGGCGAGGCCGCCGTACATACCCAGCGACGTGTGGAACGACGGCCGGCAGTTGCGGACTTGCTGCAATTTGTATTAATGACCAATTAACCAACTTCATTCTTGATTATACATAGATAGTGCCCGAAGCCCCCACAACTCTTCTTCCTAAACGCGATTACTATACTGTAAGCGTGGGCATGTTAGAGTGGGGCGCGTCTTCGTGGATCATCATCAACATTTCAGCCATAAGACGTCCACTGCTGAACATAGGCCTCCCACAAGCACCACCACTTCGACTGGTTCGGTGCTTCCCGCATCCAGCGGATACCTGCGGCCTTTACAAGGTCATCGGTCCATCTTGTGGGAGGCCTTCCAACGCTACGTCTTCCGGTACGCGGTCGCCACTCCAGAGCCTTTCGGCCCCATCGGCCATCTGTTCTACGAGCTATGTGTCCTGCCCATTGCCACTTAAATTTGGCAATTCTTCGCTATGTCGGTTGCCTTAGTTCTCCTATATCTATACATATTATATAATAAAGTCGCTTTTCGTGCGACCGCGTTTTTCTTTTTATTTGCGAAGGTTTATGTATACAAACATTAATATTAAGGGTGCACTAGTCGACGACTCGAAAAACTACTGGATGTATTTACTCAAAATAAAACTATTTGAACTTTTGAATAAATTATCTATCCCTGTACGGTTTCTATTTTGACAAATTCGTCGAATTTTAAGTTGGTCTATATTGCTAAACAATTAATTTCCCTGACTTTACTATAAAATGGTAAATAGTCAATACCTTCAGTTCTTTATAAACGAAGGAGTTCTTGAGTTTGTCCTCGTACTGAGTGGGCACGACTCCTTTCTCGTGTGTCGCCTCCCCGGCTATGATGAGGTCCATTGCAGCTTCCGCCGCCAACATACCTGTTAAGAAATCACTCAGTCAATGTTGCGAGTAGGGCATGCAATACCGGTTTACCGTTTTACCGGTAAACCGCCTTTTTTGACGGTTAGAAAATTACCGGTAAAAATAAATGAAACCGGTAATTTACCGGTTTTTAATTTTGTCCCTAAATATTTTTATGGACAAAATTTTTATGTAAATGGTTCACAGTTTTGACGTTTACGTTGACGTTTGTGACGTATGACAAGACTTCTTTATTTTGTCTTTGTTTTTTGCTAGTGTTCAACGGTGTTGGGTGTTTTATTTGTTACAATCTACGAAGCAACGGTAAGTTTAATTTATTAATTTAAATAAAAAGCTTATCATCACAAAGATTGTTTGATACGCGTCATCGATTTATTGTGTTAGACATGATTATTCATTTGAATGTACTTGTTTAAAATTGTCTGATCATTTTATGGCATAGTTAAGTGTTGATTGCTAATTACTATTTGATCTCAATAATATAACTCTTAATGTTGCATAAGCTATAAATATGTAAGAAGATTATTAAAAATATAAAAAAGACTAATTATTATTTGATAATAACATATTTTGAATCTGAAGCTTTATCTTAAGAACGCGGCGACCTTTGAATTGTCCATACAAACGTAATACCTAAATCATTTCCAATTCGAGCATATTTCCACCAAATAAATTTGATATTCGGATTGAGACAATAATTATCTAGGCTTCCAATTCTTTTTTTTTTCAAAAACCTACCTCTACATGAAGTATTAGCGAATTGCATTTCGTACATTTTTACAGCGTAAATACTTGTTTTCATATTGTTTTTTCTTTATTATAAACAACAATATTTGTAATATTGTTTCATCACAAGCATAGCTTATATTATCAAGTTACAAATTATAGAAAAAAAATTGGAAAAACATTAAGTTTTCATTCATCATTTTTGGTATTACGGAACACATCCAAATTTCTCATAATTTCAGATAGCTAGTAGTGCTATCGCGTCAAGCAATAATTGTCAATGTGTGTGTGCTCCCTGTAGGTGTTTATCGCTCCGACAGGCACAAGGCACACTAACGCAACGTGCTTGGTTGGAGTTCGTTCATAGTATTTTTTGTCAACTTTAGACGATTAGGTACTTTACAGTGTGCTGTACCTGTACGCGCGTACTTATTTGTTTGCTAAATTGTATTGTATGTAATATTTCTGACACTCCTCTTGACTTGACCTATTTTTAACCGACTTCAAAAAAAGGAGGAGGTTCTCAGTTCGTCCGATTTTTTTTTTAATGTTTGTTCCCGGAATACTCGAAGACGGCCGGACCGATTTAGAAAATTATTTTTTTGTCAGAAAGGGTATACTTCACAGGTGGTCCCATTGTCATCAAGTCAGGATTGGATGATGGAATCCTGGAGAAGTCGAGGGAACTCTTGAAATATTACAGGCGCACCTATAGCGATTTAGGTATTTTTTATAGTTACTCTTGAATTTGATCTCGGAAAGCACCATTTAGTGAAGTGGAAGTGATGATGAAGACCACAGATGGCCACCGGAACTTATCAATAATTTACGTATTTCACGGGTTGCGATTAGAGAAGCAATTTATGCCCGTCACAATACATAGGGTGAAGTGGAGCTAATGGTGAAGTACCAGGAGAACTCCTCAACAATGAACGTCCCTGCATCGGGAAAAGCAATATTTTGTAAAAGGTGATAAGCAGTTGACATTAGGCTATTGTATCTTAGATAAATTACAAACCGACCCACTAAAAAGGAAGAAATAAAAACTTTTTCACTCTTCTTGCTCAAAAAATCCGTCATTGTAGCGTACCAAAGCGGAGATAAAATAGCATATCATCCTCTAGGGGAAAAAGTTTTTTTTTAATTTTTGTCTGTTTCCAACGAGCCTACCACCCATAAACGAAAAAGTCTTTGTTTGATATATATTATATAAAAAAGAATCCCTATTTCCTTGATCACGGCATCACGCGTGAACGGCTGGACCAATTTCACTAATTCTTTTTACCCGACTGCCCCAGAAGGAGGGTAATGTTTTTCGAGAGTATGTATGTATGTATGTATGTCTATTTCTTTGGCACGCTCTGTAGCCTAAACGGCTTGATGGATTTTGACATATGAGGTGTCGTTAGATTCGTCTTAATTGTAGACGTGTCATAGGCTATATAATATTTATATATTGCATCTGCAAATACAAAAAAAAGGGACGGGAAGGTTTAAAAAAAAAAAATTATAACAATATTGGTATCAAATAAAAGCTAGTAAGAGTAACGAGTCAATGCCAAATTTTGATTTTTATTAATAAAACTAAAAAGCTTGAAATAAAGAAAATTATTCAAAAAACAAAAAACCTGACTGCAAAAACACATTTAAACTGAAAAGAGAAAAAAACAAGCATTATAATCTATAGAATTTTGGTATCGCAGGCGGGGCAAACAAAACTTACACCATACGTATATCCGGTTATTAGTTTTTCCCCGCCTGCGATACCAAAATTCTATAGATTATAATGCTTGTTTTTCTCTTTTTAGTTATGTGTTTTTGCAGTCGGGTTTTTTGTTTTTTGAATAATTTTCTTTATTTTGTTGTGTTTGTTATCTAGTAAGGAGATGGTTCTTAGGATAGGTTGGTGAAGGTAGGGTAGGTAGGTAGGTAGGTATGCAAGTAGGTAGGTATGTATCTTGGTAAAGTGGGTATGTAGGTAAGGTAGGTAGGTATGTATGTATGTAGGTAAGTAGGTAGGTACCTACTTACCTACATACATACATACATACATACCTACCTTCCTACTTAGGAAGGTAAGTAAGTAGGTAGGTAGGTAGGTAAGTAGGTAGGTAGGTATGTATGTAGGTAGGTGTAATTAGGGTAGGTAGGCGAACCGTAGATGAGTGCATACCCGTGCGAAGCCAGGGCGGGCAGCTAGTTACTAAAATTATTCGATAGGTACCTACTTATGTGTCTAAAGAGCCTCAGCTATGGCCTCAGCGAGTATTTTGTAGTTTGTAAGTTACACAATTGACATAAAGTTCATTATGCTTTGACCCAATTTCGTGCCAAAAACTCGCTTCCATTCCGTTCTGCGCCAATGTAATATGAGCCGTAGCGTGGTGAGTATTGGCCGAGACGGTATAAGCTAGTTGCTCTCCGTACGCGACGAAGCCATAGCCACCACCAAGTTGTAGTATTGTAAGTACCTACCTATCATAACGCGGTTGTACGAAGTTTTGTCATGTCATGTCACTGTTCCTTTTCTTTAGTTATGTGACCGAGCGGGCGTAATTATTGTCTCAAGGACACTATTGAGAACACTGCTCGCTCTAAATTGAGTTCGCAATGTATTTGCCAAACATGTAAACAAACACGAGTTTTCCACTTAGACAAATATGAACTTTATGCTAGTGTAAATAAAGTTGATTTTAGACTGACTAGTAATGTTGAAAATGTCATAAAAAAAATATGAAGTTGTAGCGCAAACTGAACCTTATGTGTAGTCCATAACAGTTATTTTTCCAAAAACTCGTGTTTGTTTAGATGTTTGGCAAATGAACTGCGAACGCAGATTTTTATTTGTCGGTGCAGCAGCGGTGCGACATCAGTATGTTCGGATGATGAAAATATACCGCCACCACGTGTCGCTTGCACTTACGCACATGTCGGTAAAAAATTATGCAGAGCTGCTTGTGCCGTCGCAAAATAATGTCGAGTTCGCCCAGGTTCGCACCGCACGGGCTGTTATTTTCCGCGGGATTTTTTTTTCGCACACTGGATTTTCAACGCGTGTTTTTTCAACGCGCTAGGACGAGAGTGTCCCAGCGCGTTGGATTCTCAACGCTCGGCTCAACACGGAGAGTTTAAAATCCAGTGCGAGACCACCAATAAGAAGTGGAGACCACTCTAAAGGAAATAAATAAACACAAACAGACTTAAAATAAATAATGACAATAATAATAGATACTTATCCCAATAATTTATATTTACGCGACGTGCGTATGACTACTCTAGCGTCGTCCGTCGGTCCGCCGATCTACCGTGCCACAAGTCCATGCTCGATAACGAAGTATAGGTACCTACACTTCGCGTCAAATAACTTTGCCGCTCTGAAGTTAGGTTGCGCATGCGTACCTACTGGCATGCGCGCAGTCATATAGAGTCTACTTCAGAGCGGCAAAGTTATTTGACGCGAACTGTTGGTACCTACCTACCTTATTTGTATGACGTATCTACTAGCTAGGTTTTCTCTACAAGGCCTTCTATCTTGAGATTAGTCGAGATATCCTAAAATATTGAGACATCGGCATGGTAAAGAAATTTCCAAAAAACGCATTACTAGTCTGTACATTCACTAGCGATTCCCCAAATTAGTCAACAAAAATAAAGCAAATAATGAACATAACTAATTATTACTCAAATAATATTTATGCTGTCGACTCGCTATGAATGAATGGCATACAGTACCTACATCTAGTATTATCCGCTCACACACACTGCGAAGCGCGCCCGTAATCTGTGGCCCCGCCTTCTTTTGTCGAACAGAGATAGCAATATTCCAAACGCATTTTGCTCACGTCTCGAGTTTGCATTTCGTGCCGTAGTACGTCGGCCTCTTAATTACTTATTATTTGATTGTTGCTTGAACTTGAGAGTTTTATTATTTAAAAAAATTGTACTAATTATTTTCATTAAGTATAAAAATATTTTATGTTATTGTTTGCTTGTCTTTTATGGCATGAATCGCAACTGTATAATATTTAAAATAAATAATTGCGTTTACATCCAAGTTTATAAATTTATTTATTTTCTCATTTTAGGCTTCTGAAATAGTTAATTTACAAAAAAAAATATTGTCAAAGAAATTTTTTGAAAATACCTCCAATACCGTTTTACCGGTTTACCGGTAAAAATATATTGTTACCGGTTATTTTACCGGTAAAAAATATCAACGGTTTTTGCAAGCCCTAGTTGCGAGCTATATGTATGTACATGTCGGTTTCTTCTAACATATCTTTATTACCAATCAACAGAGTCAAATTAAATTACTTAGCGAAACGCCACAGACATGATGGGTATCAATATTTAAACGTAATAAAAAAATTGATCTATTTTCATTTGATGTCAACGACTGCATTTGCAGGTTTATAACGTAATTTTTATTTTATTTTATTTTAATAGAGTCATTAGATATTTTACACGTAAAGAGCGGTTTTCGGCACTCTTATAATTGTTGAAAATATTAAGATACCAAAAATAGGCCTTTACTTATGATTATTATTGAATGAAGTGCACCGACCCCAGCGTGGTTTTACCACACTCGATAAATCGAACGAACCTCAAGATTTACACTAGCCCCTGAAGCCAGTTCATGGGGTACATCCGTACATAGGCTATTGCATATCAAGGAGTAGACCGGGTGGCGCCGTAATGGTAAGGAAGACGTGCCCTTAGGATATTGAAGGATTTGCGAGCCGTACCGGATATGCATCCTCGAGTAGGCAACGGAATAGTGGAGAGACGGGTGATATTTATCTATGTATCTTTTTACGACATTGCCGCCAGATTGAACTTCACAAATATTCAAATATGTAAACCTAAACACTTCTTCACAAAAATAACTTTACCACCCAAATAAACACAAAACTACACTTGGCTTCGAAGTTATACGGTTCAAAATTCAATGTTAGAGTCAAGAGCAATAAAATGTTTTGTTGGTTAACAGCTGCCTGAGTCGACCCTTGACTCAGTCCAAATGCCTAAAAATAGAATACGCACTCATAAAAATACAAACAATTTTGGAACACTATAGCACTCACTGCACATAATATTATTATATAATTGTCACACACGTATTAGACTTTAAAGCTAGTCGAACAATTTGTAAATACAACATAAGAAATGTATAGATATATAATGAGATCCACTGACACACACATGACTTTAGGCGAACCTCCTCAGCTGATCCCTGAAAGATATGGAAAGATCTCACCAGATTTATTGCACAGGGTCACTGGGTCCTGCGGCAGTTATTCCCTCGTATGTACTGGACACACCGCTCGCGTGAGATCAGGAATGCACGTAGGCTAAGTCCACCCACTTTTGGACTGCTTTAATGTATTTTTTCACATAAAGTCACAACCAAAGCAAAACAAAAAAACACTGTTCGATTCCCTGTGTTGTGCACATTTCACTAAACGTATAGTAATAAACGGTGACGGAGCACAATCAGGAGCGTCCATGCACTTCAACGTCCAACGACCAGCGACTGAATCCCTATGTAATATTACTAATGATTAAATAAAAATTATATTTAGCTGAATTATATAGTGCTGATATTTTTTTCCCCTGCTTATGTCATTTAGATGTAAAGTTTAGGAGCTAGCGCAGGATTATGGATTTCGCAAAATACAGTGATTACGGCTGGCCAGCGTCCGTTCCAAAGACTGCTAAGTATCTTGTAAAGTACTTACCACTCTTCATGGCGTTGTGCGTGCCCTTGATGCGCGGCACGTTGAGGAAGCCGGCCGTGTCGCCGGCCAGCATGCCGCCCGGGAACACGGGCGCGGGCAGGCACTGCCAGCCGCCCTCCACCAGCGCGCGCGCGCCGTATGCCACGCGAGCTCCGCCTGCGAGAGTGGTGCATTACTGGTCATTGATAGCCTGTCAACTATGGCTTTTAAAAGAAAAGTTTAAATTAGGCTGACAATCAGCACTTCTTAAACGCCCACCCTCTACCAATTTTGAATGCTTTAGTTACCTAGTGAATTCATAATGATTTATTTAGCAAACAGCAGTACCACATTCAGGAACGCAACAGTGGCCGTTGTGTTTCACCCAGAACCCCTTTGTAATTTACCTGGACAGGTCTCACACAATTTGGTTAATAAAAAAAATGTTTGGACTTTTAAAAGAGATTTCTTTGAGATAGTTTGGAAACACCAACTTCATCCATTTCAAAATATATTTTGGTGACGTAAAAGTTAGTATAGTATTGGTTATTATTACAACAATTATTACTGTTTATTTTTACCTTCAAACATAGGCATAATGTAGGGATGCGTCTTGAATTTCTGGAACTCTCTAAAGGGGCTGAGGTACGGGTTGGTGTAGTCCAGGCCTACGACGAAGCCCGCGGCTACGAGGGGCGACTCGCCCTCCGCCACGTTGAGGTGGTAGATGAACGAGCCCCCGTAGGTGTTCTTGTCTAGAGGCCAGCCGATTGTGTGCTCTACTAAGCCCGGTTTGTGGTTCTGGTAAAAAGTAAAAAAACATTATTTATTTATTCTACGAACATCTAAAAATACATGCGTTTATAATCTGCATAGCCTTTTCCCATGTTGCGGTCAGCTTCAAGTCTAACCGGATCCAACTGAATACCGGTATTTTACATGGAGCAACTGCCTACCTGACCTCCTTAACCCAGTAACTGGGCAATACGATACCCCTTGCTAAGACTGCTTGTCAGACTTTCAGGCTTCTGACGACCCGTAATGACTGACAAAGATCCACGAATGACAGCCAGGACTTTCCGAGGCACGGAAGTCTCGGTATGTAAATATGGTCACCCATCCACTGACTTACCCCGGCAAGCGTAGCTTAACCTGGTGGATCGACCCGTGCGGCTGTTAGAACTTAGCTTCGAGCTCCTCAAAATGGCATACATTGCGATTAATTGTCATTATATTTGTGTTACGCAAATACATACCCCACAGATCCCACTCAATTTTAATAAAACTATATAATCTTGATACGGAATAGATGTCAGACTTACCTCTGGTTTAACTTCCCACAATTCTTTGAGTCCGATACCGTATGACTGAGGTTCACTGTTCGCTCTCAAGTCATACTTCTTTGAGACCATTTTAGTTAGGTGACCGTGACAACCTGTAATTGAACAGATGAATGATAATGCCTGGTTTATACGATGGCAGTGACTGAACCCAGTGACTCGGAATTTCTGACCCAGTCAGTGGGTTCATGTAGACGAGATCGGCAGTAAGTCAGACAGGGGAAGCTACGGTAGTGATATGTAACCCACACATGCACACGACCTGCGAACTCAAGTACTTAAAGACGTCGCCATCTGTGTTCAGGGACAGTTCGAATACGTTACGACACACAGCCGGTCATAACCGCTAACCGCGTCACTCGCGTCATTTTATATTATCCTACCTAATCTAAGTTACTTGTTTATAAACCATGTTTAGATATAGTAACTCCAACATTAAATTCATTGTGTAACATTGAATAAACATTTCATTTCAAATACTATAGAACCTATAACACACCCTAACAAAACTTCAATACTACTAAGCCTGAAAATAGACGGGTAGTTTAGTCAACTGAACTGTCTTGAGGGCGCGAAGTCAGCACTGGTCTGGGTTGAAACTAGTGACTACACGAGCCCTCAGCCCACCAGTCAGCGCTGGACTGACTTACTGTAGTGTCACACTACTGGGCTCTTATAACACGGACAACCGTACGTCAGACACTTGAACTGCTAAAACCGCCCTTATTCACAATAAAGACACACAATAAAGACGCTGTCAAAGTTATATTATGTACCATAGACATGGGTGACTACTGGTACTTCAATTAGCAATCTGCCTAGCCTTTTCCCAACTACATATTATGTTAGAGTCGGCTTTCAGTCTAACCGGGTGCAGTTGAATACCAGTATTTTACATGGAGCGACTGCCTATCTGACCTCCACAACTCCGTAACTGGGTATTAAGGCTTGTCCACTCTGAAATGACGCGCCACACCGCGTATTTTACGTACACAGCGACGCGGGGTGTACGTAAAATAGTAGTGGGGCGCGTCATTTTAGAGTGGACAAGCCTTAATACGATACCCCTTGGTAACATTGGTGTCAGACTTTCGGGCTTCTGACTACCCGAAACGACTGTGAAAGATCCACGAATGACACGATACCCCTCGGTAAGACTAGTTGTCAGACTTTTAAGCTTCTGACCGATTACCCGTAACAAATGTTAAGGTTCTACGAATGACAGCCGGGACTAATGGCTTAACGTGCTTTCCGAAGCACGGAGAGGGCTCGATATGTAATTTACGGTCACCCACCCACGAACCGACCGCGGCAAGCGTAGCTTAACCTTCGATGACCTGTGCGGCTGTTATTATTTAGCGACCCCAACATATTAGACATCAGAATCTGAGATACTAATCGCGTTTTTGGTTTTCCAAAACTTCGTCACAGTTGGTTTTTACGAACTCAATGTCATACGTGACAAAGTTCAAATTCCATTGCAACCGTAAATAGAGTATGATATAGATTAGCTATCTGTTAAGATATAGCAAAAGTCTTTTACAGTCACTTGTAAACTGGTACTATCCAGTTGTCGGCTAACAACTGGGGTCAGACAAAAGTTTGCATACGGGAAGGAGATAGAGAAGATATATTTCTCACTCTCGTTTACTCCTGGATCTATTGTGTGTCTACGATTGCAACCAATTATTTTATTTATTTTTACAAATGATCTTTAAAATAAAATAGTTGGATGTTACCTTAGGTAGTTACTGCCTCGTTGTAAGCACGAGGTCCTGGATTGGATACCCAGTAAGGGCAAAGTGTAATTGAGTTTTTCGATCAGAAATTTGTCGATGTTGATGGCAATAGGCTCGCCTCGTATTACATGGGACTTAAACATATCTGGCAAAATGTGGATGTTGTATATAGATACACCTCTGCCTAACCCTTCGGGGATTACAGGCGTGATGTTGTGTGTATGTTTCTTACCTTCAGTAAAGATGGTGATCTTGGAGTGGAACTCCATGCCGCGTTCGAACATATCCTTCGGGCTGCCATCTTTAGCGATGCCGACGTCACCAGTGGCAACGCCCTTTAGCGAACCGTCGTCACGGTATATCAAGTCAGCGCCCGCGCATCCTGGCCAAATCTGTACGAAATGTCATTGATTTATAGTGAAAATCTATACATATTATAAATTAATTATTGTTGTTCTTCTAAACCACGCAACAGATTTTGATGAGGTATTTACCATCATTTAGAGAATTTATTCCGGAAGGTTTATGTGTATAATATGTTAATATTAAAGTTCGATGTTTTATCAAGTCGTATAAACCGTGCGAAGCAGGAGCGGGTCGCTAGTTTACATTAAACATCAACAACCCATTTAAAAACAATTAACAAAAATAACCGACTTCAAAAAAAAACACTACTAAGTCAAAAATAAGTTTAGTTTCGGAAGCCTTCGCCGAATGCATAACTTCCTCCGTTTTTTTAAAGTGGGTTTTAAATAAAGGACTAAGATCAGTCTTTCCACCAAAAATGTAAAATGTCTATTCAGAGGCCTCTGAATGGTCATTTTAATTACTTATGTAGATTTGAATGGGTAATGTTAATTAATGTATTATGGTGGCTTCAAATTATGCTTAGTTACCAAAGGACACATATAGAACTTTAATCATTGAATTCCGCGGGCTCATTGCCAATTAATTTATATTCGTAAGTACTTTGCACACATGATTCCGGCAAGGAATTAGCCAGACTGCTAGTCTAGCCAATAGGTATCGAGATAATGTCAAGAGGAAGCTATCATTAGACTGAAAAAATTGTTGTATGGATTCATTAAAAAAAAAATACAATAGAACAGTATAGCTTGCCGGCTCTGAAATGACGCGCCCTATTACCGCATTACCGTGTGCGTAAAATGCGGTAACGGCACGCGTCATTTCAGAGTGGAAAATCTTTAATCAGTATTTGCCAAACTGCAAAACAGTTTGTCGAATCTCGACAAATATTTATTACGTTGACCACATTTTCAGCAGTGAATGGTTTCAGTAAAAAGGTTTAAAAAAATATATTACCATAGAATTTTGTATGGACGCTATACTATTGCGTGTTAACGAGAACGCCTTTCGTTAAGGGCCTACCTCGAAAATAAATAATAGTTTAGATGTTATATCATAGATCATACTGTTTATTATCTATTGCGTTACTCGGTTTTTCATTAGAAAAAGCAACCCGAAGTCTTGATATGCGCTCGGTTGATGGCAATAAATAACTGGCGAAATGTGGGTATACTATAAAAATGTATTGAAAACAGTTGTTCATCATCAAACAATTTACCTAGCCTTTTCCCAACTATGGGAAAAGGCTAGGTTCGACTTCCAGTCTAACCGGATGCAGCTGAATACCAGTATTTTACGTGGAGCGACTACCTATCACTGATCTCCACAATCCCAGTAACTCCATTCTGAAATGACGCGCCCCAATACCGCATTTCACGTACACGACGACGCGGCTTGTACGTAAAATACGATAGCGTCATTTCAGAATAACAAACCCTTGGTAAAACTGTCAGACTTTCGGGCTTCCGACGACCCGTAACGACAGTCAAAGATCCACGAATGACAGTCGGGACCAACGGCTTAACGTACTTTCCGAGGTACGGATGAGTCTCGATACGTAAAGATGGGCACCCATCCACGGACTAACCCCGACAAGCTGATGTTCATCATCATAATGTTATGTTATTTATTATCTTCTTACCTCTGCTCCGGCCGCCTCTGCCTGCTCTGAGAGCCACCTCACAAGGTGTCCCAGACGCACTACGTAGTTGCCGTGGTTGTAATTAGGTAAGCCTGTGAAAGATATAATAATAGTATGTTAATAGGTATAAGTTATCACCTCTAGTCTAAAACATACATTATTATACTTTACATGCACTTGAGACTTAGTTAACTAACTGCAATAACATAGAGACGAATTTCTAGTGTACAGTTCGCTTCGCGTCAAATTATTTTGCCGCTCTGAAGTAGGCTACAAAATTACAAATGACTGCGCAGTAGTCAATCTGCCTTATAAAACAGAAGTGCGCATGCCAGCACGCATGCGCAACCTAACTTCAGAGCGGCAAAGCTATTTGACGCCAACTGTAAGGGCTTTTTATAACATTGTTTCCAATTATTGATGTTATTTCCACATAAACACACATCAACTTTATCTCAGTGTAAATAAAGTTTATTTTAAACTGACTAGTACTGTTGAAAAAGGCATCAACAAATATGAAGTTGTAGCGAAAAGTGAACCTTAAGTGTAGGCATTACGGTTGTTTTTCCTAAAACTCGTGTTTGTTTACATGTTTGGCAAATAACTGGCGAACGCAGATTAGGTACTATGCAAGTATGCAATAGTGTTATCAGTTAGTGTTGTTAGTTAGAGGTGCGCTGTTTTTATTTATTTATTTATTAAAACTTTATGCACAAGTAAAAATATACCGTACAAAGGCGGACTTAATGCCAGAGGCTGTTTTCTTGCTTGACAAATTATACTATTATTATTAATTAATTAATTAATTATATTATTATTATTTTATTCATATTCCCAGCTAAATTCTACTGAATTTCGTTGGATTTTTTTTATTTGTTATTCCATTCAGTAATTTATCAATTCTTAATAATATTCTAAAGAGGTAAAACGTGTGAGTTTGTATGTAGAGGGTAATCTTCGAAACTACTGGTCAGGTTCCGAAAATTCTTCCACTAATGGAAAGCTACAGTTTTGCCAAGTTTCATTTTATGTGAAAACAAGAAATTTAATGCAGACAGAAGCTAGTAGCAAATAAAGTTTGTATCAAGAATTTACCTGGAAATACAGGAATAGGTATCCTGCTACTTGCTGTGAGAAGACCAAACTTGTCGGAGGTCACCTCTGTGTTCATAGGCGCTCCTTTGTCTTTCCAGTCCGGGATCAACTCGTTCAGGGCTATAGGGTCCACGCAGGCCCCAGATAATATGTGACCGCCTACTTCTGCTGCTTTCTCCAGTAGAGTCACTCTTACTTCCTGTAAATGAATGAAAAAGTGTTTTTTTTAAACGGTGTGGCTTGGCTGGCCAACTGATAAAAGATATACAAATGAACTAATAGAATGTAGGCTACTTTCGTGTGCGATTGGTTGTTGCTAAATCATTCAACCAATCGCAGCAGTTTATGGGCGCTTGACAATTTGACACATTTATTTAGCATTATCATTTTCAAAAAAATATTGATCATGATTGATAGAAATTAAAAATGTTTATCATGATTGATAAACATTTTTAATTTCTGCATTAGTACTCTCAAAAGAACTTACAGCTCCCTTTTCCTCTGCAATCTGGCGAGCTCTGATGGCAGCAGCCATGCCTGCTGGCCCCCCACCGATGATGAGGATGTCCGTCTCCTCCGCTACCCTCTCCATACTGATTTCTAAAGATTATGGACAAATAAATATTATTTTAAGCTGTAAAAAAGGGAAATTTTCTAAAAGCTTTTCCCTACAACAAAGTCATGAAACATCATGCCTTGTTTCCCAGGAGGGTTGGGCAAAGTTCTAAATTGATCTCAATATCAACATGCAGCAGGGGCAGGGGGGTGAGCGGGTTTTGTGGAGCAGCTCCAACAGTATCCTAAGCATGATCTCAAGTCGCCTAGACTAGGTTTTCGTGGGTCGCTGTTGTGCCATCTCACAAGGGTTGCCACAACGGTGATCCACTACTACCTATTTGTTTGTTTTTGTGAAGTGTTAGTTATTTCTTACTAATATAGTTGTAAGTCTTACTAATCATTTTTGAGTCATGATACTTGAATTAAGATAATTCTATTCTATTCTAATATGTAGGTTCCCAGTTTATCAAAATAAAATTCTCTTTTCTATGCCCCTACAGATTTTCTGTATTACAATATTGTTAAAGGGCTTATTCCTAATTATAAAAAACACTATTTAAACATGATCTAAACTTCATAGAATTTCTATTGGGAAAAGTTGGCAACCAATCAACTTATGAAATTTGCTAGGTATTTCCTGCCCTTTATTTTATCAATGCCAGATAAGTGCGTGATAAGATCATAATTAATTTAAATCAAAGGGGCGCTGTTGTCATGTGGACAGGCATGAAGTAAAGAATGTTATGGAAAAAATTACGGGGGATAATTTGGCAATAACAAGAGATAAAAAACACATGGTATTTTTTTTTTATGAAGGCCAATGGTAATAACAATATTTATAGTAGTATCTTCACTAGGGATCTCGTTTGTTTGTGATTTTCAGATATTTTTCTTTCGTAACGATGATAATTTATTGCTATCAAGGTCTTGCAATGACGTTAATTTTGTTGATTATTTGAACTGAAGGTTATCACTCACCTTTCCATCGTGGGTCCTTATCTCTGGGGTGTATAGTGTAGTGAGTCGTTATCTTTGGGTAAGCATCCGAATACAATCTCTTCGCAGCCTTAGTTAGCCTCCCCACTGAAAGATTTAATTATAAAATTGTTCAAAACACGACCAAAACAAACCAGAGTGAACTTTGAACTTTTATATTTAGCAGTTTTATTGCATAACATTGTGCATCAAGGCCTGCTAATATTAGTTTTTACTACCTGTTTTCATAAAAATTATAAAATGAGATGTCCTATTTACCACTAATTACTCAAAAATATTTAAAACCAACTCACGAACAGCTGATAGCAACGTCACGTTAAACAACTTTTTTAACATAAAACTTTCAGTTTATACCAATGTTTAAATTCAAAGCCGATTATTTAATTTCATTTAGTTCACAACTTATGATAGAAACATGGAGATTTTTATTTAAAAAGTATTTTATTTACCCTGACGAGACGAACTAACAAGTGCCACCGCCATTTTTAAAAACAATCTGCCACAGACTACGTAGTACTGCGCTCCGATTCATTTTCAGAGAACAAAGTCCGACTTAAATGACATTTCTCAACAAATTATCTTCAATTTATTTTATATGATATATTTTTTTATATTCATTGAAAACAATTAGACAGGAATTCAATATAATATATTTGTCTTTAATTAGTGATACACCACATTCTTTCACACAGATAAAAACAAAAATATTTTTATATGGCAAACACGGAACGCAGCAACGTTTGCCGTGGGTGGCGCTGGCGGGAATTTTATTTCTTGCTGTATTTTGCATGAACTTCTGATTTTCCTAAAACTTTTGATTCATTAACTTACATTCATGGCCGTCGCCAAGAGAGAGCCAGGGGGGGCAGGTCAAAAATACAAGGCATTTTAATGTAAAGAAACTGCAATATCTATAAAGCCAATTTTGTTTTATTTGGACGAATAAACCAAATAAAAGTACCTATTTGGTTTTTTAAAGTTCCATTTCTCCTAAACGGGGTCTAATCCGAAGTCCGGGGCCGTAATATTCGTATGTATCTAAGTGAAGGTGGTACGACCAGTTACCACCGGTGCCATACAGGTATTATTATATTAGGTTTCACCTCTAAAGTTCTGAACAGTTTTGGGAAAAACGACCAAAAGATCCGTTTCCAATCCATACATTGAAAATGAAAATTATAATTTTTCTCAGTTCCTATCGGGACTACCGAGTTAAAAATCAAATCAGCGTCGATTTTGGCCCCATTGTACGCCGTAGAGGTAAGAGTCTCACTACCTACCAAGTGTAAAGCTTCATGTGCTCTTGACTGTACCTACAAATCATACTTTTGCCATCCACCTTAAGTCAATATCAATTTGCCCCCCCTGGGTCATAGGCTGGCGACGCCCTCCTTGCTTACATTATAGGTGCTTGTCTGTGGTGCTTGTTTGGTATGCATACCTATTACACAGTACTTACCATTTATTTACAAGTATAAGTATTTACCAGTATTTACTAAAGTAAATAAGCAGTTAATTGTATTGATTGTTCTTTTTTATCATTATTGCACGCTGCCAAAAATTTATAACGTTGTTACGCTGCTGAATGAGGTATTAAATAATTATCTACTTACCTTTTATGTTGTTCTGATGCTTTTTTCAGCCAGCTACAAGAGGTTGAGTTTGTGAATAATAAAGGGTTCGCATAGCATCGCATGCGATTTTAATAAAAACGGCATAATATGTACGCAGGTCCGGTGCAAATGATTAGATTTTATATCTCAGATTATAGAGTACGACTACCTAATAATATACTATCACCATCACTCTATTGGGTGGTTTGTTTTTGTTTGCTCGGAGAAGTTTTGTAGGCGTTCATCATTCTCCTGCCATAGCCCAATTTTTGTTAACTGTATAATCACATACAAGCATATGAAACATTGAAATGAAACATACGCTTGAGTCCCAGAAATATAATAAACAAAGAAAAACACACGAATTCTCAACATCTATTAAAACAGAACCCAAGCACAACAAGATGTTAATTCGTTATAGTACACACGCCATTTTGACTCTCATTGGTCTAGCTATAAAGTTGGATTCGTATTTGGAGAAAACAAATGTATCGATTTTGAAAACATGTTCAAAATAGCAGCTGTACCTACATATGACGATCGAAACCGAGGGCACATACCAGCACATAACCATAGCCTAACATATTTTTTAAGTTTTTAAGTGTAGTTCACCAAATTACATTGTAAAAAGCAATCATTGAATTAGATGACGTTATAGTTTTACAGAAAATATGTTTCAACACTTTCCCTGCCCAAAAAAAAACATGTTAGCCACCAGATACAGCGACGGTAATGTTTTAGGAAATTACCCTCATTTTGACTCTAACATTTGGGATACAAAACGTTTTCCCCGGCTTGGGTTTTACGCAACGCAAAGTTTCCATTAGTGTTTTTTTTTAATCGATAGAAGTGAAAACTAAGTATCTTTTTGATTCTCGCGTTGATGTCTTTCGTTCGAGCGTTAGGTGACGATGACGCGAGTTTCATGATTTTTGTCCACCCAAAAAGTGCTGAATGCACCTAAAAAGTTTTCACTTCAAAAAACTTCGAGAATAGAGTAGGTAGAGTAGGGTAGGTACCTTAAAATTGACTCGTTCTTGCAATAAAACAAAGGAACCCTTTTAAAATTAATCTGTTTATTTAGAAAGCTTAGTAATAAGTTACATAGAAGCATACACATTAAATCGAGTTGAGTTACTTGACTGGTTTCATCTGCCACAGTCCGTCGTTAAGATAATGGCAGTTTTCTATGCCCACACCTTTATTCACTTTGGCTCTGAAAAACAAAAGATAAACAGGTATTATAAAGGTCTTCAGTAATAGTGGACTTAATGGTGGATGGTCCTTGAAGACAAAACCATTTAAGTTGACTAACAAAACCAGCGTGATTGAAAAGGGCGATGGTACCTAGACTCTTTCCATACTCCCTTCCAAAGGTTACTATAGACCTCTGTGTATAGCTAGTCTAAGATTCGAAGTAAGTTCGACCTTAAGTTCACCAGATGAAGAATATTTTTTTATCAATTATAATATGTTTACAAACCTACCTAAATATGTTCATGGTATCATGGTGATGGGTAAAGGTCGATCTTACTTCGGACCCTATACTAATGTAATACTGTTTCTTGTAAAGTCCTACACTTGAACGGTTTTGTTCGCAGGGCTGGTCGTTGTGATTGTTACGATCCTTGAATGGAGGCGTATGTCCAGTATAGTGGATGTCTTTCGGCTGAGATGATGGTGAATCATTATTGATGATGATGTGAAGCATCATAAAGAGGGAGCTTATGCACGTGGCTTGGTAATAAAATGGCATTATAGATTATAGCCGGTTTAGTAACTGTCTTCGACAATTCGGCGAAGGTTTTCCCCTGTACGTAAGTTCAAGAAGGAAAACCATAAGAAGTCCTGTAAGTACCTAACTCAATATGCAGTTATTATTAAAACAAAAATAATTACATGTCGTCAGTAGACAATGCAGTACATCCGACAGCCAGAGCATGTTCCTTCCCCTCAGCCATGACGGCTACCACCTGGCCCTTATCGACGCCGCTCATTCGCGCTCCCGGTGACGTCAGACCAGGGCACATGATGTTGGCACCACTGAGCACAAAGCGGATGGCACCCTTGTCCACTTGCTGCAGCGGCAGGAAGAATGGATCTGGAAAAACGAAGAGAATAAGTTCCTAATATTGCAATAATGTATGTTGTGGTTTTATCTAGTATGCATTATTTAATGTAAAGTATAACCTAGCTATAAGTTAAATGTTACCACTTGCTGTATCCTAACAGGGTCATGTACTTATAAGTATAGCCTACTCATAGCATGTAACAGTGTGTAGCTAACTACATTGTGCAATAAATAAATACATAAATAAAAATAAAGAATAGTTGAGTTTTGGTTTTATGAACGAGGGATTACGGATTTAGAGATCAATGTCTTCATTATTAGGGCTTTCATGGACAATGGAGTGTGATCCCTCATCAATTTATTCCTGTCCATCCTAAAGCAGCTTAAACAGCTGAAATTCATGTAGTCCACCAATTTCGATAATCAATTATCGTTTTCTTGCCCATAATCCAATACGCGAGGCGCGGTAGATCCTGAATGAGGCTTGTTTTATTTCTCCTTGACATCGACTGCCCAGAGTTCAGCACGGATAAAAATTAAATAAGTACGGCAAAGTAATTTCGCTTAACCCCCACCTCACTACTTCTACTCTTGAAGTCTGTATGATGCTCTCATTATAAGTTACATTGTTACTTACACTTATGCAGGAGCTTCAATGTGGGCATCCAGGGACCCTCGCGTTGGCGGAAGAACAGCAGCTCTCCAGCGCTATTCACCATGATCTCGATGTGATCGTGACTGAAAAAGTTAATGCATAAAATAAAAATCAGGTCGCCAGTCGTTGCAAAAGAGAGTAAGCAGGGGTGGCCCAGTGGTAACGGCCACGACTTACGAGTTGTAGGTCGTGGGTCCGAACCCACAGGCACTATACTTTGTGTAAATTATTTTCATCACCACTGCTCTCAAAACGGTGAATTAACAAATCTTGAGGAAGCTGGCGTGAACTAGAATCAAACATTCGAAGACATATTGTGACATCCGCAAAGGCGCCAACCCGCACTGGACCCGCCCACTTCCTCTCACAGAGAGGAGGCCTGTGTCCCAGCAGTGGGAACATTAGGTATAGACTGATTATGCTAGTCCCAAAATAGTACATTTTAGATGCATAAGAGTAAAAACAGGCAGGTAGATAAAAACTGGACAGCTTTTGATTAAATTAATAGGTACTTAAGAATGATTTTAAAATTGCTTGTCTCGTTATGATAAGTTGTCTAAAGCAGAAGAAAACGGTATCATCATTCCCCATTTATTTGAGGTCTGTGCAGCATATCTTCTTGCATACATCTCTTTTTGTCGTCATCCACATCTCCAACCGCTCTCTAGCCATTTTACCTATCTTTCATACAGTCTATCCATCGTTTATTTGGTCTTGCCTTACTCTTATTATGGCCAGCCATCCACATTCAAGCTCAAAATTTCCTAAAATATAGGATGATTTTGAATTCTTCTTGTCAATCTGCCTAGCCTTTTCTCAACTATGTTGGGGTCGGCTTCCAGTCTAACCGGATGCAGCTGAATACCAGTATTTTACAGTGAGCGACTGCCTCTGACGTCCACAACCCAGTAACTGGATAATACGATACGACTGGTTGTCAGACTTTCGGGGTTCTGACGACCCGTAACGACTGTCAAAGATCCACAAATGACAGCCGAGACCAACGGATTAACGTGCTTTCTTCTTGTATTAGCTGTTTATTTATACGTACCATTTGACAATCCTAAATGTGTCTTTCTTAGGAAGAACTTGGTCGATGTAGTTCTCCAAGTGTGGATACAGCTCCAGCAAACGCGCCCTGATGCCTTTCTGCACCGAAGACTTGAGCTGCTGCACGCCCGATATGCTTTCCTTCTCATCGAATCTGAAAAGAGGGAGATAGAAGATTTAGAATCTAGAAAACATGACAAAGAGAGCTGTAATTTTTTTGAAGAGCGAGAGTAAAAAATTGTGTTTTTGAATTTACAGGACCGGGCCAGGGTAGTACCAAAATTATTTCATTTAGGTAATACACAAACCAGAATCAATGTTTGTTCTATTGTGTATGGTCATCGTAGGTATGTAATTTATTTATATTATCTCCTACTCAGACCAATAAAAGATCTCCTATTACAGAGTCCATTTAGCGACGCAATAATAATTGAGCCTGGTATATTCAGCGACTGCAAGGCATTCTATTTCTTGCACGTATTGGCAATAAAGTCTAGAATAGTGTGCATGACTTCGACCTATGTAATGACTATAACTATCGACTATCGTAGCACGAATCGTTATTACCCTAGTACATGCAAAGAAAGGCTAGGTTTTAAGAATATGGAACATGTAACGGTCCCGTCGATAACTTTTATGATTCAAAGATTACAATCTAACTGACAATGCAAGGCTATCTGGTTTCCGGTAAGAGGTAGAGGTAAAGTAGTCCACATGCCAGTGGTACCATAGGAATTGGACTCGAAAAGGCTAGGAACTTTTTTTTTTCTGGAGTCTATGTCTCTCTTGATAACTCCCTTGCTCGAAACTTAAAAGAACGTGCAGTGACCCGGCCAAAGTTCGAAACCGAACAATTTTGAAAAGCAGTCGAAGCATTGCGATTTTTTGATGAAGAGTTTCATCTCCGAGTTCACCATTCTTGGTGTAAATTGTCATGATTATGCATGCATGGCTTTTTGACGTCCGCCGCGCCAGTAACAAAGCAGTTTCGTTGGCGTTGCAACAAGTATTACTGGGTCATTGCACTGGCCCAGTTTGGACATAACAGCTTCCGCTTTCTTAGCTTGCATGATCACATTGAACACGAGAGGTGAGGGCAAAGTCCTCAGTCGCCATGTGTTAATTACATTTTATGGACATAATAAAACTTGGGTAGGTAGGGCCCAGCCCAGGGGTGTTCCAATTCAGCTTGAAATCGGAAAAGTTCCGGGAACGAATGAAAAAAAAAAGGTCTTACTTTTATGTAAATAAATAAGGCGACATCTCATCAAGATCTATCCCAACTTTGAGGGATTGGATAAAAGGTAATTGAAAGCCAATATGACCTAGTTGATCTTTCAGATTCAAGTGATTCGCAAAGCGGATGAAAAATCGCAGAACCGATAATTATTATTAATAAGAAAAATTTTGCGCTTTTCTACAATAGGCCTAAGGTGTAGGATAAAATTGCGCAGATAAATCAGTCTAGATGGGCTGGCTGTTATGACTTATGACCTAATACGGCCTCTGAAAGATAGATCAATATTTGAAAGTAAGTCTCTACAGCCACTTTCAAATAAGTATTGATCTATGACGGCTAATGAAAATTTTCACATGGGCATGTGAACATTTGCGTTAGCCGTCTGCTGCACAGCATATGCATAAACAAAACGGTAGCATTCACACATAAAAAACAGAATAATATGATTTTCTAAACCTAAACAAGGAAAAAGTTCCGAAATATCACAAGGCTGAGCTTTATCAGAAAACATGTTTAGAATAACATTTTACTTATCATCGAATAATACGAAAATATCAGTTGTCTCACAAGTTTATTTATGCCATATAAAGTAGGCTATCAATTTGTTTTCGATAAACAATGACATTGATCCATCTTCATAGGCCTAGCTCTATCATGCGAGGTTGGTAGGTTTTAGATTAGAAGAATGACGGACAAAAAATAGTCTCTAAAAATAACCGAATTACTTGAAGTGCTCGCGACCCTTACACGTATGTTATGATTTTAGGGATCTCAAGTTACCGAACTCATTTCCCATATTTATTCTTCCTTACGTGATACGTTTAGGTAAACGCTATTGATGACCTCATAGGCATGAAAGGTTTTAGGCTTCTAGTACCTACCTAGTTCTTTGCCTTTATCATCGTTCTAATTCTTTCTGTTTTACCTAGATACTTAGTGTAAAAAAATTATGAGTTGAGCTACACGATTACTGACAAAGCGGCGTGCACTGACTGTATATAATGTACTCTGTGACTGACTGGACAGGTCCACTCTGGCTTTTTACGTGTCTGAAAAATTGCTTCTGATATGGTAATAAAGAAAATTATTCAAAAAACAAAAAACCCGACTGCAAAAACACATAACTGAAAAGAGAAAAACAAGCATTATAAATTAATCTATAGAATTTTGGTATCGCAGGCGGGGGACAAACTAATAACCGGATATATGGTGTAAGTTTTGTTTGTCCCCCGCCTGCGATAGCAAAATTCTATAGATTAATTTATAATGCTTGTTTTTCTCTTTTCAGTTATGTGTTTTTGCAGTCGGGTTTTTTGTTTTTTGAATAATTTTCTTTATTTCAAGCTTTTTAGTTTTATTAATATGGCATTGACTCGTTAATAGCTTTTATTTGATACCAATATTGTTACAATTTATTTTAAAAAAAACCTTCCCCTTCCTTTTTTTTGTATTTGCAGATGCAATATATAAATATTATTAGCCTATGACACTTCTACAGTTAAGACGAATCTAACGACACCTCATATGTTAAAATCCATCAAGCCGTTTAGGCTACAGAGCGTGCCAAAGAAATAGACATACATACATACATACATACATACATACTCTCGAAAAACATTACCCTCCTTCTGGGGCAGTCGGGTAAAAAACTAAAAAGATGTCAGTCAGCATAAATGTAGTAAGATTATAGGTACAACCACAGTATAAACTGCCCAGGAAACACTACACGACACCAAAATAAATGTCAATCGAACAAAAATGGCGAAAGGAAGACAATTTGTCTTTCTCATACCTAACTGGTAGGTAAGTACCAATAACTACTTCCACAGTCCACTAAACAACTGTTCATATTCAGATAATACCAATGTAAGTTTCATATTCCATTCCATAAAACGAATTGAACAATAAAATCTTTTATCACGGAACATTAAATGTAGGTACCTAATCTTATTTCTAAACACGTTTGTGGACAATGTTCAGACATTAAATAGCCATGTCTGGTAGATACCTAGGATACATTTCACAGAAGTGGCACACCTAGAAAACTTTCTACAATTTGCTACGGTAATGGACCTCCCACAATGTGACCCGTTAACCTTGTGAAGGCTGTGGGTATCCGCTGGACAGTGGCGGTTCCAGGATTGTCGTTTGGGGGGGGCTTGACTCCGCTGAGGGTAGGTAGTTTTTAGTTTTTAGCAAAGTAAACACAAAAAAAAACACACAACGTTATGTTTTGCTTAACGCATTATAACAAGCCTCCTCGGATAATTAGAATAATATCAGGTTCACTTTTAAGATTTCTCACGGAAGAACCCAGATGGTTTTGGGGCGGGGCTTGAGCCTCCTAGCCCCCCCTGGATCCGCTACTGCCGCTGGATGTGAGAAGCCCAGCACCAGTCGATGTGGCGACACTTGGGGAAGGCCTATATCCAGCAGTGGACGGCTTTCGACTGAAATAATGATGATGATGATGAATGGGCCAAATGGATGCATGAATACCTAAAAGATTAAAACGGTTATCTTTGCAGTCGATCACTAAAAGGTTTCTGATTCCTATTGGTTCCCATGACTCATTCAAACCGAAATTGCCTATCCAGTTGAATTAAATGAAGGCAGTACCCAACTTTTTAGAACTGTTACAGTAATATCAAGTGAACTTAAAATGGGTTAAAGACACTTCGAAGAAAACCCAGTTATCTTCCCGACCACGGTCTGTAGACGCTATAATTTTCTATGAATCGGGGTTTCTGGCACATTTATTGCTTTCGTCTAAATCACGCTGTAATTTGAAGGACATCCTTGAACTGCCTTGAAGTTTATAGGTAATGAACAGCTGTGCGATAAAATTGTTAGATACAGGCTGTATCTAAAAATCTTCATACTCGTCACCAAGATTGGTGACGGAAATTGTTGTTAGAGAGATCAGCTGCATGCAGCTGGTCAATTCAGTAAAAATCGCACCGTGAAAACTTAGTATAGATTTCGATGTTTTTTTAGGTAAGTACCTACCTATTGGCGTGTGCTAGCTGTTATTATGGCAAATATATTTTATTTAATGTTTTGTGTTGAGTAATGTAAATTATTTTGCATATTATTTTTACAAGTTTTTTCTTACTGAACAGACAGCAGTGCTGCTGGGGAGTTTGTTGCGCCACTTCTTCTTCCCAGCAAAAGCACTAGGAAGTGGTGAAGGGCGGGTGTTTTTGGGGGACTGTCTTATAGTATGTACTTACTTAATTTTGACGCTCGAAAAGTACCTACTGATTCTCAGCCTAGACTTTTGAATTTAGGTGAAGTGAGTTGTCATTCCACTAGACTACTACTATACTATCGACTACTATCGACAGCTCACTTCACGTTTATATTTTTACAGAATAAGACTACAGTACCTACTTACTTTTTACCTACTGCTACTGCTGCTCATGCCCTACCTCCTGAAATACAAAATTCATTCGCCATTTACAAAGCACCTTAATTGTCTGCGAGTCAAGAACAAAACTGCATCTAGACTACTTTCACGAAGCCGTTAATGGAAATGCAAGAACTCGTCATTCCGAGACGGTCTCAGGTAGGTATGTAATTTCACCTTTCTGAGAACACTTGTCGTGTAACAAGGAAAATATCTGTTTTTGCTTTAAGAAATGAAGAAAATATTGATTTCATTTCCCAGTATTTTCCTTATGGCGACCTCTTCTTCGATCAATGGAATGGAATATGTAAATATTCAATATTTAATTAAATTCCACGTATATTATGCTTTCAGTTTGTTATGTTTAGGTAGATGTTCCTATGAGGTGGAAGAATACTATGACAGTAATGCCATTCGACCAAACGCGTTTAAAACGCATGACTATATCTAGGTACTAATAGTCACATAATAAAGCAATAGCATACATAAATCCCATGTGAAAACATCCAGCTTATATCGAATTAATTACGCAAAACATTTTCGTAAACGATTCCAAGTAATGTTTCATTTTGACAGTTCAACAATATTCATAGCGTTATTTACGTTGTTGAGCAGATTTTTTTTCGAACTTATGAAGCAATGGTTTTGCAATCTGTTTCAAACCGATTCAAATTCTGATTGATCGTGTATTACGGACCTAATTAGGGTACCTACTTACTGAATTTCAGACGGACTTCAAACATCGCTATACTTAAAGTATAAGTATTTATTTCGATTTGCATCATTCAGAAGTCTAGTTCATTGTCTCCATTCGGTCGTTGATCTATTTTCTAGTCATAAACTTCATTCCTGGTTTAAGTAAGAGCATTGTTTTTTTAGGTCTTCGCTTGAAAAATAACAAAGGTCACTCATGGGCCATGGCATGGACTAGAAACGCCATCGTAATAGTATAGCTTAGCGGTTGACATTTATGGCATTATTATACTTAGCTGAAGCAGGTGCTTGTGCAGCCAGCGACAAATACGGTCAAAGACCTTAGCTTTAGGTGTGTCGGGGCATAGACTTTCGTACATAAGGTATGGTACCAACATTCAACTTCTAGGTTATCTAATGTAGTTAATCGAATCAATTCTTTCAACGAAATAGCTGAACAGTTTAGTGTTATTGTATTTTTTTTCTAATACGGTCACGCGATGGAATAGTCTGAAAGTCTAGAATTCTTATAGACTTTGACCTAAATGATGTAGTAGTTTTATTTATGTAGTGCTTCGAAATTATGAGCAGACAAGAATTTGATTATAAGTCATGTCTTTTTGTAAGTTGTGTAGATCGATGATCTCAGTATCATGGCGTAGTTCGTAAATGTTTTCATAACACCATGATAGGTCACTTAAATTAAGCCGTTCACGTGAATTTCCTATATTAATCTAATTAAACAAAGGAAAACGGAAGCAGAGAAAGTTCGACCCGTTTGGAATAAACACTAGTTACCTATTTCCTTAAATTAGGGCTGCCATCCCCAAATTTTGAAAACCAGGATTGGAAGGTAAATATCGCGTAACAAACATACAAGAAAAAAAAAAAAAACATTCAGACGAATTGAGAACCTCCTCCTTTTGGAAGTCGGTTAAAAATAACCCGGACATTTCGGATTAAAAACAGGACGCAGTATGAGAGCAGCCGATTCAACGAAACTCAATTTCTCTCTCTATATCTAACGGTTAGATAGAGAGCTCTAGTGCGCGAAAATAGTAGTGAGAAAGAGACAACAAGCAGACCGCATGATAAACGTAAGATTGAAGGCGCGAAATTTAAAAAACAGGGCTACCAGGATGCTTTAAAAACCCAGGACGTTACTTAAAAACTATCCAGGACGCCCCAGGACATCCCAAAAAGCAGGCAGAAAACAGAACGGTTGGCAACCCTACCTTAAATAAACATTCGGTTAGTTCAACATAATCTCGGGAGTAGGTACACAGTGGCACTTTATGCAAACGCAAAAAGCAGCAATCCGCTGCACTCCTGCTATTAAAAAATTCAGTTCTGACTTATTTTTAGGTGGAGTATAATATGTGCAAATTGAACTCAAAGCATTTATTTCAAATAAATGAATCACAGGCACTTTTGAATTGTCAAGGAGACGGTCAGTCAGAAAGATGAAGTTGCCCATTCCAAGGCGTAGTAGGTAACTATGGAGAAGCAGGAGCAATTAGAAACTCCATAGACAGTATTTTAAATCAAAATAATGTTACAAAATATTGGAAAACTACTTCCAACCGACGACTGCGCCCTGTGCCCGTACACGGTCACGAGCGACGACGCATGGATCAACACAGCGCAGCACCACGATAAAAGGAAGAGTCTACTGAGATGACAGAGTGTATGTCATTAGTTCGATCAACAGGTGTGCGACATGTCATAAGGTCGACAAGTCGTTTGTTCGACAGGTCGCTTGTGCGACAGGTCGTTACTTCGACAAGCAATGTACGTTGAACAAAATTATGACATATATGTAATACGGTGCTCAAAACCGATGGGGCTACTACTTTTTTATATTTTTGTACAACGTTCTTAATGCCTAATAGAGATCTAGATTTATGGAAGAAAAAGACCATGCTTTACCGGCCCCAAAATAATTGGGATTAGAACAAGAGGGAGTATAATGCCGCGAGATTCCCCCGCACTGGGGTTAATTGTGATGATTGATACTGTAAGGCTGCCTGTCCACTGGAGCGGAGAGGAGAGGAGAGGAGCGGAGATGTGCCAAAATTAACCAATATAATCGCACCTCTGGAGCGGAGTTTTGATTCTATTGGTTAATATTGACACATGTCCGCTCCTCTCCTCTCCTCTCCGCTCCGGTGGACAGGCAGCCTTATGCTGGCTCCACACACTATCGTCCAACAGACCAACCACGTGTAGAAAGATAGTTCGTGCATGTTTGACGATATTGGACAGTCTGTTTTCATCGATTGTGAATTGGGACAGACTGAAGTCATGTCGGAGTGTTGGGCGTTAGTGTGGAGCCCGAATAAAACGCACTGTAAAAGACGTAGAATTTTATTGTTATGCTTCATTTGGTTAACGTTAACACAACACATGACCTATATGACCGCAAAGTATGAATAATTATGTTACTTACAAAAACTGGAAAAAATCACTGTCTGTTGAAAGCCCGACTCGCAGGCACATTTTTCACACTTTATAATGATTATTTTATACCTTATTGTCTAGGAAATAAAGGTCAATGTGCATTTAAAATGCATTATGAGATAGTAATTATTGTGTTGGTAATTTGCGTCGATGGATATTCGTTGCAATTTTTATTAGTAGGTACCATTATGATAATTATTGTTGCAAGAATAATAATGCGTTAGTGAGTTAGGGTTGTCACCATTGTCACAAATAATATTCTCAAAATGATAATTTAGATAAGAGAGTATGTAGAATTTATTTAAACTTTAAAAGATAAAAAATACCTACCTACTCTATTCCTGTGGCATCGGTCAAAGCACGGGTCAAAGTCTTGAAGATAAGAACACCGTATAAAAATAAAAAGGCTATCGTAAGTAACTTACTACTTAATCTTTATTACAGGTCTTATCTTATCGTTTTGTCCTGAAAAAGTAATGTGCACCTTTGCATGACAACTTCAAATCTCACGCGACAACCCTTGGTAATGCGGTCGCCACGATACCACATGAAAGCTACAAAAACAGAATTACCACTTCGTACAAGACCGCCCGATATGTCTATACTTAGGGCCTACGTCTCGTTTAGTACCGTAAAACGGTCACTTTAAAAAGCTATCTTCTCCTTAACGGCTTAGTTAAATGATTTGAAAAAAATATATGTTTGCTATAGATTCATCTACAACATATCTGAAACCGGGTTTTTTCGTATGACTAATACTTTTGCCTTAAAAAAATATTTACCATAACGCTATTTTTGGCTAATATTCCTAACTACTTCTAAACGGCTTTGACGATTGGAAAAAAAATTACACTGAAAAATTGTTGATTAAAGGTACTACAAATTTGAAACTGCATTTGTAAATCAATCAATATTTGTTAAACAAAATGTCCCCATTTAGAGATAGAGGTTCAGAGGGGCTCTGCGCGGGACGCGGGCGGCAGTCGCCCGTGAGCATTGAGACGGGATGGCTGTGTCGCTCGCTGGTCCGCTCCGGCTATCGACCGAGTATGCGCATACGTATGTGTTAGTGCGAATATTTATGAACTTATTGTATTAGTGTGCGTTTATAGACGAGCTTGCTGCAGAGAGTCCAAATCGATTGTGCGCGTAGGCGCTTTATTGTTGAGTTGTTCTTTGATGTACAGTTATTAATACTTTTTTACATTGACAATTACATACAAATTAACAATTTACAATATAAACTAAAAAAATGTAAATGTAAAATATAACATAACATCACGACTGTATTCCCCGAAGGGTTAGGCAGAGGTGTACCTATATAAGGTGTTAAAAAATTTACTTTAGAAACTTTAAGAGGTGTTTTAGACCATCGAACTGAATAACTTTTACTTTGGGACATACATTGATATCGCGAAAAAAAAAATCTGTTGTTCCATAGTAAAGTTTAATACCTACTGTTCTAAACTGTATGGGACAGCTGTTTTTTTTTCGCGATTTCAAAGTTAAAGTAAAAGTTATTCAGTTTGATGGTCTAAAGCACCTCTTAAAGTTTCTAAAGTATTTTTTTTTTAAATCACTAAAATTTGTTTAGTCCTGTCCTGTCAAACGAGCATTTCCCATTCTGAAATAGACTAAGGTGACACAACTGAACTATATTTTAGTTTGACAGCACTAAGATTGCACTGAGTTATTAGTTTAGTGAAAATGGCAATTTTGCTATTCTGAATTTGACGTTTTTCACCTAAAAATTTAGATTATCCAACTAAATCAGTCTATTTTTAAACGCGATTAAAAAGGAGTGGAATAAAATTAGTTGGCATGAACACACACTTCACACACTTCAGCTGCAAAAACTGTATCTTTTTTTTTATTTTGCTTATATCTCGAAAACGGTGCGTCCTAGCGCAAAAATAATGGAAATTTCGACCCCCTCAGCCACTCGTAAACCCATATGCCCCTACTCATAGGTAATATTTAATCATATTTTCTATACAAAAAGTTTAAAATTCCATACAAAACACGTCAAGGCGGCCCCACCCGCGCGCCTCTCTCTCTAAAAAAATTCACGGGGTAGAGCAAACAAGTACCACGTCGGTCGCGACGTGACTGTCAAATTCAATTTTAGATGTGTCAAAATTATTTTTTAATTTAGAGATATTTTTCCGCAGAATAGCTTTTAGATTCTCAAAGCCAAAAGTAAGGAATTTTAGTCGTAGTTAGTTTAGTTCGGTGTACAAGAGAATCGGCACCAAATATTTTCTTAAGTTACGTAGGTAAGAAGGTTAAGAAATAAATCTTGATTGGTGCCGATTCTCTTGTGCACCGAACTAAACTATCACTAAAATTACTTGCTTTTGGCTATGAGAATCTGAGATTCTGCAAAAAAATATCTCTAAATTAAAAAATAACTTTGACACATCTAAAATCGAATTTGCGTCGCGAACTCGCGACTCTACGTGGTACTTGTTTGCTCTACTCTGTGAATTTTTTTAGGTCCAGAGGCGCGGGGGGGCAGCGTCGACGTGTTTTGTATGGAATTTTTAACTTTTTGTATGGAAAATACGAAAATTTGTTACCTTTGTGTTGGGGTAAAGGGGTTTAAGGGTTTCCTAAAGGGGGTCGAAATTTTCATTATTTTTGCGATAGGACGCACCGTTTTCGAGTTATAAGCAAAATAAAAAAAAGATACAGTACTGTTTTTGCACCTGAAGTGTTGGTGTGAAGTTTAGTTCATGACAACTAATTTTTATATTCCATTCCTTTCTAATCGCGTAAAAAAAAAATAGTCAAATTTAGTTTGAATAATCAAAATTTTTAGGTGAAAATCGTCAAATTCAGAATAACAAAATTCCCTGTTTCACTAAACTACTAAGTTAATAACTCATTGCAATCTTAGTGCTGTCAAACTTCGGTGGCAGTGACCTCTCGCGTCCGGCCCTGGTCCAGGCCATGGTGCGGAGCGAGAGGGCATGGCAAGCCGTCACCTCCTTCTGCGAAGCAGTAATGCTCGCGAAAGAGGAGGCGGAGTGCGCGAGGGAGTGGCAAAGGCCGCGCCCTACCAGCCCTATCCGCCGCCGCCGTAGGAGACGTCCCGGGCGTCGGGAATTGACTGCGACTGGACTGGAAAGGGCTAGGCATCAACATCAATGGCGAGTATATCACTAACCTTCGGTTTGCCGACGATATAGTTATCATGGCTGAGACCATGGAGGACCTCAGTATAATGCTCGATAACCGCAGTAGAGCCTCCAAAAGAGTGGGTCTTAAAATGAACATGGACAAGACAAAGGTCATGTCAAATGCCCATGTAACACCCGCCCTCATAAAGATCGGTGACGCTACGCTCGAAGTTGTTACGTAATTAGGGTACGGGGCACGTGCCCCGGGCGACACCGTTAGGGGGCGCCAAATTCGAGCATGACAGACAAGTGCACCACCCAGCGCACCGCAACTTTGCAACAAATGAGACGCGCAACAATTATAATCTTTCTCTGAGGGTGGTGCACTGAGGAAATTACTGATTAGCGTAGGTTTAGGTCGTCAAACGGTCTGAGCGGGTTGTGAGTACTTGTGAGCGGGCGCAGTTGTATTCTACCAGGAACTCGATGAGCGTTTCTGTGGTCTATTTTTTAAGTTTTGCGGTGCCGGGCGTCTTGCTTCAACGCCGACGACGCCTGTGACACGACTTACTTTAACTTTTACCACAGTTTTGGCGCCCCTGTTGGATTGGCGCATTTTCGATCGATTTTTGATTAATATGTTTATTATGCCTAAATTTTAGAGCTCGCTTCGCTCGCTCTTGCAACCTAGTAAAGTAACTCCTAAAGCAAAAATCCAACTTATCTCAGGCAGAGTGAATAAGGCTAATCAAAATAAATGTCTGACACGTACTAGTATATTTAAAAAAAAAACGGTTTTTTTTAAGAAAAAAAAAACGATTCGGGGTCAGGCGATAGGTTTTGCCCTGCCTCGAAAGATCCATTCCGTTCTAGATCCGGGGCTGCCCCTACCAAATATCACTCAACGCGCTTAAAGAAGTTTTTCCTAAAAAAAAAAACTATGATACCTACAAAAAATTTCTACAGTCAAAGGCCGATTCTCTTGTACACCGAACTAAACTAACTACAATCACTAAAATTCCTTACTTTTGGCTATGAGAATCTTAAAGCCATTCTGACAAAAAAAATCTCTAAATGAAAAAAATATTTTGACACATCTAAAATCGAATTTGACAATCGCGTGACGACTCCACGTAGTACTTGTTTGCTCTACCCCGTGAATTTTTTTAGAGCCGGAGGCGCGCAGGGGTTGGCAGCCTCGACGTGTTTTTTATGGAATTTTTCACTTTTTGTATGGAAAATATGAAAAATTATTACCAACATGTTGGGATATAGGGGTTTAAGGGTTTTCTAAAGGGGGTCGAAAATTTCATTATTTTTGCGATAGGACACACCATTTTCGAGATATAAGCAAAAGAAAAAAAAATACAATACTGTTTTTAGACTGAGGTCGAAGTGTTGGGGTTTTAGTTCATGCCAACTTACTTTATTCCACACGTTTTTAATTGCGTTTAAAAATAGTCAGATTTAGTTGGATACACCAAATTTTTTGGTGAAAAACGTCAAACTCAGAATAGCAAAATTGCCATTTTCACTAAACTAATAACTCAGTGCAATCTATTTTTAGTCTAGTTTAGAGGCATTTGTGACAAGAGAATCGGCACCAAAATATAACTAGCAGACCCGGTAGGCAGACGTTGTCATGCGACAACAGCGCCTCCCAACAGCGCGTCCAACTATAGCTAAGAACCATCCAAGTGACACAAAAAGAATTGAAAAAAAAACATCTAAATCAGTCAAGCCATTTAGCATAAGAAGAATTACAAACACACGCACACCGATATTTTATTTATTGCCAGGAATGTTCTTAAAAAACAAACAAAGTATTTAAAATAATATGCGGGTCAAAATATGGTAGTCGGCGTACAATTTCAGATTTGCCTACGATTCCTTCTTAAGGACTAGGAATCTTAGGCAAAAAATGCGACATACGTGCGCATGTCTGCGCCTTTGTCTAGTCTTTGATCGTCGTTTTAGTGTAGTGCGCCACCGTTGCACGTTTTACGTATTGGAGAGTAGGGCGTTTAGCTCCGCCCACATGCACAAGGTCAGTGAGCCTACTATACACCTTAAATAGTAACGAAATCAAAACTGCACTTACATTGAATATTTTTGAAAAAAAAGAATTTGTGTCCGTTTATCTGTTTGTCTGGATGTATGTTCCGGATTGACGCAAGAACGGCTGAATGGATTTGAATGGGCACACAGATAGTTTATAATCTGGATTAATATATGGTAGGTACTTTTAATTCCGGTAGGATATTCCAGGTACCCGTGGGATTTCTTTTTAATAAAAAAATCTGAGGTTATATGCTACAAAATGCAATTTGGTATGCATTTCCACGGTTATTGCTTGCTTTTTGTTTTTGTACCTATCGATTTCTTCCGAATAAATTAATGAAAAGTATTGACTTGCTGGTAAGTAGTACCTACCTACTTACAAATTTTTTCTTGTCACGAAAATAGGAATGATGTCAGTTAATAAAAAATATTAAACACGTATATTTTGCTTTATCATATTAATAAAAGAATGACTTCGATAAAACGCATAGTGGGGCTCGCTACAATATCACAATTATTATTACTTAGGTATAAAATCTACATACTCGTGACGTCATGGCAAATTTTAAGTCAATGTATCGCCGTAATCTTTTGATTAGACTGACTGACCTGACGGACAAAAAAAGATTTTTTGTCATCACCCTATTGCCAATACTTAAACGAAAACGAAATTCGGTTGAGCCTTGAGGAAAAGACTATCCCTCAAGTGCCTCAAGGCTCCTCGCAGAAAGGCAGGACACGAATCTGCCCCCCAATTACGCAATGCTAGATCAATTTTAAATTGAAACCAATTGAAAAAGATTGCCAGTCCATTGCTTCATAAGTTCAACAAAAAAAATCTGCTCAATTTTTTTGTCGAACTTATGAAGCAATGGACTGGCAATCTTTTTCAATTGGTTTCAATTTAAAATTGATCGTGCATTACGTAATTAGGGTGCAGGTGGAACCAATTTCTATGAAAACTTAGCGGAAAATTGTTCTACCGGTGTCGCACCTGTCTGCTCCGAGCCTTCGTGTTGTTTGTTGTCATTTTGGTCAACGTGGATCACAATGTGATTTTGCAACTGATTTCTGAAATTAGGTATTTATTGTTATGCAAATCCCGCGTTGATTTCAAGGAGTTAGAATTCTGTGTCTTCCTCCCTTCGGCATGTCCAATATCATCCTGTCACGTGTCTCACAGCTCACGTTTTTACAAACAAACCTGTTTCTGACACTACGCTTTGTTTTCTATCCATCGACTGTTTCCTTCCCTACAATCCACGCCACATCTATTCCGCTGCAGCAATGTATATGTAGAAACGCGTTCAGACAAACTTTATTTTTACCGTTATCCGGTCTTTAGATCACGATGTATAACTTATAAATAAACTACGGTGGATCGTCCATTTGGTAAACGCTGAACGAAAATTTTTGTTTGTGTTTATTTAATAGCTACCAGGCAGACGGAATTGACCTTTGGCGTCGATATCAGAATTCAGAACCACAGCGCAACGCACGTGAAAGTCAGGCTATTTGGCCCGTTTCGGTGACTAAAAAAATCTTATCTGTCTGAGCACATGCTTGACCATTCATTCTGATGAAACAATAACAAATAACACGATGTTGTTTTGTTTCAACATTGTAAATATGACAGAGAAGGCAAAAGTGAGGTAACTTGGAGCATGTTACCACACTCATCATTTGTGGGAAAGAGACACCTGCCCATGAAGTTACGACAACATCGAGTATGATGTGGACAAGTGAACTGTTATGCAAAGGACATAATTTTTTGGAAAGCTGCCATAATTTCAACTTCAACTCTTCACACAGAGACGGACAATCATCTGTGAAATACCTACCCACCCGCCGTATAGCTTAGGGCCTGTTTCACCACCTACGATTAACTTACTTGGCAGATAATTTCATACAAATTCTGTTTCTACAAATCAAAATAGTTAGTAGACGTGGCGGTAATAAAATAGACTTTTTCAACGATTTGACGTGGCGGGAATAAAAGCGGGGAGTTTTCAGAGTAGACGTGGCGGCGACTCGACGTGGCGGGACTCTACGTCAAGGGAATAAATCTCATTTTTGAATTTATTCGGTAAGGGTGAGTAGTGGCTATTCGGACATCGTGAAATAGGCCCTTAAATTATTTTAGACAAATGACAATCTCAGTCCTCAAATGTCGTCTAAAACCGCAAATGAATCAACTGAAGGCGTACTAAAGCAGAAGGAGGACATAGGTTTTTTTTTAATGATGTCGTGAGAAATTATCAAACTCCGTGAGTTTATACAACCCTCGGCAATCATTCTAATTTATACTTTATAACAATGATATAAGAGTTAGGTTTAGGTACCTGCATTGCAAAGATAATGGCATTTTTTTTTTAAATTGTGATTGTTCCTTCAGATAAAACCTGATCGCAGAATGTGATGTGCGTGTGAGTCGTGTGAACTCGTGTGACACCACCAAAGTCCACATCCTGCAATTTGAGTCGATAAGCGAAGTAACAAAAGTAATTTTCCCTATACCTAACTGTAATTTACAACGGTTTATTAGCCAGTTAGCCTAAGTGTTCAGCAGAGCGCGTAAGACCACGAAGTATGGATGTCGACGAAGCAAATTGAGTATTAGGGATCAAAGCACGGGGCTTTCTGTAATACGCCTACCTCATGGGAAAAAAACAAGAGTTTATTATGATACATTCATCAAACCATCAGTCGAGCGTTTTTTATGACAACAGCGTCAGTTGAGCTAAAAATATTAGCTGATTCTCTGATAAATTAGTTATCCTGTCTCGTGTCTGTGATACAAAGCTATAAAATAAATCCCTCTTTGATGTACTGTTTACTAAACTCGTCACAAGTACTGATTGAAACTACGCACGCCTTTTCCAAAGACGTCAGTATTGACAGGCAAAGCATTTTTTTACTTGATAGGTTATCGGCATCGTAGGTCATTCAATACAGTGATGGCACAGATAAGATTAGGTATCTTTTCATTTGCTGATGGCCTGCCAGCTCACATGAAGATGCAAGCAAAAGCAGAGCAAGCTCACAGGCACAGAATTCCTGCAATAATATTGGTTATTTTGTGCGACGCCTGTAGCAGTAAACTCGATAGCTCAATAAGTTAAAAATGGCGTCAAGAAAACATTTGTGGTCATGAAGATCTTAAATTGACTGTAACCTTTTTTGGTGCGAAAGGGGGCTAGACGGAAAAAATTAAGACCAAAAGTTGTAACGACACTTTTTAATTTTTTATTATAACGCCATCTGTGAGCGACCACAGGCACTAATTAGTGGCATGTCTCTGTGAGGTTCATTCCATAACTTCGTTCCATCCGGGTGTCCCTTGACACCTCTCAGCTTTTAAGCTATTGCATAGCTTCTATCGCGGGCCTTGAGCGTGGAGACCTAATCCAGAAATTTCGTAACGAAAATACTACATAAGAAACAAAACACCCTTTGTGTTTTGTATTGAAAATTATGTTTAACTGTTTGACAACAAAGTTCAAATTTACTTAGACGAATGATACGAGAGTGTTGTATTGAAAATTATGTTTAACTGTTTGACAATAAAGTTCAAATTTACTTAGACGAATGATCCTTGACTATTAATAGTTAAATTAAAACCTTTTTATTAGTTTGATGTTCCCATTACGTTGTGTCAAGTTTTAAAAACTATAAATGTGAATAACAGTTCCTGTAATCCTGTCAATGTCATCATTGCTATTTCTTGTATTCGGGTTAATATTTTACAATTGCGTAAGTTGATAAAAAATGCTATGCAATAGCTTCGCCGGGGCAGTCCCCGAGTGCCACACGTCTTTTTTTGTTTGTTTGTTTGTACCGAATAGGCTCCGAAACTACTGGTCCGATTTGAAGAATTCTTTCAGTGTTAGATAGCCCATATAGTATCGAGTAAGGCTATAGGCTATATATCATCACGCTAAGACCAATAGGAGCGGAGTACCAATGAAGAATGTTTCAAAATCGGGGTTTTTTTTTAGCGTTAGCCCAAAGTAACTATTCCACGCGGACGAAGTCGCGGGCAGAAGCTCTAGTCTTTAATACAACTGCCAAAGAATGACAGTTGTGATTTGAATCATCATCTGCATAGCCTTTTTCTAATTATGTTCAGTCGGGTCGGCTTTCAGTCTAACCGGATGATTCAGATGCAGCTGAATATCAGTTCGGTCAACTGCGGCATCTTTACTTTCCATGAGTATTAATCTGTGCCATGAGTAACTTTACATGAGTACTGTAGGTACCTTAAAATCTGTTGCCGCCATTTAATATCAAAGAGATATAAGAGTAGAAAAATCGTCTATTTGTAACAGATTTTTAGCATGGAAAGTAAAGAACTACCGTCAACTGTAGCCAGTTGACGGTAGTTTACGTACATGGAGCGACTGCCTATTAGATCTGACCACCACAACCCAGTTACTGGGTAATACAATACCCCTTGGTAAGACTGGTTGTCAGACTTTCGGGCTTCTGACGACCCGTAACGACTGTCAAAGATCTACAACAGGACCCAGCTCAACGTGCTTTCCGAGGCACGGAGGGGTTTTGGTATGTACCTAATGGATGGTCACTCATCCACGGATCAACCCCGGCAAGATCGACCCATGCGGCTGTTATTACTTTATAATTTAGCCATGAGCCAAGTTGTGACTTGAATTATAATAGTTACCTTGCATATCATTCATTTCTCGACTTTGTAATACTTACCTACGTTTATGTAACTTACAAGTATGATTTTGTTTTTCAAGTAGGTAAACAGTCTAGAATAACGCTGATAAGAGTGATAATGCCACTACAGTTCGGTACTATTTCGTATCTGCAGTGCACTTACACAATCTTTGGTAGTTCTGCGGACGCGTGTACCTATCTTAAATTTTGACCTATTTATTCGTCTACTGCACAGATTCTCAAACTTATTTAATCTACCGCCCACTTTGAAAATCAAATATTTTTCAGCCCCCCCCCCTATTTTTTTTTTACTTTACCACATCTTAAAAACCGCAATGGCATTAATTAATTTAATTATAGTGTGCTATATTCATAGAAATATAAATTCATATATCTATGGCTATATTAGTAATATTAGTCTGGCCTGGAGTTTAAACTTACATTCTAAACGACTTTTTTACCAGTGTGGTGAGAGCAAAATACCTAGAACGCCAACTCGTTTATCTCAATCGACGCTCAATCGTTCTGAGCAAGTAAGAAAAAGTATCGATGAACCAGCCAATTGATACAGGATTGCAGAAAATCGCGTTAAGAATTATTTCTACGAAAGCTATGATAATTATTTTTAGTTTTTATACAATCAAACAGGGCAGAAATATGAATTAAATAATCGATGTTGTGTAGGTAGGTTTTAATTTCATTGAATTTTAAAAATAGACGAAATTACAAATCAGCTATCGCCCCCTAAAGCACTTCAACACCCCCAATTTTTCTGAGCCCCTAACCGCCCCCTCTAGGCCTCCAGCGCCCACAAGGGGGCGTTATCATCTTTGGGAAAGACTGGTCTACTGGTATCGCAGATCGCACCGCATCACGTGTTTGCTTACATTATCTGGAATCGAGTATCGGTATCTTTCCAATTCGAATAACAGCGTGATTATTAGTGAAATCGTGAGACTGGTATCCAATTATTTGGGTGCTGTAAACAGTAAACTTCCTTCGTTATGATGGGAATTACAAGAGTATACATTAATCAGGTATGTTAGGTTCATACATTTAAGAGGGTGCATCCTAAAAGTTGGCAACGTCGTAAATAGCTGTCAAATAGTTACCTGTTTTAACTAATTTGGAAATAATACTGTATGGAAATAAGAAATGTGGCTAACTAACTAACTAGAATATTAATAATGAATTGCAATTATAACATTGAATTTGATGTTGTACCCGTTTTAGGTGTAAAAAAGGCATTTGAAAAGTTTCCAAATACTTTTTTTACATCTAAAACTAACTATTCGGTGTCACGATATTAATTGTTGCATTTCATAATCAATATTCTAGTTCGCTAGTTAGCCACATTTTTTATTTCCATACAGAAATATTATGAAAATTTCAATCAAAACAGCGAAATATTTGACATCTATTTGTGACCGACGTTGCCAACTTTCAGAATAAACCCTCTTAAAAGGCAACCGTAATATCAAAAGCAATGAGTTACTTATTCTTCAGTCCTTTCAGGTTCTGAGTAGGTGGGATTATAACATAACATCACGCCTGTATTACCGGAAGGGTTAGGCAGAGGTGTACCTACAGTACACCTACATTTCGCCAGAACTTATGTTTTCAGTCCCCTGCCCCCCAATTACGCAATGCACGATCAATTTTAAATTGAAACCAATTGAAGAAGATTGCCAGTCCATTGCTTCATAAGTTCGACAAAAAAAATTGAGCAGATTTTTTCTGTCGAACTTATGGAGCAATGGACTGGCAATCTTTTTCAATTGGTTTCAATTTAAAATTGATCGTGCATTGCGTAATTGGGGGGCAGGGGACTGAAAACATAAGTTCTGGCGAAATGTAGGTGTACTGTGCATTACGTAATTAGGGTGCAGTAATAGGGGGCGAGCTTATTGCCATCAACCGGGCACAAATCCAGAATCCGGGCTGCTATTGAGAAATCCCAGACGCAAGACTTGGGAAACGAACCCAGGACCTCATGATCAGCAGTAGCGCTTGCGACCACTAGACCAACGAGTCAGTCAGTAGGAAGAATTAGTAAATGGCTGACTTACCCCAGATTATTATTTTTGTGATTACATAGTACCATTTGCCTAGCTCTTGTTCAAGTAGGGATTTCGTAGCACGAACTACTGATGACTCTTACGAGTACCATCTCTTTTAAACAAAACACAGGGTCAAATTAAATTAGCTGGCAAAACTACACAGACGTGATAAAATTTTTTTTGAAATAAAAAAAAAAAAATATTAATCATAGTCTATCCAGCCAGCTATCTAATTACATAGCATATTTTCGTAAACGATTACGACCAATCTGTTTCATTTTGACAGTTCAACAACATTCATTACGATAATTACGTTGTTGAGCAGATATTTTTTCGAGCTTATGAAGCAAAGGATTAGCAATCTGTTTCAAAGCTATCCTGATTTTGATTATTATTAATTTTAATTATTAGGGTGTAGAAATATTTTAGCCAACCCATTCGCGATTTTTTTTTACATACTAAATACTGTTATCTCGTAAAATAAGTACTTACCTACTTTCATTCATTAAACAGATGGGTGAAGATCGTTCCTCTGCGGATCTTACTTAGACTACTCTAATTAAGTAGGTAATACGCGATCAATGAGAATCTGAATCGTTTTGAAACAGATTGCTAATCCATTGCTTCATAAGTTCGAAAAATATCTGATCTACAACGTAAATAACGCAATGAATATTATTGAACTGTCAAAATGAAACAAATTAATCGGAATCGTTTCCGAAAATGTGTTGCGTAATTAGATAGCACTAGCAGTCCGTAGATGAACGTTAATTTGCATATCGATACCTACCTCTACCTAACTGTTGGTATAGTCCTAGTCAAAATTAGGTAGGTTTAGGAGATCATATCCTACCTATGACAATTTTATTTCTTTCGTCTGTCCTACTACATCATCAAGTTAAAGTCAAGTTATTTCCTTACTACTAGTTACCTACATATTCCTTAACTATCCGTGGAAACCCAATAATTTCCCTGCAAGCATCACCATTCAGGATTGAAAATTCTTACCTACTCGTTCAATACGATAATATTTTTTCCGTGAATCATTTATTACAAAAACTACCTTGTCATAATAAGTCATTATGCTGCATGCTGGTAAATGCATAATGTGTAAGTATAGGTTTATACCAACCCAGGCAATTAAATAATGATTTCATGATCAACATTTTCCTCAATGTTTTCCATAGAATATCTAAGTACTTTACTTCTTTTTACAGCTCAAACGCGAGATCTTGGTGATGGTGACGAGGCGAGTATGCAGTTTTCAAGTACACAGATGTCACAATTACTACAAAAGCCCAAAATTTGAATAAAAAATAAAATGTATTAAAAACGGGACAAGACCTTGAACCACATACATCGATCGGACGCGACGCGCAGTACCGTTGTGGAGTAGCACAGAATACAGAAGAACAACTGCACTCAAACTGTGATGGTAAGAACGAGGAACGCGAGGGAGTTCTATAACTATATCTACAATACCTATGGGTCGTATCAACAACCTCTCGGTAGCCAGACTGAAGCTCTCAAGAAAGATCTGGGCCCGTCTTTTTCCTGCCCAAGTGTCCATAGGTAATAAGGACGAAACAACTATGAAACCCGTTGATGCTGTAAGTGTGGTTCAAATCTCAAATGTGGCTGGCAAATAATAACTGATTCCACTGTTACAGTGGGCCTTCTAAGCCGAACCTATATTATGCTATCTACGTAATCGTCTGTCTCCGTGGGAGGCGACGCACGACGCGGAAAAACACATAATTCTTATCCACTTACAAACTGCTCTGTTCGTTTTACTTCAGGAATTTCACATTTGTACATTTGGTTCACAAGTTCGTTCGTATTGTGTGCAACCGTAAGCCGTTATCGTCGTATGCTGCCCAACAGCATGCATGGCACAACAGGGCACAGGAAATTGTATTGCAATCATGCCAATTACCTACCCGATATATGTTTTCCTTTAGTGCAATAAAAAACATTATAATCGCACGGCTCGCGGGCGTGGCTTAGCAAATAACTGAACGGATTATAATGTGGAATCTAGGTACCATGATTCATATCATAAACGATATGTGTTTTCATTCACAGTTTCTGTTGAATTGATAACTTATGTGTGATCGTGATGATATTATATCGGCGGGGCTTTATCAATCAGAAAATTGTAGAATGATTGCTGGAGTACTGTCTGAAAAACAAGTTTAGGACGCTACCTATTTCTACATTCAGCACTATGCTTATAATCCAGGATAAACTTATGTTCTACCTACCAACGTACTTCAATCAAACTCGTTCAGTTACTCTTGCTAGTTGCTACGGACTATCAATCATCCAAACTTTTGCATTTAGATATATTAGTGCCATTTCTGATCAGCCTGGAGTTAGGAAAACCAGTTTAATTTACTTAACGTGAAGGACAGAATTGGGTCAGTATGTTAGTGGTACAAGATAATCTAATAAATCTTAGCTAAGTCCATCTTAGGCTCCCGCAAACAGGCGTGACGCGACAATATTTGTTCTACCGTGAAGTTTTCTTATAGAAATTGTTTTATTAGAGTCGCGTCGCACTGTTTACGGGAGTCTTTATTAAGTATTATTATTTGGTTATTGTATCGATAATACATAAATATTGGCAATGGGCTGGCTTTGTCTGCCGAAGGACTTATGACAAATGAAGTGTGAAATTGCTAGCAAGATGGCCTACAGCGGCCACAGCTGAGTGCAACTGGACTCACAAAGCAATGGATGTAAGGAGCTGTATGGTCCTGTCCTTCCTGACGAAATCATCATCTTCCTGCCCTTGTCTCATGTTACTTGTGGTCGTCGCAACACGTTTCTTCTTCCACTCTCCCCTGTCAACGTCACGCTGTCATTTACCTACTCCCTTCTCTTTTCATATCATACCTCACACAATCCATCCATTTTTTTCAGCTGTATGTTCTGACGCAATCAATCTGCCTAGCCTTTTCCCAACTATGTTGGGGTCGGCTTCCAGTCTAACCGGATGCAGTTGAATACCAGTATTTTACAGGGAGCAACTGCCTATCTGACCTCCACAACCCAGTAACTGGATAAAACGATACCCCTTGGTAAGACTGGTTGTCAGACTTTAGGGCTTCTGACGAGCCGTAAACTGTCTAAGATTCACGAATGACAGCCGGGACCAACGGCTTAACGTGCTTTCCGAGGCACGGAGGAGTCTCGGTATCTAAAGATTTACACCCATCCACGGACCAACCCCGGCCAGCGTAGCTTAACCTGATGGATCGACCTGTGCGGCTGTTATTACTTAGCCACAAACTCCTCTTGGTCTGACGCAATGCAGGATATAAATCTTAAGGTTCATAAACATGACAAAGATCGCGATGGCATGGCTCCAGTTTGCTATAGTAGATTGTTATACAAGGGTGGAAAGGAATCAATTCCCATACGAGGTATTTAGACGCCCGAGCGCAGCGAGGGCGGCTATAGTCCGAGTAGGAATTGATGTCTTTCACCCGTGTTAAACACTCTACTTTTCATTTCGAATATAAGGAAAGTAAAAAATAATATTTATTGATATTGAATAACATGAGTAGTACCTATTTAAAATGAACTAAGAAATTAGAACAATTTGTAAAAATGTTTAAACATGGAACGTACCGCATCACCGCTGCGGGCCGTCCCGCGTATAATTTTTTTTTTTTATTCATACTGGCTGTTTATAATATACTCACAAGACCGGAGCCCAGTGCTTCCACTTTTAGGGATTTCTCCCTTTTTTTAGGGAAAAAGGCTAATAATAAGCATGGTTTACTGATATTTTATTTTGGCAGAAATTTAGGGAAAAATTGAACTTGAGTTGGTAGCCCTATTGTTTAATTAGTAGGCAGAACCCAATGTACTACTTTACTCTATGGCACCACCGATTGATTAAAGGGGATTTCCTGAAACTTGTAATGATTGTTATTCGTCTAATTTTAGTTTACCATGTTATTGTTAATAGTACTATTTCCGTGGCTAAAGACGACATCAGAAATAAGTCGCATTATACCTACAGTTGGTTTGTTTCGTCTGTCTCGATTAATAATGAATGTTTTCTAGGTATTTAATGACATAAAAATGAAAAATTCCCTAAGCCTACCAAAGGAGTTTTTATATTTTTTAGGGAATTTTAGGGATAATTCATTAAGAAACTGGGGAAAACCAAAAACGTAAGTGGAAACACTGCCGCAGCTTTTATTTTTATTCTATTCGATATTTTTCTTAAAAAGTTTCGTACCCACAGATAGGTATTAATCTAACTAGATGACGCGATTGTAAGTATGTACTTCGCGTGTCAAAAAACGGAGTAAAATTACGATCAATTATCGTAATCTGAGATTTTCATTTAGCATTGTCGGCACCGGAAATCATTGTTTTTTGAGCTGTAAATAATACTGTATAGAAAAATTGGCCGAGGCATTGGAAATGTTTTCTTTCATTGGTAAGTTTTGTTTTTAAATTGTGTGTGAAAAAGTGGCACGCTTGGTTTTCATAAAGATGGAGGGACTTGCGATATCTAGTTAGATTTATATCTGTGTTCGTAGCCGACTACCTAACCATAAGTTCTATTTTTAAAATTCATTCCCGCCCTAGGGCGGGAAGCAATTACTATGAGTCTTTCCGGCCCTAGAGCGGGAAGCAGCGTCTCCCACCCGGTACTCGGATCAAACAAACACTATTTTCCGAGCATGAGAAATGAAAAATATATTTGAGCGAAGCTACAGATTTCTGCATGGTAAATAAATATATAGATGACCATTCATTGTCAACGGTGTTGGGGGACTGGGTTTAGCAGTCGGTGCGTACAGGCTGACATTATGCTGATGAGGAGATTGAAGTCTATGTTAATGACTAGGAACATGGTTTAGTATGCGTATGATACCAACACACAGGAAATTATATCATATAGGTACTAAGCGTCAGGCTAATATGAATCATGTATATTGTATTGTATAGCAACCGTTTTTTATTTTTCCAAGCTTTTCCACCTTTTCGGATGTTTTATGTAGATACTTCTGAGCAAGGGTTTTTGACAGAGGTTGGATCATAGACAACAAATGCAACCTAAGCTAGAGCTATGCACAGACAGACTATGGTTACGAAAACAAAAGGGCTGAAATGTGTAAACAATTTTATTGTTAATTTTGTGTTATTCTGTCCCTGTTCTTGCATTGTGGTTGATTGTTGTGTTAATTTTGGGTGTATAAAGAAAATACCTGAAGATATTTGCCTCAAATGGTCTCGTTCAAGATTAAGTTATCAAATCCATCAAAACAGCTCCCAAAGTAGCCTGGTTATTAAAATCACCCTTTTTGGAAACATTGAATTTCAATACAAAATGCCATGTAAAAGTTATACAACTTAATACAGAGAATACGTAGAAATAATATTTATTACGAGTAAAGTAGACACGTAATATAAAAGCTATTGTATTTTTTGGCATGTTAGCAGTAGGTAATCTTGATAACGTGGTGACTCGTAAAAAAATACTTGGTAAGTATTCAAGCTTTCAAGAGAAATTATTAAAACTTTAGTTTTTTCTTCAAGGTTAGTTACTGTGTAAGTAAGAAAGTCTGAATTATTGGCTTTGTTTTTTTTAACAGTTGCCTACTAGTCGTGCTAAGAACGTAAACAAGATGGTGGATTAATTATAGCTGTTTTCAGACCAGCGCGATTTGTCGCGCGACGCGACACGAACAATACAAAACTTCACGGTATAACAATAGCCGGTGTCGTCGCGCGACAAATCGCGCTGGTCTGAAAACAGCTTAAATGTCTTCTATTAGAATTGACGACAAATGAAGTACCTAGCGAAAGAGTGGACCGTCGTGAGCCGAGAAGTGGAAAGAAGAATGGAGGAAGTCGTTTGCCCAGGAGTGAAGGATAACGGACAACATAAAAAAGAAATAAGTAGCCTAGTATAGAACACATAAGGAAGCCCAGAGATGTCCGTTTAAAATAAATAGCTACTGCATGTGTGTACAATGCAATCAAACCACTTAGAAGGTAAATATATACCGAGTCAAAATAATGGCAGTGTGTTGAGTTACGCCATTCTTACAATAATTAAACACTTGACAGCCAGGTCATGACGTCAAGCCAAGAGAGACAAACCGAGAAGAGCTGTAAAGTAATCATTATGCACTCTAAAGCAATGTAGTAGAGTTCAAAAGGCGAGACAATGGCAGCACAGATAAGTTTGTATAAACCCGTTAACAGTAGGATATCACATTGTTCAAGGACTTTTAAATGTAGGTTAGAACTTTAACGTAAATATGTCTAGGTTAGAAAGATTTACAGATGAACAGATGCCAAATGTGCAGATTATTTATCGTACTGCGGGAAGAACTGAAGAAGTATCCAATAGCAGTTCTGTATTCTACGATTCCTCTAAATTGTCATTTGAATTTATGCATTGTGTTTTTCGACGTAATATAGCCTTTGAAAAACTACGTCACAAAAATGCTATCAAACTTAATTCTTTATATATTTTCATTTTTACATAGCCTTGATGTCGATACTTGTTTATCAAATTCGCTCTTAATATGCGCTATTAATAGTCCTAAAAAAAAATGTCGAGTGCGGAGCGACGAGCGAGACGCGACGTTTGTGATTGTGAGGATTCTAATTTCCAAGGTGGTCGTTTCTACAAAAGATCCCAAAATGCCATGTACCCCTATCAGCTGCCGAGCTGACTATGTTCAATGTTGAGTCTGCAATTCTGCATAAAATATCCCAAGGGTTCATTAATTGCCATGGCCCTCCTGAAATCTCTAACCGGCTAAGTCAAGTGGGCCGGTGGGTATACATTGGGGGTACTTGGGTGAGCCACAATGCTACTGTGGACGTGGAGCAGCATCACAAACGATGCCTCACCGCCTGTCATGCAGCTATCTAATTATGCAACCATAGAAATATAACTAAGTATATCTATGTACGCAACACATTTTCGTAAACGATTCCGATTAATCAGTCTCATTTTGACAGTTCAACAATATTCATTGCGTTATTTCCGTTGTTGAGCAGATATTTTTTCGGTCTTTTGAAGCAATGGATTAGCAATCTGTTTCAAAACGATTCAAATTCTGATTGATTGTGTATTACGTCATTAGGTTGCCGGTCTATTCAAAGGTGAAGACAAGTGAGCTTGAAGTTAGCTAGTGTCAATCCCCGGCCATCAGGGGGAACGACAGCTCGCTTCGCACACCTAAGTTTTCAGGATGAGATCTCTTATTGGTACTCCACAATGAAAGACCTGTGCGAGGCGAGGCTATTTCTAAAGCGCGCTGTCAATAGGGCTGAAGCAAATGAAATATCTCCTGGAATCATCGACACGACAAAGAGGTTCAGGATTGTTCATTGTAGCAAGTAGCAACTGCATGGTTTGTAGCCGGTTGGTGCAACTAAAGACCAATGTAGGTATTGACGATTGACGTAACTATTATGACTGATATTGGTGTCGATCGAAGTTATATTTCTTTCAATAGTGGAATTAAACTAATTTGCAAGTAGGTCTTGCGGTCACAAGAAACTGGAATTAATGACAAATTAGTTTATCGTTGACTAAGCATTTGCTAATGAATTTGTGTCACTTAATTTTCCGTCTTACCATGACATCGAGAAAAGATTCCAAATTAATGATAATATGGATTCGCGCAAAATGCAATTAAAATAAGTAGGTAAGTACTTCTAAAGAAAAATTTACTCCTATTTTATTTGGAACAAATTCAATTGGATCAGTATTCAATTTATCAGGAGCAGCCCTAATGATATTTTAATGTTCAAAAATAACCTATCAATGGACAATAGAACTTTTGTATACGAAGACTTTCAAATGAGTGTGATTGCACACAGCAATGACATTTGAAATATTCACAACAAAACGTGAATTTAAAAAAAAATGCTAATGTTCGAATCTTTGATGTGTAATTTATAATACTTCAAGGTACCTTCGTTATACTTGTAATAGAAATGGTATCTGTGATACAGGGTGTAAAAACACCCATCTTAGGCTGCCTGTCCACTGGAGCGGAGAGGAGAAAAGAGGAGCGGAGATGTGTCAATATTAACCAATAGAATCTTGACTCCGCCCCTGAGTTTAGATCAGTGATCCTGAGTCAGATCAGATCCAGATTCTATTGGTTAATATTGGCACAACTCCGCTCCTCTTTTCTCCTCTCCGCTCCAGTGGACAGGCAGCCTTATAGCCGTTATCTTCGCATTACTCTTTCATCAAACTAAGTGGTAACATCTACAAATATATTTGAATTAGATTATTGGGCAAATATTATTTCAAGGAATCGTTTACATAAATGGCAGCGGGCAAATGTAACGCAACGCAAGCAAAACATTGTGCATAGAGGCATGCAACGGGGTAGGGTAGGTAAGTTTTTAAAGTTAAGACACGTGAAAGTTGTTTACGTGACAAAAAAAAACACATCGCTATGATCTTGATCACAAATGACGTAAGTAGTACATGTGGCTCCCGGGTCCCGGCTGCGTTTCTTTTTACACCCGTTAGATAGATTAGATTTAAATGAAACTTGTTCTATGTTTAGAAGAAGTCAGATGAGTAGGTACTACTTCGTATACTCAGTTGTAAAAATACATCTATGGTATACCTACTCACCGTTCTCTATGAAGGTATTAGGTTCTATGTAGAATGGATTACAACGGTTGACACCATTATGGGCAATGTACCATCCAGAACTTACAGCATTTATCACCCCTTCGACCTTTCTCTTCATAAAACATCGTGCTATATCAATCCAAAAAAAGCCGTGACCAATATGGACATGGAACATCTCCAAACTCTAAGCGCCAGTTTTGTCACATCAACATTGATGGCTAACACACCTACACATGTCGCAACCAAATTTGGCACACGCCACATAAGGCCCACTTTGTAAACGTTAAAACTGTGCCAAACACGAGCCCGAGGTCTAAAGTGAAAGTATGTTACGTAAGTAGGTAAACACGGATTGTTACTTTGGGATTACACAATTATATGAAGCCTTCGTGTAATAATTGGAGCATCACTGGGCACTTGGGCATTTGAAAGGTTGCACATCTTTTGCGGAGTAATACGAATAATACAGACTCAATCTGAATAGCCTTTTCCCAACTATGTAGGTGTCGGCTATCAGTCTAATCGGATGCATGGATGCAGCCGAATACCAGTGTTTTACATGGAGCGACTGCCTATCTGACGTCCACAACCCAGTAACTGGGTAAAACGATACCTCTTGGTAAGACTGGTTGTCAGACTTTCGGGCTTCTGACGACTCGTAACGACTGCCAAAGATCCACTAACAGCAGCCGGGACCAACGACTCGACGGAGACGTGCTTTCCGAGGCACGGAGGAGTCTCGGTATGTAAAGAATGGTATATATTAGCGAATAACAATGCTGGAAAGGTCTGAGCTCGTACAGTAAATCGCACGTCAATGGTAACAATTTGACATTGACACTGACCTGAGAGTGCCTTTATGTCGTAGCAGTTAGGGTGATAATGCTAGTTTTGCCCTTGCCACTGATGTGTGGTTGCCTGTATTATTATTCAAAGCGTCCAGTACAAAACAATGAACACAATGAATTGAGTATCAACTTCATTGTGATAGCATACTGTTGCTCATTTCTCTTTTGCAACCTTCTCAAGAAAGCGGGGAAGCGAACATTTAACTGACTAAAGAATCCATCTTGATTATCCAAGAGACGAAAATGGCGTAATATGTACCTATACAGAGTAGAAAACATTAAGTAATACCTACTCTAGCACACCCATTAACCTTTAGAATAGGTACAACAGCTAGATTTTGCCCGCAACTTCGTCCGCGTAAAATTTTTCGTCCGACCCACCGCGTCGTATCGCATCGCCCGCCCGTGATATTACTTCGTTCTCACTTACTTCTTTCTGACTTTTTCTCTTTTAGCTCGGCGTCTAAGGATTGTAGCGTGATATTTTATAGCGAACCTACCTCAAGACTTGGGCTACCAAATGCAAAAAACAATTGTCAAATTCGACTGGTAGTTCCAGAGTTTAGCGCGTTCAAACAAACAAACAAAAGATCAAAACTACCCTTCAGCTATAATATTACTAGATACAGATATTTGCAAAATTGTTGGCCACTTAACTAGACGTCCTTCAATAACATAAGGTTATTCGATATTTTTGGATTACTTCCGCACAGTTTTGATGACATTTGACTAAATTATAACGCTCCAAGGCAAACTATTCAATAATAATCGCCAATATATTCAAATAGAAGCTGTTTTGTGTCATTTTACGGGCGGACGATGCGATTGATATGGACGTCAATAAGTATCAAAAACTCGGAAAATATTAGGGTCGAGAATTTTTTTCTATTTAAGTATACAGGCAGGCAGGGACATCGACGCGAAGCCTATTACCATGGATTCAGTACTATGATTCCAAACCCCCTGCGTTAAAATTTTTCGTCGGTTATTTTAAAAATATCAGCTGTTCCATACATTTTGACCATGTAGATATTGCACTTTTCTATGAAACAGCTGATTTCTTTTTTATTACCGACGAAAAATTTCAACGCAGGGGGTTTCAGAATCACGTACTGAATCCATGGTAACAGGCTTCGCGTCGATGTCCCTGACACTCTGTATAAAAGGAGAAACTAACTGACTGACTGACATATCAACGCAGAGTCGAAACTACCCTGCGTTTGCCTCTGCGTGCGTCACTGCGTACTAGGAACGTGAAATTTTCCACACATATAATGTAAGGGAGCACAAAAAAAGGGTTTATTTGAAAATATCATTTTTGTAAGTTGTGAGGAAACCGGCATGCCTTAGAGTTATTACTCGACGGCACGTGAAGCCAAGCCAGAGCCCCATGGACGGCTTTAAAACTCTGACACCACACGAAAAGAAGAACTAGAAATGACGAAATGTTCATATACATTATATCTAGTAGGCGTAGCAAACACTATGCGTATGGCTTTCATCAAACTATTTATTTAGAGGCAGATGTTCTGACGGCGCTCCCATTCCTTAAGTGATAAGGCACATTCCTGGCATTACGCAATGCAGCTAACCTCTGCCACCATTAAGAGGGAACGATAAGGTAGGAACTACTTCAACTTCTGTTAGGTTTTGTCTTTACTCTGTGCCTTTTAGTGAACAGCCAGCCTATTCTATAAGAATCTCTACCGTCGAATCACAGGTGAGCAGTGCCGAATTAACCACATAGCAGGAGTAGCAATTGCTATGGGCCCCGCGCAAAAGGGGACCCCGCGTAACCAAATCCAAGCCCGCAAACGCCTGAACGTAATTTTTTGAGTGAAACTTACTAAGATGTGTTGAATTTACTTGATGTCACAAAAACGTGTTTATATATGTAACACCTTTTCCGACTAAGACAATCCAAGTCAGACAACCGGTAATACAATTATTAACATATTTCTAAAAGTTGATGGCAAATAAACGTACTTATTGGCAAATAAATTTTGTTTTAAAGTTCCGCTTTATACTTAAGAACCCATAGCAGATGAAGGGCCCCTTGATTAAATTGGTTACGGGCCTCGCGCCAGCACACTGGAAGTAAGAGCTGTCATTTTACCTGATACAAGTACAGTACGACACAACTTAGATGTAGCATAGATTTGAAAATTTTCATTCATTCATTTCAATTTCACGAATGTATATGGCTATAAGACTTAACAAGTTATTGCGTTTTCGAAAGATCATTTTCACCTAAAGCAGTAATAAAGATTGGTGATTTTGAAGATGCACTCAGTTCGGATGGTGATCGGTTTTACGAATTTTGCCGATGCTACATCTAAGTTGTGTCGTACTGTACTAGGGAGTAACTTCACCTACTTTTTAACACAATTTACCTAATACTAACAGCAACAAAGGCTGATTCTCATCGCTTTTTACCCACAACACCTAAACAATACAACGACGATGGCTAATTGGCTTATACTTTATAATCTTGTCATTCATCCCACGTAAACATGTAACGATTAATCAACAAGGGATCAAAATCCCGCGACAGTATCGCTTTTAGAGAATTTCAATTTACATTCCATTAACTACAACGATCCCCTTGCTGACGTAACGAAAAATTGCGCAATGGATGGTGAACTCCCGAAGTTCTCCCGTGATCTAGTTTAGTGGCCCTCTGAAGGTCACATCCTAATTGGAAGATATTGACGTTGATATTCTAGGTAGGTATACTACCTAACAGTTCCTGCTTCATAATAGGAAAGGATGCTCGGAGTATTATACCTTTTGTATGAGAAATAGGTGACGTTAAGGGCGACAGAAATATTTGAAGTATACGCCGGTCGACTTATGTAAGATCCGGGCCGGGAATCGCTGCTCGAGGCGAAAGGAAGTACGTAAAACGAACGGTAAAGGGTAAAGGTTGGAGCTAAACAACCGTATCTATACATTTTTATTGTGGCGTATAACTTAGACTGTCTATTAGTTAATTACATAATGGTAAAACAAGCAGGAAGTGAAAGAAATTAAAGCTGTTAACTTAGTTTCTAGAACTTTCAAATGGATACAAGCAGACCTCAGAATATACCCGTATAGTGACGCTAAGGTCATGCATGACAGTTCATTTGACAGATGTAATATTTTGTCTCTTTCTTGTTTTGCGAAGGACAAACAATATTTCAGTTTAATTGGTTTACGTCTTACAGAGTTTGTGTCACAAAAGTTAGTTATGTATAACTCTAGCCAGGAAGTGCACTTCCTGGCTGGGGATTTTATTTTATATGGCACTTGGCCAAATAGTTTTTGGTAATAAACAAGTTTTCTTTGTGTGTTTTGGTGTGATCGCATCCTCACATGGTTTTCTTGGTTGCTGATTTGCCGAGCAGTTAAAATGAAAGATGGAAATCTTTCAGAAATGGAAATGTATGGATTATTTATTTAGTCATAATAAAAATTAAGAATAAGAATAATTTATTGTATAAGGAATTACATTCAATGTGTTGATTCCTGGAACTCACACTAGGATTCCCTGTGTCGTGAGATCCAGGCTCCTTCGTTCCGTTTACTATAATGATAATGACTAATTCAGACGATGCTACCATGCAAAAATAAACAAGTTATCGATGATGATACTACTCAGACAGTTATCTACAACTACTTATTTACTCCCTGGTACGTTAGTACTGTTATTTACTCTGTGTCGTTGGGTAAACATGCCCCGCCGCGACCCAAAATAGAATTTCCAAATCTGGGCCATTCAGAAAATTCGCCCAAATTGATCTGTACCGATTACTCAAGCAAACTTTTTGTAGCCTTCGATACAATGTGCTAAAAATGAGTAGGATTGAATTACTTACGGAAGAACATGCAATGTTTTTAAGCTATTGCATAGCTTCTATCGCGGGCCTTGAGCGCGTGGAGACCTAATCCAGAAATTTCGTAACGAAAATACTACCTAAGAAAAGAGTGTTTTGTATTGAAAATTATGTTTAACTGTTTGACAACAAAGTTCAAATTTACTTAGACGAATGATACGAGAGTGTTGTATTGAAAATTATGTTTAACTGTTTGACAATAAAGTTCAAATTTACTTAGACGAATGATCCTTGACTATTAATAGTTAAATTAAAACCTTTTTATTAGTTTGATGTTCCCGGCCATTACGTTGTGTCAAGTTTTAAAAACTATAAATGTGAATAACAGTTCCTGTCAATGTCATCATTGCTATTTTCTTGTATTCGGGTTAATATTTTACAATTGCGTAAGTTGATAAAAAATGCTATGCAATAGCTTCGCCGGGGCAGTCCCCGAGTGCCACACGTCTTTTTTTTTATCTTTAAAACACGAATGACACAGATATCATTAGCAGGAAACTACAGTTATCTTAAAAACTGTATCAGTATTAAAAGGATTCAGTTTTACGTGTCTTGTTGTTATCACGTATTGTTTCGTATATTTTTTATAAGTCATAGCTAAATGTCGGAGTTAATAATGGACACCATCGCAACATCCCCAGATTGTAAATTGGCAATGGCTGGCTCTACTTACGTCACTCATAAAGTCATAATCATATCTTACGTCAGGGTTGACCCAGCGGGAGCCCAAGCAATATTCTATTCTTTCCCTCGAGGTATGAAACCACGTCCTATCCAACCAAACCCTATTTTAATTATGGCTCTAGATTTTGCATGTAATTTGACTTCTTTTTTCATCTAGACGAGTTTGTTGTCACAGAAATCTACATCACTGTATCTTACTTCATTATCATTTATTTGATGGCGCTATGTATCCACATATACTTTACTGTGATTGTTCTCATTATTTATTTATCAATATTAATAATTAAGAATCTACAATCCGGCTACAAAAATATTAACATCCATAATATCAACACAGGTAAATGTTCTGTTATTAACTTATTATGAATACTATCTTCCCTATTCTATTATAAAACATTTATACAATAACAAACTGGCAATTGCGGGTGCTCCGACCTATTATCTCGTTGACTAGCCTAGCAGCCATTGTTTCAACTGCAATAATAACATATAATCGTTGTTATGTTAACCTACTTTTCCCACAAGCTTTAGTATAATAGAACAGAGGTAAACAGGGAAATAGTTATTAAAATAATTAAATGAATGATGACTATGAGAGTAGAGGAAAAGCAAGGAAACATTGGCGATACCCATCCATCGTTTCCTTGCATTCCATGCGAAGGGCCATACCAGTCTTGAAATGTAGTACCCTAATTAATTACGTAATAATACACGATCAATCAGAATCGTTTTGAAACAGATTGCTAATCCATTGCTTCAAAAGTTCGGAAATAAATTCAGCTCAGCAACGTAAATAACGCAATGAATGTTGTTGAACTGTCAAAATGAAACAAATTAATCGGAATCGTTTAAGAAGTACGAAAATGTGTTGCGTAATTAGATAGCAGCACCTTAATTACGTAATGCATTTTCAATTTTAAATTGAAACCAATTGAAAAAGATTGCCAGTCCATTGCTTCATACGATCGACAAAAAAAATCTACTCAATTTTTGTTGTCGAACGTACATTGCGTAATTGGGGGGCTGTCATTGTTGGCTATACCGAAGGAAAGAGAGCATGAGGCCGGTCGCCAACACTATAGTCCGACCAAGGAAAAGAAGCTACGTCCACAAGCAAACAGTGGTGATGCAGGCGCGGTCCGAGGGGAGTCCTGGGGGTCGTGACCCCCCCCCCCAAAATAGTACTGTCTTTAGTTTCGAATTTTTGTTTTTTGCCACCGACTTCCAAAATTAAAGTTATTTTTCACTTTGTAGTAATTTTTTTGGAAGTCGGTTTTTATTTTTTTGTAAAAAATTTTTTATTAACTTTCTGATCTTATCACAGTTGGTCGCAGTAACCATGCTACCCCGACCAAACGGGTTTTTTTAAATGTTTAATTTTTTTGTTGGGGTACCTACCCCACGTAAATTGGTACCACTACCTGCTATGCAAATAACAGTGACAGGAAGTTATCATCATAAATATTATCATCCATATAAATTAAATGCGAAAAATATGTATTATTGAAGCCATTTGTGTACCCAGGGGGGGGGGGGGGGGTCAGGGGAGGGCAGCTGGGTACACCCATGATTGAAGCTAAGTCAAAAACTATCCATGGGACCACCTCGGGAGCTTACCCTTCCCAACAAAAAATAATTCAAAATCGGTCCACTATTGACGGAGAAATCGGTGAATATACATAAAAAAAAAAAAAACTTCATTAGAAGGTCAAAAAGTTTTTACAGTATCAATTAATATTTATCTAATATTAATAAATATTTCTCTAATATTCCTCGGCACCCATGGTGACCCCCCCCAAAATCTTAGGCTGCGACCGCGCCTGTGGTGATGGCAACTTTGGAGCGGAGTCGATGGGACCATGATCCTCATTAATGAGGGACCAATTGAACACGAAGATATACCCATTCATCATTTCCTTGCTTTTCCTCACACAATGTCCTACACATATACTGTAGGATATAGCATATTGTGTGAAAACTGAAAAATGGCTTTAAATGGAGTGACTACTGATATGACGGCTGATTGAGATGTATTATGAATGGAAGAAGACTAGCCTCGCCTATCCCAAATAACTTGAGATAAAGATAGGAGGACGATGAAAATAATTTTAAAATAGTTTGGAAATTCCAAAAGTGCACGCCTCATAACACACATTCATAAACGAAAAAGAAATTCAAAACATAGTTTCTAACAAAAATGACCAATTTATCACTTTGCATGAAGTATGTTTTGACTGCTGTTTTACCCATCAATAAAATGGGTAAATTTCTAACCTCGCAATCCTTACGTAATGTCAAAGACTATTTATTTAGATATTTACGTTGTGGGTTGCTAGGCAACACGTTAAGTGAAGGTTGGAAATATTTAGATAAAGATATTATATTTTAGTTAGTATTTTATTAATTATAATTAAACTACTATGAATAAAAGAGCCATTTTCAATAGGGTTCCTTCTACGGCCAAAACACATGTATTAAAAAAAAAAGACGTGTGGCACTCGGGGACTGCCCCGGCGAAGCTATTGCATAGCATTTTTTATCAACTTACGCAATTGTAAAATATTAACCCGAATACAAGAAAATAGCAATGATGACATTGACAGGAACTGTTATTCACATTTATAGTTTTTAAAACTTGACACAACGTAATGGCCGGGAACAACAAACTAATAAAAAGGTTTTAATTTAACTATTAATAGTCAAGGATCATTCGTCTAAGTAAATTTGAACTTTATTGTCAAACAGTTAAACATAATTTTCACTACAACACTCTCGTATCATTCGTCTAAGTAAATTTGAACTTTGTTGTCAAACAGTTAAACATAATTTTCAATACAACACTCTCGTATCATTCGTTTAAGTAAATTTGAACTTTGTTGTCAAGCAGTTAAACATAATTTTCAGTACAAAACACTCTTTTCTTAGGTAGTATTTTCGTTACGAAATTTCTGGATTAGGTCTCCACGCTCAAGGCCCGCGATAGAAGCTATGCAATAGCTTAAAAAATTGACTCAATTAATAGATTTTATCGCAAGCTACAATGTTTTCAAGTTTCATAAATTGACGGACAGGAATTTTTTTTCAACTATTTTGATGTTTTTTTTCATTTCTGCTACATTAAATCAATTGGTAAAAAGTACAGTATTAATCTCCATTTAATCATCTATACAATGGTATATAAATTAAGTAGGTTCTATGTACTAGCAGGAGTGTAACAATAAAAACAGTTGCAGAAATGGGGCAAAAAATATTTTTCGATCGTAGAGCACACTCTAATGCTTCGCATTACGAGTTGTACAATAATAGAGTTGATTATAATAAACATTCTAATTGCGTCAGCGTAACACACTGGGCCGCTGTCAATGTCATTCAGGCGCCAAAAGATCCTTGTAGCATCCATTTTATCATCACTTCGCTTTGTGCTATCTTACTGTAATTTCTCGAGCATTTTCGCAATCGAATTCTTGATACTTACCTACATTTATAACGAATTTTTACCCGACTTCGGCGAAGCAAAAAGGAGGGTTATGATTTTGACCGGCATGTATGTATGTATGTATGTATGTATGTATGTATGTATGTATGTATTGCAGCATTGCGCTGCCGTTCAAGCCTCTTTTGTAGTTGTAAAAGTTTCATAAACTATTATTTCTTTTAAAAATTTCGAATTGAGTACATTTTCAAATTTTGAATTCTATATCGTTCAAAGTAAAACAATTTTTTTGACTTGCGTCATTCTATTGTGAGCCGCTCTGGACGATACGTCATGGTATAAAATAATTTTTCTCTGCTTCAAGTGTCGTGTTTTCAGTTTAAGACGCGAATGTAAAAAGATCACGATAGTATCTTTGTGCTAGCTGGCCGCAGTTTTGATGAAGCATATCGTGTTCATTGTGGTGTCTAGTCCTCAAGTTTTACCTATAGTTCGTGCCAGCCAAGCGAGAATCTAGAACCACTATTTTTTGGTGAAGTATTTACTGTACAAACATGTGAGTATTCAACCAATTTCCCGTTTATCAAATCATACACTCTCGCGTCCCACTAATCGCGTAATCTAGCCTATGCCGTTTCTAAAACTCTCTCGTTTTCGGACCTTGGCAGATAACCAAGGCCACAAGGCCTTTCCCGAGACCCCCGTCCGTCGCCTGGACAGGATCCTGGCGTTCTCTACTCCCAGCCTGCGTCAACACAGACCCACGTCTTCTAGCCACGTCGGGTTCCTCCGCCAACCAAGGCGAGGTCGTTCCGGGCAGCAGCAGGACGGCGCCCCGTACTTCAGGACTTCAGGATTCGTTGGCTATTAATCTCCATCGCATTAGTTTTAACTTTATTTTTGAATCTTAAGCTAGGCAATCCATCTACCGCGCTGAACCCAGATTTATTGCCGGTTTAATTGCTCTGTTCTACCTCGCGTCTCCGGGATTAAATTAGTAAAGGCCTATACGTATTTAACCCGCGTGCGATCGTACACTCAACCCTAAACCGCATAATTCTCCGTTCGGAAAATAAAAAATCAACCGTAGTTATAAGCGGCTCGCAATCATACTTAAATTTATTTACCACGTTTTATACATAACTGTTTGTTTTTTTTCTTACTTTAAAAAAATATAATACAAATCATATTTAAAATCTCCTATTATTTTTTTCTTTGTATTTAGTTATCCTATGCTAGAGTGGGTTCGATTCTCACCAAGCATTCTTTTTAACAAGTGGCAGAAGCTGATCTTCTAATGCTACAGTATGTATGTTCATCTGTAACCTCATAACTTCTAAACCACTGATCATAATTTGACAAATGAGGTATCGTTGGAAGCGTTCTGATTGTCCACTGGTTATAGGCTATAAGACGTTACATTAAATTTAATATGGCGCCCTCTAGAAGACATAAAGTGACGAACGAAAAAATATATTTTTTATAATCATACTATGTTTGGTATCAAATGAAAGGGCTTGACAAGCACATTACAAATATGTATATATATCATATTTTAAAAGTAAATAAATATGTTTAAATTGTTAAAAACATGCAAAAGTGAGACTGTGCTACGTACGGCGCAACTGTAAAATTAATACGTATTATACAATTAAACCTATACAAAAAAATAAATAAAGCGGCTCTGCAAATACTTTATTACTCAAACTCAAAACTCAAACTCAAAGCATTTATTTCAATTAAACCATATACAGGCACTTTTGAATTGTCAAGGAGTCGGTCAGTCAGAAATATGAAGCTAGTTGCCCATTCCAAAGCGTAGTAGGTAACTATGGAGAAGAACGGGCCAGAAACTCTTTTAAATAAATAATTGTTACAAAATAGTGGTTACATCATTCATGTTTAAATTATACATGTGAGAACAATGTAAAAAGATGCGCACGTTAAAAGCGTCCGTAATAAAAAGATAAAAACAATTCAAAGATTAAGTCACGGCAGCTAAAAGATGACCAGTCCCAACTGACGGCGCCCGTTCACGAAAATGACGCATGTATTAGCACCATTCAGCTCAACCATTTTGAAGGGAGCTAAATGATCCAACACACGCGCCACCATCAGCGAGACATTTGAGTGAGCATGACATACTGGGGCCAAGTCAACTAATTTACAAACCTCATAATGGTGTCACGATGGTGAGTTTTTGACAGATTTTGTATGGCAAATCTGTCAGAAACTCACCATCGTGGCACCATTATGACGTTTGTAAAATAGTAGACTTGGCCCCACTCTCAGCTGTTAGGGCACATTCAAGTCAATGAAAGACATAATACGAAATTATAACCCCAAAACAAATGAAATAAAAAGCAAGTTTAAAAACTAAAACCCGACTTCTGAAAAATCACGCTCTAAAAAGTATGAAACAAGAAAATATTTCGGACAGAAATCAAGACATAGGTACAAAAATGGTCAAAGTAAAGCCGTAGTCGCATGCCTGTCGGCTACAAAATTATAATGGCATGCGACTACGGCTTTACTTTGACCATTTTTGTACCTATGTCTTGATTTCTGTCCGAAATATTTTCTTGTTTCATACTTTTTAGAGCGTGATTTTATCTTTTACAAATAACGAGTCCTATCTCAAATCGTTTCCTCAACAAGACATATTTTATTCCTTGATAGTTGATACGAATTCATGCCGTGAATCATGTTGTATTTATGGTGATAAATATTTTGATCTACGAGTACAGTCCGTGCCAACTGTTTGCTCCAATCATGTAAACAAGGAACTGCGCTAATGAATAAAACATTGCTATCTATGACGTTTCTTGCTTACGTTTCGCGTCATGGTTCAGTGAATAGGTTAGAAGTCTTTTCATAATGTCAAGGCTGAGTTCATTACGCAGTTCACACAGTATTGAAGTCTAATGAGATTATGAACATGGATGAAGATTTAGAAAATTAAATATTCACCGGCGTTCTAGAAGTGCTGCCTATCCCGATAGGGAAATAGCTATAGGTACCTTTTGTATTGCGATTCATACGTCTCTAGATTAATTTGTTTTCTTTACAGAAAAACTTATCAAACACCGACGTTATTATTCTCGGACTCCCATTTTGTTCCCATAAAAGGGATAAAAAGGTTATAAAAGAAAGTTATAGGTATGTAACCAAAAAAACTTCGCGAAAACATGAACTGAAGTGACGTATCAAGGTCAAGATAGGTCGTAAATTCGTGATGATGTCACACAACACTTGGGAACGACCTTTGCCCTGCCTTGGGCACTCAAAACATTTGGCATATCGTATACTATATCGATGACTTTCTACTTCCTATTGCAGCAAGTAGAAAGTCAAATCGATCAAGACTCGACGGAGCAGAACTCTCGAACAATAGATTGTATGAAACCCTGGAATAGCTGAAAGCGATCATTGTTCGGACATGGTGTTTTTGGGTCTGTACCCTAATAACGAAGGTAGCACACTTTTAATCCCAATCTAAATGATTTTGAAGGGAAATTCTAATCCATTGCTTCATATGTTCGAAAAATTTGTCTCCTCAACAACGTAAAAAACGCATTGAATGTTGTTGAACTGTCAAAATGAAAACCATTAGTTCTGCTAAGTGTGTTATGCATTTACCCCGTTGCATATTACCTACTTTCTTTTCTAGGAAAATTTTCTCCATCTCTGAGCATTTCTGCTGTCAGATAGAACTTTATATCAAGCTTGGTCGCTTAAGTGCATTCTGAATATTCTAGCTAAGATTTTAGCATCTTTATTCTCTGCAAGATGAGATTCATGCAATGCAGTGTGAGCGATACACTATTTCGGGCTGGTATTAATCCTAATCTGGCTGTGCTTTATTATGGTACCCAACAAAACTGCCCATGGTTCTAAATATTTTCGCATTAAAACTATAAAAGCAATCGTCACGCATTTACACGGTTTTTTACAACACAATAGACATTTTATTATTCTTGGCGATAGGCAGGTTTTACAACTTCGCTACAAGCGAAAGCGATATCACCTCCGAAGCGTACGAGTTGGGTGGGCATAAAATTACGAACTACCCACATTACGATGGAGTTTACGACTTTTGTTCACATAACGTCTTCCGCACACTTCGGTCGGCGCGGGCGTTCATTTCTCAATTAACTTTGGATCAGCTTATCGATTATTAATGACCCTTTTTCGAACGGACACCTGCATCCTTATTGCGTAACAGTAGTGTACTGACAATTCCTTTGATTTTGACAAGTTGAATTGTGTCTGATGTTCTGAATCATCTTTCTGGATGAAATACAATAGACGACGTATATTCAGTTCGCTTAACTGTTCTTAAGAGGCCTATCACAAAATTGCGTTTTGACAGTTCGAGCACCCGATGCATCGCAATATGTAGCAATTTGGCAGTTGTAATTAAAATTATGCTTAATTTGAGTTATATAATTATGTTTTTGTTTTTTAATTACCTATGCAATTTTAATTTCCTATGAACCAACGTTTATTCTGGTCATGTAAAAATATGAATGTAGTAGAGGAGAAATTTACAGTTAAGTAAGTCTGAGCGTTTTTTATGATTTTGAATAGATTGTTTTTTTTTTACTTAGCCCATACAAATTTCAAAATTCTGAGGCCGCTATGAACTACAACACTTCTTAAAAGTTCTTATTTAAAAATTTTTATTTTATTTGCTAGGTACAATAGTTCAAGCCACGAGCTCAAAAAAGTGCCGTCGCGCATTATTTTTTTAAACTTGCTTCGGAATTTTAGCTTTAGATAAATAATTAAGAAAAAATTGCAAAAAGCGAGGCCGCTATGAACTACTTATACTAATAACTATTCTCCACCACTCAATAAGTCATAGTTGTCGAAGTCTTTCAGTTACTCAGAATAAGAACGCCAAAGTTGCCCATATCACCGTCGAAATCAGTCGAAATGTAATAGGGCCCGTAAAGAGTCATAAAGGACCCTGTAAGAAATCGACACGTGTTTCACCTCTCAACGAGCCATCCTCAGGATGATGATTGACTTGTTGCGAACCCGGACACCACGTGTTGCCACGCCAAGCGCCGAATGCAGAGCAATGGATTTCCGCAAAGTCACGCCTGAGTTAATTAACTATCTCTTTGGATAGTTATGCAAAAGCATGGCAAGCTCCCCGAAACCCTATACAAAATTGTAGTATGTGCTCCCCGAGTGGAAACCTGAACTTTCCAAGTACATCTGGCTAAACTAAAAAGCCTCAGTTTTGGGGATAAAAATAAAATCGTTCATACCGTCATCATTGGCCAATGTGTAAATGCATAATATCACTCTCGATGTTTTACGTAACGCCAACATGCTTATCATGCACGTGTTGATAATACGATGTCACTACACTGATAGCTGCGCAGGAACACGTGACAGATTTACTAATACTTAGCCTTTTATTTTCAAGATTTTTGTAGGGTAGTTTGAATTTACGTTACTGATAATGAAACCTATTCTAGAAATGTCAAAAGTGAGTTATATTAACTTTCGTTAAAAACCTAGAGATATAATCCCCAATTAAATTAGATAAAGTAGGTAGAATGTCAGAATAAATAAATAACCAAGAAGCGCTGTCAACAGTGAAGTGAAGCCGGTATCGTAAACATGTGTGCACTTAGTGTGGTGTATTTTGATTGTAAGGTTATTGTAAAAGGTTGTAAATGTGTGCGTGTGAGCGTGTATGCACAGAGCGGAGGTGTAGTTTTGGCATGCTTCATTCACTGTATTGTTCGGTGCTCTGTCACAGTACCTAAATATACTCGTATATTGTGGCTGTCTTGGTTTTTTATTCGGTATAAGCGTAGTATAAAACCGACAAATTGCATTCCTACCCGATTGCGGTAAAGCCAAAAAAAGGAGGGTTATTGATAGTCTCATAAAATATAATAAGTACCAAGTAATTTTATGGACACGTCATACATAAATGTACATAACGATAATAACAGTAGATACGATAGTACGTTTCTTTACACATGTAGTAGAGGTCAAGCAAACAGTTTCTCCGGATCGATATACATAGTTATGTTACTTATGCAGAAGAAAAGTACCTACATAATTTAATGACGTTTGATAGTATTTAATAGTTTTATACATAATACTTAGGTACTGCTTACTCAACCAATCAATTTTCAAATACTTACTTAGTTAAGTTGGACAATTTGACAGTTGAAATTTCGTCGCATACCTTTCGATGAAACGAAGAATGTCGAAGATATTCTCATTGGCTCGACGGAAATAAGGAAAAATTCAAATGTCAACTCATTCTGAAGCCTGACTTTAAACCGTTCCCCAAGAACGGTTTAAAGTCAGGCTTATTAGCACTGTTTTCTTTTTGAGATACTTACGGCTGTAAAAATAGGCGATAATCAAAGAAACGATGGATGGACTGTGTGAAGGATGATATGACTAGAAAGGGGGTGACTACCGAGATGACGACTAATAGAGAAGTATATGGAAGAAAAAGATAATATAATTATGTTGCACCGAACCCAATTAAATAAATGGATAAGGGCAGGAGAATGAGAATCATATCATAGGCAAGCTTGTCCCATCTTCAATAACGTCATGGCTAGTGAGAAAGAGCCTAGGTTAAAGGCAAAGTCAATGCAATATAAAACTCCCTATTGAATTTGAAAAAGATTTACTTAATATAGTTCGATTCAAAGTTAATGGCGGCTCGGAAGTTAGCTGTTCGCTGTGCAATACCCCACCCCTCACCCCCGCTGACCCATTAATTTGTTACTGCGCAGCGACTCTCCTCATGTTCCGAGCCGCCATTATGTTTGAATCGGGCTGTAATATACTCTCAAAGCTTTACAATTAATACCCTTCAGCGTTCTATTACCAAAATGGTGACACTTGAAATACGAACCTCAGGGGATTAAGAACGCTTAAAATTCGCTTACATTCGGAGACCGCATAATCCATTAGAAGGCCGAACAATAGACGGAACTGCTAATAAGAACGACGCATTAGTTAACGGAAATAGGACATCTTCAAGGATGTTTTATGCAACGACGTAGAATATTAAAAACATACAGTTTTCAATATTCTACATACAGACAATATTTCATTTGTTTTGTTTGTTTTCAATATTTCATTGACATTTAAAGAAGTTTTAATGACTGCCTCCTTGGACTGTGTTTGCAAAATTGCAAGCGTGCTTTATTCCTGGGTTCAATACTCTGAATGATCAAGGAAAGTGTTTTTGGGTTTTCGGGAACGTATTTTTAAAATTTCTCAGAGCTGTCCTGCAGGCTGCAGGGTCTGGCTTTGTGCTTGGTTAATGGCTTGCCCCCTATTTCATGGCGCTGTTGAACTGTGGCTACATTCATGTCTTTGGCAAATAGGTACTGGTGGGAATAAACGGTTTTATAAGTTATCGAAAAATATTAAACTTTTGCGTGACTATACGAATGTTTTTTCAGGTGAATCCAAATTCCAACCACAGATAAGATAATAATAATGATGTTTTTATCGTTCAATAAAGTAAATTCTAAGTAGGTATTAACTTTACAACATCATTGTGATAAAGACAGGGTCACGTGCACATAAATAGGTCAGATTCCCGGCCATCTTTAAATAGTCTATCTGCCTGCACTGACAATTTGATAGATAGATACTTTGGTTCTGTCAAAGTACCTATTAGATACAGTAGGTAGACTACGACCAAGTTCAGGACAAAAATTCTATTGCGCAGTTTAAACTGTATTGAATCCGAACTGTCTCTGAAGTCACAGACGGGCGACGTTTGAAGTACTTGAGTTACAAGTTTGTGTGGATGTGTGGGTTACATACCACTACAATAGCTACTGCTATAATTAATCAGATATGCTATTGCTTAACAATCGCTAAAACCTCGAGAGCAAAACAAAAATGATAAGGAAAAACATCAAAGCCACGCCCACACAAGCTTGACCATGACACTGTAAGATGTAAGGTCAACAAAATCCACATATTGGCAAACCCTGACGTATATGTAGCCAATATTATTTACATATCCGGAGTTCCGGGCCTCCAAATGGACCGATCCTCCTGCTGTTCCGTTATAGAAGAATTTTATCGACCTTGTGCTTAAAGTTTCAAAAACAATTTGCTTTCAGCCTTGCGAAGTTTTAAACTTCAATAATCTCTTGTTGTCGTTGGCTCAGAAATTATAAACGACTATGATGAATGTAGTGGTAGTTAGAATTTTCCTTTTTTGGAGACTATCTGTTCTGTTTATTACAAACACATTTTGGTGATATGAGAAGTAAATGCTATACATATACCTCTACGGCTTGTTGGAGCATCAATCTTCGCAGGATGGTTGGTAGGAGTAGGAGCCTTTGGAGTTGAATCAGGGTTTCCGAGAAGTTAAATGGTGTGTGATTATGATTAAAGAGACCTATGTCCAACCTTAGACCAAATAAAAAACCAAGATATAGCGCTGTCAACAATGACGTAAAGCGGGTTTCGTAAATATGTGTGCTCTTAGTGAGGTGTAGTTTGATCGTAAATGGTTGTGTATATTGTGTGCGTGTGAGCGTGTATGCACAGAGTGGAGGTGTATTTTTGACATGCTTCACTGTATTGAATACAATAGAAGACGTATAATTAGTTACCTAATCCGCTTAATTGTTCTTAAAGAGTCATAAATAACCCTGTAAGAAATCGACACGTGTTTCACCTCTCAGGATGACGATTGACTTGTTGGGAACCCGGACACGAGGTGTTGGAACTTTGCGTTCGGCGCTTGTTGTGGCCACGCCAAGCAAGAAAAGGTGTTTAATTCTTTCTTCGGATTTGTTTTGAAAAACTCTCTTATATACGAACAGATTGTTTCCCGATAAATGAGAATAGGATCTCCCGGCCCGCAATCTTACTTGACCTAATTTTTTATGGCCCCGTTGTGGGTACGTAACACACTTTTTCGTAACACGCCTTCCGTCCCAAAGGGTGACCCTTGGGAGCGAAGGCGTAAGACTTCCTGTATCATTGACCTTTGATTTGATTAGGTAGCGTTAAATAATATGAATCAGTAACTTCAATTTTGATATTAAGTACACTGACTAGGCGGCAGACGCAATATATGTACCATAGCTGTGGAGTTGGATTCAGCAGTTCGCATTTTCTTCAAAAAAAAAAACTCTCCTGTATTAGGACTCCCGCTGCCATGCGCGACGCGACTCACGCGACGGAGCGTCGAGACTCTGTACCCTAATTACGCAATACACGATCAATGCACCCTAATTACGAAACGCAAACTCAATTTTAAATTCAAACCAATTGAAAAAGATTGTCAGTCCATTGCTTCATAAGTTCGACAAAAAGAATCTGCTTAATTTTTTTTGTCGAACTTATGAAGCAATGGACTGGCAATCTTTTTCAATTGGTTTCAATTTAAAATTGAGTTTGCGTTTCGTAATTAGGGTGCTGAATCTGAATCGTTTTGAAACAGATTGCTAATCCATTGCTTCAAAAGTTCTAAAATAAATTCTGCTCAGCAACGTAAATAACGCAATGAATGTTGTTGAACTGTCAAAATGAAACATAATTATAATCAGAATCGTTTACGAAAATGTGTTGCGTAATTGGATAGCAGGTCTGGTGGAACAATTTCTATGACAACTTCATGGAAATTGTTCTACCGGTGTCGCGTCGCGGGAGTTTTTATGCGCATCAATAATTCAGAATATCAAGTCAATCGATCGATGGATTTTTTTAGTTTCCTTAATTATATTTTTTTTTGTTTTTGTTACTAATCAGTAATCAGCTATCCAACACGTGTTTTGGGCTTATTTCAAGACATTTATCAAATTAGGTAAACTCTTATCTTAAAACGTGATTCCGTGAGTATTAAAATAATGATCAATCAGTTCATAAAACTACACTAAAGTAAGTACTTGATAGCTTTACATTGATTATTTCCAAATCATCAACAACACTTCGTAGATTAGAGCTCTTATGATAATAATTATAAACACTTCGGTAGATCCCTTTATTTACGACCTATATCTACGTTATAAAAAGAGTACAAATTCCATTACTGAAAAAAATTAATCATAAACTGAGCTTATTTTTTATACTTACCAATAAAACGGAAGGTTCTCGAAGGGATAATAAATAAATAAGCAAAGAAGGATATCGCAATACCTCCCTTTGTTTCTCTCGATAAACCCTCATTCGCCCGATATTTATGACTGACAGAATGAATGGGTGTATTGACACCATGGGAAGTACCAGGGAGATCAACCTTCAAGGGAACGTTAACTCATCTGAGTAATATTAATATACTCTGATCTTCTAAGATACAGGTACTAACCTAGTTTAGAGGTCAGGATTTCAATGTATTACTACCTAGCATAAGCCTCTCAATGTATGTACTTCTACTATACCATTGTAATAGTTATTTAGGCTTAGTAGTTCAATAAAGATTTTTATTTATTTATTTATTTATTTTTACTAAGGGCGGATTTCACCAATAAAACTAAACACGATCAACGCATCTAAACCGCGTTCAAGAGCTGTCAGGCTTCCTGTAAAAATGACGTCGGACCGCATGTTTATGTTTAACAGTATACGGATGAATATCACCCATGCACCGCACCACCGCTGCACCGCCGCGCCGCACCGGGGCGCCAGACCGCAAGATGAAAAATTCTCAGAATGTCTCAGAATGAGTGTAAAATCTACGCGGCGGCTCCGGCGTCATGTACAGGAAGCGTCAGGGTCATCAATGTTGTTGAATATTGACACACTCGGTGACTCGGAAAGCACGTAAAGCCGTTGGTCCTGGCTGTCATTCGTGGATCTTTGACAGTCGCCTAGTCGTTACGGCTCATCTGAAGTCCGAAAGCCTGATAACCACCTATAATACAATAGTATTACCCCGTTACTGGGTGGTGGAAGTCAGCTAGGCAGTCGCTCCATGTAAAATACTGGAATTCAGCTGCATATCCGTTTAGACTGGTAGCCGACCCCAAAATTGTTGGGAAAAGGGTAGGTAGATCTAGGCAGATTGATCCAGATGGAGTGTGAACTTATTTTTTCCCCCATCATAAACATAAACATAACATCACGCCTTGTTTCGCCAAAGGGTTGGGCAGAGGTGTAGGTACCTGTAGCAGGTAGGTACACTCACATTTCGCCAGTTATGTTTAAGTCCCATGTAATAGGGGGCGAGCCTATTGCCATCAACCGGGCACAAATCCAGACTTGATTTTCCCCATCAATGCCAGAAAAAACTGAAAGTAATATAAATTGGAATAGATAGAAAATTATAAACCATTTTCTGAGCAAGCTAGTTTTAGTGCTGAACAGGGTTACAAACATTTAGCATACAAATTGCTACTAAGCACTCTAAGCAGTTATCGACCGATAGAAAGTTGGAAACTAATTATACCTAACATGCTTCTAAATTCCTAGTATTTTCTGAAAAACTAAAAAGAATTATTAGCTACGGAAATACGGAATACGAAAATTTCGTGTAGGTAGTACCTAGAAAGAAGGTCCTTCCATTTTCATAATTTTGTTTGTAAACTCGGCTTGAGTAGGTAAGGTCCTCTGAATATGATTAACATCGGGCCAACGAATGACGAGTCTTTCGGTTCGGAAATTCTCGGAAGCAACCCCTAATTACGTAATACACGATCAATCAGAATCTGAATCTAATCCAAAGCTTCATAGTTCGAAAAAAAAAATCTGCTCAACAACGTAAATATCGCAATGAATGTTGTTGAACTGTCAAAATGAAGCAGATTAGTCGGAATCGTTTACGAAAATGAGTTGCGCACATAATTAGATAGCTGGGATTTGGAACTGTAGGTACCTACCTAAGTACTAATTGATGAAGTGGTGATAGCTATCATAAGTATAATAATTATTAAATGCTAAAGTGAGTTTGTTTGTTTGTTACGCTTTCCCGCTAAAACGGCTGCACAGATTTGGATGAAATTTGGCACAATGGTAGACCATGACCTGATGAGGACATACGATACCTTTTATCCCAGTATTCCTACGGGATCGAAACTTATGCGAAAGAATCCGCGGGGCGAAACTAGTTTATTATAATGTAGATAACTACGTCCGGATGATAGAAGACGCACTGGTCGATCGAAGGTTAAGCTACGCTTGCCACGGTCGGTTCGTGGATGGGTGACCATCCATTACATATCGAGGCCCGTTCTTGCATGGTCCCGGCCTCTATGGTCCCGGCTGTCATTCATAGGTCTTTGTCAGTCGTTACGGCCTACGGGTAGTCCAGAAGCCCGAAAGTCTGACAACCAGTCTTACCAAAGGGATATCGTGTTACACAGTAACTGGGTTAAGAAGGATAGGGTAGGCAGTCGCTCCATTTAAAATACTGGTATTCAGCTGCATCCAGTTAGACTGGAAGCAGACCCAACATAGTTGGGATAAGGTTAGGCAGTAACGCGGACTTCCTACGTCCGGACCGGAGTAGATTAGGTTCCCAGGAAAAAATAGACCTATATCTGTATAGTTAATTGACTCAGGCGTGACTTTACGGAAATCCATTATAAAATACAATAGACAACGTACCTACATAACCTAATCAGCTTAACTATTCTTAGGCCCGTATTACAGAACCTCACTCAAGACTCAAGCTTAACTTGAAACTAGTTTCAACCAATCAAAAGGCTTTAAACGAGTTTTAAGTAATGCTTGAGTTTTGAGTGAGGTTCTGTAATAAGGGCCTTAAAGAGTCATTAAGAACCCTGTAAGAAATCGACACGTGTTTCAACTCTCAACAAGGCAACCTCAGGATGACGATTGACTTGTTGCGAACCCGGACACGACGTGTTGCCACGACAAGCACCGAACGTAGTCTTTGCGTTTGGCGCTTTACGTACTAAATATTACGTCGTCTACCTACTGTATTCTACTCGTATATCTGTATTTTGGTAGGTTATATAACAATAGGTTTTTTAATTAATTCTTATACTTAATATAGATCGTGTCCATACCTACGAGCACAGCAGCTATTAAAAAAAATTGGCAACGGCCGGCCTTAGCTTTGCTTCACCTATTAATAAATCAAATGACACCATTGACCCTGCTCACCCCATAATACTATATCGGGTGCCTGGCGCACCCACACTTAGCCTTAAGATTTCCCAGTGTCAAGGACACTATAGTAATCGATAAAAAGTCAATAGGATTGTAGCTACATTGCTACATTATGAAGTAAAATATTATGGAGAAAATTTTGAAGTAGCGAAAACAGCTTCTTTTGCCTGTCAAGTGTCAACTATAATGGCTACTCTATGTTCTTTTTATTTATTTATACTTCAAGCACAGAGATGTAGGTACAAGAGGCGGACATTTTCCACCAGTCAACCTTTGGGTGGTTCAGAATCAAACAGTGGTAGGTGCAATTACGAAAAATTGGGGACTTAACATTTTTTAAATATAATGAACTTTTCACTTTTCTCCTTATGATCTTCAATAGATAGAATCAAGTCCATCCCCAAACTGCTGCAGTTTGGTGATGGAAGAAAGGAAAACCTTTAAAATGGTTTTATTCTGTCGCTTAGCCCATGTTCGCACGAGCGATTTTATCGTGCATTGGATTTTCAACGGTCAGCACCCTAATTACGAAACGCAAACTCAATTTTAAATTGAAACCAATTGAAAAAGATTGTCAGTCCATTGCTTCATAAGTTCGACAAAAAGAATCTGCTTAATTTTTTTTGTCGAACTTATGAAGCAATGGACTGGCAATCTTTTTCAATTGGTTTCAATTTAAAATTGAGTTTGCGTTTCGTAATTAGGGTGCTGTTTAGCGCCGTGAGTTGAAAATCCAACAGTGTCTTTTTTCGACGCGCTGGGATACACTCTGTTGGATTCTCAATGCTCGGCTCAACACCGAGAGTTGCAAATCCAGTGCGCGATAAAATCCCGCCGCGATATGTTTACGTCCCAATCAACGACTTCGTCTAATCCCGCTCTGATTGAAATCTGTAATTTATCTTACCGAAATCGTTATAACAGCTTAGATTAAAATCCTAATTTACTATCAGACTTAAACAGACTAGAAACTTATTTCAAAATGGCGCTGGGTTTTAATACTTCCTAATTCAGTTATAATTGTTTATTCTATTGTGTTGTGTTTTAAGAATCATCCATTCTACTCAAGACTGTTTAGACATAGATGAAGAATCAATACCTACCTACCACCTTATAGAATATTTATTAGATGGGAAAATAATAGAAATCAGAACGGTTTCCATGAAAAGACGTCAAACCAGAAGTCATAATTTACTACCTATCTACTTTATTTGAGCCACATGATTGATGGCATATTATAATGTGGGCCTTCTGAAATCGATCGAATCGAGGACTAGAAATGACTAGAATGTATTTCAAAAGCTATAAAAGGGCAAGGTCATTCAAGCAGGCGTTTTATTTCCCATGTGAGTAGGCATCGATTATGGACATAATAATCTGGTACACATACCCACTAATTAGGGTTCAATTGTCATTTGATTATGTATTCTACCATTGATTTATGTGTAGGTTCCTACACCTTTAGGAATTTATGATAAACGGTCAGTCGGCCAATGTGCTAAGCTGATTGTACATACAACACAACGATCACGAATAGAGTAGGTGTGCCCCGGTCCTGGGGGTCCCCAAATCCCTAGATACAATTACTTTTTAATGAAATCCCAAACAATGCCAAAAGGACAAAATATGTTCAATTAAACAATAAATTATCAATAACTAAAAGGCAGTTTGGAGGCCCCTACGTACCTACTTATGCCTATAAACGTGTACCTACTTATGCAAAAAAATTCGAACTCCCTCCGCTCGCTCTTTTTCTACATTCTACATTCTCTTTAACTTAGGCTTTTCTGTGGAAGTCGAAGAAGTAATTCCTAATAAAATAATGTTATGTAAGTACCTAAGCTATGAATAGTCAAAAGAAAATCTTACTTATGCGGGGCGGGGTGCTAAAATGATAGAGGAGGCTAGAGCTCGCTTCGCTCGCTCTTGCATCGTAGGTAGGTACCTACATTCTCTTTTCCACAGATGAATCTTTTTCTTTTTCTCAGACTTTATTGCGTAGGTAAGTCAAACTTAGTAACACCTATTTATGTAGGTATGAGTACCTAGTTAAAATCTATCCTGGACGGGGTGGCAAATTTTGCAAGTAAATTGGGATAACTTGGGAACCCGCCTCTGTAGTCCCGTGGTTAGAACACCTGTCTCAGACCCAGAGGTCCCGGGTTCGATTCCCGGTGGGGACAAAATTTTCTGCTCGGTTTGGTTGGTGGGTGGGCTTGTTCTAAGTCCGCCTGGCTAGCTACGACCATCTTATCTAAGTCTGTCGCCATAACAACAATGTTAACAGCATTGTTTTGTTTCGGCAGTTGGAGGTAAGATAGCCAGTTCCTCTGTTGTTGAGGATTCCGGGTGAAGCTCGCTTCTACCTTCGACTTGATCATCCATCACTTATCATCAGGTGAGATGCAAGGACTAGAGTTTGCGCGTTGAGGAAAAAAGTAAGGGTAGGAGGTACCTAGAGGATGGTTTTATAGGCTCCTACTTGTTTTTTCTACTCGATGGTTGAAGTAATTGTAAATATCACCATAATAGCATGACAAGTGGTTGTAAGAGTTATCAACTAACTGGTAGAATTAGATGCTCTATTCCCACTCCTTTGAAAGAAATCTCTACTTTCTAAGTCTTAAAATAAACTTCCCGGATGTCGACCCGTCCGTCCATGCGTCTATTTAGGTTAGAAGACTTCTGTACTTAAGTTTGAAATCTGTTAGTAGAAATTATTATATTATTTCGACTACTATATACAAAAGCATTTTATTTAGGCAACCAACCTACCTCCACGAAAATCTCATACCTATCAATCTAAAATAAATTCAGACTGGAAACCGCATAGCCTAGACCAAATAGTAGGTAGGTACTTACCTAACAAAGTCAAGGTAAAAGGTACCCTACCTACTGAGATAGATTTCCTATGTTGACATGCAATGAAGCCCTACAGCTTTGCATTTCCAAGGATGTCACTGCCAGCTATCTGGTTCTTTGTAAGTCTAGGCAAAGGCAACGTTTGAGAAACGAAACAATAACCAAACTTAGAATGATTTATTTATCCAAAACAAAAAGAACCGGGACTTAAAATGGTAAGACAAATAGAGGCACCAAGTGCTGGGACGAAGAGCACCGTTCGCGGTCTGTCACCGTAACGTGATATCCAGTATTATCTAGTGATACGTAATACCCATGTAATACCAATGTTATGAAATTCTCAGTAAGCCACGTACGCACGCACGGAAGCAAAAATATCGCGGCGGGATTTTATCGCGCACTGGATTTTCAACTTTCGGTGCTGAACGCGAGGACGCATACTCGACCCAGCGGCAGCGAGTTGAAAAACACTTAACACTGTTGGATTTTCAACTCTCGACGCTAAGCAGAGCGTTGAAAATCCAGTGCACGAAATAAAATCGCCCGTGCGAACCTAGGCTTATCATCAAAGTTCGGTGTACAACAGTTACTGGAAGCCAGTTAGTCACTGGCAATGAATGAGATAGCCAAATTATATTATTTCATCTCGAATGCACCGCAGACACGACCAGACTCTGGTGAAACAATTTCTATGAAAAATTCACGGAGATTGTACCGTACCGGTATCGCGACGCGTCTGTCTGCGGGAGCCTTTAGGTTATGTCACTTGCCATATATATAATTGTAGTCTGTGTCACTTGCTATCCGCAGAAGCCCAGAAAAGGTCATCCCCGTTAACAAGGATCGCAATGCGTCAGTTTTTTTTTACTCTTTCCGGGTAACCTTTCATAATAATGCTGGAAAGTTGGCAGCCCTTACTATGACGCAAGCGTTCCAACCTAGGTAAGTACGCGCCGCAGTAATCCTATCATGACGTCCGCACCGTTCGAAGTCTCACAAGTTTTAGAAAACCAAGTACCCACCAAGCACAACGGTTTTGGTAGGTACTTTACGAGCATTACAGTGAGCAATGTCTGTAATATTTAATCAGAAATGCTATAATACAGGCGAATGCTCGTCATTCAGGGAGGCAGTCATGTAACGTAATGCTTTAAATACAAAATACAATAATTGGTTTCATTAAAAAAAATCGGTTTGTATTTTATTATTTATTGCATAATTTTTAATCCCACCAAAACAAGTAATCAACAAATGTCACAAGAACAGTAAAAGCATATTTTTGCAATTCAAGAAACATGTTTTTAACAAAATATATGCTAAAGAAGATAGACAATAACACACTTTTATGATTAGAACTCCGTGTGGTCTGTTTATTAGACTACATAAGAAAATGTTAATGAATAGAAGAAACAATTAAATCTCATAGCAAAAAGAAAATACTGATATCAAAGCAATGTCATTTATGAGCCTCGAAAGAGCGTAATTAATTGACACCACTTTCAATTTCAAATTATCATATTTGGTGCGAAAATATTGTCTTTTCCTCAGTCCAACTCCGACTTATTTGTTTGATATGCCAAATACTGGATCTCGGAATTTTCGTTCAAAATAGGATCTTATATAAGTATTCAGAGAAAGCAGCATTACATTAATACTTATCTTTTATTTTATAATTATGTAAGACATTGTCTTTACGATATCTTTATGAGATTTTTTCTATATTTATCATATCAACATTTCTACTTACATAATTTTTAAGCTTTTCCATCCAACATATTAATAAATGTACTTTTCAAGACAATAGAGTTCAATTTGCAATATATGTCACAAAATCTTTTATTACATTTTCTGTCTCATAAAATCTTTACACTTATGAACACTTATAACAATTTAGAATATACTTTGAATTAATTTATATTTATAAACCTAATGCAGACCACAGTTGAAAGATAATGTATTTGATGACAATGTCCAGAATAACATTTTCATTAAAGTAATAAAGCTTTACAAAATGTATTAAAGTAATGCTTTATAAAAACAATCAGAAAATAAATTATTTTAACATTATTTTGAAACTATGATGGAATGTTAGACTGCAGTTACTTAAAACTTACAAAAAACAATACACTTATAAGTACACCATTTAAAAAAATATTTTCATCTAATTACAATTTAAATCTTTGAATTGCCATGATGTACTCATTTGTGCTAAATTGGTGTGAACCAGCTAAGAAATTGGAGTTATGATATATATACTAATGATGATTATTATAGTACTAAAACCATTACAAAACCAGGAAAAATGCTTCTAAAATGCATCTAATGAAATTAATGTTCATGAAAGACAAAGTGAGATTCTATGCAACACACACCAGTGTTTATTTAATCTGAAATTTTCAATAATGAAAATGAAGACAGGAACTGTTTTAATGAGGAACAAATTAGAACAGAAATAGAAGTTATAGAAATATCAATACTTTTGATTGAGACAATGGAGTTACTCACACTAAGATTGAATAAGTATTATTAACTTTTTATTTAGGGGCTTCATTGATCTAACATTTATCATTAACGGCCAAGAATAATCTCTATGTTATCTTTTCCTTTTTAATAAAAATACGGTACCATTAAGACAAAGTATTAAGTAATGTTATGTACATTATGGAAGAACAGCAAAGGGCATACATGTGGTCCAACTATGTCTAAGCTACTTAACACTGGTCTTAAAATTTAGTGCAAAACACAAAACAGTAAGTTAGCAGAGCATTTTAAGTACACAATAACATCTTAACAGCATGATTCAAGAAAATAAATATTATAATAAAAAAAACTTGCTTGTAAGTGTGTTGTATTTTTTTTTTCAAATGTGCAGTTCCTGGTGCAAATAGCATAACTAGAAAGTAAAAACAAAAACTACTAATTCACTAATCCTAATTTTAAAAATAAATAAACAAGTAACTATGACATATGTTTATTATTTAGTAACCCCAATCATTTACCCACAATGTGACCCCATTCTTTTTCAGCCTCACTAGTTATGAACAATACCATTATCTGAGAGTTGTTATCAGCATAATATTTCCATGTTGTTATAAAATTTACAAAAATTCGTAGTTTATATGTTTAAAAAATATACAGTGAAGCTATCGAATGTTTGTATTTCTACTTAAATTTATCTATGGTCTACTATCACATTTGGTAATGGGAGGGGCTAGAATGCGATTGATGATGGAGGCATAGAGCATTCCCCGACTGTCACACGGTAAGATGCCAGTTCACTGATACCGTGGTAGTGCACGAAAGCCGCTACAATAACAAGTACATGGAATATTTGGTGGGACTGGAACCAGATGTCACACTTCCCTGGGAACCAGCGCTCTGGCACCCTCAGGGCATAGAACATAGCTCCTAATATATACAACAAGCCCATCAGAACTAGCCAGCCCAGTGAGGCTTTACTCACCTGACTGAACCAGCCTTCGGTGATGCCGTAGTGGATTGCAGGCACTATACCTGACAGACCAAAACCCATGAACACTCCCGCTCGAAGAGGTCGCAAACGAGGCTCTGAGAACCTATCCCAAAGTGACACTATTATTGACAGCATTCCTAAAACAACCACTACAGATAAGTAAATTATTTTCGGTCTGTAATGGCAGTAGAAACTATAATACAACCATGGAACAAATGAACCCATAATGAGTAGGGCAATTCCACAGTAATCCAACTTAGAGAACAATTTCCCGACCATCTCCGAATGGCAGTAGAGTGTGTGGTATGCAAACGAGAAGCCAAGGCACACTATGGCCCCTATGAAGAACACTCCAAATATCATTTTCTCCTGCATCTGTATTTCGATCGAGGGGCGCGTCAAGAAGTAGATCGCGACGCCGATGAAGGCCACGCAGCCAAGCAGATGAGTCCAGATGTTGCCTGTCTCCGTATGAATGCGGAATATAGACGCGAAACATGCGCTGAACGAGGGTAGTGGTGGCCGGTGTCCTTTGTGGAGGTAATCGTTGTCTTGAAGCCAGCGCGGCAGGTGTCGGAAGTGGCAGACGTTCCAGGATGCCTCCCACACTTTCCGCACGAACTCTTCAGCTTGCTCAGCCGCGTTGTGTGCCAGCGCACCGAGGTCAATCTCGTCAGAGAGAACGCCCGCTTTCAACACTTCCGCCATCTCGGCGTCGAGGAGATGCTGATCCTCAGGCGTAGACGGCAAAGGACATCCATCTTCTTCCTCTGCGAGTACTTCGTCGAGCTCATCCATCTGGGAGGCTAAACTCTCCCCTTCGGGATCCCATCCTTGGCGTCTCCGCAGCCCGTCCGAAGACGCGCTGCGGGACCCCGTATCAGAATCAGATTCCCACATCGCGCCGTCAAAATTCACCCGAACACATAAAAACGGCCACCATTAAAATTTTTTTTTTGTCGCCACGACCTTTGTTAGTCGTACACGGACAGTTATTCGTTAGAATCCAGTTACGTCACGGAAAATGCGAACGGTTCACGATGCATGAGATGTCTTTGCACCCTTTGTTTCGAATCGTACCCAGTAAGGATTTATTGATCAAAATATAACTGTTCGACTATGATCACAAAAATTTCAAGCGTTATAAAATTGACAAAAATCACTAACGCACAGGACAATCAAATGAACAGCTGCACAGACAGAACTGAACTGAAGAACGAACTTTTCGAGTCATTCAACCATTTTTTATCTTTCCATCCCTTTCTAACGTATGGGCATTTCGCATGTTTCGTACTTTCATTGCAAACGTCACAACTTCTATAGTGATGGTTCAAAATAGGAGAAAACCGTATACAATTAAAATCTTTAAATCGAGTAATTTTAGCTCGACGAAATTAATCGAGTTGAGTTTACTAATTGTGGACGATATTGTTCATGTCACTGCGGTGTCTTGGTTTCACCAGAATTTTCGCCGCATAAATTATTACACAACTTTTTAGGACGTTCTTGACCGTTTTTTTTACGTTTTTATTACGTGCTCTTTTTACGTTTGTGTTTTGGGAACGTAACGTAGAAGCTGTACAAGTTCCAAACCGAGTTTGCTTTGCTCATAATAATTATCAAACTATTGAAATGTCTTGTTTTTTATTTAGTAATATTTTTGTCTTTGCCTTCTCTATAACAAAAGAAACCTTTGCCCTGTAGTGGGACAGTTATAGGCCGGTAATCTATAGGTTTTATTTTTATATACGCTCATCAGTTCTCGCTCAGTTTCAAGGTTTAAATTCATTAGTAAAATAACTAAATCATGCAGTCTTTTGAATAATTTCGGGGGGGTCACAGGGGTCATAAGTCATAACCCCTGGGACCACGCCTGGTTACATAGCAATGTTCTACAGGGCCATAACTGGGCACAGGCCTCCCCAATTACTTCAATGTACTCGTTCATTATTTTCCTCATCGATTTAAATTGAAAACCGTATACTTTGAACGATTTCTGTGATAGAGAACATCACTACAGTAACACATTCTCTGAATCCTGATTGGCCGGCAACACAATACGTCAATATTTCAACCATTTTGACATTAATGAATGTCTTGAGTGAATGAAATTATAACCTCTTCTACGAAATAGCAAATACATTTCAGATGCCGCAGTTATAATTTTAAACAAAACTTATTAGAAATCCATAATTTTACTTACTTCTTAAACATGTTGCACGTTGTTTTTCTAAAGAATTTTCACTAATCACACTCTACTTGAATGACACTTCAAAGTTCATGAACGAGCACATGAATGAGTTACTTGTCACTTCTAGAGCCAATGGTGTTTACCCAATCAAAATAAAGCACGGTATTGGTACTGTTGCGCTATTGGCTACAATTTGTGTTACGGTTTTTTGACTCTGATTAGCATCATAATAATAATCGGATACAATCAAAAAACGGATGCAGAAAAATTACAATAAATACGTTGTATCGAAGAAGTATTTTTTTTTTACAAAAGGTTTAGGCCGCACGCACTTTGGACACGAATTTATATCGTACGGAAACGTATGATCGTGGTCGTACGCACTGAATAAATTTTGTTTTTCTCCGTCAAATAGTTTTCCGTTGATATCGAAAAATCCCAACAAGTTCGGATTGTTTTCGGACGTCGTAACTATAATAACTAACTCGTACTCAGTCTGCGGTCTGCGCTGGTCTGCGCACTTCCTTTACTTCCTTAGTACTTCTACTTGGAAGGTCGAAATCGTAGTATTCGTATGAGTTCGTACGAGTAAAATTCGTACTAAAACGCGTCCAAAGTGCGCACGGTCTACTCTTCATTCATCTTTTTTGTTGATATTTATATATGTTTGTATGATTGTAAGTAGGTACCGTTAGTTTATAATACATAATATATCTAGCGAGATTAAATATAAGTTTTCGAAAAATTGAGAACTGCTATAATATAACGCATTAATTTTCGCCAATAGTGTCAAATCGTCAGTGGCCCCGACCGGCAAGTGCTTCTTCCACTTGTATTATTTAGTAGAACTATTAGCGCAAGGTGCGTTCATCGCACATGCAAGTTTGATACCAGTTCACAATTTTTCGGTTTGCCATGAATAGATTATAAACTATCGAAAAATAATGCGATAATCAACACAATATGTTTAAAAATAATAATTGTAATTTTTTCGTGTGTATCGGATCTTTTCTATTCTATTTTTAATAAATGGCAAGCAAAGCCGATGTCGACTATTCTGCCAATGTCTAAAGTGAGTTGGAAAAGCAAGTGTGTATGAAATATATTAAAAAAAAGAGTAAAATAAATAAAAAATTCTTCGATTGATACAGTTGAACACAATGTAGATCTTGTTGGGTTAGTACGGGAGTGTGTATCGGATCGAAGTTGTTAATTGTCAAACTACGCTGTCACACAACACAATGACAGGAAATGTCACTGTCAGTGTCTAACTCTAAATCGTTCACCTTCACATCGATGTTCGGATTTCCCACATGTGATTTCACAGTAAACAACCCCAAAAGCCAAAACCCAAGTACCTAATACAAAAGATTATCCGTAACTACAATGACTACATTGTTAGAGGTTTTGGTTACAAGTGATTCTAATAATACATTATGGACCAACGCAGTGTGGGACCCTCATACCGGCACCTGCTTGATGACTTACAAAGGAGGTGGAACTGCAGAAAATAGAACTCTCACATTTGTCGGAAACGATTATTTAGCGGCTGTAGAGAAGACAAAACCAGTATTACACGTATGGCCTGCTAATTCCTATCAAACTGTCCAAGGCATGCGTTTTATTTTGCCAGGTAAGGCAACGGCCTTCGCTGTAACACGTGATGGAGCGTTTATAATAGCTGGCATTGAAGAAAAAATATATCTATGGCAAATGGCTTCTGGCAACCTCCTAACAATAATAAGCAAACACTATCAAAAACTGGCAATGTTAAAATTTACTCCAGATGGACGCTATTTTGTATCAGCATCTGAGGATGGTATAGTCATGGTTTGGTCACTAGCCACGGTGTCTGCTCACCCAGAAGTGGACCTAGTGTCACAAACCTCTGCAGGCCAGCATGATCCAGTGTACATATTTTCCAACCACTCCTTACCAGTTACTGATCTGTGCATAAGTAAGACAGGCATGCACGGCCGCTTATGTACTGTATCCAGTGACAGGACTTGCAATATCTATGATTTATCATCTGGAGAACTGTTACTGAATTTTGTTTTTGATGTTCCTCTTTCTGCTGTCACCATGGATGTCTTAGAGTTGAATATATTTGTTGGAACAACTGAAGGAAAAATTCATCAATTTAGTCTTACCAATCCTCCAAGAAACAGAAATGTGTTAGTTAACACGGAAGTGAACTGTCCTACTTTCTCTTCGCATACAAAACCTGTGACCTGTTTGTCTGTATCTCTGGATGGTGAGACTCTCATGTCTGGTTCTAATGATGAGCAAGTTATACTCTGGCATATACCAAGTAAACAGCCAGTGAGGATAATAAGACACAAGGGTCCTATAACAAATGCGTTCTTTACGGTGAATTACCCCGCAATTTACAAACAAGAATTCTCACCTAGCATCATTCTACACAGTTTAGAAAGGACTTTAGAGAAAGATGCAGATGAATTTACAGAAATGGAAGTTCTTATGAAAAATAAGATTAGCTTCTGGCCTGAGCCCCGTGGAGAAATTGAAAACAATTTACCATCAAAAGAGACAGAGAATGAGTTTAAGTTTAAAGAAGAAGGACTACTTGCTGAGCTTAATAGATTGAAAGCAATTAACTCAAATCTTTATTCAATGGCCATTCAAAAATCATTGGATTCTATTCCTGTAGCTGCTAATACTCCCAGCAAAAATAAGAAAAAGAAGAAGAAAAAACAGAACTCTGCTGAATAAACATTTTCTAAATTAACTGTTGTTTTATTATAAAGAAAGGTTTGACTGCTTATAAAGCTAGTCATTAGTACTGTATTATTAGGGTTCCGTACCCGAAGGGTGTCAAACAGAACCCTATTACTAAGCCTCCACTGTCCATCTGTCTGTCAGAAGGCTGTATCTCATGAACTGTAAGAGGTAGACAGTTGTAATTTTCACAGATTGTGTATTTCTATTGCCGCTATAACAAAAAAATACAAATATAACCCCCCATACAAAAAACCATGTTTTATTTAAATCAGTATTTTAAAAAAAAAGTGTTGTTTCGTCGGTTATAAAAAAAATAGGCTGTTTCCTATACATTTTCAACGCAGGGGTTTCAGAATCATGTACTGGTAACACAGGCTTCGCGTCGATGGAGCCACCCTTATTGTACGGTAGCTGTCGGTAGACTTTACTATGCCCGTCATTACTATAATTAATTTAAAAATGCACGGTGGGTGGTTCGCTATAAGAGTTCTTTAACAAACCGTACTTCCGTACTTTTACTATCCTGTACGCTGCGATCACTACAATCACTACATTGAGTGTTGTTATAGAAAAATGTACATAACAGACGATAGGAAACGCGCGATACATTTACAGTTTTTCACTAATTATTTTAATTAAAAACCGTAAAAAAATTGCATTGTCGGCTATAAGAAAATAGTCGAGAATATCAAACCACTTCCGGTTTTATTGCATCTGTGGCACATTCTTGTATATATTGGCTCTGTGGTTTGTAGTGATACGCACAACACAATAGTAATTTAGTAATTAGTGTGAAAAATATTAATTTCAAAATGTCCAACTATACATTTTTTAAACACGTGCAATCATCTTTCGTAATAATTTTCATCTACTTGTAATTGGATATTATCGAAATGATTTTAGTAAGGAATTTAGTTATTTTGTTAAAAATCACTATCAAAACAAAGTCCAGCACTAGTGAAAGAAATCTGTCAAAACGTCATCCACCGTTCTCTCAACGCATTTCAATTTTTGTTTAAAAAAACGCCCGATTTTTTTTGATGTGATTCAAAACTTTGTAAAAACAAAATCCGCTGAAATAGCGAACAATTATATAATAGTTAAGTTACTAGTATGTTTTTATGACGGGCCTCGTGGCTAAGGTGAGTCGCCTTAGTTTTAGTAAGATCGTTGTAAAAATAAACTGTTCGCTGGCTGCGTTTTGCGTCACAAACAAAACATTAAAATGTTTACGATTTTCAGGAGACAACATGTCGAAGGCTGTAATTATACCGGAGTGTAATAAAGACATTGGGGGTATGAAAGAAGAGTTATCATTGTCTCCGACTGAGAAAAGAGACAGTGCAATCGGTGGTTTGTTCAGTAGGTTGTTGCGACTGGATACATTGAGTAAGAAGAGCAATGCGCCCGAAAGCCCGACGTCTGTGGAACCACCGACCACCTATTATGGAGTTTACATACCTAGTGAAATTAAAAAAGGACCTGATGAAGGTATGTATGTCAATATTATTCTAACAGTAGTCTATGTCATGTAATCATGAGTTCAATGAGTACCAGTTGTAGTCAAAGCATTGTTCAGCCAGTGTTCTTTTTCCCTTGCATATGAGTTTCTTCTTTAATTGAGTGCTTTCTGTAGTAAGAGCTGTAAGGCTTCAAATAAGAATTGAAATCCAATCTAAAAATTAAAGTATGCAAAACCAGTGGCATTGCATAATATTAGGATTCAATTTGACTAGAAGACAACTTTATAATGAAAACAAACATTGATTCCCTTTACCTGTTTATAAAGAATGTAAAAATGAAATTATTTATTTATTTATTAGGGACAAAAAAAACAGTGGAAAATATGAAAGCTTTGCTCAGAAAGTCTTTGCGCATTGCAAGTATCTACTGAATCATCACACAATGTATACAAAAATGAGTAAACCTTTGTTCTTTTTTAACAAGTTCTCTATAGCCTATTACTGGGAAAACAATGCTTGTTTTCTAGGACATAGTTTCAGGGTCTTATAATATAGGTGCTTTTCTGTATCACAAAAAGTATTATTTCT